>CM050163.1:101233850-101843850 GCA_027410445.1 Discoglossus pictus | reverse complement strand
ATAGAGTATTCTAACGTAATATACTTTTGGTTTCATTTTATCAAGCTCTCGCCTGCACAATCAATGATGTATTTGTATAGTGTTACTCTATTAACACAATTCTGTAAATGGCTTGTGAACTTAAGCCTTTAAGTGCTGGAAGAACCAGCTTTTGAGTACAGAGGTGTGTTGCACACTTTTCTAGCCCTTATGTTATTAAACTCGTAACGCGGCTGTTTTCAGCGCCCCAACCAATTTGTTTGAATGCTTGTTTTTTAATATATATATTTAATTTTATAATACTTGAATATACATAATATATTAGATGCATTCACCTATTCTCAACTTATTCATACCTTTTTAGAAAATGTGATGTTGCTACTTATTCAATAACTGGTGAAGCATACCATAGGAGCATTCAGGGTTCTTCTCTGGAGAATAAAATGCAGTAGTCAACAACACCTTTAAGGGAAACTTGAACAATGTAAACAAGACATTATTCATGGCGGCATAATTCATTGAAGTGAAGAATGTCTCATAAATCTGTCCAGTCTCTTGCGTGTTTTCATGCATCTGACTTGGTTTATGGGGCAGGTGGCAGTGCTAAGAAATGCTGCTCTGAAACCTCATCAGCACTGATAATTGAGATATCAAAATAAATAAGGAGCTCGTCTTTTCTTGTCAACTGTGGTCAGGTAGTATTTCAATTAATACAATAAGCAGCATGATTTAATATAGACTTTTAGAGTTTTTTTATTTGAAAAAAGAACAAATATTTGGAATATTTTATTGTTTATTGAACGTAATAAAAAATTGAGACGTAAGAAAAATAATATAATTTGATTTATACCATCTCACTCTCTAAAGGAACTCCTGCGCGTAATATAGGAATTCGTGTGTTTCTTTATCTTTTAACTTTTTTTTTATATAGTTGTATATTTTATTAATGCATTTCTTTCATTATGTCGTACAAAATATATTTGCAGCTTGTTTGTTTTTTATTTAATTTTTTTTTACTTGGTACGTTTTTTACTCTATAGGTAAACGGGTGTAAGATTTATCCGCCAAATTAATGTTATTATTTAAAAAAAATTAAATATGTCAGAGACCGAGACCCCAACCTTTAAAACAATAAAGATTTAAATATTATGATACATTAAGATGTATTTAATGTACTTACCCCATGTATATAGTGCTTGGCAAAACCTTGGTGTCTTAAAAATTAACAAATAATAAGGAACATGTTTATGATTTGGAAGAGCCTATATTACTCACTACTTGAATCTCTGCACTTTGGTCAGGTGTATACAAATGATTGTTTTATGGACGTAATATGTTTTTAATCAGTTATATGCTTACTAAGACTTATTGTGGTGAAGAATCTCCTAAAAATGGTTTTCTTAAACTCAGTAGTAGGATTATATAAAGCTGAATCCCAGTGAAAAAAAGCTGGTGAAGCAGCTTTACCCAACCCACAGCAAAAAAAATATGCATTTCATTATCTCCACTTCAAACATGTATGCCGCACAGCTGGATGTAAGAGTCTGTTCTAGGATTCAAAGGAATAGGCATTTATTGAACAGTTTGAATTGACTTGCTATTCTTTCCGCTATTCCAAATGCTCAGGTATCCAGGATGGGAATTTTGTACCCATTACTAAGAAGCCTCCTGTGTAACATTATTAGAATTATTTGAACATTTAGTAGATTATACTATATGCCGATTACATAGCTATATTCCAATCACTATAATATTTTGTCTCCCCCACCATTGGATAATGATAATTTACATCAATATATTAATCTAAATTTTTATGAATGCATTTACAATGTGTATAGAAAAGGTAAATAAATAAATAAACATGCATGTGCTCAATAATATGAAAGATGTCTCAACCAAAAACATGACACTTTTTTTTTATTTTAATTGAATAAATAGCAGGCTTTTAAGTGAACTAAGGCGCATTACATGTCAGTTAATGCTTTTTTGTTGTTATTTTTTTTTATTTAACTGTTAAATTTTTAAGCTTGGATATGTAGAGAAGCGCAATAAATAAGAGGTACAGAAATTTACAATGGATAAAGTAAATACATGGGTCATACAAAAACATTGGGACAATATATATATATATATATATATATATATATATATATATATATATATATATATATATATATATATATGTGTAATCCTTTTGTTCAGTTGTTTCCAACTCTCGGTGACCCTTTGGACCGCATCACACCAGTCACATCTTGTGTCTGTTGTGCTCAAATGGGTTCCTTCTCCAGTGGACTGGGATTTGTCTGACCACTCTGCTACGACCTGTCCATCTTGAATGAACCTACATGGTTTAGCTCATAGTACACAAGCCCCTTCACCATGACAAAGTAGCGATCCAGAAGGATATATATATATATATATATATATATATATATATATATATATATATATATATATATATACCCATATACGTATACAGTATTTACTGTGTGTGTATGTATGTATGTGTGTGTGTGTATATATATATATATATTTATATATATATATATATATATATATATATATATATGTGTGTGTGTGTTTGTAAAGTACTTAGGGCCATCATATATTTGTTATATTCAGTGTATTAATGCATTATATATGCTGCGTAAAATGTTGGCTATTTAGAAAAAGAACAGATATTAAAGTAATTATTGGTCTAAGCTTTAAGAACGCTTATAATTGATGTATTGTCAATAAATGTTCACTAGTTTTCATAAACAAAAAAACAAGAGTATTTTAACTGTTAATATTTGTATCCTCTTCAGGAAGTCCACTGTGTTATATTACAATACAGACTTTACTATAATGTTAAATACAATAACTTCAGTCAAGCAATGGCTATGTTATAGGGAATATTAACATTTTTGTTTTTTATACTAAAAAAAATCAAGGATTATTTCCTTGATATTAACAGGACGTTAAACTTGCATGACATGGATGCAGTGCAGATTAAGGAAAAAAATAATCCGATGTAGTATATGGTATCCAGGTATATAACAGTATGGTAGAGATAAGTGGTAGACTTATGCCACCCAAAATGTACCCATGAGATCAATAATGACTGTTAAATTAATGCTTTTAAATATGTCCTCCGTACACAAGACAAATAAAGTGATCCAGGCATCATTAATAATTATGGTTGCCCTCGCCTCACCTTCAGTGCACTATTCCCTGGGTTTTCTGTTGGTGAAATGCATTGATGTGTATTCTAGGTTCTTGCATCATTAGTGAAGGCAAAGTAGTCAATAAAATATGCAGCTCAGTAACATTTAATAATACTATAAAATGAAGTTCCTTAGGTAGTTCCTTTCCTGGAATGAGATGCGTGTCAAATATTAACACTGGAGAACGTTACTTTGAGCTTACAGTTAATTTTCTTTTTATTTGCGGATAACTCCATTTTACAGTGTTCGATGAACACGTTTTTTTCTGAGCACAAAAAGGATAATTAAGTAAAGAAAATTCACAATTTGGCTCAGTTTCACACAACACAAAATTTAAAGATCTATTTAACAAGTATAGTTAAAAGGTTGAGATTTTTTTTATCCCGAGGAATTGTCAAAGAAAATTCACAGCCTGCCACATTACTTGGCATAATGCTGAAGAATGGTTAGTGTTTTACGGTTATAGAACAGGAAAAATAAAATACGATTTCAAATGTAAAATGGGTAATGGAATGATTTGTTTATCTGCAGAAGTGATTCTGAGAGAAATAACACAAGAACAATGGAAGTTTCATGGTAGTCCCACAATCAGCAGTTTGATTAATTACCATCACTTCCTACTTTTTGATAAATGTTTATAAAGTCAAGGAAGAGGTGGTACAGTTGATAAAATTATATATATATATATATATATATATATATATATATTAGTAAAATCACGGTTATCTGGCACCTAACCAACTGGCACTCTCAAGCAACTGGCATAACCGAAACTATCCGGCAGTTCAAGAATGCCAAAAAAAAAGACTAACTTTTTTCTAAATGTTTTTTCCGTGCCTAAATGTCCCGGTTTTAGGCGCTAATGACTTTTTAAAGGCATTTTGGGGTGTTTAAGTGTCATTTAGACCCTTTTTTTTCGTGGACTCCCGATTTAACCGGCAAATACATTTATCTGGCAATAGGGAGTCCCTGTGGGTGCCGGATAACGGGGAGTTTACTGTGTGTGTATATGTATGTATGTGTGTGTGTGTGTGTGTGTGTATATATATATATATGTATGTATGTATGTATGTATGTATGTATATATACATACATTCCCCACATAGTGTGGATATCTCAATATTTTTACTGTTGCTTTCAAAACGAAAGCCCATGGGAATTACCTCTAAGTAATTGAGTTCTGTGATCAGTATTTTTTGGCATTCTATAAACAATAAAAATAACTATAAAAATAACTCTAAATAACAAAATGGCTCTGAGATTTACATTATTTCACTGAAAGGGAGGCCACTCCCTGTAATCCTCAAATCATAAAAATGACCAAAGCCTGTGTAATTGGTATTGACATCAACATGGTAATGTGTAATTACGATTGTATTGCTTTTTTAACTGTTATTATGATGTAATGCATAGTGTGTTGCAAATCTCACATCTGCATGGGAATAAAATGGCTTCAAACTTCTTATGAGAGTTGAATTTTAGATTCAAGTCTGCGTAAAGATTCCAGGCATCAAATAAAGCTTCATGTAAGCCAAACAAAATCAGTGTACAATGTTGTATTTAAGTTCTATACAAATGTTTTGCATACCTGGAAAATGCATTTATTATATACAATGTTGTTTTTTTCTTTCGCAGCCTCTAAACCAACGTACTGTACCTGCTTTGATGTAGACAAAGACATATAACAATATTTCTTGTAAAACAATATTTTTGTATATTATATCCCTTATATTCTATACACTTTCTTTGATGGTCCCTATATAGACTTAACGTCATTTACCAGGCATATGGTTTGGTTTTGGAATGTCTTCAAAATTCCCTCTCCGACTCTTAATCGAAATAGCCGTTGTTTTAACCAGCCTGCCAGCACAAACCAACTTTCCTGATAGGTATTTTGTAAGAGTAAATTAATACAATAATTACATACTGAAAATTAACCCTAGTGTAGTGTTTTTCTTGCCCTTTGACTCTTCTGGTTTGTTTGTAGAATAATAGGTAATTATCCAAAACAGGGCTTAAACTATGTTACTTCAATTATTCCATATTAAAGTATAGAATTATTAAATGTTGTATGCAATGTAAACATAATATTGGCCAATTTATTATGATGTCTACAATTGATTTTCCTTACTGCCCTTTCCAATGTATTGTGTATATTTGGACAGATTAAGTTCACAGGTTACTGAGATGTCCCCTTGCCCTATAATGTCAAATTAATACATTACAAACCAGATCAGATCACCTACATTACTTCTTGTTTAAACCCCATTTTATCACATTGACACTCATCTCTTCTAATTAAACCATGCAATTATCACCAATCACTTTTATCACATCCCCCGTCTTCTCATTGTTTCTCACCAAGTTACCCCAAGTTACTCCTCAAGTTATCACCGTTAATTCCAAATAATTAATGTTGCATTCCCATTTAATTAACTTAGCCCTAATCTATAACCACTCAGCAGTGCTGGGTCCTCACCCAAGTGCCCTTCTGCCCTAGGTTGCTTACTTCCCACCACCCTTTTACCTTTTCTCTCTATATGGAATTTCACAACACAGAGCACAGGACACATGAGGAGTTTTCTATCAGTAGCGCTATTTAACATTAATTGAAAGGGAACTGCTTAGTGGCCTTTGCATTTTCTCAGAATGAGGAGATTAAAGCTTCAGATCCGATATTTTCCATGTGTCTTCCCTTTCTCTTACTTGTACCAAAATATTGGAGCTTGTGGTAGTGATCCTAGAGAAAAGCTAATTATTTTTTTTGAGCCACTACCATTATAGGACCAACTGAATACATATTGTATATTGATTGCATAGGGTTTCTGATATTTGAGGAAGAAACCTTTTACTTTTCATATCTAGTAGCCTTTAATAACTGTATGTGTCCATTAAAGTAAATGGATAAAACTATAGAAAAAAAAAAAAGTAAGCATGTAGTGTACTTAAAGAAAATGTGTACATTGCCAGTAATTTGTAAGCTGAAATACACAAATTTAACAAGTTCAGGCTCCTACCAAGTCAACATTGACAGGTCTCCTTTATAGAAAATGGCTACACAATAGCCATCTGCTGTAATTTTCACATGCAGGGTATAATATCTGACCACTAGGTGGAGGAAGGAAGGAAGGAAAGGGTTCCAGGTTAGACAGTATCAAAAACGCCATATTATCAAGCTTTGGCTCACCCAATAAGTATACACTCCCACACCCTCATCCACTACATGAGTTCTATCTCTGAAGCTAATTAAGGAAACTAACCCATTGTGTCTTACAGTTTCAAGCTCTTCTATGACTGCAAAATAATGTTACCTAATTTACTAGAACAAGAGTGTTGGGAGGGAAGACTCAGATATGGTTTGTAGGCATATTACTTCACATAAAGTATAGTAGGTAAGTTGAATAATGGCAGCTAGGGTGCTAATAATGACATTTTAATAATGTTTTGGATATGTAGACTGGAAATCATATTTAGATTAATAATTAAAGTAGGTAATTATGGATATTCGTAGGGAAAGTATAAGAATGCACTATATACATAGTAAGTATATAAAGCATATGTTGTACTAGCAACATGTAATTAATATGGATATTTGTAGGGAAAGTATAAGAATGCACTATATACATAGGGCCTCATTCTATTATCGGCCGTAAATCGGCCGTAAGGCTGCGATTCCTTGCGGGGGTTCAGTTAACTCGCGATTCTATTATACGGCCCCGCAAGGATCTCATCTTACGCCCGGCCGCATATCTTGGAACCGGACGTAATCTGTGAAATATAAAAACGCAAAAATAAATTCAAGCCTGCACTGTACAGCTCTGTAAATGCTAGGGATCATATTGGGGGACATGAGGATTAAAAGAAACCCACTCTCAAGCTTGCACATCTTCCCAAACCCGAGTTCAAATTAACTGTTTATTTTCCGGCTGCGGCGTGGGCGTGTCTGAGGTGCTCCAAGCACTCTGGACTTTTTACATGGATATTTTACGGATATTAAAAATAAAATATTTTACGGATTTGAGTACAGGATAATTATGTGCTATTTTTTCTAACACCTAAAATCCCTTTATATTCTTCTCAAAGTGCAGGATGGCTTTATTTGAGCTATTTTATGTGCTTAATTGGTGCTAGCGAGACCTCTTTCCTGCAAGTAAGCTGCGGCTCGCTTTTAGCCTTGCAGAGAGGTTTCCCGGAGCAATTGAATTGCAAATCTCTTGCGGCCGTTTTAGATCAAAGGCTTTCCTCCGGCGCGAGCGGCCGCAAGAGATAGCAAGGCACCGGCCGCAAGCCTGCCGGAATCCCCGGCCGTAAGGGAATAGAATAGCAGAATAGCTTGCGGCCGGTCCTTGCGGCCCCGCAACGGCTGCGGCCGCTAATAGAATGAGGCCCATAGTATGTATATAAAGCATTTTTTCGAAGTATCGTTTAATGTTTAGCTTTTTAGATAAAAAGTAACTAAGTAATCTAGATTGGCTTGTTAATATATATAATCGGAATCTAATTGTATCTATAAATGTATAAGACATGAAATATGGCAGGTAGAAAAGTGATTTAAATAACGTTCATGGTACATACAGTAAGGATGGAAAAGGCCAGTCTGAGCACTCCTACATGCCCCAAGCAACGCAGGGTACCATTTTTCACTGTATGGCAGATAGCCGTATTTCCAACGATTCTGGGTAGTGAGCTACAAATGGGCATGTTTTGTGCCTCTTTCTGATTAACCCATCTCCTTTTTGCATACATTAATGTAATTAAAAGTGGCCCAAATTGTGGATATCCAACATTCATCTTAATTTCTGTTCTCAATGGATGTTCTCATGAATCATGCTGTTGCCATGTGTCTTATTTAGCATTTATATCTATTAGCCTAAGCTGAAACCCTGTAGAATAGGCTGGTCTTTACAAATTAATGATGTTACCATAGACAATCTATGTGTCTATGTTTATATTAGTGTAATAATTACAGAAAGGTATCAGCATCAACAGTGTCAGCTGATATTACCTTACACAAACACCGTCTTTGTACAGCATCAACATTTTCAGATGTAGAGATCAATACAGCTCTCTCACAGATCATCACCCACCATCTCCCTGATCACCCAGCTCTTACAGATCCTCTCATTCATCATGCTTACCACTGACTCCCTATGACACACAAAGATACATGTTGACAAATTAGTGTATCCTGGGACACTGCTGGAGAATCATTGTCTTGAAAGCAGATGTCATCTATGAACAACATTTTGTTCTCCGCTAAAAAGTTATCTCTAAGAACAACTTTCTTTTCATAAAGATGATTCTGTGTATACAATTGTGTACATTGCCACAATTAGCTATCCCTCCTGACTACCACAATCCCTCTCATCTGCCCATGTGTTCCCCACCCTCTTGTTGTGCTATGCAGTTTGCTCATTTTACATAATCCTAAAGAAATGTAAGGTATGTCTGGCGTGCCGTGGACCATAGAGTCACGGAGAGTCTATACAACTAATCGACTAAACAAAGGAAAGAAAAAAGTATGAGAATGGTCAAACTGACAGACATGTTGATCTGTTTTAGGTTTTTATGGTTCCAATTCACTAAGGCTTGATGTTAGGGCAGCAATCGTGGCTTTAATTAATATAGTTATCTGAACCACTTATTTGGCTCCAGCCAGTATGTTTTCTTTGTTAACATATACACCAAGGAATTAAAACATATACAAATATATATAACGGACAAAGAATCGAATACAAATACCTAACCCTAGATTTGCATTTTTTTTTGTCTGAGTGACTGATGACAAACTAGTCCTGACAATGCAAATCAAAAGTTATTTCCATTTCAGATAATAATAACTACACTGTATAACTGTCTCATACGTGTTTCAGTGCACCATAGTTCTCATCAAATATCTATTTGCACATTGCAAAGTTGGATCATTGAGTCCAACTCTATTTTAACCCTTGTTTTCTGCTGCATGACTGTAAACTGAAATTGTACTATCACACCTGCATTTTGCATAAATATCCACATTATGATGAAAAATACATTAACTGTTTAATGTACGGGGCTTCTACAATGGGCCTGAAAGAAATGGCAGTGTTTATATTCTGTGAATTGCTAATTTTAAGATGATTATGAAGGAATTTCATCCAAACTCATTGCTATCAATAATAAGGACTTTTAAATCTTCTTAAGTAGCACACAGTGTACACTGCATGACTTGCTAACTTGCTTTACACCCGTGATAAAGATACGCTCACACATTGTCGCAAACATTATGCCACATTTGCTATGCTGTTAAGGCCCATTGAAAACACTTTATCATTCCTGCATCTAAAGTATTTGATAATGATTTGCAGGGTATTTATTTTATTTTTCTAAAGAAGTTCCTAGAACAAAATAATTCTGCTCTGAATATATAAATGCCCTTGGAAGCTTGTCCCTGTCAGCCAATGAGCAGGAGTCATTCTTGTCTGTCAATTAAATGTACACTATATGTTCTGTGCTCACGGTAGTACAAACCAGTTGTTTAACACGTGCTATTTTACTGTTATATCAATTATATGATCAAAACATTTTGTGTTCCATGCCCTTTAAATACTTATGCTATATACAATGGCAAAACATAATATATAATCTCATTGTTATTTCTGCCATAACAAAAAAAAGTTTTTTTAATTTTATTTTCATTACTTCAATTATTCTTGTTTAGATAATTTAAATAATCAACATTAAATAATAAGAGATAATATAATTCTTTTTCTTCTTTTTCTTTCTTTCTTTCTTCTTCTTTCTTCTTCTTTTGGGGAATTGATTACAGACATTTTAATGGACTGAATAGTTAAGTTATAATGTTGCTCTGTATGCTATGGTGTCCATGTTGTCAGTACTAAGAGTCTATTAAAGACAGGGTTATCTATATATGACCTAATTGTACAAAATTGAATGTTTACCGGCCACCCCGAAATAAATCTTGTTTTTTAGCTTTGAATGTGATCAGAATGATATGAGATCATGATTACTGTTTGTTATCTCGTTATTGGTGCCTGGTGGAGGATCTGTGCTAACTTGCATTGTGTATTACTCTGCATGCAACACCAGCATTCAATATACTTTTAAGTAAACTAACACAAAGGTGACTTGCTTGAAAACTAGAGTAGAAATCTTCATTTCGGTTACTGGCTTAGTTAATCCTCTTTAAACGCTCCTAATGTATGTCTTGGCACATCCTGTAATCAGTGAAGAGCAGGGTTTATTCAGTCCTTTCTACGGAGATTAAGCAACGTAGACAAACTTGCTCATTGCCTGCACAAAAACATGAAAACTAAAATATCATTGTTTAACCTTTTTATTGTTAATTCTCATGTTTGCATAATAAATAGTGATTTTTTTTTTTCTGATACTGATAATGCTGAAACTGTATTTTTGTACGTAGATTCTAATATGTATATATGCTTGGATAACATTATACCCGTACAAAATGGGAATCTTACAAGTGTATTATGCACAGACGTTTAAGTGCATCTTGCATAGTAACTAGGAATTTGACTTGGTAAAAAGTCCCTGCCACAAAGAGGATGTTAACCAATATTGAAAATGTCTTAGAAATTGAAGAATTTGAGGATGAAAAACAGTCTGTGTTGTAAGAGAGAGTCGTAAAGAGATAGCATAGAGACATTATGGAACTGGATTGCGATAAAGGATAGAGAGGACGTATTGAGAATGTATTTTTGGTACAAAGTAGGAACTGGCCACCGACTCCAGTATCTTTGCCAAGAAAACCTTATGGATAAGAACAGCCAGACACAAGATGTGCCTGGCATGTCGCAGTCCATTTGGTCAAGGAGAGTCGGACATGACTGAAAGACTAAACAAACAACTTGATGGGGAGAGAGATGACATCTTTGCAGACTATCCAAACCCTTGCACTTAGCATACTAATTGTATTTCTCTTTGTTCTTAATAGTTACCCATACCCTCCTTTTCTACGGGGGCACAATATGTTACACTGATTTTTTTAGCACCATATACTATTCCTCCTGATGTTTGAAGCAGCACAAGTAAAAATCTATACCAGAGTGTTGTATGTCATACATACATAAGATATGCACAGTGCTTCTTGTCTTTCTTTGCTTTCTGACACCTCTAAAATACACACATCTAAAATAATGTAGTTGCTTCAAGTAAAACTGACACTATATTAGCTAAAACTAATATATATGAATATTTTGTAAATTATTTTACTTTTATTAGTATGTAGGCTTTGTATGACAAACAAACACAAATACTCTCCTAGAGAATCTATTTAAAGAGTAGTGATCAATACGCCACCGTCTTTGACCACGCACCTTTTCACAGTTCATTGGCCATATGTATTAATGGGTGTTGTGTGGAATATGTTAATCTTAGTGCATACGTCCCACAGGAAACCAAAGAAATAGAAAGGATCTCCTACACTTCACCCTTGAATATAGCGTCTTATCTTTCATGATAGTTTTAGCTATTTTGCACCTTGGCTTGGTATTGTGAGGCATTAGAGGGTCCTAAAACACTGCTTGAGAATCACTAAGAAGAATATTTTATACTGATATTTATGCAGTTATAGATACACATGATGAGTGACCGACCCAATGTTATGACGTGTTATTCCAGCCTTGAGTTACGTCGCTATTAAATTAAGCAATCTCATAGTTACGGGTTTAGATGGAGCCAATGGAAAGAGAGATTGTAAGCGTCACTGAAAAAGGGGAGGGTAGATTTCAAAGTCCTACGTGCTCCAAATCCAGTTTGCGACCGGAGCCACAGGCCAGATATAATGCAAAAATAATAAAGCAGTAAATATGATATTCTATGACATGCGAGTTACAGTATATGTCGTAACACACTGATTTCAGGGATCGATATTACACAAAAAATAATCCTGAAATAAAGTATTTTTCTGGGCAGATTTGCGGGCTTGAGAATGTTGTGCTATTAATTCTAAGACCTAACATCACTTTCACTTATAATAAATGTACGGTAGAGTAATTTTATTGACATAAGTGCTACAATTTTATTTACATAAGTGCTACGTATTGTACTTAAACCCCTTTGTGGGTGCTCTAGACGGCACACGCGCTTCGTTTGTGTGTTACGTATTTGGTCGCGGGTGACCATGTGGCACTTTATTAGCTGAATTAAACAATTAGTGATTATGGGCATGAAAGATCAAAGGATTTACGTGTGCGAAGTTCAACGTAGCTCTCCACGTAGCCTTTTCTTGGCCGTCCTGTGTGTTAACATGCAAAGCCCACTGCGAGCAACGTTACAAGGCATCTTGGCACTCAAATAGCCCTAAGATGACAGGAGCTACATGTTAACATGTAGCTCCAATTTAATAGGGCTGTTAACCCTTAGACCTCTAAACCAAGTATGCATATTAACATTCTTATTTCTGAATTTATTGCACACTCTCAATACTTAAAGATCAGCACAACACACTTTTACTGGATTTCCCCCTCAATTGGTTTTATTATTTTGTACATGTGCACTATGATCATAAATATTTTTCATCCAACACACTGTATATCTCTTTAAACACTAAATCCTGGCTAGCTCTTATTATACCTGATATTTACAATGCAAAAGTCTCTTCTAATCCTAATCTTTTCCAATTGGCTACTACCCTATTTCTAAATAAAAGTCTATGTGCACATTGATTTACAGAACGTCTTTCTTTATCTTGCTTTTGATTGGATTATTGTTGTCTATATCTTATCTGTCGGTTTTATTATGGCTTTCAGAGCCATTCAAATATTTCCATTGTATAACAAAGTAAATATAAATGTCACATACGCTTTTAAAAAATGGCTGAGTGCTTTCACTTTAACTACGGAGTCAAAAAAACTCTGGTTTATTGTACTGATTAGTGGAAAATTACATGTTTAATAATAAAATGGCATTTGTCCTTTCTAAATAAAAATTACTGCTTTCACCTTTGATTCCCTAAATAATAGAGACAGTGATCCCATTGGTGAAGAAGACGCAGTGCCCGACATCTTGTGCCAGCTTACTACTACCCAAAAATATTTTTGGCTGTTTGAAGTTACTGGTTATTTTATGCACGTCTGATCCCTAAATTAAAATTCTTCATTTGGATGGACTTGCTTATGTTAATATTAGTTTTGAGTGTCTTGAGTGCCAATGTTAACTTCTTTCAAATTATTCTTGATTCAGCTAAATGAACATGATTAAGGCCTTTCTATTTTTATAGTAGACGGAGGAAAATATGCTTACTTTATTACTGGAGTAATGAACTGGCGGCCAGCAACATGCTTGCATGCTAATACTGCTTGAAAGTAATTTTAGGTTCTTTTTGAGGTATTTTTTCATAATGAAGAGTCATAATGGGTGAGGGTGAGATTTGTCTTTCTTTCCTAAAAGATTGGTCAACTGGGTCCTTGGGTGAAGATTTGTGTGTGTGTGTATATGTATATATGTATATGTATATATATATATATATATATATATATATATATATATATATATATATATATATATATATATTACTTGTGGGCAAATTTGCATGTCCCTGCTCAGCTTCCCAGAGTACAGTGTAATAACTGTATTTCTTGGAATTCTGAGCTGGAAGAAGTTTCTTTTAACTTGTTGTAGACATTCAAATGTGAACACAAATGTACTATTTACTATATATATATATATATATATATATATATATATATATATATATATATATATATATATACATATACATATACACAGTAAAACCCCTCTTATCCAGCACCTATGGGGACTCCCTATTGTCGGATAACTGTAGCTGCCGGTCCATCGGGAGTCCCTAAAATGTATGGGTCTAAACCACCCTTAAACCCCTCAAAATGCCTTTGAAAATGCATTAGCACCTAAACTGGGCCATTTAGGCCTAGAAAAAATAATTAGAAAAAAGTTGTTGTTTTTTTGCAGTCTCGAACTCGGGATTCAACTGTGTGTGTGTGTGTGTGTATATGTATTTGTGTATATATATATATATATATATATATATATATATATA
Organism: Discoglossus pictus; assembly: GCA_027410445.1. Taxonomy (NCBI): domain Eukaryota; kingdom Metazoa; phylum Chordata; class Amphibia; order Anura; family Alytidae; genus Discoglossus; species Discoglossus pictus. The sequence continues at coordinate 101,829,627 of CM050163.1, read as the reverse complement.
TATATATATATATATATATATATATTATACATATTCACCCAAGGTGTGAAAGACTACCACAGTATTGTGGACCTTAACATCAGGATTAAATGGAATTTAATTATTTCAATTATTATCAAAAAGAAGTGCAGTAAAGATCTCAATATATACCTTTAATCAAAGGAGGAATGTAAATGTCCGGATCTAGATGTCTTACTATTCAGTAAATGATATCTTATTAGAACTTCATACCTCAGCTGGTGCAGTGATTTATCAGTCCTGCCATTTTAGAAACTTGCCATCACACCTGTATTCATGACCCATGCATGATCCATTCAGGCTAGTTGATGGAATAAATGACACGACAACTTGAGTTGGGAGAAACAACGGGCCACAGCTTTATTTTAACACAATGTAAACAAACAACCGTAACTTATTCAAATGACTAATTTAGTCCTTTCCTTCCGGGGGAGGAGCCCGGCCACGAACAGTGACCTCACGCTTTGAGCCCTGCCCAAAGCCCCAATGCTTATCTTTAAGCACGCCCTGTGAGGTGGGGCCATCGCCCCCTTAGGCCAGTGGGCCGGGCAACTCACCTCCCGCCACGGAGCATGCGAGGGACGCCTCCCGAGGCTGCGATCCCCCCCTGCTGGACATTAAAGCCAAAGCCCGCAAAACACTCTCCCTAAACTCCAACATCATCAACTCGTACCCTATTTCCGTAAGATGAACCTTATCCTTTGCGAAAAAATCATCTGCGCCGACCGGTTCGAAATCTTTATACCGGATGGCCGAGAAACCTTGTTTTCTCACAAAGCTCGCAATCTGCTGGTTTATCTTCTGTCTAGCCTTATCTAAACATACTGGGTCGCGCGCATGATCTTCTCTTGATCATCTCAGACCAGATAAGGAACGTGCCAGGGAACTTCTTCACCCATTTCTCGATGTCTCGTCTCATCACCTTTAGCATTCGTCTCATGGGAACTGTCCCCAAATCGTTCCCGCCGGCATGAAGAATGATAAGACTGGGCTGCCCGTAACGCTGCGCGTACGTTTCCAAGATGCCGTCGAGCTGCGCCCAACGCAGACCCCGAATACCACACCACCTTACGCGTAAGTCCGTAACAGGAAAGCCCAGTTGTGCCTTTTCTTCGGTAACTGCGGCTAACCTATGGGCCCAGTACACGTAGGAATGGCCCACAATCCATAGTTGCTTCTGTTCCCCTGAAAGTAGAAAGCAACACCATTAAACCACTGCATTTGGCCGAACATAGGAACGAAAACGGTCTGAGTCCCACCTCCCGATGCGCTTTACTGCCGCGTCGGGCAACCCCAACCTAGCCGCTTCAGTGGCAGCTCCAATCCGAAAGGAGTGTGTCCCAAAGTCGGACTGCTTGAAACCGAGCCGGTGCAGTGCGCTTTTTAAAACTCTTTTAAACTGATACACAGACAGTGCCGTTCCATCGGCGTGGACCAGCAGCGAACACCGTCCCACCGGTCGCTGCTTAAGGTACTCCACTACACATGCATATGGGCAACACTCTGTGCCAACCTGATGCAGAACCACTTCTCTTCCTTTACCCACTTGGTCAGTCTTTGACCTCCGCAACCACAATACCACCGTACCTTCCCTGAGGCAGGTATCCACCAATTGCAGACCCCCCGAACCGTGTCTACTGTTCGCGACTAACTCCCCTATCCTAAACGCTCCGAAGAACGCCAGGGAAAAAGCCGTTCGGAAAAGTAGAGATTCAAAGGGATCCCTTCAAACCACCACCAATTCCTGAGCCAATCTCAGCAACAGCGCAAATGTTATTGGCCGCCTACTATCTGGCCTTTGCGCACCGCTGAACATTCCGCGCACCACTTTGCGCACTAGAAACTCCTTAGTAAGGTCCCTCTGCCCAGCAAGCTTAAACATAAAAGCAAGCGCCGTGACCTGTCTCCCTACTACGGGTTTTGATTCGCCTTGCTCGGCGCACCGCAGCAGGTACCAAAGCAAGATCCCTACGCTCTTGTCCTCCGTCGTGGCACCACCTGCCAGTGCCACTAGGCTATCCCATTTAGCCCACACGCGTCTATAAGCGTTCCACGTCGCTGGGGCAACAGACTGTCTCACGAGTCTCGTTACCTGACAGCTCCAATCTCCCAGAGCTCCTCGGGGATGAGCTCCCCCAGGGCGTTCGCACGAGGAGCCAGCGCCCTGAAACGATCCTCCTGAAACCGAGAGAGGGCGTAAGCAATTCCGTTATTCACCTTTGTCACGTGTCTTGCTTGAAACCATATGTTCAAGCGAAGGCAACATAGCACAAGATGCCTAAGCAATCTAATCACTGGTACGGATGCCGCCGTGATGTTGTTCACGGCTTCAACCAACCCCTTATTACCCGAATGGAAAATGACTCGCCTGTCCCTGAAACAAGGACCCCATAAGTGCACTGCTACCACCATAGGAAACAGCTCCAGGAATGTAGGGTTCAGCAGTAAACCCGCCTCTTCCCATTCCTCCGGCCATGCCGCAGCGAACCATCTCCCTTGGAGATACGCCCCACAACCGATCGGTCCAGAACCATCGGTGTGCAGGTCTAGCTCTGCGCTGGTGGTGCCCTCCTTTTGAAGGACCACCCGCCCGTTAAAGTCTGCAAGGAACCTTGCCCATACCTCTGCATCATCACGCATGGCCTTAGAGACTGTTAGGAAATGATGCGGCTTCGCAATCCCTACCGTAGCCAAAGACATTCGTCTACAGAATATCCGCCCCATGGGGATAATTCTGCACGCGAAATTCAACTTCCCCAATATTGATTGCAGCCGCCGGAGGGTCACCCTCCGTGCGCCCCGCAGCGCCGTAATCTCGGCTTGCATGTCCTCCACCTTCTCTAAGGGAAGACTGCACTCCATTTTGCAGGAGTCAATCCGAATCCCCAGAAAAGTCAATTGTTCCGTAGGGCCCTCCGTCTTATCATGGGCCAATGGTACCCCGAATTCTGTACAGATTTCGGTGAACACCTCCAGCATAAAACGGCAAGCGTCGTTTCTCGCTGGGCCAACAAAAAGGAAGTCATCCAGGTAATGGGTAACACTCTTGTACCCCGCCTCGATGCTCACAACCCACTGTAAAAATTTGCTGAAAGCCTCGAAGTAAGCACAGGATATCGAGCATCCCATGGGTAAACATAAGTCAACGAAGTAACTTCCGTCTACGAAGCACCCCAGCAACCGATGGCTTGTCGGGTGCACGGGGAGCAATCTGAATGCTGCCTCGATGTCCACTTTTGCCATAAGGGCCCCCTGGCCCTTCCTCCTCACCAAATCGACCGCCCGGTCAAATGACTCGTAAGACACAGTAGCCTGGTCTCTTGATATGCCATCGTTTACCGAACGGCCTCTGGGGTATGAGAGATGCTGGATCAGTCTAAATTTACCCTTCTCCTTCTTGGGGACCACCCCAAGAGGAGACACAACTAAACCCTGGATGGGCGGGGCCGCAAATGGCCCGGCCATCCTCCCCAATTTTACTTCATTAAGCACCTTAGCTTTGGCTACCCCTGGGAAATCCCTAGCCGACTTCAGGTTTGGGACAAGAAAACCTTGAATGTCGACCCCACATGGAATCCGGAATCCTTCTCGGAACCCGTCCTCCAATAGGCGCGCCGCTTCGGCGGTGCCTGCCAATTTACCGTAGCGCTTTAGCCACGGCAGCATGGCGGGGAGGCGTATGGGCGTCTTGCCCCTTTGCAGGAGGCTCGCCCCTGCCTCCCTCTTTGGGTCTACTGCATCTAGACAGGGGGTGTTCACCTCCGCAGTTTGAGCATGCATGCTTAAACCTGCAGTTAGGCGCCCATCTGCAGACCCCCTCGTTGTACGAAAAACAGGTCTTAAGACCTGCTCCTGAGGCGTGGGTGGGGCCCTTACCTCCACCGGCCCCGCTCCGAAAGGGCGTCGTGACTCTCATGGGTGTCATGATGTTTAGCCAATACGCCACCGCTTTGTCGCTCCACGCCATACTTGGCCTTGAGGCCAAGTATTGCCGGAATTCCTCATCGTACCGCCACCAGGCTGTACCCCCATAAACCTTGTGAGCATTCCGAATTTCGTCTATGTAGACGAACAATCCCGAACTCTGTTCAGGGTGCCGCTCACACAGTACGCAAGCCCAAATAGAAAATGCTTGCAGCCAGGTATCAAACGTCCTGGGTAGCCTAGCAAAGGATTTCCCCTCCCTGGGGCCCCTCTCGGCCAGGTCTGTTTGCCTAGACATAGGGAGAAGGGAAAACAACTCAATAAACTCCCTCCTCCAGATCTTTTCCTTTACTTCCTGTGGAAGGTGTGCACCTAAATTATCCAACGAGCAGAGGACTATGGGCCTCATGGCTGCGTCGGTAACCCCCACAGTGTTATTCCCAACTGCTGCTATTGCGCTGCCTACCGGCTCGGGCGCGCGCAAGCTAGCTAGCGCCTCGCTCGCGCTCGCTGGCGCCACTACCGCTGCTGGCTGGGACCATGCACCCTTTGCTAGCCCCCCTAACCACGCTCCCATTTCGCGCTCGCTAACTGCAATGTTATGCGCAGCTAATAGAGTCCTTAATGACCCAATAAAACCACCCTTGTCTGCTGCGCAGCTCAATTCTGAGCGCTCACCTGCTTCTGGAAGCTTAGGAGTAGATACGGCCAACGGAGTATCCCCGCGTCTCTCCTGACGCTCCGGGGACTCTGACCGTCTGGCCCTCCGCGGGCTTCTCCTCTCAGATCCAGTGCAAGCACAGCTGCACCGACAAGATCTTCTGCTTCTAGACCGGGATCTCCTTCTGGATCTGTGGGTACAAGAAGAACAGTCACTAGCTCTCCGCGACCTGCATGCCCGCGCCCATACCGCCCTTTCCTCGTCTGAGGAAGGGTCCTGGTCAGCTAAGCTTGCGCGGCTGGAGTAGGCTAGCACTGCCTCCGCCGCCCCCTGTAGGGGGCCCCCTGAGACTTCCTCGGGCGTTGGAATATCCAGCAGTTGGTCAGTCTTAGACCCTTTGCGCTGTGGCCTAACCGTATCGCCCTCAGTCTCTACTCTGCTACGCCTTAGCGGTGTGTGCGTAAATAGCAGCGGACTGTACCTGCTCGTAGCCTTCTTAGCTCGAGTGGGGCGTCCTAGCCTCGCCACTGCCGCTGTCACAGGCATGTCATCAATCATGACCATGCTGTCTTGGCTGTTCATCTCTCTGATGACCCCATCTCTTCTCTCTCTCGTCGTCGCCATGCTCCTCTCTCTGCCAGTTGGGCGTCCCTGTAAAGTACCAGAAGCACTGTTAATTAGGGAAACCCCAGGGACCGTCTGCTTGGCACCGTGAGGGCCTGTAGGAGCCTTTTTAGGACTCCCGGCTTTTCTCTTACCCCCTGCACCCCCCTTGCGGGGTGTTAGAGGGGTGTGTCGCGACCTTTGTCGCGGCCTAGGACCTTTAGGCAAGTTGGCAGGTGGTGGCCGGATTGCTAGGCCCTCACCCCCACCGCCCGTGATCCTGGCGCTCGCCTGCCTGGGGGGTATGGGGTCCCGGCCGCCCTGACCTGTAACCCCCCCATCTCTGGTGTCTCTGCTACCTGATGGACGTGGGTCTGGCAGCCCTACAGTGGTGGGATGGGAAAAAATTTCCCTGGAGGCATCAGAATTGGCTAGGACACCAGCCACCGCAGGCTGTTCCTGTACAATGTGCTGAGCTCCAAGCGCAGAAGGCATGGGAGGTCCCAGCCTGTCCTGCACCCACCTGACCCCTTGGCTTAAGGCACGGGTCCTAACCTCAGCCAGTAAGGCCTCTAAGCCTTCTGGATCCATATTAAATGCTAACGGGGGAACAAACAGGGGGAACAACAAGCAGGATACAGGCACACACAGACACAGGAACACACACAGACACAGCACACCACAGGGGGACAGGGACACACACACACACAAAAACGGAGGAGGAAAAGAAACACAAAAACGGACAGAGATAGCCTCAACAATGATATCCCCTTATATGCTGGTAAGCTGGGGTGAAATCTCAGTAATTAAACCTTCCTACTGTATTTTTTAGCTGCAGGACCTCAGACCTCCGTCCATCCAGTCGGGAGACCGCGCTGCTGTGCTCAATGGCGTGAAACGGGCTTCCGACACGCCCCCCGACGCTCCTGATTGGCTGATAGCCTCACAGGCTCCGCTGGGTCACGTGACGCTACAGGCTGACCCAGGGAGCCTGTGCAGCCTCCGCGTCGTTCAACATGTTTGTTTAACATTTTTGCTTTAAAAATAAATAAGCAAATAAATGCTATGTTTGCAACATGCTCTTTTATACGCATTACAGAAGATTTGCCTGTTCCATATCCATTTATAGTCTGTATGTAGGCAGTTGCCAATATATTTTTTTTCCACCTTACAGAGGATCATTTTGTTGTTTAAAATCTTCTTCGCTGCAAATTTTTCCATATAATTCAACAATCATAAAGGCATGAAGACACCAATTCTTCCTGCTCACTTTGGCATTTGCAGTCATTTTATAATGCAATGTATTGAAGCCTGCTGGTGATGGATGTGCCTCTGCCGTTACAAGACAAACTTACCAAATACAAACTCCTTTTTACTACAAGAAAGTGACTGTTCTCTAGAGGATGTCAGAAGCTGTAATATTGCATGAAATTTCAGTTACAAGCCTGTGCTATGGAAGAGCTTAATATCAAAATCAGTAAGAAAAAAAAAAATTCAGCAACTGTTTATTAATATATAATCTTGCATTTAAGCCTTGTAGAAATCATAGTTACTATATTTTTCATCTGAAATCTAAAATCGATGTAGACGCCTTCTTTTTTTCTCTCTCCTCCAGTAGATTTCATTTTGATCTCCAGCTCCCTGGCTCCCACAACATCAAAGTCTTTAAGGATGTTGTTAGTTGAGGGGTAGAAACACTGGAAAGCGTAATCTCTTCATCCTAGAAAGACATTACTATCGTGATAAAATCAGATGACATTTTGTTCGACTACCTTTTGCTAACCGTACAGTCCCTTTCCATTGGGTTCAAAAAATATTTAATCCTTTAACGCTGACACATACAACACGCAGTCATGTCAGCTACAGCTGTTTCCAAACATCACTAACAAAATTATGGACAGGTTTTGAAGCTTCTGTGCTGGAAATGAATACATCTGAGGATTCAACTTGCTGACTGTGTTTATGTAATTTAATTTTACCATCTGGAATAAAACAAACAATTTTTAGGAATATAAAGTTCTAAAAGTAAAGCTGTCTTTTTTTTTTCTGAATATTGGAAATAGAGATGTAAACTTCCACATATTCATAAAGTTTGGGAACATTTCGTTTAGCATAGGACAATATGATCTATGTATATGGATTGTAAGTTTGCGAGTTTTCAATTGTGTGTCCGTGTCTTGGAAACAAGCACAATGTACATTTGATTATATGCTCAAAAATAGGGCCCTCCATTCTTTAAGGTGTTAAGTTTGTTTTTGCCATGTACTAACCCCCTGTACAGCGTTACGGAATATGTTGGCACGGTATAAATAAAGATAATAATAATAATAATATGGAGCAGTGTTGTGCTTCTTATCTATATGACATATGCATTCTACTTTCTGACAATATCTTGGTTTTGAACTCTATAATCAGTCTACTGTATTTGGTTAGTGTGTTTACATTATATGTCAATACTGCGGTTTAAATTAAATATTGATATATTAAATCGTACTATGGTTTTGCTATTAATGTTCATTTTGATTTACAAATGGATCAAATGTTTTTTGTTTATGGTGGGCGATGGAAGCCCTCCACCTTACATTAATACAGGAAATAAATACGTACATTTACGTACACATTTGACCTTCTAAATATTAAGTTGGATAAGGTTTCAGTTGCTTCCATTACAATAAATAAGGTAAAGGATGTTGTTTTTTTACATTATGAAAAAAAATGTTCGTTATGGAATCTAGTTTTTCAGAAGCGCATATAAGACTCCGGAAGTCCTTAAATAAAAAAGGTAGTGGAGTCCTGTGATGAACAGGACCAATCTAAACATAATTTACTTTGCAAGTGTACCCCTGTACAGCGCTACGGAATATGTTGGCGCGTGACAAATAAAGTATAATAGTAATAATAATAAAGTGTATAGTCTGAAGTTTGAATTTTTCATTCTCAATCAACATAAACATTGCCATAACATACAAGGCCTTAGTATGTCTATAATAACCCTGTGACAGCCTTATGTATCTCCCAGACACACTTGAATTTCCTTGGTATATTTGCCCCTACAACATCACTTGAAGATCATTCCTCTTCCCTACTACCTTTTTGTCTGCTTCTGAAGCTTTTCCTCACAAGCTCCTTTTCTACTAATTGTTCCTTCCTTTTCTGAAAATCGCTTCCCTTCTGAATTCTTGATGATTTCTTCCATGTTCCAGTTCCCTTCTCTTCTCCGTGATTTGCATATTAAGGTCATGGAGACCTCCCTTTGTATGTTCTGGTTTTTGGAACATGCACTATTTTAGTAACCGTCTCCCCTGCAATATTTTATTTTGCATGTGCTATCAGATTTGACATTATCTTTTTGTACATTTTAGCTTTGATCTTTAGGAAGGCATATTTTTTCCCTTTATAGTAAGATTAACCGCTGAGAGCACCGATGTCCGGTGAAATTTTATATTCAAGAGAAATATTTGTCTTCAAGTAACAGAATAAATCTATGGCTTGACGCTTTGCCCTTTCATATAGTTGATTGTGCTACAAACAGGGTTTACTTCTGGTAACAGGAGCAATGCTGCCCAAATATGTTTTAAATGTAAAAAAAAAATAATTCCATTTAACTTTCTCATGTAACCATAGAAGTACCATAATGAGTAATGTTTTTTTTTTTAAATGTTATCTGCTAAACCTTATAACATGGATCAGGGGTTACACAGAAGAAGTAGGGCAGAAGAAAGAGTTGGGAGAGAGCAAGGGGAGCAGAGGCTTGGAAAGAATGGGTGAAAAGCTGGGAGAGTACAATGGAAGCAGGAGCTGGGAGAGAGTGAGCAAAAAGCCGGATCTGGCAAAGAGTAAGGGAGCAGGAGCTGGGAGAGAGTGAGCAAAAAGACGGATCTGGCAAAGAGTAAGGGAGCAGGAGCTGGGAGAGAGTGAGCAAAAAGCAAGATCTGGCAAAGAGTAAGGGAGCAGAATCAGGGAGAGAGTGAGCAAAAAGACGGATCTGGCAAAGAGTAAGGGAGCAGGAGCTGGGAGAGAGTGAGCAAAAAGACGGATCTGGCAAAGAGTAAGGGAGCAGGAGCTGGGAGAGAGTGAGCAAAAAGCCGGATCTGGCAAAGAGTAAGGGAGCAGGGAGCGAGTGAGCAAAAAGCCGGATCTGGCAAAGAGTAAGGGAGCAGGAGCTGGGAGAGAGTGAGCAAAAAGACGGATCTGGCAAAGAGTAAGGGAGCAGGAGCTGGGAGAGAGTGAGCAAGAAACAAGATCTGTCAAAGAGTAAGGGAGCAGGAGCTGGGAGAGAGTGAGCAAAAAAAACGGATCTGGCAAAGAGAAAGGAAGCAGGAGCTGGGAGAGAGTGAGCAAGAAACAAGATCTGTCAAAGAGTAAGGGAGCAGGAGCTGGGAGAGAGTGAGCAAGAAACAAGATCTGTCAAAGAGTAAGGGAGCAGGAGCTGGGAGAGAGTGAGCAAAAAGCAAGATCTGGCAAAGAGTAAGGGAGCAGGAGCTGGGAGAGAGTGAGCAAAAAAAAACGGATCTGGCAAAGAGAAAGGAAGCAGGAGCTGGGAGAGAGTGAGCAAGAAACAAGATCTGTCAGAGAATAAGGGAGCAGGAGCTGGGAGAGAGTGAGCAAAAAGCAAGATCTGGCAAAGAGTAAGGGAGCAGGAGCTGGGAGAGAGTGAGCAAAAAGCAAGATCTGGCAAAGAGTAAGGGAGCAGGAGCAGGGAGAGAGTGAGCAAAAAGCAAGATCTGGCAAAGAGTAAGGGAGCAGGAGCTGGGAGAGAGTGAGCAAAAAGCAAGATCTGGCAAAGAGTAAGGGAGCAGGAGCTGGGAGAGAGTGAGCAAAAAGCAAGATCTGGCAAAGAGTAAAGGAGCAGGAGCTGGGAGAGAGTGAGCAAGAAACAAGATCTGTCAAAGAGTAAGGGAGCAGGAGCTGGGAGAGAGTGAGCAAAAAGCAAGATCTGGCAAAGAGTAAGGGAGCAGGAGCTGGGAGAGAGTGAGCAAAAAGCATGATCTGGCAAAGAGTAAGGGAGCAGGAGCAGGGAGAGAGTGAGCAAAAAGCAAGATCTGGCAAAGAGTAAGGGAGCAGGGAGCGAGTGAGCAAAAAGCCGGATCTGGCAAAGAGTAAGGGAGCAGGAGCTGGGAGAGAGTGAGCAAAAAGACGGATCTGGCAAAGAGTAAGGGAGCAGGAGCTGGGAGAGAGTGAGCAAGAAACAAGATCTGTCAAAGAGTAAGGGAGCAGGAGCTGGGAGAGAGTGAGCAAAAAAAACGGATCTGGCAAAGAGAAAGGAAGCAGGAGCTGGGAGAGAGTGAGCAAGAAACAAGATCTGTCAAAGAGTAAGGGAGCAGGAGCTGGGAGAGAGTGAGCAAGAAACAAGATCTGTCAAAGAGTAAGGGAGCAGGAGCAGGGAGAGAGTGAGCAAAAAGCAAGATCTGGCAAAGAGTAAGGGAGCAGGGAGCGAGTGAGCAAAAAGCCGGATCTGGCAAAGAGTAAGGGAGCAGGAGCTGGGAGAGAGTGAGCAAAAAGACGGATCTGGCAAAGAGTAAGGGAGCAGGAGCTGGGAGAGAGTGAGCAAGAAACAAGATCTGTCAAAGAGTAAGGGAGCAGGAGCTGGGAGAGAGTGAGCAAAAAAAAACGGATCTGGCAAAGAGAAAGGAAGCAGGAGCTGGGAGAGAGTGAGCAAGAAACAAGATCTGTCAAAGAGTAAGGGAGCAGGAGCTGGGAGAGAGTGAGCAAGAAACAAGATCTGTCAAAGAGTAAGGGAGCAGGAGCTGGGAGAGAGTGAGCAAAAAGCAAGATCTGGCAAAGAGTAAGGGAGCAGGAGCTGGGAGAGAGTGAGCAAAAAAAACGGATCTGGCAAAGAGAAAGGAAGCAGGAGCTGGGAGAGAGTGAGCAAGAAACAAGATCTGTCAGAGAGTAAGGGAGCAGGAGCTGGGAGAGAGTGAGCAAAAAGCAAGATCTGGCAAAGAGTAAGGGAGCAGGAGCTGGGAGAGAGTGAGCAAAAAGCAAGATCTGGCAAAGAGTAAGGGAGCAGGAGCAGGGAGAGAGTGAGCAAAAAGCAAGATCTGGCAAAGAGTAAGGGAGCAGGAGCTGGGAGAGAGTGAGCAAAAAGCAAGATCTGGCAAAGAGTAAGGGAGCAGGAGCTGGGAGAGAGTGAGCAAAAAGCAAGATCTGGCAAAGAGTAAAGGAGCAGGAGCTGGGAGAGAGTGAGCAAGAAACAAGATCTGTCAAAGAGTAAGGGAGCAGGAGCTGGGAGAGAGTGAGCAAAAAGCAAGATCTGGCAAAGAGTAAGGGAGCAGGAGCTGGGAGAGAGTGAGCAAAAAGCATGATCTGGCAAAGAGTAAGGGAGCAGGAGCAGGGAGAGAGTGAGCAAAAAGCAAGATCTGGCAAAGAGTAAGGGAGCAGGAGCAGGGAGAGAGTGAGCAAAAAGCAAGATCTGGCAAAGAGTAAGGGAGCAGGAGCAGGGAGAGAGTGAGCAAAAAGCAAGATCTGGCAAAGAGTAAGGGAGCAGGAGCTGGGAGAGAGTGAGCAAAAAGCAAGATCTGGCAAAGAGTAAGGGAGCAGGAGCTGGGAGAGAGTGAGCAAAAAGCAAGATCTGGCAAAGAGTAAGGGAGCAGGAGCTGGGAGAGAGTGAGCAAGAAACAAGATCTGGCAAAGAGTAAGGGAGCAGGAGCTGGGAGAGAGTGAGCAAGAAACAAGATCTGTCAAAGAGTAAGGGAGCAGGAGCTGGGAGAGAGTGAGCAAAAAGCAAGATCTGGCAAAGAGTAAGGGAGCAGGAGCTGGGAGAGAGTGAGCAAAAAGCAAGATCTGGCAAAGAGTAAGGGAGCAGGAGCAGGGAGAGAGTGAGCAAAAAGCAAGATCTGGCAAAGAGTAAGGGAGCAGGAGCTGGGAGAGAGTGAGCAAAAAGCAAGATCTGGCAAAGAGTAAGGGAGCAGGAGCAGGGAGAGAGTGAGCAAAAAGCAAGATCTGGCAAAGAGTAAGGGAGCAGGAGCTGGGAGAGAGTGAGTAAAAAGCAAGATCTGGCAAAGAGTAAGGGAGCAGGAGCAGGGAGAGAGTGAGCAAAAAGACGGATCTGGCAAAGAGTAAGGGAGCAGGGGCTGGGAGAGAGTGAGCAAAAAGCAAGATCTGGCAAAGTTAGGAAGCAGGAGCTTGGAGAGAGTGAGCAAAAAGCAAGATCTGGCAAAGAGTAAGGGTAGCAGCTGAGAGAGGGATAATAAAGGGAGCGTGGGTCTGAGAGAATGAATTAGGGTAGAAGGAGCTGAGCGAAAGCAAGTTGGGGGAGAAAATATTGTGATACAGATAGTTATGGCCGTAGAACTTGAAGGAAGAGTGAGCCAGGGGAGAGAGAGTATGTGACAGCAAGTTAGAAAAGCAGAAGATGTGAGAGATGATGAAGGGAGAATGGGCAGGAAAACTGTAAGATGAGCAGAAGGCAAAACCCCAACAGAAAGGGTGAACAAAATAAAAAATCTAAGTACAGGTAGCAGGTGTTAAATGAGAAACGGGACTTAAAAAGAGAAATTAAGCAGCTGGGGTGAAAAGAGAGAGGACCACAGAGCGTAAGTGACATCAGCTGGGACTACAACAAAAAGAAAGGCCATTGATCGGAAAGAGGGATTAAATTAGAGTCAAATGTGCATGAGATTAAAGATAGACAAGGAAGCAGGGGATAAATGTGACTTCAACTACAAAGAAGAGGTTAAATTAGATAGAGGCACTGAAGCATGGGTCAAAGACAAGCATGGGTCAAAGACAAGCAGGGGTCAAAGACAAGCAGGGGTCAAAGAGAAGCAGGGGTCAAAGAGAAGCATGGGGCCAAAGAGAAGCAAGGGGCCAAAGAGAAGCATGGGGCCAAAGAGAAGCATGGGGCCAAAGAGAAGCAAGGGGCCAAAGAGAAGCAAGGGGCCAAAGAGAAGCATGGGGCCAAAGAGAAGCATGGGGCCAAAGAGAAGCATGGGGCCAAAGAGAAGCATGGGGCCAAAGAGAAGCATGGGGCCAAAGAGAAGCATGGGGCCAAAGAGAAGCATGGGGCCAAAGAGAAGCATGGGGCCAAAGAGAAGCATGGGGCCAAAGAGAAGCATGGGGCCAAAGAGAAGCATGGGGCCAAAGAGAAGCATGGGGCCAAAGAGAAGCATGGGGCCAAAGAGAAGCATGGGTCAAAGAGAAGCATGGGCCAAAGAGACGCAAGGGGCCAAAGAGACGCAAGGGGCCAAAGAGACGCAAGGGGCCAAAGAGACGCAAGGGGCCACAGAAAAGCAGGGGCCAAAGAGAAGCAGGGGTTAAAATAGAGGGGAAGTGAGAGCACAGGAGGGTGTACTAAAGCTTCTTATACAAGCACATAAAATAACTATATAAATGTTTAAATACTCATGCAGATCTGTTCTGTAACACACTGTACCTTCTGCCGTTGATAATAGAATATAGACGCACCTTTCAACTCCTCTTGCTTAAGCTTTGCTCATTTCTAGGTTTATTTGCAACAAAATGCTTGTCACCAGAATGCAGGAAATGTCTATTCATATATTATTGACAAAATCTATAAATTAACTGAAATAGCCTTGACTGGAAGTTTCTGTTGGAATGTATAGTATATAAATATTTCCTCCCCAGTGACAGAGAAATGTTTTGCAGACCTGTTCAGCATAAGCCATTATTTCTGTCTAATTTGAGATATATGGGCTACACCGTATATTATTGAGATGATATAAACATCTGCGCAGGGTTTGAATAGTATGCTATTTAGCTGAAATGATACACATTTGTCAAACAATGAAAATCTGTTTCCTACTCATTTCTTGGCCAGATCTTAACATGATGGATCACAGCTACCTATGGAAATATTCCGGATCTTACAGCACTTCTGTCCTGGTCCTGTTTCTCACGATGGGATACAGAACGCCCTTCTCTGTATAACAGCATATTTTCCCAGAGCAGATATTTTTCCTGATAAAAGTTCAGTTTAATGAATTAATCTCTTGTTTTCTCTTCTTATCTTTTTTGCCAGCAGAGAACCCTAGAAGCCTTCAATCTCATGCGTTCTTGCAAACTTGACCCCACTTAGCTAAATCGGGCGGATTATTCCCATCATTTAACGACAAGACATTGTTTCCTATATCGGTCGGGTAGCCTTTGCGTTTCGCTTGTAGTATATTTGGGGGGGGGGACTTTCTGTTGACCTCATCTGTCTGTGTGTAACAATTTTCACATTATTGTTCTAATCCTATATTTCTCTGATCACATACTTGATTGTAAAAAGCTCTTTCAATTGTCGGTTTAGGGTAGCTATTTATGCTCCATTCACTGAAGAAGCTTGCAGCTTTTTATCCTCTACTGATAACCATAAATTAGTCTTTGCTGATAAAGCTAGACTGTATATTGTGACTATATTTGGGGTTGTGCATTATCTAAACAGGAATATAACCCATGGCTGTAAGCCTGTTGTCAAGACATGTTGGATGACAAGCACAGTTTTATGGTTGTAGAAGGTTTTCTTGGCAGGTACTGGAGTGGGTTGCCAGTTCCTTCTCCAGTGGACTGTGATTTGTCTGACCTCTCTGCTACGGCCTACTCATGTTAGGTGATTCTTCATGGCATAGCTCACAGCTTTATTGAAGTGCACAAACCCCTTAACCAGGACAAAGTAGCGGTTCAGAAGGGGTAAGTAATATTGTTAACCTTATTTATTGGGACCTGCTATCTCAGCCATTGCATTTGGATGGCCCATTAAATACACAGGGAGATTACCTAGAACGGGAGGATCTAGAGAGTCAATGCCAACTAAATGTACTGCAATTGGGTCAGTATTCCTGAATGTAAACTGAATGTAAACTAACTTAAGATAATCAGGGGAACAGGAACAAGGAGAAAGAGGGAGTGTGTCCGGACACTTGGCTATAGTGGGTAAAGGGAGCAGGAAGACACTGAGCCAGGGGTCTTGAAGAGAGAGATGAGCTAGAAAAGGATGGCAGAGTAGTAGTATTTGTAGAAAAGACAGTCAAGGGACTGTGAGCTGGTAGAAGCAAGGAAGGGGCGCAGGAGCCGGGGCTCAAAAAGTCAGGAATTGGCCAAGAGATTCAAGCGACCAGGGAGAAAGACATAGGAGAAAGTGATTCAACTTTGAGAAGCTTTGCGAGATAAGGAGTCAAGAAAGCAGAAGCAAAAAGAGTGAGCAAAGGGTTAACTTGCATGCACGTATAAGGGTTTGTTCACCATTCAGTGCTGTGTGCTAGAGTTGAAGTGCTAATAATGAGTAAGATGCAATTTATTATATGTTAATGCTGGAATTGTTTTGCTGAAGCATTACACTAAATACAAACACTTTAATATTGAACCAATATGTCTAGTCTGACAATCTACTTCTAGTGTTCAAGCTTTATTTATCCTCACAACATCCTTCTATATATCCCAGGCATTGCAGTTCTTTCTTATGTTTTTTTGTTATTCCAACTTGGAAGATTGCTCCGTCCTACGTATTTACCGGCGTTTTCTTTGTCGAATATATTTGCATATTCAACCATCCAGCACAAACATCATGTCCTCTTATTCTTGCATACTTATTTTCAAAGGCAAAAGACTACATTTTTGGGGTGGGTGGTGGCAGAATACACCCACACCCGTACATCATTTAGCGGTGTGGTGTATCCACTTTAGTACATACCAATAATGGAAGCAGGAAAATATAGAAATACCACAAGTAAATAAATAAATGCTACTTCAACTCTCTTTGTTTTAGTAGCCAGGCAAACACAAACCCTGCCCTTTTTTGCTACCGATCCCGATAAGATGCCAACCACTTTTTAATAATCTGTTCAAAGCATAGTGTAATCTTACAAGTTATTGTTCTATATTGGATATCCTCGCCTTGTCTAATCCTCAATCATACAGGATCTTTGACACACAGAGAGGACCAGGTCGGGCTTATACAAGAAAGCGTTCAACTACTAGACACATTCTCTATTTGTATGTACACAATGGCTTTCTGATCATTATTATCCATTTAGTCGTTTCAGACAAATCTGACAAGACTGAGTGCTTGTCTGTTATAATTTCATCATTGTCCTTCACAGAAGCCCTTTAGCCTTTTTATAAATGACATGGTGGCATTGAGTCATATGTCTGCTGTTATATAGGAAAGAGGAAGTATAGCTGGCCACTTCTAGTGATGTTTAAAGGAACACTGACATAAAACCTTATAAGGCCAAGTACACATCAATAATTAAAGGGACAGTCTATTTTAGAATTATTTTCTTTTGTTTGTAGTGGATTTTATTTTTTTCATATGCTACTATTGCTACTTCATTATCAGTTTATATGTAAGTGGAACTGATAGTTTCTTATACATTATCTCTCTGTATTTAGAAACATGAAATAATGTAATGGAAGTATCAAATTTACAAATTAAATGATAATCACTTGCCAATGGTTTGATGATTTATATTTAAAAAAAATATTTTATAGAAAAGTTATTAATTACAATTTATCTTTAACAATATCACGTATTCAGTTAAAGCAAGTGCCCGTATTCTAGTAGGCAGTTATACGCTGAATTTTTCAGTAATGGTGATCCGTTGGCACACGAAACCTGCAGTCATACATTATAGTGCCCGAGGCACAGAAAAATAATTTGTCTTAAGGTCACAAGAATTGAACAAGACCTCCACTGGTGATATAGTAAAGAGATGCACCAAATACATATTTAATTTCCTTTGTTACGATATCTGTTACGTGATTCTGCTCCATTCTTTCTGTCATTCAAAGACTGCGACGTACCTTTAATACTTTAGAATTGTAGTTAAATATTAGGAATGTGACCCTTATACATGTTAACAGGATAAGGGTGTAACTGAACAGTAAATGTCTTAGTTTATTCAGATTGGCTCAGTATAAAAAAGGGTTTTATAATAACTTGAGATGCAGAAGTATAAGACATATAATACATTTACACATGTAAGAAGATCCTTAATATCTGACATCTCCTGTTATTACTGAGCAAGAATATTAAAAAAAGTTTTTAAGCGTCCCTATTTTAAATTGAGGATTTAATAATATAAATGATATTAATTGCAGTTAGACACATAGGGCCACATTCAATTCCAAGCCTGCAGCTTGATCGCAGACGGCCGTATGTCTGCGAGTGAGTTACGGGCTCCTGTTCACCTCAGATTACGATGCTATTCAATTGCTCAAGCCCGTAAGTTTTGGGACCGAAGCCAAAACTGTAAACCATGCACTGGTTCAGAGCAGTTCAGGGCCGGAATATGATCAATTCAGCAAGCCCGTAACCTCCCATTTCGAATCAGCCATTCGAAAATGAGACTGTCATTATTATGGCAGTAAAACATAGAGGTTACATGTCAATCAGTTAGGTTCGGGGGTCCGATATGCGATCAGACCCGCAAAATACAGAATTATGAAAATGAATGCCAATACTGTCCTAGTCCATATGGGAGGCCGGATATGTATTAACTCATTGATACCTGATATCGATTTAACCCCGTAATGGCACATCAAAATAATTTTCATTTCCTGCCGATTTGTGAGCTTGAGACTGTTGCGCAATTAATTCTAATGTCATCTAATGTCATCCCCGTCATTTACAGTGCAGTATTGATTTTTTATTTGCATTTACAGGGCTACGGACAGGGGTTAAACCCCCTTGCGGGTCCTCTCTAGCACTCCTTCATTTACGGGTGTGAATACATTTGTGGGCTTGGGGAAATTGAGCAATTGAATAGCCATTTGCGATTTTATCCTTGCAAAAGATCAAAGGCTTTTGGAGGCTGTAATTTCCGAGTTTAACCATCGCCATATTTTGAAGCGCATAACTCGGAAGCCGATCCGAGCCCGCAAAAAGACGCTAAATGAATAGCAAAATAGCTTGCGACCTCACGGGCTACCAGATCGCCCGAAACCTCGAATGTGGGTCATAGATCTTGGTGACTGATAAAAAACAATAGACCTCTCAAATCATCATATCCTTTTTGCCTAAACAACTTGGTTACATTAATCATTATTTTATCCATATGCATATCCAAGGTGAGCTTAAATTCCTTTACTGTGTATGTTCCTACCACCATCACTGGAAGACTGTTCCTCTTATCTATTATCTTGCTCTAAAGCATTTCCTACAATATTCTTCACATTATGGCATCTTGTTCTTATATTATGCTTCTTTTTCTGAAAGATACTCTCCTCCTGACTTTTATTAAATGTCTACTTGAACATGAAGGTTTATTAGTACACACCCTGCATCGATATCCAGAGAAAAATCATGTCCTCATGTGATGGTGTATAACCTATTAACATATAACATGCACACATGATTTAAACGTGATACACAGGTGCAAATAATGTTTTAGCCAAATGTATGCACCTCTAATTGCTCAGTCCCCCACTTGCAAATCATCTTACTTAGTGACTGAGCCCCCCACTCGGATGGTTATTGTAACACTCGCTCTGTTACTTCAAGCATCTGAAGAGATCCTATACCTTCATGCCACTTACATTTGTTTAATCCCTAGTGTCAACGGTACTAAAATTAGATTACAATCTCTTAGAGAATTGCATTGCACCACATAAAGGTTACATGTACAGAGATATACACAATTCAATTATTTTTAAGGAAAATATTGGCCTTCAATTCTTTACTAACAATATGCATTGAAGGTTGCAGTGGGTCATATTATTATTGTGCCATCGACCTGTTTTATGGAAAAAAATAAAATAAAGGATACAAGTTGAAATGGAATGCCATGTTTGGGATTCTGGGTTATTATTTAAGAGCATTATTAATAATACAGAATTAATATAGTACAAGCCATTTTATTTAAAAAAATAATTATTGATATATACATCCTTTGCTTTTTGTGGTACAATATGGTTATTAAAGGTATATGGAAGTTCTTACCTTTTTCTAATCTAACATGGAGATAGATGAGATTGATGAAGCGATAAACATGAACTTAATCGAGCTCAGAGAGGCGGTCACTGACAGATGTACCTGGCGTGCTGCGGGCCATCGGGTCACGGAGTCGGAAACGACTGAACGACTAAACAACAGCAACAAATCTAACACATGCTGCTTATATCAGACACATTCTATACACATACAGATTTATTTTATTTAACAAAAATGGTTCCCCCACACCCCCAGAGCTGCCTACATAGGCACCCTGTGCTAACCAATAGAAACACTGCATTCAAGTATGTTTTTTAACCCTATGCTACCCTTCCAGTGAGTAGCAGGACAGTGCAGAGATCCAAGGGAGAAAGAAGTGTTTGGTGGGAACAAAAGACTACAAATCCCATGATACTTTGCTACAGAGACTGAATGCCCATATTGCTACAATGTTATAGCTTCCTCTGATTGGCCACAACAAATTACGAATTTTATAGTAATTTAACTTCCAGAAAACTGAAAAAAATGCAATCTCTAGTGCAAGTATATTAATGTTTATTTTGGGATTTTTTAGTGCAATAAATGTTTGCTTAATCTACCGATACTCCTCCACCAGATGCATTCATAATCCATGAAACGTCCATATACCTTTAATGTGACATAAATCACATCCCTAGGGTTGTTAAGGTGCATAGAATTCTAAGTCGTTTCACTTCTAATGCAGACTGAAAAGCATTTGATATCTATATAGAGCAGTAAGATAGACTTGACTAAAGTTAAAAATTCTCTTTAATATGAAGGAAACCCATTCTGCCTTGAATCCGAGTTACCCCCTACAACAGAATGTTTGATTGGCCCCAAAATTTAAATTATTAGCAGATTGGTCAGGTCTCCCCTCCAAATGCTTCATGCTTATGGAAGAAGATACTTTAGGGCTAAATTCAAAGCAGGTTTGCCAACATTTTATATGCATCTTCACTTAAGGGAGAGTTCTGGTCACATCATTACTGCTAATCCAGTACGTGTTCAGAAATACTGTGGTTTCACTCTGAAGCAACATTGGTTTTGGGTGTTGACAAATAGCATTAAGATATGTAAAAACAGCAATTGACATACTATCGTAAAAATATTTGTTTATATATTGAAGCTTATATGGTGCAGTAATAATAATATTACATGTAAAGTCATTGCTATGAGAGCTTGCACTCTAGTTTCCACTCTCCGAGACACAGATAAGTGCTTTACCTACTATGCTGATACTGGGATTTGAGCCAGGTCTGCTTTTATAAAGCACAGCTTCTCTCTCTTATCCAATTTGCCTAAATATTGTTGTTTGAAATGAGTTTTCCAAATAAGCCATGCATCTTGCTGCACATTATGTTGTGACCAGCATTATTTTCAGCTCAGGGTTAATATATTTAACATAAAACACAAGGTGTCTAAAAGCATACAATCAGAATATTTTCTGCTCAGAATGACCCAGGGTGCAGGAAACTATTAGTCAACAATCTCATACAGAGGCACCCTTATTATAGCAAATACCTTCGAGTTGTGTGTCTGGATCATTTTAGTAGCAAGGAACAATATAAAGTCTAAGAAGGGCATTTAAATCTCGCTACAGTGTACTGCTAATGCACAGAAAAATGAGGTGCAAAATTGCCCTGTTAATTAAGAATGAGGATGCAGGCTCTTAACAATACATTTGCTATGAGTAATTTTGTAATTTTGCATTGGCTGGTTTGTATAAAACTTCTACCAATGCATTAGCAAATCATTTCTACCTCAGTTCCTGTGCCGATTAGCGTTCTAACAGACCAGTGGGGAATGAGTTGACCCTTTTAAATCTCAGTACATTTGCAGTACTTATTGAAGAAGCAGAAATCAGATGTTAGCACATGGCGACATCATGGGCAGAAAGTAGAAACCAAAAATGCTGTTTCGAATGATTGCTCTGTTTGTATATACAAATATAGTAAAAAAATCAATCCCATATTTATTTTCTACTACACTTTTCACATTCACAGTATGTGGGAGTGAGGGAGCGGAAAATCTCTCTCTCTTCAGTCTCTGTTCTGTAACAGCTCTTAAGAAAATAACAATATATGCAAATGTTAAACATTTTCTGTATTTATCAGTTTATTGAATGCTCTTTTTCTCTGCAGGGTTGTAGGATCATGGCTGATGCAAGATCTGATGACATAAATCATGTCCCCCTATATAACTTTGTCTCCAAGAGCACATACTGTATGTCTTGGAATCTCTCCTGAGTTGGAAGTGCTTTTCACTTAAAATGATCTTGGTGTTGTAGAAAGTTGTCTATCTCTTGCATTGCACATGATCTTTTGAGATGCACAGAAAAGCACTTTCAAACAAATTGAATCATATAATGTTTTCTTAAATATGCAACATGCTGTAATTTCATATGGTCATTCTTTAAAATAATATTATTAAAAAGTGCAAATGCCATTTTATAATCTTGAAGACATTCTTGGGACACTGTGGTTAAGATTGTACCTTTAGAAATGCAAAGGAGTGCACAATGCAGTAAATCATTTTGCTGTACATGTAGCAAAAATGGTGGATTATTTAATAATAGATAGTAAAGGGTATAGATATTGAAGGGAAGTATCATGATGGCCGTGGAGAGATACAACAGACTGTGAGCTGTTTAAGTGAGGCATGCACTCTGGCAATGGCACGGACTGAGAGAGGAAGATGGCCAGGAATCAGTCTAGTTTGTTGTTGTTCAGTTGTTCGATCTCTATGACCTTATGTACTACAGCACGCCAGGCACATCTATCCTTATTTCTCTTTTTGTGCTTATCCATAAGGTGTTCTTTGGCAAAGATTGCCAATTTCATCTCCAGTGGACCGCCATTGGTCTGACCTCTCTGACCTTCTTGGGTGACCCTACATGACATAGCTCACATCTTCATTGAGATACACAAGCCCCTTCACCACAACATGGTAGCGACCCAGAAAGAAACCACTTGTTTAGGGAGAGAACATTTTTAGGTGCCAGAGAAGAAGCAAATTTATTTGATATAAGTGCATTATAGAACAAATTAGAAGATTTGTGTTTTTACTGGCCTACTAAATGAACAATTAATAGTATTATAGAATTGTTATCATTTTTGGTTAATGGAATGTGTTGACTAGGGATGATCCCTCCATAAACACTGCCGATCTAGTGACGATTTTTCCATTAGCCCAACTGAACACAAATGGTACTGTAGCAATTATAGCGGGTTTATGGCATAATTTGTGTCCTTAGTTAAAATTATTGTGGTGAGACCCGCATTTTACATTCTAGTATTCATATTCTACAACATGAGACAAAGATGGCCTCACATAGCTGTGTATTAGTAATTCAAATTAAACTCTGTGAACTAGAAAAGAGGCATTTTAATTACATTAAACTAATGGAAAAAAATTGCGTGTATACCATACTTTTCATAAAAGCAGAACATCTGCCCCGACTTGTAAAAAACAAACACACAACCAGTAAAATTCTGTATATGCACAGAGTTGAAGGATGACCATTAGTGCCACTGTGGGAATGGCAACTCAATTAGGGATGTTTTTCTTATTCTTCTTTTTTTTTTGCATTTAAAAATGATGAATAAAACATTTTGGAATGTTAAGTGGTTCTGAGGAAAGTAATGCATTAACATTTGAGCCTTATCATTTGCCACATTATATATGTGTGATTATATTTATGTTTAATACATTTAATTTTATGAATTTAGCATATTACAAATTTGCTAAATAATTTTTATTTTGTTTTATATTAGAAAGTATAATGTTGATAGCTAGTTAATTCAAAACGCATGTTTAGGACAGATTATAGGATAGAGTTCTGATTTTGTTCAAAAGGGCATCAATAGTAGAGATACCATAACCACATTTTTAAATTACTACTGTAGGAAACAAAATAATTTTAGTGCTATCGTTAAGTCATTATTTTCAGTGTGGTATCTCAAACTGATAACCATCTCTACTGTAATGGAAGGCAGACAAACATTGTCTACTTAGAGCAGTAACAAGAAGGATAAAGCTTAGCAAATGTAACAAAGTAGCTTTGTAAACCAATGAACATAAAACATTTCTAAAGAAAATCTGAGTTTTTGAAACTCTGTGTCTAATTTGAGCACTTCCTGATAGCTTGGAGACTGAGGGCAAGTTCTTGGAGGAATGAATGGGGATAGAGGAATATGTGTGGGGGGTTTGTAAAATTACTGGAGGTCTTGGTATGACACATACCCTCTTTCTCCACATATGTAAGAGCTTTTTCCAGTAGAGATGTAAACCCTCCTCTCACACACGCAACTCTTACCAAATTGTCATGGATGCCATCAGGGTCTAGCAGAGGCATTGATTATTTGTCATTTTAATTTATAAATAACTCTAAAACAGTTGAGTCTGACCAAGAATATTTTTAGGCAGGAATATGTCAAACATATATTCTGTCATCATACAGTCTTTTAAAGGACCGCTGTTACCCCCAACAATAAATGAGGTTCTATTTGAAGAGCATTGTATTAGCTTTATTTTCCTGTAGTAAATCATTTTTGAGATATATATTATTGGCTGCATGACTAATGTACAGCTCGAATAAGCTAATTGTTCACACTATGTATTTGATTGGTTTAGAGAAAGGAAATAACTGTATGAGGACACTAAAGGGCTTTACATTTAGCTCTACAGAAACAAAGAGCCGCAGTTTCCTAGACCCATGAATATATCTTCTTTCTAAATGCCCCCTAACCAGACTAGAAGAAAAAAAACATCTAATACAACTTTTGCTGGCTGCTAAACCCGCCATTGCAGAGGTCATGAGTCAACTGGCAGTACTCCAGCTAATCAAAATGGGGACTCCCAACAACAAGTGCAGTGGTACCTTGGTACTCTTCATTAATTGCTTCCTGAAGGCACGACAAATGGCAAAAAAACTACGCTTACCCGGCTGCTCTTTGCTTCTTCTGGAGAGACGGGATAAAACCTCATACACGGTTTAGCAAGCGCAATAAGAGCCGAGCAAGCATCAAGTGCTGAAGCATTTTTTCCTCATCAAAATGTGTAGAATATTGAATTTTGAAGCCAAGTGCCGCGGTATCACTGTATATTGCTAGGACATTAAAATCTGTAAATACATTGTACTAGCCTGACAAATACAGCTTTGTTTGTTAGTCTCCATATGCTAATTTGTGTTGTGGTAGGTGTGGGGAAGTTTATCAAAATGCATAGTAACACTGGAGTAGATTACAATTCCAGACCATCACTTTAGCATAATGATGGTTCATAAACAATGGTGAATATCTCAAGAATGGTTTATGTTAAAAAAATTACTAAAACAATGTATAGATAGTTTGTTCATTCTGTTTAAGAATAATTGAAAAAACATCAAGTTGAGCCTGGGATGACAGAATCCCTTTAATGGCTAGTATTTATTGAAATGGGCCCCATGGAGCAGCCTTAATCCCTCTTAATTGTATTTTCTCAGCCAAAGTTCAGGAGCTCTAGGAAACAATAATCTGGAATGGTTAACACAGTGTACATCATATGACTTGAATATTGTCTGCAGTTTGTATCTGTTGTTGCTCCCCCTCTGAACCTATCCCCCTCTATTTATTTCTGTATCCATGCCCCAAATCCAAAATGTATCTCTCTATGGTACTATATATATATATATTTACGCATAAACCTTTAGATACTTATTTAAGAAAAAGATTACATTAGCATAACAGTCTCACACTAGCATATTAAAGCCACGAAGAACTGGTGTGAATATCTAAAGAATGACTTAAAAAATTATTAGCACAACATACTTGAGTAACTATAATGCAAAGTTAACAGTTTTATATATATATATATATATATATATATATATATATATATATATATATATATATATACATATTCCAAGAACATATATACTGTATATTCTTGGGAATACATTTATTGGAAATTGTATACATTTACAAAACAATTACATATGAATGGCTGAATTAGGATTGAGGAGAGCTGTTCTCTCCTCCAGCTTTACACACTGTGATTTGTGGCAATAAAACATTTCTGTCTTTTATACACAAAAATCAATATGGCAACTGACGTTAACTTTTTTAGAACTTACAGACTGCTCATGCAATACATTTTATCAGGCAAGTCATTTTCCATGAAAACTTGAAGCTGTAATATTTAAATGTATATCTCAGTTTCCCTGTTTTTCCCTCTCTCTAATCCAACACATGCTGCTTATATCAGACACACATTATATTGATCCATTCTATACACATGCAGATTTATTTTGGATTAATTTTTATTATTTATTTAAGAATAAAACTTGTTTTCCACTCCCCAGAGCTGCTTACCTAGGCACAGTGAACCTACCAATAGAAACTCTGCTTTTAGGTACGGATTTTAACTCTTTACTAACCTTCACAATGCAGAGAATTACAGAGCAGTGTCTGGCTCCTCCTACTTCCTCGTGCTGAGGACTACACATCCCACGATTCCTTCCTGCACAAACTGCTATTACAGATTGCAACAATGTATTAAAATGTATTAGCTGCCTGTGATTGGCCAAAACAAATTATGAATTTTATGCTAATTTTAGCAAAAAATACCCAGGGTTGTTAACTTAACAAGAAACTGCTTGCAAACTCAAGAGATTAAGCAAATAACAGGATGAGTTTGTTAGTGTTTTTGTGGGAAAAAAGTTTATACACTGCTGGTTCTCCTCTGTTATATGCATTAATAATCCAGGAAACCTAAATATGCCTTTAAAGTATCATCTTATAATATTTGCTGCTTGAGTGTTTCTTTAAGATGCTCATCTTCATATCCACAGTGACCTGAATTAAGATATCTCCCATACAGTCCTCAAGAGCTACTGTAAAATTACTTGCAGAAAACTCCTCTAATTAACATTTAGCTAAGTAATTATCTGCAATTATCAATAAAATGCTTGCTTACATATGTTTTGATGGTTTCTATCAAGTTGGAGGATGATATGAATAGGCAGTAAGTGCTGGCTTTCTCTCAGTATGCCTGTGTGTGCTTCTCCACTGTAGAGAGCTCTCTAGATACATGAACTGCGCTGTCTCATTATTCTGGGGAAATCGCTGTTCTCATTTTATCTGTTCCAAAACAGCTGTGATGGAAAACATTTAGATTAATCAAATAGGAATATCCTGGAGACTGATATGATCCGGGATCCCTCATGGTTATAGAAACAATTAAAATATATGGAAACTGAAAACAACATAGTAATGGGTAGAGGATGTTTGTGCAGGCTGGTTTATTGTACACCGGGGTAAGCAATTATTTGTTATTAAGTTCATCAAGGTCCAGATGCCTTTATGATATTGACGTCAAGGTCTGGAATCCATATTTTTATGAGTTGACGCAGAAATATGTAATGGAATTAAGAACGGTACAGGAAGAAAGTTCTCATAGTGGGATGAGAATTTACATAGTAATTTACATAGTAATATTTTTTACAGAAGTTTTTAGTTAGTGAACTTCTATCCAAAAGCAAGGTCTTCACTAACTAAAAACTTCTTTGAAAAAATATGCTCTTTGCTTATATAGAGACATATTCAATTGGCCGCATCACATTTGAATGAGGCCCTTAGTGTTGACCCCAGATACTTGTGATCGAACTCCTCTCTAAATCAATATTCCCTCTCTAATTGACCAGGATAACCCTGAATGCTCTTTTTATTCAAAAATAAATTCAACCCCTTTTTAAAGTTTATTGAATCCGCTGTCACCACCTCTCTTTGGTAGAGAATCCCAGAATTTAACCACCCTTACTGTGAAGAACCCTTTTCTTTCTTTAATGTGGAACCTTTTTACTTCTAACCTCAAATTGTCCTCTTGTTAATTGAAAACCTCTTGGCACAAAGCTTTAAATTGATTCTGTGTATATATATATATATATATAGTATCATGAACATAACAACAGGTAACTGGTTACTTATTAAAGCTTTTGGGAGCTTCAGATGAAGTGTAACTGGACTGTTTTGGACCATGGCCTGGGCCTGGGCTGGTAACAAGTTACTCTGTTTATTATTATGGTTAGGCATTTCTTGGTGCTTATGGTTAAAATATGATTACACTATTCTACTGTATGTGTCTTGGTTTATGTTTTGTATAGTTTAGAATACCAGGGTACCTGTGCTACTTGTTGTCATGTCAAGCCCAGAGTCTAGAGAGTTTGCTAGTATATTATATCTAGGCCTGAGACGACCAGTTCCTGTGCAATCCAGTGGGACTTATATTGTTTATGTTTGGGTACAAATTATGTTTTATGTTATAGGGATTGTTGAAAATAGCATATTAGATATTCTGCAGGCTATTGCATCGGCTAACGCCCAAGACCGTAGTCTCATAGATAATCCTTGAACACATACTTCAAGATTACATCCATGGCAACTACAAGGCCAGTAGTAGCATGGAGGCTGGACAGATGCCCCTACACAAAGGAGTTAATCGCCAGATAAGGGTACTTGAGCAATTATCTACATAACCCACTGTAGAGAACATCTGACATCACTAGATGTATAGGGTCTCCCAGTGAACCACCGACAGACTATGGCTAATTGGTCTCTCCTTGTATGTACTCAAGGATGTGGCTTACTGTAATTGGCCAGCTTTGTGGCTAGAAAACTGTATATATGTTGCTATTTCTGATTAAAGGAGGGAGTCCTGATTTTTCCATAAAAACAAAGTGTGGAACTATTTATTGTGTGCCTGTATCCTCTGCACATATTCTTGGGCGTTGTCTCTATCCTGAAGCCATCTTTTGTGCCAGAGGTGATATAAACCACACAGTCCTGCTGGGATAGGTTTGAACTAGGTTCTTATCAAGCCCCATTGAAGAAGCAGGTTGTGACATGAAGTACATGGTACGTTTAATAATTCAGTGGAGGTCTGAAAGAAAGGGACTGGAAATCCTGATTCATAGGCTAGACTGCCCATTGACTACTCCTGTTCTTTTAAGTAAAACTGAATCTGCCTGTGACTTGGTCACTCCATTTCTTGCCATGTAGCATACGGTCTGCTTAAAGGTGATGTCACAGTTTCTCCTGATTGGATGGCAGCATTTGAAATTCCCCTTGATTTTAGGGTCTTAGAGAATGACTAGATTTCTATTACCCTTTTCCAACTGAAGCAATTAAAAGCTTCTTTGTATTCAAAGTTACCCCTCCCACCCCCACATGTATTATTTTCCAATAAAATCATGACTGCACTGAAAAGTTACCTTTTTAGGTGATTCCAGCATTCCATGCTCTGCACAGATGGATTTGTTACAGGTTAAGCTTTGGCTTTCTTTCACTCACTACACAAAGCTGTAGCTGTCGGTCTGACTGGGGGGCAGTCAGTGACAATCCTTTAGATTTTAAGTTTGCAAGTTTTCAGTCTTGCAAGGTGCTTTGGAGAAGCACTTTCGACACTGCTTCTAAGCTCAGGGCTCTCCATCCTTTGAAACGTGTTAAAACTGCTGTTGTTTTTGCCTTGATCGTAACCCATGTATAGAGCTATGGAATATATTGGTGCGCTACAAATAAACAATAATAATAATAAGATGTAAACACAGATTTTATTTATTTCTTATTTTTTGCATGTATTTCACAAATTCAAAAAGTATTTCAACATGCTTTTAGGAGATTTTTACTGTGATGTGGTCCAAATTGTACTGAATTAAGTGACTCTAATATTGTTTCACAAAAATTACATTTGTAATGCACAAAAGTGTTCATGTCACTTTAAGATTGTAGATCCCCAATGATTACGCCTAAACATCACATAAAATAAAGCATTGACTAGCTTAGTTTGTAAAAATGCAAAGCAGCGTCTGATGGACAAATGCCCTAAATCTTCAGCTGAATGTTGAACAGACTGCAGCATCTGTTGTCTTTATGTTTCTCAATCCTGTGCTCCGTGCCTCTAGTATTTCACTTCCAGATCAGACAATGTAATAAGTGCTGCGGCTCTGCAATGTCTTCATTCGTTTTACAGCCTAGGAAATACAGAGAGAGCTTTTTACTGGCTCTGTACTGTGCTGTATTAACTCCGTCATTCTGTTGTTGGCCATTTGTGCTTGACCACTGATAAATCAGTTGTTGAATAAGATAGGATTTGAAAAGTACTTAGGACTAGAGACGCATTTAACTGGAAATGTCTAGGGCTCAGAGCACTAAAAGCAAAATATATACGCTTTTCTGATGCATAGGAATGATGTTTCTTTCTTTTTTTCTTTTTTTCTCTTTTGCTCTTTCTTACATCAACATTACTGCCGTTATCAACATTGCAGCTGTTACAGACATTCTTTTTTTGTCAAGACTAGTTCTTCCTTTGTTTCTGTTTGTATACAAAAACTCAGGAGGAGATTATGGTGCTCTGGATACAGGAGAAAGTATACAATATAAGTGGCAAATAATATGAATTCTCAAGTGGGTTTATTATGTGGCAGAAATAGCAAAAAATGTGTATTTTATTCTTTACCTACTTTTTCCTTGTCTATTGATTGTGTTTTGTTTTTTTTAACAAACCTGTTGGTTTTTCTAAAGAGACACTAGTATTATTACCATTTATGTGAACATATTCATGTGTTTAAGAAATACAATAAAATCATAATACGAAAAATAAACAAGGTGTCTACAGAGTGATACAGATGGTTTAGGTTCCTGATTTCTTGAGAGACACAATAGATTAAAAGCATATTTAAGTTTCATGATTATGAGTGCATCTGTTAAAGGAGAATCAGTAGCGTATGAAAATGTTTTTTGCATGAAAAAATCCCCAAATAAACATTAACAAACTTACCCTGATGTTTGTACATTTCTTCAGTGCTCTGCCACTTGATTTTGATATGGAATGCCCCTTGAATACCTTATCTAAATTAGCATAAAATTCATAATTTTGTTTTGGCCAATCACAGGCAGCTATAACATTCTTTCAATGACTGGGAAGTCAGTCTGTGCAGCAAAGCATAATGGAATGTGTCTTTTTTGTTTTCTCTCCACAAGGAAGCGAGGAGTAGCTCAGACATTGCTATGTGGACTTCTGCACTGTGATGTTTGCTTGAAGGTTGGTATAGGGTTAAAACATGCACTTGAATGCAGTGTTTCTATTGGTAGGTACCAGGTGCCATTTAAAAAAAATAATCTGTATGTGTATATAATAATTAATGTAATGTGCGTTTCTGATACAGGCAGCATTTGTTAGATTAGAAAAAGTTAAAAACAGAGAAACTTCCATATAGCTTTAAAGGGATTTCTCAGCCACATTCAAACCTGCCACATTGTTTTGTAAATTGCACCAAGTCCGCTCTGGTGCAGTAACAGCTGAGCTTTGATTGGTTGGCAACTTCCTAAATACATTTGAAAATATCCAAGTGGGCAATTCAGCTTGATGCCGAACCATAAATATTATAACAGGGAACATGTAAATTATCTAAATGATTTAAAACATTATTTTATTATTAATTATACACAATATTATCGTGCACAAACATCCTCTAAGCTAGTAGTAATGGAATTTTTTTAAATTTTTTTACCAGCGTTCATTAAGCTTCTAATGTGTGTGACTATGAGGTCAAGATCTGGAATCCATATTTTTATTACGGATAAACACACACATAATTTGATATGGTAATCGAGGATAGCATTTAACTGGTAGTATCTTTAAAGTGTAAGACTGGAAGAAAGGGGTCAGAGATCCAAGTTTGGATTGAGGACCACTTACTGGCTACCCCTTCTCTAAACTATTGGGCGACAGAATGAGGTCCTCAAACGTTTCCAGTGTGGCAACTCCTGTTATCTGGAGTGGGGAATTTTACCCACTTCCATAACACATAGTCAGCTTTCCCCTCAACCAAAATACCATATTCTACTGTTATGACCTACAGAACAATTCAATCCTTTAAGTGAAAAATGTTGCTTGTGGCCACTTTAGTTGGCTACAGTCCATTCCGCCTTAAGGACAACTTGCGTTTGATATCTACATTTAATAATAAAATGTTTTGGTTTTAAACCAATACATCCTTTAATTTGTTGAAATCTATTGTACGAAACTTCCCTCAGTGGGAGCTGCCATCTTTGTTTCTGTTTGTCTGCTTCTACAGGTGAGACCTTGAATAATGAGAATCTTTCAGTTGATGTGTGACAGTTGTGTTTACAGTTGTGATCCTTGTTGAGAAATTAGGCATTGGCTAGCCACAGTGAAAACATTTTCTCTCTTTATTTTTTTACTTTCTAAGCAAATTTTGTCCATTATCAAGTCTAGCTATAAAAAATCCTGAGATCACAGAGTGATATTAACCCCATTCCTTCCATTGATATGATTTTTTTCCAATTTGTCCCTTTTTCCTTTGGATGCGGACTCGCAGTCTGCAACATAAATAATTTGCGGTCGGGATTCTGCACAAATGAAGCATGATTGCAAAATGCTTTATATAAATAAGTCATTGTCGGAGGCAGTTTGAAAGTTTGTCTTGGCTATGCACGCGGCATTCATTAAATTGTTTGTTAAATAATGTATTCAGATTAAGTAGTGTTTTCCAGCTTCTCCTTCACTCATTATGTGTTCTAGTAAATTAAAGCGAGAGAACCTTTGTCAGAGTTATAATACTCAAACTGACATCTAATTCCCCCAGACAATAATTCTTGCTCCTAATTCTTTCCAGTCTTTACATTTATTGATTCTTTCGTAGACTTGTTTCATTCAATCTGATATAACTATTAACAGTTAAAAGTGTGAAGTTTACCACATTTGACCTTAGGCACATTAAAAATGAAAGCTTCCTGGCTTCCCCAGTGCAATCCAGCAAGGCCTTTGCTTTTAATCCGAGTGCAAATTGTGTGATTAACAACTGAACTTAAACTGTTTATGTGTTTTACAAAGATTGATGCACTTGTCTTGTAAAGTTAAGGGGATATGTACTACTTGTAGTATGATAGGTCAAAACTTCTTTATAAGTCTCCTATTAGACAATTCAAGTGACACAGAAGTCCAATATTTATAATTTACATGCTACAAGTGGGAGTGGGAACAGATAAAATGCTGTTATTCAACTGGGGCAAATACAGTAGAATCCCGGTTATCCGGCACCCAACTAACCAGGACTCTCAAGCAACCGGCACCGGCATCAATTCCCCATTTTAAAGAAACTCCCGCATAACCGGCACTATTCGGAGTTTGAGACTGGAAAACAAAAATACTTTTTTTTTCTTATTGTTTTTTTATCTGGGCCTAAGTGGCCCACTTTAGGTGCTAATGTCTTTTTAAAGGCTTTTGGTGGGGGGTTTGGGGGGTTTAAAGGGTCTTTTAGACACTTTTTTCAGGAACTCCAGATTAACCCGGAAACTACACTTATCCGGCAATAGGCAGTCCCCATAGGTGCCGGATAATGGGGTTTTTACTGTAATTGTTAGTAATAAAACGTGATATTGAAGGAATAGCTACAAAACAGCCTAATAAGATACCTGTGTTAAAATGTAAATATCAGTAAATATAAGGGTCCTTTCCTGTTAGCAGTGAGCATCCACCAGATTTTGCTGCCTATGTCATTGCTTTAGGGTTAGGGTAAGGGTTATGGTTAGGGGGTTAGGGTAAGGGATAGGATAATGGTTTAAGCTTGGAAATTGTATGCAATCTCAGCAGCACTTACAAACTGTATACAATTTAAGCAGCGCCATCTAGCAGCTCCTTGCTGCCACTGCTGGCATTCTCAAACCAGTAAAGATCTAATATAAGATTTTATACATATTCAGATCTGATTTTAATGCTTTAAAAGTAGTCCCATATTTTCAATGTTCTGTTCTGTGTTTTTTGATGAACAAAAAAATTATAATGGACAAACGTTTTTAGAAAGTTACAAATAAAAACAATCTTATACACACAACTCATAATGCTTATGTGCCCTTCATTCAAAATTAGTTGATCTAAAGTAAAAAATCTCATGTAAGCCCTAATGTAGTTATTACATGCAGCCTGTAACAATTACACAACCTCATATAACTTAATCTTACATGTAATCGTAAAGCCCTTTGGGGTGCTCATAGTGAGCATAAACCCGGAATGAACAACCAGCTAAACCCCTACTGAAAATATATACTTGGAACAGCCATCACTAAAATTGAGTGTTGAGGGGGTTCTGGGAGACACCCAGACTCATTTTGTGATTGAGGGTGTAGAAGGGCATAGGAATATGTGTCATAAACACCACTACCAACATTCATTTTTATTTTAATTTAACCCCTTCTTTGTCCTGTTTTTTTTATAGATGGATACGTAAGGCGGGTTGCGAGTACACGTTATTGCTAGAGTGCTATATATAATTCCCCTGGGTACAAGTCAGTAAATGTTACGGGAGCTATTTTGCTAAATGCATGTAATGGCTCCTCAAACCTGCTTGTAGTGCCGAGGGAGCCTTACTAGATTTTCTGTTGGAGTCATTTTAAATAGCCCAAAGTTGACCCAGAGTCCATGACTGTAGCAGGTGAAAAATAATAGTTATTTTTAGTTTTCTTGAGCTTTGAGATTTGGCTAATTTTCAAATTTACAGTCGAGTCGAGTCACAATATTATAACCACTACCTTTGACGTCAACAGCATGGACCAATAAAATACGGCACGTGTCATGAGCTGGCTTGTTGAGTATATAAGGTGACATGTAGGCATTCTGCAAACATATCAACCATCGCTGTCATGGGTAAAACGTGCAATTTATCCTATTGTTTGCGTGCTGCTGTGGTTAAGGTGCATCATGACTGGATAAACGGCACCATTGCACATAAATGGCGTTGAAACTGTGGAGCACCACATGCCATTCATGTCAAAGGTGAATTTCAGCTGCGGAGGTGTGGGAGGGACAACCAACACAATACAGTGAAGCCAACCATCCAAAGGAACCAAGGGGCTGCAAGACGTGTAACTAAAATGACAGTACAGCGAAACCTGTTGAGTATGTGGCTCCGAAGCTAACGGCTGGTCACTGCATCCGTGCTGATGAGGGTTCATTGTCAAAGACGGCTTCAATTTGCACTACAGTATCCAAATTGGACCTCTTCTGACAAGGGGAGGGGTAGCCTTCTCGGATCAGTCATGTTTTATGCTCCATCGACTGGACGGGCGTTGGCGTTTCAGACATGAAACCTCCAAGAACAAACGCTCTGCAACCATTGTTGGAAGAACACAAGCTGGTGGCGGCAGCGTTATGGTCTGGAGAATGTTGTCTGGGTTCACTGATACCTCCTGGAAGGCACTCTCAACCGATTGGGCTATTTATCCATCACATGCTGACTGTCTTCCCTGGAGCGGATGGGATCTTCTAGTAGGACAATGCAACATATCATATGGCCAGACTTCCAATTGCTTCCCTGGCCTCCATATTACCGGTACTTGAACCCCATCGAGCACCTCGACATGCACTCTTCAGCAGATGTCGGATGCACTGCAGCCTGCATGGCTCCAGATACCCTTGCCAACCTTCAGCATCCTATTGACTCACTACCACGCCGTCTAGTTGCTGTCCGTGCTGCACACAACATTTATTCTGGATATTAGCTGGTGGTCATAATAATGTAATTTGACCGTGTATTTCTTTAGAAGAGCACATTATTAAAACAGGACTCCTTTACAAGTTATTATAGTCCCAGTTACAGTTTTTTTTTGTTTTTCCTTGTTTTTATTATCTGCTACCAGAATGGTAAAATACCTTGCTCTGGTCAGCTCAGTTCGATGTGTGCTCCCAAGTCTCCCAGATCCCAAAATATGGCTTCCAAACTTGGACGAGGTTGCCTAAATCTAAATGTTTACCTTTAGGCATGCATACCTCTAACCACAGAGAGAAACTTGTTTAAAAATGTCCACCTTCTCATGTGAACGTGCTCATATAAACTTATATACATGTCTTTCATACTACTAGATGGATTGTAAGCTCCTCTACACAGATAAGACATTTGCATTGTCCGTTATGCTTGAGGTTGTACTAGGGTTAAATTTGAACAGTGGATACTGCTGTAAAAAACGAATACTCACGTACATAAAACAACCTATTTTTTCCATTTATAACGTTTGGACGGTGTTGTTGCATTTCCTACCGGTGTGTTAGATTACATATTTAATACTGTGTCTGTCACACCATGAAACTTTCTCACTAAGACCCCCTGCTCAGTTGGGCCCAATCAGCACTCCATGGTTAGGGAGAAGCTTTTATCTTTTCCTGTAGGCTATAATCTCTATACTGTATCTCATGAGCACTGCAGAAGACAGTTGATAGGCAGCTTTGAGGAGAACTGTGGTACAATGATGCAGTCTATAAATTAAATATACAATATACAGGATTAAACTCCTGGGAAGGCATTTTAAACTAAACAGCAAATGTATGTATTTTGAACTTTTCTACAATTAAAACAAAGCATGCATGCAAGGCATGCAAAGGTTCAGATCAGAGGTATATGAAGCACGATTTTCCTAGAAGTATTGGGAGTTCAGATCTGAATGACAGAATATAGCTAGAAGCATCTTAAGTGGTGCAAGACCATCTGCACATGTTAGCAATGCAGTATTTCCTAACACTGTGGTGACAGATGAGCTGCCAGTTGATGCTGCAGGTCAAGGATGGATGAACTGAGGATACTTAGACATTTTCCTGTGTGGATTGTAACATTGGTCTTATCCTCGTGGACATGTAAATGAGGTTACAGATGTACTAGATTTGTGCCTGAAGGAGCACTTGTCAATTTCCCCACAAATTAGCATCTGCTGATATATTCTTGTTGATATTCCACTGATTTGTCAGTGCGCATCTGCTCCTTTGGCTTATCCACTTTTCAGATTTATTTGTACACAGTAATAACTAGTAATCTGCATTTGGTTCAAGGATTATTATTCAATAAACATACAATTGCTTGTGGAGAATAGCAGAATGTATGATTAAAATACTGAATATTCTCATATTTATCAATGTGATAATGTTATAATGCCCTAACATTGTGATATATATACCCATTTTTTTATGACTAAGTCCCTTTAACATATGATCAGTTGCAGCTTTATTACAAATATTGCATTTTGCTGGTTTTACCACTTCTTTGTAGCCTCTATCTTTATAGCTCTTATTTAATACACAGCATTAAAAAGTGCATATGTGGATAAATGTATCATCTTAAATATAAACACAAAGTTGAGATAAAATATATTTGTTTAGGAGAATATTTCCATCTCTACTCCTCTCCTGACATATGCCCCCAAAATAAAAGGGTGTGGTTTTATTGGTCAATGCCTGTCATAAGGTTGAATTTTCATATGTAGAAAAAATGGCCTATATGTCACTATTGTGGATAGACACAGCAGTATCAATTATACTCCACCCACACTATGTACATCCCAATAGAGGAGTTATCCATCCCACACAGCTGCCTTTTTTTGACACAGTTGTGAAATTACATTTTTACAGTTCCTTTGTTGGTACTATGCAGAAATTGAGCAGTGGCAATACAATATATCTTACCCAATCTATTATAGACTGAGTTTTTCTGTCTGAACCTGATGATTAAGTAGACCATAATTGAAATCAGTTCATCCACGCTTTAATATGTCCCTGTACCTTCATTATTAATGTTATTTTACTGATATATTTTTCCTGTTTCATTCCAATATTTCAACTTCTGTATTTTTCACATACATTTTCTTGGTTGTGAATATTTTTTCTTCACCATCCCACTGTTTTCCTCTAAGCAGCTCCCCCTTCCCTGCATTGGTCGATCACTGACGTTGGATGTGCAGAAGAAGTCCCATTGACCGATCATTCCACCAATGGTGATTTTTTCTTTTACTGTTTTTTCTTTTCTTTTTTGGAATTTTGTTTGATACTCAATCTTCAGAATTTTTGTTAATCATTTTCTTTCCTATTTAAAGGAAAATAGGTCATAAAAGAGTGTATCATACATTAAAAGAACATATTGTAAAAAATACAGAATTTATTATTTCCATATAAATACAGTTTAAGTTTACTTGAACGAACAGGAAATGTCCCTCTGTGTAAACACCTTCTTTCAGATACAACAAAAATACTTTCCATAGGACCTATAATTCTCTTTCCAACCATTGCTTTCTCTATTTCAGTTTTATCCAACCTTATCGACAGAGGCTGGACCCAGGACACATTTTCAGTATATCTTTGTATCAACACAGATAATTAAACATTGAGCCAGTGATTGATTTGGTGTATTCAGACAAGATATCCTAAAAATGGGTTATGGATACTGCCACTGAGGTCTAATGTTGGACAAGTTTGGGGATTCTATTCTCTTTTGATTATTGTCTCTGTTGTCAATGGATGCCCTTTTCTACATTCTAAATGAATGAAGAATATATTGAGGGTTATTAAAAAGATTATTGGTAATAAGCATTTGATGAAGAGAATATGTTTATATAAAATGGTAATTTATCACATATACAAACCTCTCTTTACAATAAATTGATGAAAACAACCCGCTATCAAATTGATGAATGTGTCCCTTTAATCATAATTGTGTCAAATGCACGCCAAATAAATATTATTATGTATAAACATTCAAAACCTCACTAAAAACGCATCTCTTTTTAAAGAAGCGTATCACCTTCCACCCTAACACACTCCTCACCTCTCTCTCCCTCCTTTACCATACACAATACCTTTAGGTTGTAAGTCTGCGAGTTTCAATCCTGTAGGGTGCTTTGGGGAAAGCACCATGGACACTGGATTTGTGGTTCAAAGACAGGGCCGTCCTTGCTTTGCTATGTTTGAATTTGTATTTACCTTTGCCTGGAACTTATCTTATGTACAGCGCTACGGAATATGTCAGCGCATTATAAATAAACGATAATATTAATAATGTCAATTTATTATTTCCAGTACTT
Source organism: Discoglossus pictus (assembly GCA_027410445.1). Lineage (NCBI taxonomy): Eukaryota > Metazoa > Chordata > Amphibia > Anura > Alytidae > Discoglossus > Discoglossus pictus. Next base: position 101,791,634 of record CM050163.1, on the reverse strand, counting down.
TTTCTCAATATGTTCAATTTGGCAATATTTGTAAAGTTATCTTACTCACCAGATTGATTGATGTCATAATGTATGCTTCCTATTATAGTAGATAATTCACACATAAAGCAACATTGATTACACTTTTTTGTCCATTTTGATCTCTCATTGGACATTATTAGACCAAGTGTGTTTTTAGAAGTAGTAGATGCTTGTCTTTTTTTAGATAACCATAAATTCTTACTTGCATGTTCTAGAAAGGCAACAGTTCACAAGCAGTTCAAACAGTGTATTAGACAAAAGAAAACATGTTTCTCTTTGGCACATTTTGTGAAGAAAATATCAAAAAACCCGCTTTGCTTTTTGAAGAATGAGAATAAACAGCGTAATTAGTTTTCACAGAGCTTTTAGAAAGCAACTACAAACAATGTCTAGTTTTTTTGAAAGGATTGTACATTTTTATATCAAACTACGGCTGTACACTCATTTATTTATATATTGTGCGGGAACACTGACCTATGCAATAGTTTAGGCCACAGAGCCTATGGAAATTGCATTTTTACACCATAAGGGCAGACAAACCCAGCTGTATTCTTCCTCATATTACAATGCTCTCGCATCACGTCATGTTGTGTCATTAGGATAGCCGACAGATTCTCTGAAGTTTGGGGTACAGGTGCCAACAAAGTGTTAATAGACTGTGGGCCCATAAGACTTGTCAAATACACCTCAAGTGAACTGGAATACCAAAGAGAAGGACACTTCCACGCATAAGACCCCGGATACCTCCTGACACCTAAATCTGTCAATACACACAATCCTTACCTTCAAGTATTGGAAAGATTGGCACCAGTTCTCTTCCACTTGGGACTGCTTTCTTATCCCTAGTGAATCCTATGCTGGGCATTATAGACATATATTGTGTCTCCCTATTGGTTTTAGGATGATATGGTTATGATTTCAGCAGTGGGAAGTGATTTAACGATTATCTGTTTTGGCTAATAAAATGTATGTTCTGGTTGCATAAGAGCTGTGGTCATTTCCTTCTCTTACTTTACTGCTATTACTGGCATAGTCTATTTCGGGAATTTAATGCCTGGTATATATGGTGTGTATGAGTCAAGCCTTATTGGAAATTGACCTCTTTGATGCTGAGATGTATTAAGATTTTATTATGCCAGCATTAGATATTGTACGTTTGAGAGTTTTCAATCTTGTAAGGTGCTTTAGCTCAAGCTCTACACACATTAGATTCTAAACTCAAAGATAGAGCTCTCCATTCTTTGCAATGTGTCCATTTTGTTTTGCCTTGTACTTAACCCTTGTCCAGCGCTACGGAATATGTTTCCACGTTACAAATAAAGATAATCACATATATAGTTCTCAGCAGGGCGGGCTTGGCAGAAAACGTTGGTAATGCAACATTAAAATTGCGGGCTCCTATGACCCCGCACGACTTACGCATCATACCTACGACCCGCGGGACTACAGATCAACAGAAAACTCACAAACACAATTCACAGTGCGAGACCCGTAGCACTTTGAAAAAGATCACCTGCAAAAATTATGGCCCGTAACACTTTGAAAAGGAAACCGGCACTTAGAGAAAAAAAAAAATATGACCCACAAAAAATACCAAGTTAACGGCCGAACAAAAAAGCAGGGGAGAGGCGATCAGCGTGGGGCTCACAATAAGCGCCAAGGGTGCTCAGAGGGGCAAAAGTACATGAGGGGAGAGGATCGCAGTGAGCGCCAAAGGCGCTCAGCGCAGGGCTTGTAATGAGCGCCGAGAGTGCGCAGAGGACCAAAAGTACACGAGGGGAGAGGAACACAATGAGCGCCGAAGGTACTCGGAGGACTAAAAGCCCTACATTGTGTGGCAAACAGCATTACCTGCCTTACAATTGTTATTGCCGTAATTTTTTGACGGGCAAGTCGCTAGTAATAATAATTATAATTGGATACACACCATGTCATTGACAACTCTGGATACTTCTTTACCTCCTCTTTTCTTCATGACCCTTTTTCTTCCCTGCTCTTTTTGCCACGTCACTATCATTTCTAACTCCCAATTTATACAGTTATTGAAAAAACTCAACTCTAGATGATTGCCTTCAACGCTCTAAAATGCTTGGTTTGCATAGGCATTAATATGTCCTCTTTCACTATATAGAGTACCTTATCTATAGAAGATATTTAGTAAAGAATTACATTATTTTCTGTTTTTGTTTTCTTGAGGTTTCAATTATAGTTGGAAGACTATGGTAGAGCAGATTTTTTACAAAACCGAATAATTGTCTAGTGTATAAAAAAAGTAAATTGATATATTTTCTAATCAAAATATGAGTACCATTACTTCCCCAAAAAATAGCACCTTATGGAATGTGTGTACTGTATATATTTTTAATATTTAGTATTCTCCTGTTTGCATATTTACATCTCAAAATTATTCTTTAACAGACCCTCTCTAAGTCTAGATCTTGTATTTGAAACTGTAAGCTTATTAGGACAGAAAAAAAATATTAAATTATATGCCAGGCCTTGAAGCAGTACTTTTAGTTTCTATAACCGGCTTTTCCCCAGTGCGCCTGCATTTAATTTTTACCCCATGGAAGTAAAGTTTAAGCTTCCTCGAAATGGGTTCTCTAAACCAAGTGCTAAATGGCCTTGTTGATGTCTGCTGAGTTGCTCAGAGGCTATCGTTATTAAATACTTATGATAGGTATCCAGCAGTGTAAATTAAGAAAACTGTGTGCTTGCTATTATTTTGGGTCTTTAATCTTCTGCCTTTTGGAAAAAAAATCATAAGAGCATAGACACAATTTACAATCTGTATATATTTCATACCTGGGGTGTGTTTGCGGGATTAAATACAATTAATGAATTTATCCATTGCAGTTTTTGAGCATAACGTTTTTCTTGGTGAAAACTCATAGGATATAAAAACATACAAAGCAAGGAATATAATGGGAACGAGCACATACGTATTTTGTGTTTTTAGACAAAGTATATTAAGTAAGAGTGAACTCTCAAAACTATAGGGCCTATTCTATTGCCCAATTCATATATTTATGCACATTAAAATCAGTATTAATATTGCTACATATTTGGCAAATATTACTTATTGGCACTAATGAATTCTCAAGTCAATAGAATGCATATAAACATTTATAAAAAATACAACAGAAGCCAAATTTAGTTCACAGCATTTGCAAGTAGCTAATAGAATATGGCCCTATATGGCTAAAGCTATAAAATAATAGATTTTATTGTACCAGGAGAAAGTATGTGATTCTCAACCAATGTATAAGATTGCAATGGCTTATTCAACACTAGTATTTAAGCACTTTAACACTAGTGTAAGCACTTTTCATGTTAAATCTATTTTTAAGCTAACCATTAACTGCAATTACATCTAATGTGCAAAGCTTTAGCTGGAAAATATAATTTAAAAACACAGTTTGCCAAATAAATGGCCACTACTTTACCTTTCCACATGACTCTCATTGTCCTTAGCACTACCAAAAGGAAGAATAAACATTTCAGCTGAGATTAAATTCATTAGGCAGATTTGGTAACCTGGAGCATGCTCACTTTTGGAGATGCAGTGGATTATGGGATATTAGTTAAACATTATTTAGGTTATCAAATCTGCTTAATGAATGTTATCACAGTTGAAATATTTGTACTTCTTTTCAGTAGTGCTCAGGATAACGAGAGAGGTGAGGACGGTGAAACAGTTGCCATTCATGATGTAAAATGTGTTTTAATACTTTCTGGCTAAAGCTTTGCTGTAATGTTAGTTAATAGTGAACTACAATATAGATTTAATATGAAAATGCTCCAAGGGTTGGTCCAAGCAACAATTTAGAATATGTTGTTTTCATACAGATTTGTCAGTTATAATCATTCTGATATATTTCATTTTGCTGACCAAAGGATATCTAAAAAATGTGGCCTGCATCGTTCTCCATTGGACGAGCAATCGGTGTGGTTTCACAATGACTAGATACGTATTGTGTTCTGTAAGGGGCAGTGATTCATGAGAGGGGTTTAATATTGACCATAAAACTTGGACATTTTATTCACACCAACATACCTGGTTATGGTGGCATTTTGTAAAGATTTTACAAAAAAAAGTAAAGCGATGAGTAAACTAGTCCATGTAAATATGTGTTGCATAAAAGTACCACATACCATATTGGTCACCAGAGGAAAACCAGTAGATTGCCCTAAGCGATTATAGTTGTCTCTGTCTATGAAGAAGGTGTCATACTGAAATAAATAAGACCAACATTATTCTGTTACATTGTATAGATAGGTTGGAATATATAACCAGTGGACAGACAAGAAAGAGATCAATTTATTGACAACTAGAAACCACTCACTAGGGAATTATAATAGGGCAGAGATTTCAGGAGATCCATAGAACAACAAATATATGAAACAAAAATTAATTACCATATATACTCGAGTATAAGCCGACCCGAGTATAAGCCGAGGCACTAAATTTTACCACAAAATACTGGGTAAAATGAGTGACTCGAGTATAAGCCGAGGGTGGGAAATGGGCTGCCCCCTGTGTCCCCCTCTCTTTCCGTGTCTCTTCTCCCCTCTCCCTTCCCTGTGTCTCTTCTCCCCTCTCCCTTCCCTGTGTCTCTTCTCCCCTCTCCCTTCCCTGTGTCTCTTCCAACCTCTCCCTTCCCTGTGTCTCTTCCCCCCTCCCTTATCACCCTCCTCAACCCCACTCCTCAACCTCCCTCCTCATCCTCAACCTCCCTCCTCATCCTCCCTCCTCATCCTCAACCTCCCTCCTCAATCCCCTCCTCAACCCCCCCATCCTCAACCCCTCATCCTCAACCTCCCTCCTCATGCTCAACCCCCTCCTCAACCCCCCATCCTCAACCCCCTCCTCAACCTTCCTCCTCAACCCCCTCCTCAACCCGGCACCCGGTATATGCTAATGAAGCGGCACGCATGTGACGTCACATGCGCGCCGGCGCCGGGTCAAGGAGCGGAGGCCGGAACACAAGCAGGTGTGTGAGGGGAGAGGAGGGGGGTTGAGGGGGGCTTAGGTGAAGGAGGGGGGTTGAGGGGGGTTTATGCTGAGGAGGGGGGTTTAGGTTGAGGAGGGGGGAGGGAAAGAAAGAGACACGGGGGGTAGAGAGACACACGGGGGGGGGGGGGGTTAGAGACACACGGGGGGGTTAGAGAGACACGGGGGGAGAGTGACTCGAGTATAAGCTGAGGGGGCCCTTTTTTGCCTTAAAAAAAGGGCTGAAAAACTCAGCTTATCCTCGAGTATATACGGTAACAAAAATGAATATGCAACAGTGCCTTAATAATTTAGAATGATATACTCTATATTCCAGTTTAGCATAGTTGTTCCCAAAGGAGTGCTCAGTGAACCCTTGACAGATTGGGATTTATGGATAAGAGATCGGACAATTATATCTCACCTATATTCAACAGTATTTGGAGTTTTTAATCCTGGAACAGGATTATCTTTACATTTTAGCCAGTGTATAATTTTCGAAAGACTGGTTTGGAAATCACCCCCACATAGCATTGTAATTGTTAAATAACTAGAAGAGTTTAAATAACGCGCCAAGACCCAAGTAGTCAGACGAGACATATATTCATTTGTATTTCCTGTATTCATAAATATTACAAACTAGCGAATTGCCCGTCAAAAAATGACGGCAATGAAATTGTAAGGTAGCTAAATTACTAAATGAATATAGTGTACCTATTTTGAAGCATTGTGATGAAGAGCTGGCAATCTGTGTTGATGTTGCTGCAGCATTAGTGGTGTGGAGCTGCTGTGTAAGCATGCTGAATGTGTGCACTGTGTGGTATGAATATCCGTAGGTGGTTTGTGGCGTTTTGCGAGTTTCTTGTGGTGTTTTGCGAGTTTGTTGTGGTGTTTTGCGAGTTTAGAGTGCTGTAGCCTCGTTTTCGTTTTGTTCGGCAGCCATTTTTTCTGTCGCTTCGATTTTTTTTTAGTCTCAAAAGTCTTTTATTTCAAGTAAAATCGAGGTGTAAGTTGCATTTTTGAGGTCCTGGGTGCTCCCTCTTGGTGTAGGTAAGGTTTTTATGTATGTGCTGTGTGTATGTATTGTGTTTTAAATGTTTGTATGTCGGCGTGTTGCGTCCGATGTTTGCGAGGTCGTAATGTGTGGTAACGTGTTTCGTACGTTGTTTGCGTTCCTCGTAAAATTTAGCGAGTGTCGTAATTTGTGTGTCGTGTTTTTTGAGTAGCGACGTGAAGTTTGCGAGGGTTTGAGGCCCTTGCCCAGTGACCTCGCCAGCAACTGAGTCCCTCGCTTCGCGAGGGGCCTCAGTTGCTGGCATGGAGCGCCTTCGGCGCTCCATACCAGCAACTGAGGCCCTTGCCCAGTGACCTCGCCAGCAACTGAGGCCCGTGCCCAGTGACCTCGCCAGCAACTGAGGCCCTCGCTTCGCGAGAGGCCTCAGTTGCTGGCATGGAGCGCCTTCGGCGCTCCATGCCAGCAACTGAGGCCCGTGCCCAGTGACCTCGCCAGCAACTGAGGCCCTCGCTTCGCGAGGGGCCTCAGTTGCTGGCATGGAGCGCCTTCGGCGCTCCATGCCAGCAACTGAGGCCCTTGCCCAGTGACCTCGCTACGCGAGGGCCGCGGCTCGCTATGCGAGCCCGCAAGCGTGAGCAACGACCCGTACGCTCACAACTATATATGTGATAACAAGAAATGGCTTATAACATAATAAGCCTTTTCTAAACCCTATGCGTACCCTCACCCAAAAAATATATTTAGGTTAATTGTTTTCTGTTTTCCGCACCAATTTGGTTTTGTAATGTACGTTCTGTGTATCACATAAGCATATAAGTGTTAGTAAAGCTTTAAGAAAAACACTGAAATGATTAAAATCTCTGACAAGTAAAATGCCACAAAGCACCGCATTACAAAGCATTGTGTGCAGTGACTTCGGAAATCAGAGAGGTGATCGAAGGCTCTTTTTTGAAGCGGACAATCTTTTGAACTTCACACATCACCCCCAATTTTCCACTCTTCGTTGGATGAGTTGGCTTTTTAAGCCCTGCATATTATAATAAACTGAGCATGAAACAAGTTATCATCCTTAACAAATAAAGAGCGATTTCACTTTTTTTTTTAGTCAGATTCTTCTTTCATTTTCATGGTTTGAAACATTTCTATCTACAGTTCTATAGCTTGATAATTCTTAGAGCTAAAAACATTTATATTCATTCAACTTTCAAGGACACCCTGAGAAACCGTCATTAAATTCTCTTTCCTTGTCTCAATCATATTCAGTGTCTTCTTTGTTAAGTGGATGAAGCTCAGTTCTGAAGAAGTTGTGGGGCAATTTTTCTTCTTAAGAGGCTTACTAATGGTCATTTTCTAGTCCCATAGCTTGGAAGTTATATATATTCACTTCACAAGCTCACTTGCCTTATTATATCCATCATTCCTGATTATCCCCTGTAAATGCTCAGTGTATAAATAGAAATTGAATATTTTCTCATTTTTATACATAGAAGTAAAATAAATATAAAAAACACTAGTTATTATATATATTTTTTGTAGTTTCAACATTTTCTTCAGCACCCGCGTTTGGTGGGGTAGACGAGAGAAAATAAAATTACCTGCGCAACCATTAACCCCAAAGTTGGGGGTTATATTTGAGTATAGATAAGTCACTGCTGTATGAAGAAGATAATTGAATTACAAAGCTAAGACTACACTTGAAAAGCGCTATGGTTAACCACTTCATAGAGATAATAGTGCAATTAAAATCTAACTTTTATTGAAATTATTTACATCAAAAGTCGACTTACTTAAGTAATAGAAAAACAGTTATGTATCCCTGCATATCAAAATAAATCTCAACAAATTCCAATATAAAAATAATATGTCTACATTAGATAACCATGAATATACATGCCCTGAAGGATCATACTTAATTTAACTGAAATCAGTCTAAATCTTGGCCCTTACCTCCATATTGTCAAAAAATATCAATACCACTATGGCTATTATGTGTTAGTTAAATAGCAGAGCAAATCCCAGTCAGGATAAAAGCCGGTAAAGAATCAATCATAGCTAATAGCTTCTAAAAAGACCCCATAACTAATCATCTGATCCAGGAAAAATTAGAATAAAAGAGGGTTAAAACCAATAGCTGTAAAAAAAAACCTCATTGGATGAATTAGCTACAACCCCTGCAGTAAAAGGGGTGATGCATTCATAGACTCTGACTGTCTCTACTAGATATGGAGGAGATGTGTAGGGACAACGTCCAACGCCTGTTGAAATGCAAAATTATTGTAATCACTAGAGGTCCAATTACAAAACTGTTATATTAGTTCTACATAGATGATGCATAAAGATCTTAAATCAAGGTTTCTTCTTCAAGCTTCTAACACTTTTGAACCTCTATACTTAATATATTGATCCTTAGAAGAACTTTTCCTTTTCATGTAACTTCTCTTGTACACTGACTATTGTTGAAGGGACCTGCAGTATTCATAGATTCTATTCAAATCTGGTCAAGCTCATTTGGTTTCCCCAAGGTGAATTGGATGACTCACATCTGCAAAGATGCTCATCTAACAAAGGGTATTCTAGGTCTAATCTACGAGAATTTCAATAACCCCCTCAATAATCATAAACCTAAGCCCTTGATTAGATGGGAAGAAGACCTGGGTCAGACCTGGGATATGGAAAAATGGGGGGAAATTAGCCCGAGACTAGCTAAGGGTTCCTATAATTATAGCTTACTAGAAACTTCACTAAATGTTCCCCATAGAACCTATATTACCCCAGAGAGATTTCATAAGATGAACCCCCAGGAACCTGCTATCTGTTTTAGGGGATGTTTAGAAGTAGGGACCTTTGCACACATTTGGTGGACCTGCCCAAAAGCTCAAACTATATGGTCTGAAATAATTCAATTGGCCTCAAATCCTTTTCATACTCAGATAATATCTTCCATTGAAGTTCGTCTTTTGGGACACCATTCACCTCTACTGACTAAACCCCAGGATAAACTACTCCAATATATTTTACTAGCAGTCAAAAATCATATTGCCAGTAGGTGGAAGAATGCCAATCTGTGCTTAAAAGATATTTTCAATAAGATAAACTTTATAATGATCAATGAAAAACTCATACATGTAGTCTCCAACACTTATTCTAAGCTTCCTGACCACTTGGGAACCTTGGATTTCTTCGACCCACAGTATAGAGCCAGGATAGTGGAATATTAGGCTGCCACATGTGGGTCCGAGGCGGGCCGGTCGGGACATGCACGGCCTGGCGCCCTTACCGGAGACCTGACTGAAATGTGAGTTGACATGCTCTGCATTTGTGAATCGGCTTTAGGAAGTTGGATAAGGTGAAATTTAAAAAGGGGGAACTGGAAATCAATATATTGAAGGCTAAACCACCTCGCATTTCTTCCCTTTCCCTCACCTACTTACTCTTGGTTTTGTTACAAGTTGTGTTTTTGTTCTTCCCTTTGATTTTGCTTGGTTTTTGTTTTTATTATTGTGGAAAACGCAAAATGATTAGTGGTGTTGCTCACATGGGAATCATTCATGTACAATCACTTACTATGCCTATCTTTTTACCTTTTTTACACCAACATCTGATATGTCATGGCATGAAGAGGTTGATCTTTCTTGCTCTGTTTTATCTTGTATTTTCTTGTGAGTCAATAAAAATTATTGAATACATATCTGGTCAAGCTAAATGAAGGTTTGGTGCACCATGTGTCCCAGTCCGTTTTAGAAGGTAGCCAGCTGTCATCCTCATCATCATTGTTCTATCTGACATTCTCAAATATATATCTTTTTTTTTTTTTTTTTTCAAATCAGAACTGGCTTTTATTGGTAGAATATTCTGCGTTATTGTGCATTATATGTATCTTTAAGCTGTTGCTGGTTGTTATGTTTACTTAAATAAGAAGTGTGAATGCAATCCGTGGATAAATGACATAAAAAATACTGCAGCTTCGGATGTGCTAGTACTCATAAGACATAATGTACTATGTTATTGTTCTGCCACATTGATTAATGTGTCATTACGATATTTTCCTTTTATAACAATACCTGGAGTAGCATTCTGTTCCAATTAGTTGTATTTTTCTCTAAAAGTACATATTAACATAGATTTCTACAAGTGCTTCTTGTGTTGGGGCTGCTTTCCAGCATATCAGTGTCCCATCTCAACAATACCACATACACTCTGCAACGGACGACCTGTTGGAACATGGGACTCAAGGGCCACAGTCACAAAGTGTTATAAAGGGCTTTATAATGCATTTATAAGAATATGTTTTATACATTACAAATAAAACATGAAAAATACATTATTTAAAAAAATTAACACTAACGCAGAAATAAATCTAGAGCTGAATATTTGATCCATATTTGCCTGACTTGAAACAAAAAGAGAAAGTTGTATCAAAATGTCTTTGTTTGCTTTGAATTTAAAAGGAAGGGAGTACTTCAAAACCACTTGAATACACATGCACTTTCTGCCACTTTACATCATGTTAAAATATAATGGCAAGATGGGGAGTAAACAAATCCCTATCTCACTATTCCATGACTATCTCATAACTAAATCATCCCTTATATGTGAGCATGAGCAGCATTTTGTTTCCCACAGGACTTATTATAAAGATAATAGGTTCAGTTCTAAAGGACGTAATCAGTAATTATTGTCCATAATGGTCCTATTGAACAGACAGTGCAGTCAGTCCTTGCGCAGTAGGACTGATTGACAGATAAATATGGTAAGCTCCCGGCACCCATTATATGCTAATGACGTGGGCGCATGTGACGTCACATGCGCGCCGGGGCAAGGAGCGAAGCGGAGGCCGGAGCAGAAGCAGGTAAGTGAGGAGGAGGTATTTAGGGGGGTTTAGGTTGAGGAGGGGGGTTTAGGTTGAGGAGGGGGGGGGTTAGAATGAGGAGGGGGATTCGAATGTGGAGGGGGTTTTTGAATGAGGAGGGAGGTTGAGGAGGGGGGAGGGAATATCGGTGTATAACACGCACCTACCATTTGCTCCCTATTTTCAGGGAGAAAAAGTGCGTGTTATACGCCGATAAATACAGTAGTTGTTATTGTCTACAGTTTTCTGTTACACCATATTTGGAATCTCCTCTATGTTATTTTAAGTTAGCTCACGATGTTGTTTGCATCGTGTCCAACTCTCTGTGACTTCATGGACCTCAACACCCCATGTTGATCCACTTGGTATTCATAGCAGAGATACTGGAGTGGGTCGCCAGTTCCTTCTCCAGTGGGCCACACCATACAGCTTGCGGTATTCCTAAGTGGTCCCATCCAAGTACTGACCAGGCACAACCCTGCTTGGCTGCAGGGTGGTGTGTCCTCTTTGTTCCCTGACTGGAATCAAGCCCTGGTTGCATCGGTGAAAGCAGCAAATCCTAACCACTGGACCACCACATAACCCACCTACTGTAGCATATTTAGCAACAAATAAACTAAGAAAGACAGATCCATCTAAAAAAAACTGGCCTTGTTGTGATGTTAAAATGTTTTAAACCGTATACACAAGCTACCACACCCTCTTTCTTCTAGAGTACCTAAGGCTCAGATGTCAGATTTATCCAAAGAAATACATCACAAGGCTCAACGCAACTTGTCATCAAGTGTGACCATGCTGCTTTGAAACTGGATACACGCATTTTGGCTTTGCAATTAAGCCACGTGGTTTACAGACAGAGTTATTTTAACTAAGAACACAAAACGCTGTAGAAAATAGCCTATTAAAATGTCATATGTGGGTTCGTCTTTGTTAATTATAGTGTGCAATTTACCTTCAGCATGGCGATTGCTTACATGTTATATTTTTCATTTTAGGTATTTGTATTGTGACTGTTATTTCTTATGGAGCTGATCCATGCTATTTTTATCTTAGAAGCCGTCCTATTATCCAGTATATCATTTTCCCCCACAGTGAGGTGATAAATAATTCCAGTGTCGTGGTTGGGGTCAGCTAATAAAAAGCTGCAATCCCAGGTCCTAATGAAAATATTTTCCCACTGTATTACAGAGCATGTTGGCCTTTCAGCAGTTCACATAAGCTGGGTTTGCACCTTAGCATTCAATTGCGGTTGTTGAAGAGAAAAAATATAAAAAAGACTAGATTTTTGTACTAAAACAGTGCCTGAAGTTGTTGATTGTCTACATGTGATTCTACGCTAATGGTTTGCCATATTATCGTTTGTTCTGTATACTTTGTAAAATTTACTTTTTTTTCCTCATATTCTTGGTACCATTTATAATTTAGCATAAATTCTGTTGAGTTTTCTTTTTTGCAAAAATAATGCTACTGTTGCATAAGAACTATATTTTAAATATTATAAAATAACTTTGTCTCGTAAAAAAATATTGTGATTTTATTAGCACACTCACAATGATCTCCACAAGCAATATTTTAATCATAAGTATTTAACTGTTAGTAGTAGTTTGTTTTGGATACTTCCAACACAGCAAAGGTTAAGCAGTATTTAATAAACTTATTTCTAATTTGCTCCAATCCCTGCAAGGACGATGAGGCTCAAGGCTCTTTATGGGAAGAGATAGATAATCTTACTTATGCAGAGCAAATATGTTTATTCCAGAGATCTCTTTGACCCTTCTTTAAAAATCAAGCTGGGCTGTTGAACTCACAAATGGAAATTACTGCTATTAGCCAGTAGTATGTAGATGACTATAGAAAGCAAATGTGGATTTCTTGGGAATTAAATTATTATTATTATCTATTATTATTATTATAACACTCCAACATATTTTGTAGAGCTATACAGGGGTTAAATACAAGCAAAAAACTATTTTTAACCCTTTACAAAAGAATGGTGGGCCCTGTCTTTGAGCTTAACATTAAATGTGCATAGTACTTTCCCTAAAGCACCTAACTGATTAAAAACTTACATACTTAGGGCATCATTCTATTATCGGCCGTAGGAGATGCAGGGCCGCAAGGACCGGCCGCAAGCTATTCGGCTATTCTATTCCCCTCCGGCAGGGGATTCCGGCAGGCTTGCGGCCGGCGCCTTGCTATCCCTTGCAGCCGCTCGCGCCGGAGGAAAGCCTTTGATCTAAAACGGCCGCAAGAGTTTCGGCCGCAAGAAAATCCTGGTTGCTATTCAATTGCTTCGGGAACCCTCTCTGCAAGGCTAAAAGCGAGCCGCAGCTTACTTGCAGGAAAAAGGTCCCGCTAGCACCAATTAAGCACATTATAAAGCAGAAATAAAGCCATCCTGCACTCTGAGGAGACTATAAAGTGATTGTAGGTGTTAGCAAAAATAGCACAACATTCCCCTATACTCAAATCCGTAAAAAAAAAATTTTTTTATATATGTCAAATGTCCATGTAAAAAGTCCAGAGTGCTTGGAGCACCTCAGACCCGCCCACGCTGCGGCCGGAAAATAAACAGTTAATGTAAACTCGGATTTGGGCTGATGTGCAAGCTTGAGAGGGGGTTACTATTAATCCTCATGTCCCCCAATATGATCCCTAGCATTTACAGAGCTTTACAGTGCTGTCTTGAATTTATTTTTGACTTTAAAGATTTCTGAGCTTACGCCCGGTTGCAAGATATACGGCCGGCCGTAAGAGGAGATCCTGTCGGGCCGTTTAATAGAATTGCGAGGTAACGGAACCCCTGCAAGGAATTGCGGCCGTTTTACGGCCGATAATAGAATGAGGCCCTTACAATCTAAGGATTATTTTAATAATCAAACTATTGCTTTATATCAGGTTTTTATTCATTTAAATGTTTACCATGTCATTTGCCTGTGTTTCTTTAATTATACTACTTTACAAAAATGTTCACAGATAAGTAGAATAGTCTTCAAGTGGTAGGGACAACTACAGCCAAATACTTCAAGGCTGAATGCTATCCAAAGGATAAACAAAGCTACATGGGCCTACTGGTCCTTATTTGTTTGTTTAATTCATGTTGTGAACATATCTGGAGTGGCCTAGGAGATGTCTTATCTTAGTGCTGTCTCCTGACCCATTTGTATCGTATTGATATTGTGTTGTACTTGTACTAGCATTTCTATTTAAATTATAATTTGCTAATTGCACCCACTGGAGCTTTATGATGAAGAGTAATAATAATAACTGGAGAGACCTGGGTCATTTTCAAAGGTTTTTTTAAGTTTTTACATCAAATAACCACTGACATCTTACATTTACAGTATGTTCAGCGAAAGAACTAAGAGCCAAAGTTCTATAGAAAGTAAATATAAATAAAGCCTTTAGTTTATTAAATAATATATATAGTTAAGCTGTGTGGGTGGCACAATTGCTGCCAGTAGTCCAGAATGCAAGTCAATTTACATTAGAATTTTGATATTTTTCCAAATTCCCCTCGTATTCCTAAAGCAGGTAACCAAACATTGCACAATTGGCTTCTGGCACAACATTATTACATAAAATAGTTGTGTTTTCTTGACTTTCTCGAAACATTTTGCCTTTAAGGAATCTAAACCTGTGTTTCTATATATGTGGTTAGTGGGATGTTTTGATGGCACAGTTATAGGGCCGGTCCTTGACGTGAGGTCAAGATATAAACACAGATAAAATATTTTGCTTGTGCTAAATATAAACATTTTTGATTATATCTTAACTTCCATGGCAGTTCAAGCCTGTAATGTGCTCTTCTGTTTGGTCAGCATAAGATTCACTTCTTAACAAAACATTTTTGAGGATTTAGAAATGTAGTCAATTAAACCATGCAAGAAGATATATTTTTTAATATTACTTTTTCATCAAGCAAGTGGAACTGCTGACTTAAGACGCTTTGATCTCTACTTTCTTTTTATCTTGTTTAAGGTTCAAGGCTACAGGATTTTTTTATTTCTCTGCATCTGTTGGATCCATATTTTCAGAGGAATCTGTCAGGAAGGCTTTAAGGCCTAAAGTTAATTTCTAGTTTGTCAAGAGATGTATTTCAAATTGTTTATGATTATATATTTTGTAAAAATAAAGAATAAATGTATAAGAGAAAACATCATAACCATGCTGCAGAAAAAAGGATGCAGCTATTTCATATGTGACATAAACCAGTACAATGTAGATTTGGATTGCAGATGGCAAACAGATCTATATATGCTGCCCCTTCATCTATGTACCTTGATTTCATTAATCATCAATATATATATATATATATATACTAGCGAATTGCCCGTCAAAAAATTACGGCAATGAAATTGTAAGTGAGCTAATGGTGTTTGGTGTATATAATGTGGCTGATGTAGCGTCGTTCGTTTTCTATGTCGTGCAACTTTTTCGGAATATCCGTAGGTGTTTGGTTGTGTTTTGCATGTTTCTGGTAGTGTTTTGCGTGTTTAGGGACCTTTAGCCTCGTTTTCGTTTAGTTAGGCGGCCATTTTTTCTCTGGCTTAGGTGATTTTCGGGTCTCTAAACTCCTAAATTTGTGTTTAAATGGAGGTGTAACTTCACTTGCAGAGGTCCTCGGTGCCCCCCCTTGCTGTGAGTAATCTTTTTATGTGTTTGATGTTTGTATTTATTATGTTTATAATGTTTTTGGGGTTGCGTCCTTGTTTTTTAATCTTGTAGGTGTTTTTTGGCAAATACGTAGGTGTTTGGTGGTGTTTTGCGTCTTTAGACTGCTGTAGCCTCGTTTTCGTTTTGTTCGGTGGCCATTTTTTCTCTCGCTTAGAGAATTTTTTAGTGTCCAAACTCTTTTAATTTGACTTAAATTGAGGTGTAACTTTAGTTTTAGAGGTCCTGGAAGCTCCCTCTTCCTGTAAGTAAGCTTTGTATGTATTTGTTGTGTATATTTGTTGTATTTTTCATGTTTACATGTGCGCGTGTTGCGGACGATTTTTGCGAGGTCGTAATGGGTCCGTAACGTGTCTCGTATTTTCTTTGCGTTACAACGTAAATTTTGCGAGGGTCGCGGTTGCTGGCAACGGCTTGTATGCTCACAACTATATCTATAACTATATCTATCTATATATACTGTGTGTATATATATATATATATATATCTACACATATACACACACTAGAAAGTGTCAAGTACACTTGTCTGTATGTATATATATTGCCAGTCGGACATTTTGCTAGTCAGACAGTTTTGTGCTCCAGATAGCACTCAAGGCAGTATTCATCTATAAGCAAACATTATGGTTACATCAGTCAGCACTCATCTATAACTGGACATTATTATACCTAAGGCAGGGGTGTGTTTCTGCTTACAAGGCCTAGGACAGCACACTTTCATGTGGCAGCAGGTTGCCTTAAGATGCAGGGCAGTACTTGACCCCCGCAGGACCACAACCAAATAGACAACCCAACACTAGATATGGAAATATAAGCGGCTACAGCATTTGTTATTAACATACTAGCAACTTGGCAATCAAAAATGACAGCATAATTGTGTGTTATACATTTTTTTTTGTCTGTTTACGTACTATCTCTATGTGTAACATAAATGGCGGTATTTCTATATGTCTTACGGGCCTTGCAAATAAGTTACGTCTTTACGGCCACCATTTATTTCCTCCAAAAAATGCCAATGAAATATTAAATTAGTTTGCAACCTCACTTACAGGCTCCCTGCCTCTCTCCCAGTGCTATGCGTGAGGTTGTAAGTTAATTTTTTAATTAATTGGCTTATTTTGGTGGTATTCTGATGGCTTCTGAGTTACGGGTTTGAAACAAATGTCGGGCGTTAAAGCCGTAATTCTTTCTTGCGTGCCTACGGCTTTCAGCGCTGATTGTGTTCATTGCCATAAGCGCCTTTGGCAAACCCATTTTTACCCCTGGTCCGGGCAACTCCCCACCCTCACCCTTCCACTGTGACAAACAAGCAATAAACACAACTCAAATACATAACATACTCAATCCTCCTTTCCCCTATACATTCTATACACTTCCTACATTAACTGCCTATCCCCTTTTATCATCTTGACATCCTACTTTTCTTTTTTTTTTGTATATTTAAGAGGATTAAAATTCATTACCAACACATCACATATCATATATGTATATATGTATAACATCTCACCCACCCACCTGTCCACGTACAATAACTATAAATACATATACTCATAATACAAATAACGGAGAGCGGGAGGGAAAACTTTCTCTACAGGGCTGACTTTGGGATTAGAATATGGCCACCAGGATCTCAAAAGGGGATTTTCCATCACACTTCTCCTACAGCCAGCCTACAATTCTTAACCCTTTACCACCTGGGTCTGTGAAAGTCAAGGGGCTAATATCTCTTAGCACAGGAATCCTGTGCAGAATCCATAGCCCTCCATTTAACTATTTTTGTATATGCACAGAAATGTCTATATACAGTGATATTTCTGTCTACAAGTGTACTTGACACTTTCTAGTGTGTGTTTATGTGTTTATGTGTAGATATATATATAAATATATATATATATTTATAAATATATATTTATATATATATATATATATATATTTTTTTATATATATATATATATATATATATATATATATATATATATACCGTATTGGTCCAAATATAAGCCACACTTTTTTCAGATTTTTGAGTTTGCGAGTTACGGGTGTCGCTTATATTCGCGACCGTAAAAAAATAATTGCCGATTTTGCGAACTTTGCTTGTAACGCATGAGACTTCTCTTCGCAAATGCAAAATTGCTGCCGATTTGCGCAATTGGCAGTTAAGGGTGCCGATTTTCGTGCTCTAGACTGCGATATTGAATAGTGATTTACGATTTTAGTTATTCTAACATCCTGTAAGGCCTGTAACCTGCAAAAAAAGCTACAGTGCTAATTAGAAAGCCTATTTCTTGCAATGGCTGATCATTTTGAGAGTCTTTTTCTCTCCAATTTTACGGATGCATCTTTTATTTGAGTACTATCTTTTTTCTATTTTTTCCCCTTGAACTTTACGGGTGCGGCTTATATTTGGACCAACACGGTATATATTTATGTATATATGTATGTGTATATATATGTACATAATATATATATATATATATATATATATTGAGAAATAGAAAGGGGAAAGGAGGGTATGGTGCCCACAAGTCTGAATGGCCTATGGCAGCATAAAACCTAAATATGCCCATGACCTCTAGCATTACTCATCTATAAACTGACATGTTTATTACCTCAGGCAGCACTCAACTATAAGTGGACATTATTATATCTCAGTCAGCAATCTGTAAGTGGACATTTTTGTACCTCAGACAGGCCTCATCTATATATAGACATTTTTTTACTAACCTCAATACTCATCTGCAAGCTGATATATTTTTTTACTTCAGACAGCACTTATCTCTACTCTCATGGAGTACTCCTCTATAGGCGTACATATTTTTACCTCACACAGCACTATAAGAAAACAGCATTTTGTTTGCTGATTGCAAGAACTGTGTAATAGCAGCCCCCAAGTATGGACAAGTAAGGATTATCACTAATTTGTATAGGCTTCACTTAGAAACATAATTATTTGTCATGTCAGATTCCTTTAAATAAAGCAGTGACCCCAATTCAATGACACTTGTGACCCCTATTCACTGACATGCGTGACTATGACAAGGTTAAACACTGTTAACAATACATTTAAATGGCATTTAATTAATTTTCCTCTCTAATTGACGCCTAGGAAACTGTAAAGATTTATGTATAAACAGAACTCTAGTTTTTCTGCCCGTTTACTACAAGACAAGAGTGTGTTGGTCTTTGTTGCAGTGCATTGTGGGTACATAATAACCAGCACTCTGTTTACAGTATGAGCAAATCTTCAGACTTCACTTACAATGCACTGTAGGAGGCTTTTCCCCCTCATTGGGAAAACAATTTCCTCCAAGTAATAAAAGTTTGGCAATTAAGAAGTTTCTCCCAAATATCCATAGATTATTTTTGAAATGTCACCTGGTCTTATGAGCAAGAAAATAAAAAAATCACATGCCATTGGGCACATATATGAAAAAAAATATTCTTTTTAACTATTCTGCACTGAAGAGGTTAATTATTTGTATTTGCTGCGCTCCTCACGGTGGCAGCGGCTGCACATAAGACTATAAAGGGAATGTAAATGGTAATTGAATTTCCTGGCGTTAAGGGAGGCCACGACCCTTTGATGGCCCCTTTCTATTGGGAGACTCTGTTATCCAAAGCATACAGGATAAGCACAGAGAATGCTAGGAGAGGAACATGTTAGAGATCACACTTCGCTTTGAAGTTTTAAATAATCAAGTTTCTCAACCACTGCAGAGCAATCTTTACAAGTGGCAAACGGTATCTGTAGCTTGATTCACCTAACGCAGCTTTATATCTGAACGCTTCTGTAGAACGCATGAATTTTATCTTGTGTTGATTCATTAAGCTTGAGCTTTTTTTTTAATAATAATAATATTAATGAATGCCACCCAGTCATATACAACAAAGGCCTGTCAAGGTTAATTATTGTGAAATGCTGCATTGCACTAGGATGTAAGAAAAATATATTTTTAGTTTGATAAGAGATCCTGAATAAAGAGGGGTAATAAAGAGAGTAAAATGTGTGATACAAAGGATGATGGGATAATGCAATCTAAACATAAAATCCATGCTTAAGAGAGAACTGTAGACTATTTTGATGGAAACACAATAAATGCAGATGTAAAATGTTGTCATGCATGGGCCATATTAAATTCCAGCCTCGTAAGTCCAACGTGTAGCACGTAAGGGCTGCGTGCTTCAAATTGGTCAGGCTTACGTTGCTATTAAATAAGAAGGGGTTGCGAGCTACAACGAGAGACGCTATTTCCTAATCCAGTTTGCGGCCGTTGAATTTGCGTGTTAGCACGCAATCAATCAATTTGGTAGTTACAGGTTCAGATGGAGCCATTGGAAAAAGAGATCATAAGCGTTATGTCACTGAAAATGGGGAGGGTAAATTTCAAAGTCCTATGTGTCCCAAAGGACAGAAATAATGCAATATTAATAAATCCGTAAATATGATATTCTTTTACATGAGAGTTACAGTATGAGTTGTAACACATTGATTGCAGAGGTCGATATGACACATGAAATATTCATGAAATAAAGTATTTTTCGGGGCCAATTTGTGGGTTTGAGAATGTTGTGCTATCAATTTTTAAGACCTAACATCACTTTCCCTATTAATCAAAGTACAGGAGTGTGATGTTATGTACAGTACAAGTGCTACGTATTGTACTTAACCCCCTTTGCGGGTGCTCTCGAGCGCACGTTGGACTCTGGGTTCGATTTGCGTGTTACATGCTTGCTCGCGGGTGAACACGTAGCACTTTAATAGCTGAACTGAACAAGTAGCGGGAATTACTTGTGCGAGGTTCTACGTTGTTCTGCACGTAGACTATTCATGGCCGTCCTGCGTGTTAACTCGCAAAGTCGGCTGCGAGCAACGTTAAGATGCATCTTAGCACACAAGTAGCGTTAAGATGAAAGTTACGAGCTACGTTAACACGTATCTCTAATTTAATCGGGCTTCATATATGTAACTAAAGATGAACTTAGCATCTGTTTACAGGTGCACAGATGTACTGAAAGATTGTATTTGACTCTTAAAGGCATATTTAAGTTTTATGGATCATGAATGCATCGGAGAGGAGAATCAGTAGGGTATGAAAACATTTTTGCATTAAAAAATCCCCCCAAAAAACAAAAATTAACTTGCCTTAGAGTTTGCAAATTTCTTCAGCTTGTATGGCAGTTGATTTTGTCAAGGAATGCCCCTGAAAATCCTAGCTAAATTAGCATAAAATTCATAATTTGTTTTGGCCAGTCACAGGCAGCTATAACATTACAATCTCTGGAAGTCAGTTTCTGCAAAGCCTCATAGGATGTGTAGTCTCCATCACAAGAAAGCTATGTGGATTTCTGCATTGTTCTGCTGTTGGCTTGTTGATTAGAATAGCGTTAAAAACCATACTTGAATGCATTGTTTCTATTGGCTTGTACCAAGCGCCTATGTAAGCTGCCCTGGGCGTGTGGAAACCATTTTCTTTTTAATAAAATAAATCTGTAGGTGTATAGAATGACTCAATGTGTTTCTGATATAAGCAGTATGTGTTCGATTAAAAAAGATCAAAACTGGGAAACTTAGATATACAGTAGCTTTAAGATCTTATTCAAAATCAGAGGGGATATTTTTGCAGCTAAAATTAATTTATAAGCAAAAACAAATGAACAGGAGATACAGCAAATCTCAGATGTATGTTTCGGCCTTAGTTGGGTCTTGTTAATAAATAGGTAGATTATTTTATTTCTTTTTTTAGTTCATATAACAAAACAATTTTAAAATGTAAAGGTCATAGATAAGCCCCAAACCACAAATGTACATCAATGTGTGTGACCACAGGCCCAGCTCTTCAACATACACATTTTTAATTTGTCAAAGTAAATATACCCCAGTGTGAACCCCGTATTTCTAAATTATCACTATTTGAAGGGTAAATCCATCTGTCCCACTCCACACCCAAAAACTTTTCTTTTGAACGAAAGTCTTAGATTTAAGGAGAAACGCCTGTATCATAGCCCAAACAACGCCCCATTTACCCCTTTCACATGTCCAGGAAAAAGAGAAGGACCTGACAAGTATCTTTTTCACAGTATACATGTGTGTGGATCAATGTGCACTTATTAAGTGATTGTAGTTCTGAAATAAAAACATTTCGTTCATTAAAGCAAACATTGGTAACACAGATTAGTAATGTATATTTTTTAGGAATATATATGGTCACGCAATTTTTTGGGGATTATGAATCCATGTCTGTCATACCATATCTAATAGTACTAACCAACAATTGTATTTAATTACATATATCTCCTGTTAATATACAGTACCTCTAAGGACCAATAGTCCATATTAAGCTCCATTCTTTCCAGGAGTACAGATCACAACACCAAAGATCCTTATGGCCCTGTGTCTTCTACACCTGGTATAAGTGTATATACAGTATGTTGTTTATCTGAGCAAGTAAACAGTATTATAGGAATTATTGCTTTGAACTTATCCATGGTGAATACACTAATGATTTTGACACAATGAACAAATACAGCATTGCTGTGCAAATATTTTCTATATTACAAATATAAAGGTGCACACTAGTTTTCATGATTGATAGTACATAATTCCTCACTTCTAAACATTGTACTGTCTTAAAAGCATTCTTACAAGCATCAGGTATTGGTCTAGTCTTTAATCTTTGGTTTCCTGGTCCCTTTTGATTATGTTTTTCCATATGTATACAATATGACTAGAATTTAAAGGTAATATATTGTGGTACTATTAAACACTTTTTTCCATAGTAACTATTGTGGCTCTTTTTTTTTTTTAGAAATTCAACAGCTTTGTCCCATTTGTTTCTTTTTTTATATAGAGTCCACACACAGCCAAGCTGTTCCAATCCAGTCTAGACAATATGCTAATAAATAGCAATGCATAAACTACATTGTCACACTTTGGTTCAGAGGACAACTAGGCTTCAAGAAGGCAGACACGACAAGCTTAACAGTGTTGTAAAATGTGTTTTTTGATAGGAAAGGGAGTAACTTAATTTCTCAGAATTTTATTTTTTCAAGTTAATTTGTACTCTGTGTTTTATAAGTTAATTTAAAAAATGGACATAGCTTTACACATCTGCCTTTACTGTATGGTTAAGCTAAACCATTCTATATCTTTGTTTAATATGCCGTATAAGATAATAAACAATTATTGGGCTTTGGTCTATTGATGGTTTAAAGCGTACTCCTTGGTTTTCTGCATTAAGATATCTACATTCTACATGTGTTAGCCATGAATAAAATGGTAAGAAAAGTACAAAATAAGGAGAGTGAGCTTCAAATCCTTAGTATACCTAAGGTTCAGATAATTATTTCTAAGAAAGATTAAGCTAATTCTCCTGTTTATACTAACATCTAAATCACAACTTAGTTCCATGAGCATCAATGTATCAGTAGATTATAGTTTATTGCTTTATTGAAACAGGTTTGTGGATTTCACTAGGAAAGTTATGTACCTATGTATCTCTTTACTTTTGTGCACTTAATTTTATTACACAAAAGAAGCTCGTTTTTTTCTGTCTAAAATCTTACAAATAGTTTTTAACTGGTTTCTCTCCTCTACAGCTCATGAAGACAGTGTACTTCTAAGTTACAAAGAGGTCACTAATAGGCTCATGTGAGACATTGCACTTCACAGTTTGTGTAGCCATAAGCTGCATGGGGAGGACCCAAACAGGTAACATTTATATTATTTTAGGAAGAAAAAACAGAGCTTTTAAGCTCTTCTTAACAAAATGAAGTACAAAAAAGTAAATACATACATAGGTATTTTATATTCCTAGTGAAATCCAGAAACCTTCCATGTCCCTTCAAATAAAACCTTTGCTTAAAAGGTTTACCTTAACAAGCCTATTCAAAGTTATCAGTGTCACTGTTTAATCAAATTAATTAGACGGTGTCACTGTGCTTAAACATTACAATTAATGTATTGGTAAAATTAAGTCTGAATTTCCCCAAGCTCTAATCGTACAAGAGTTGAAAATAACTGCTGCAAAGGTGAAAACTGCACTTTTTACCCCAGTGCAAAATTCTTATGCATCAATCTCTAGACAAAATCCTGAAAAAAAATCTAAATTAATAGTATCCTCTGTAGCCAGTCAGTCTAGACCAGATGTTTCCAAACTGGGGTTCATGAGCTTCATTCTGAATGTCTATATAAAATGTAGCAGAGTACCAAAAATTGGGAGAATAGTTATAACCAAACTCCTCATTAATTCTCAAGAGATATACTAAGAACCAGAGTCATTTTTAAGTGGTCTGTGCAAAAAATGCTTGTGATCCACTTATCTGGAAGAAATAATTGATTTCTCAATAATTTCCTTCAGTCATACCTGACTTTATTGCAATACTGCTTTTCTAGCATTTTAGAAGTAAGTCCTTTTAATAATCGTGTAACAACCAAGGGACGATGAGACCACACTCACCCCAAAACATCCTGCTTTCAGCTTAAAGAAAACCCCTGAGTGATGAGGTTCTATCCATCTCAGCATCCAGCTGCCTTTTCCTGATATCAGGATACATTCACAACCTTAGGAAGCAAGCATAGCATTGGCACTCTCAGTGGTTAAGGGTATAGTCAAGGCAGAGTCCTTTGTAATAATTCAGTGATTACAATTTACTTTATACCCTCAGAAAAATCCATACACTTTGTTTATGTAGGTTTAAACTGACCAGCTTCTTTATTGATGCATAGCACATGTATACACAACCCAGTCCACCCATTCTCCACCAACCTCCACCCTGACCATTTGGGGAGGCTACTCACCCCGCCCCCCGCCTTGGTCCTGGAGCTTACTACCCAGGCTAAATGGCCCTTTGCTCCTGGCTTTACAGGAAGGTATCTGAACAGATCAGAAGTGAGGATACTCAGTCTCTGATGTGCGGGAACCTCCATGTGCCCAGCTTGCTTCCCCATTCACACCTAACTGCCCACTGTCCCCTGGTGCCAGTCAGCTCTTCCCCCACTGTACAGTATCCCCTACAACCAAGCACCTCATAACTGGTGACTCCTCTTCCCAAGGGACCTTAGTAATGCACTTTATTAAACTCTCTTGGGAAAATACAGCATTTCAATACCAAACATGCCATCGATACATCAATAAATTCACACAACAATCACATATATAGTTGTGAGCCTACGAGTTGTTGCTAACGCTGCGGGCTCGCGCAGCGAGCCGCGGCCCTCGCGAAGCGAGGGCAGTGGCCGAGGGTCTCAGTTGCTGACACGGAGCGCCGAAGGCGCTCGTTGCCAGCAATTGAGGACCCTCGCGAAGCGAGGGCCTCAGTTGCTGGCATGGAGCGCCGTAGGCGCTCCATGCCAGCACCTGAGGACTTCGCAAAGCGAGGGCCGCAGTTGCTGGCATGGAGCGCCTTCGGCGCTCCATGCCAGCAACTGCGACCCTCGCAAACTTTACCTCGCAAACCAAACAGCACGACACACACATTACGACACTCACAAACAACATACGACACACGTTCAACATCCAAACACATTCACAGCTCTTCCACACAATGCTTTAAAATAGGTAAAGTATATTCATTTATGAATGTATTATATATTTCATTATTACACACTAAACAGCATTAGCTACCTTACAATTTCATTGCCGTCATTTTTTGACGGGCAATTCGCTAGTACAATAATAACTACCTGTTAAGGCTACTCACTCCCTGTCTTGTGTATAACACACTGCCCTGTGTAACACACGTATACTGTTTTTATGTAAAATACACACACTGCCCTGTGTATAACACACAAATACATACATTAACTATGATTAAAAGCATATTGTGGACTCCTTCATGAACAACATGGCTTACCCACATAACCATAACTGTACATCACATATTAACAAGTATAACATGGCTCATCAAAAACAGGATGGCTGACAGTAAAACATGGCCCACAATATACAATATGGCTATCATACACAAACATCGGTAGTAATTATCCATCTTGGGCCAACATGGCAACCACAGTCCAGGGCCCCTATTCAGTTGAGCAATTGTTGGTTACTGGTGCCCGTAATGTAGCCCGTAAACTAATTTGCTATTCAATTGGTGTCTTTTAGCTATGATTTGCTGGTTACAGGCTGAAAAACCCTGCGGTTCTTAAAATTGTATCTCCGACCCATCTAAGCCTTTATGTTTCAAGCTCGTAAATGTTACAATCGCAAATCGCTATTCAATTTCTACAAATCCTCAAGCCTACAAATGTTTTCACTTCTGTAAATGGCAAATGTAGAAGAAATTCCTACCAGTACCAGTACCAGATAGGACTTGCAAGGGGGTTAAACACCTGTTCGTAGCACTGTAAATGCAAATAAAAACACAACACTGCACGTTAAAAGACAGGGAAAGCAATAAAAGACATTAGAATTATTTGCATAACAGTCTCAAGCTCTCAAATCTGCAATAATAAATAAAAATACATTTTATGTTTAATTTCCGTGTTATATCAATCTCGGGAATCAATGAGTTAATACATATCAGGCCACCCACATGGACTAGAACAGTATCGGCATTCTTTTTTTATTATTTTGTACTTTGCCGGATTGCGAGTCCTATCGCATATCGGACTTCTAAATGCTACTTGATTGACATTTAGCCTCCATGTTTTACATGATGACGGTCTCATTTACTATTGGCTATTTCTAAATCGGTAGTTACGGCGCATGTTTATGGTTTAGGCTTTCGGCCTGTAAATTGAGGGCTTGTTCAATTGAATCACTCTGTAAATGTAGCACATTTCAAATGAAATCAACTGCGGGCTTGCAATTAAATAGGGGCCTAGGTATTCAGGGGTTTGGACATTGTTCTTGGTGGGAAAGGGAAGGAGCTGTTTTCTGGTACCAGGTTCCCCTCAGGGCCCACAACAATCCATAGTCCCTATAAGTCCCTCCTAGACGTCATAAGTTGCATTTGTAATTTTAATTGAAATAAAAAGTTGTAATGTTGAAACATACTCTTTTTTTTTATATGTGCAACTTTCATGGCAGTAGTTGGCAAATTGAATACAATTGACATAATTATTATAAATGTTTAGGATATATAAATGCTACACTGTATTATGGTATTACATTAATTACTATTTAAAATCGTTTTAGTCTGTAGTACACTTTTTCATTCGGTTATTTCTATCTATGCTGGGGCTATGCATTTTTGAAAAAATAAAATGTCAAACAAGAAATGATTGGATTCTGAAGATTAGATTACCTTGGGTAACCTCCTACTCGGTCTCCAAACTCTATCAAGACATAGGTTTCGAGAAGTTGCTGATCATACCACTAATGGGCTGTTTCAGACACGTGTGTGGGAGAAATTCTTCTGCCTCTCAGAACCACAACTCTGCTGATATCAAATCATTTCACAATTCGGGAAGTTGCTTAACACAAAAATATATTTTATGAGCATTACGCAAATACCTTTAAATAAATAATCAATATGTTCCCATATCTGGATAGAATATAATCAATAAGATTTAATTACCTGCACTAGTCTGTTTATATCACTACATCTTTTCTTCCAATCTATGTGGTTTATTAAATTATGAATGAAGGTTTCTTTGTTATCTTGCTATAGTGTTACAGGCAAATATTTGAATTATAGAACAGTCTGTAGTTTTATCATTGTAGATCTATAGGAAATTGTCTGCTTCAGCAAATATATCTTGGTGTTGTGAAACTTAGCAATGCCACATTATGGAAACCTTATCTTTACAAGGACATAAATAAGGTCTACTAAAGTAGTGCATGATCTTATCAATAAATACTGAATGACCTTAATAGGTACAGCTTAGAGGAGAAGGAGAGACGATTTATATATAAAGGGTTTTAGTAAGGTACAGGAAGGAAGCATATTTCAAAAGAAGACAAATGCTAAAACAAGAGGTCATGCTCTTAATATAGAGGGTGACAGACTGAAATGATACCTTAGTAAAACCAAGAAGGAACCATGGAGTGTTCTGTTATCTGAAGAAGCCAAAGGGATTTGAAAAATGGTTTGGGAGTAGATACTAGGCTAAATCTTAAAGAAGGCTGAGGAGCAAATATTATCAGATGTCTTAAAGAAAAGAGAAAAAAGGCGGAATAGTTTGGCAAAGTAGCTTTATTTATATGGGTCAGAGAGCTGTTCAAGGGACCCCTGTAGTTTAGGATAAAAGGATGGAACAATCTTTTAACAATATCAGCCTTGAGATTAAAATATTTTTTAGAGAAAAATTACATATTTGCGGACTATTTGCATTTAGAAAATTGCATCTCTCTCACTTTCCAATAGCTTGTAGTGTGAGTGAATATATGTATCTAATAGGTTGTGGAAGGAGAGGTGATTTGTTATATATTTGGGAAATTGTAGGGTTTCACACCAACCCATTCTCCCCCTCAAATACTAAGAAGCAGGCACCCTGCATGTATAAATGCAAGCCCTACAGAAATATAAACACCCCTCACAAACTTGCAACCTTCGCAAACACATCAATATATATATTTTTTTTTTTTATCAGACTAAAACCTAGATTTATGACTTTTTTTATACCTATCTTATTATCACGGTTTTTAAATATATATATATTTTTCATCATACAAAGGTCATTTATAATTAATAGCTGGTGTCTTCCAAGAACTATGACATCTTCATTGTTGCTGATCAAGGTGACCTTTAGTAGTGTTAATCAGTGTCTCTGTACATTGATGTTCATTGACAATAAAAGGGTCTGCACAAGGGTCTAAACATAGAAGCAGGTTTGATGGCAGGCACAAACTAATTAACGCATCTAATATGCCCATTGTCTCTGCCTATAAAATCATTGGTTGATAATAATAGGACTCTGTAATCAATATCCTAGGTATGGTTCAATAAACTGGATTTGTCACTACCACATATGCTGGAAAATTGGATGAATAGACAAGGAGCCACAGGCATAGCAATCTTTATTGTTCAAATTATATAGTGTGTTTTAGTTAAATGCATGAAAAGCTTTCGGTCCTTAAAGAGAAAGTTCTGAGAACACTTCTAGATGTTCAAACATAAGTGTAAATGTGTTAGCATCTGCCTTTAAGTGCTACAAGATCTCATTATTTTAGGTGATGAGACTTGCTGAAGAATGAGGGGAAAATTAAGGTTGCTTAGAACTTAGCTGCAGTTTGATTGAGTTGGCTCTTGAACATTTGGTCATATCAGAGACAAAAATGAAACTTTTTGATAGATTTTGCTCTCCACAAACATGGAAGAACAAGCTAAGCAAGTTCCATGACTTCTACATAAATACTTAATATTTTCTAAGAATGCTATGTAATATAAATGGAAATTGAGTTTGGGTGTAACTTGTTCTTTAATGCAAGGATATATTTGTGCACAGGCCAGTTAGCTCCAACTTCTGTGAGGAAAATGGTAACGTGCAACAGACAGTCAACCAGGACTGGGCTTTTATCAGCCAATCCATACCAGATGACCAATACCCTCATTAAATTCGGGCTACGTGGGACAACATAGCCGTAACATTGATTTTTGGACATAAGGCTATTAAATTAGCAGGCCGCCGCCGCCGACTTTAATGTTAGAACGCAGCAAGGGCAAAAAATGTTGACCGTTGAACTTCGCGGCCGCAAATCCTTTGTTCTGCCAAGCCCGTAACTGTTACAAATCCAATCAATGACGTCCCTTGCATGCAAGCCCATAACACGCAAATGGAGTCCAAAGCCCAACGAGTGATCGAGAGGTCTCGCACGGGGTGTAAGGTCTAATACGTAGCACTTCAAATGCAAGTATAAAAACAATACTGTACTTTTATTAATAGGGAAAGTGATGTTAGGTCTTAGAATTAATAGCACAACATTCTCAAGCCCGCAAATCGGCCCAGAAAAATACTTTATTTAATGTTTATTGTTTGTGTGATATCAATCCTGGGAATCAATGTGTTAATACCTATAATGTAACCTGCATGTAATATAATATCATATTTACGGCTTTATTAATATTGCATTACTGTGTAATGTGGGTCCAATCGCAACTTGTAATTGAAGCCCGTAGGACTTTGAAATCTATCCTCCCCTTTTTCAGTGACGTAACACTAACAAGCTCTCTTTCCATTGGCTCCGTCTAAACGCGTAACTACGGTCTACAATTGATCGTCCTCACGGCCTCAAATCCAACGTTCTACGAACGAGCTACGATTTGCCTCTCAAGCTCCTTCTAATTTAATAACAACGTAACTTGGCCAAATTTCAAGCACACAGCCCTAACGGGCTTCACGTTGGGGTTACTGGCTTGGAATTTAATAGGGCTGCAAGTCAGCAAGTAAATGACAAGCATAAGGCCAAATAGAACAGGTAAAAAGTAAAATAATGGAAAAATAAGCAGTACAGTGGGATGAAAAAAGAAAAGTAACTAAAATAGAGGCACTTCCGGCTACATAAACCCTATTGTCTTAACATATCTCTATAATTTCCTTATGACAACAGGGTAGATAAATTCCCTAAACTATCAAAGGGGCTTGAAGATCTGTGATTCAACACTACCACTGCTCTGTGGACTTTGTGGTTTTTAAAAACATGTTACCTAGTAATAACCCGTTATTTTCTGGATATGTTCTGGACATGTCGGGTGTGTTGAATGTAAAATACTAGGTCTGATCACCATCATCATTGTATTCATCAACTATTTTCTCTTCAGTTAGTCAATATTGTGACTGAAAGGTTGAAAAGTGCCTATTCCCGTAATGTTCAAACTAGTTATTTCTATACTGTACTGTATGTTTATTATACTGTACCTGATTCCCACTTCATTCAAAAACTGACAAGCCATAAATATTGCTAAAACAGATATAATGCTGCCAATGGTGAATATAATATAGACATTCTGTTGCTAATATTAAGATAAAACAATACTAACAATGACATCTTAAATGAGCATATTATGTAAAATGGAAGGATAATTTGAGGAACTAAACTTATTAGAATTTGCAAAGTTAACAAACCTCTCAGGTAACCATGTAAATATACTTTTGCTTATTAAGCCTTTAATCATAACCTTCCCTGTTATTTTGTTCACTTAGATAGAACCGCATATTTCTCTCTGTAGAACACAACATGATGTCAGTAAGAAGATATGCCATTATCACTGAAAGTTACATACTTGTGCCAGTCTGTAGCAAAACTTTGATAACCCCTTTTGCACCATTATCTGCTGTTTAGCCGTTATCTACAAATGCCATATTATTCATGTCTAAATCGACTCCACAAAGGAGCTCTCACAAGCTCTACTAGAATTTCACTCTATTCTTGATCAAGCTTTTCTAGGCAGCAGCTAAGCTTTCCTTACATTCTCCTCCTAGAAAAACATACATTAGGTTTTGGTTTGGATAAAGATATAAGCTTGTTTCTTCATTTCCTCCTCCTTACCTTCCTGTGCCTTGATCAAAATTCTGAAAGAGTAAATCTGCTGATTCTGCTTCCTGCTTTCTGTGGAGAGAAAACTGATTTGAAATAAATCTTATAATGACTTGGAGCATTGCTGCTGAACCGCAAACAGAATTCAGTCTCAGCAGAGGTGCGCTGTTAGTTTATACTATGTAGAACAGTGCTGGAAAGTCGTGTTTCTGAGAGCCGCATGTGATCCTCTGTCAGTATGCGTAACATTTTATACCGTAACGCTTTCAGTGACAAGCCGGGAATTTCTCTTATTAAAATCTTTTACTTTGTTCGTTACAGAAATGGTTAGAAAATGTATTGATTTGTTGCAAATAAATTGCTGAACTTCTAGTCACTGGAAAAATTCTGCCATACATTTAAAAATACACAAATGTTTCAGTAAAGTGTACAACTTATGGCAGTTTGTAAAAGGGAAGAAATTTTACACACGAACTTGCTGATGAGCCCTGATCTTAAGGCTTAAATGTATATGGAAGTCTCCCTGTTTTTAACTTTTTCTAATCTAACACATGCTGCTTATATCAGAAACATACATTACATTGAGTCATTCTATACACATACAGATTTATTTTATCTAAACAAAAATGATTTCCACACCCCCAAAGGTGCCTACATAGGCACCTGGTACCTACCAATAGAAACACTGCATTCAAGTACGTTTTTTTTTAACCTTATACTAACCTTTCAAGCCGTGCAGTGCAGAGATCCAGAGCGACACTGCCAGAAGCGGTTTCCTTGTGGTGGGAACAAAAGAATACACATTCCATGATACTGTGCTGCAGTGGCTGATCGTCAGACATTGCTACCAAGTTGTAGCTGCCTCTGATTGGCCAAAAGGAATTATGAATTTTATGCTAATTTAGCAAGAGTTTTCATGGGCATTCCCTCTCAAAAGCAACTGCCAGAAAATGAAAGACATTTGCAAACTCTAGGGTAGTTTATTAATGTTTATTTTGGGATTTTTTTATGCAAAAACTATTTTTATGCACTACTAAATCTCCTCTGTCAGATGCATTCATAATGTATAAAACTTCTATATACCTTTTAAGCATCTTTTTCAAAGAGTGGCAGAGTGAGCAGCCCATTTCCCCGCACACTGCCTCTAAAGCTTCACAATTATGAAGCGTCTGGAAGGCAGTCTACGTTACATTCTGCCTCATTTTGACAAAGATGGGATACATAGGATTCAGAAAACACTGTAAAACTGTTAAGACCACCCTGTACCACACACATTAGTTGCAGGCAGTATTATAACACGAGCTGCCAGCAATGTACACAAACACACCTTCTAGTCACTTCCCATTTTTATAGGGCAGTACAGTATGTCTGTTTGAAGAGTTTTCTCCTGTGGCCAGCTCCCACACCAGAGGCAAAACATAATTTAGGGCAGGGGTGTCCAAACTCGGTCTTGGAGTGCCGCACCCTAGCCTGGATTTTAATTTATCCTTTCTGTGCACTGGCGAGTCAAGCAGGATGACTGAAGAAGTGATTGACTCCCTTGTGCACAGCAGGGATATCATCAAATCCAGGCATGTGGGTGGGCCTCCTGGACCGAGTTTGGACACCCCTGATTTAGGGGGCCTGAGCGATACAAAGTTAATTCTGACTGGGGGCATGATTTAAATAAAAGTAATTAATTGTTTAAATCCCCAGTAAAAGTTTAGCAATGTTTTTTTTTACTTTTTTAAGCCTTACCTAACTATTCTTTATAGAGCCCTTTATGAGAAAACTAAAGTGGCCCTTTAATTATGGACTAGTCCCTTCAA
Organism: Discoglossus pictus; assembly: GCA_027410445.1. Lineage (NCBI taxonomy): Eukaryota > Metazoa > Chordata > Amphibia > Anura > Alytidae > Discoglossus > Discoglossus pictus. The sequence continues at coordinate 101,758,853 of CM050163.1, read as the reverse complement.
AAGAAGACCCACAGAGGCAGGGACAGATAGGTTTCCTTTGTCCCTGCAAAAGAGAGGTCATTGGTAGTTTAGGTATATACCTGAAAATCATTTTAACAAACATAGTTCTCTTATCACCAGAATTTTCCTTTTATATTATACTATTCAAAATAAATGAGCATATAACATTAATCTGCTCGTCTTTATCACATTATTGCAATCAATTCAGAAAAATACATTTTTGTTAAATATTTTCAAACCTTTGTAACCATGGAAACTAAATACTCTCAAGAGATTTCCTTATCATTACCTAATCTTTTTATATAGGATTGTAAACTGTGCAGGAAGATTGTTTATCCAAAGTCTTTCCTTTTGAAGTTTTGTTTAAATGAATTATGCTGCTATCATTAGTCAAACTGATAATAGGATAGAATTAATTAAATTCTTGTTAAAGACAAATAAGATATACTACAAGCACTGGGGTTTTGTAAGGCATAAAAATATGATATATTTGTTAACTTTGCTTTCATTGACAGTACTGCACCTTGAAATAAACAATTGTTCTTCCATAATTCAAAATGGGGCGTTAATGATTTAGTTGATTATTTACAGTCTGTGAAATATTTTTGTTCCTGTTTTTTTTACCAGTTTATTTATTGGCATTACTTAAAGATCTGCTGAAACTTTTTTTTTTTTTTTTTTTAATACCACTGTGGTCTTTTTTTTATTTTTTTTTACATGGTTCTTTGAAGAATCAAAGTGAAATGGTGTAAAATATTCTTAGCCTTTTAATTTTTCACTTTTATAAAGAATTATTCTTTTGCAGCTTTCCATTTTCTTTACTGGACTGCTTTTTGAAGATTCTTTCTCAGAAGTGTTTAAAATAAAGAGCTTTAATAACAAAGTAGATCATACAATGTTAAAGGAGCTTGTCATCTAACCATTTAGGTTGAACACAACACATGGGCAGGACAAATATGTGCTGAGGTCATGAATCTTACTAGTATTGTTAGCACTCCTCTTCATGTGGAACGCACTACTCAATATAGTATTATTAATATTATCTTTATTTATATCGCGCCAACATATTCCGTAGCGCTGTACAGGGGCTTCATAGGCCGTCCACCAAAGCTGACCCAGCTTATTCCCAATGATAGAACATTCATATTCTCTAAATGTGGGAAAAACTGTTTTATGTTCGAAAGTGAAAGTAATATTGTGTTTCAAATTTTCCTTAATGGTTATTTGAATTATTTGTTGATCTAATAAGAACGTTTTTATGGAAACCTACAATATTTCATGGCCAAACTACTATTTCTTAGCAACAAGAGATCCAGAAAAAAAGAAACCATACTAGGTAACTAGGACTGCTGCTATATATCAAAGAGCAGAGCATTAAGGATTAGGAATTCAACATAAATCTGTTTCTTTCTATGTAATCCCAAAAGTGACTAGACAAATTACAAATTGTCGGGAAATTACTACTGGTAACAATGAGCCTTTTGTGTAAGCAAGATCTTTTTTTCTTTTTGTCACAGACAAATGCGTATTTACAAATTATGATATATTTTACCCATTACAGTAATGAATTCTTCTTTCTTTTTCCATTAAAAAAAGCTCTTAAATATGTGCATTTTAATAAGAGTATTTCCCTATTTATTACGAGTTACTCATTGATCTGTTATTTGGCTAAAAGCCCATTTATGATGTAGTAAATGAACAATTTTACTTTGAGTTGGGATTTTGTGGCAAACACAATATGTGTTTGATGAACAACTAAGATTAAACAGCCTTGAAGCTCTTGAGGATTGACCTGCCGAGGGCCTTGGCAGTTAAATCATTTACTGACCCCTCCTCTGCATGGAGTACAGTCTGGGACCGTATATCTACTGGAGTGCACAATGCAAAATACCCAACAGTGTCAACTAGATCCAATACCAAAAATAACTATATGAGTGCTGGAATATCAGCTGCAACATACACAGAAGATATATATATATATATATATATATATATATATATATATATATATATATATATATATAAAATAAATAATAAAATAATCAAATTCCTTTCCAATAATGGATTGTGATTGGCCTCAAACATTCTGTAACAGAAAAAAGCATTTTTATTAGAGTGCATCCTTCACAAACATAGTTGCATTTGATAAACTCATAAATATACATAATAAGTCTTCTAAATAGTTTATTATAATTTTTATCTGATTGCATGAACTTGCACATATTTGTGTGCCCTTTGCACAGTTGGATGCATGATACCGAAGTTATGACAGCTAATCCTGTGGACCAGACTTAAGGGGATATGGAGGTTTCTGGATTTTACCAGATATATAATATACCTGTGTATCTATTTACTTTTATTGTATTAAGAAGTGCTTATAAGCTATGTTTTTGTCTGCCTAAAATCAAACAAATATTGCCTGCTTTGGTCTACCCTCTGCAGCTCACGAAGGCACAGATTCTGAAGTATTGGGTGTGCAGTCTCATACTAACCAATCAGTGACCATCTCTCAACCACAATCTCCAACATGCTGCCGAGATGTGGTCCCTGATAGGCTAGGACACTACACTGCACAGCCGATCCCACAGAGTCTGTGATTGCATACTCTGTAGTGGGCAGACCCAAACAAGGACTATTTGTAGGATTATAGGCAGTAAAAACAGAGTTTTAAGCACTTCTTAAAAAACAATGTAGTACATAAATGTTAATAAATACATAGGTATATTACATACCTAGTAAAATCAAGAAACCTTCTAACTTTTAATAACACCTTCTGATACTCAAATTTTGGCATTAGAAGGTTAATAACCTATTTGATATTCCTCCCTTTCTCTTGCTGTATTGTGGGGCTTTGTAATATAATTCCATTTTATTAATATAGAGATAATTTTCTAACTACAGATGTCAGACTTATTGGTTTAATTTCCTGCCTTTCTCCCTACTTCTCAACTTTTTGTTGTAAATTGTTACTACATCTGTGAATTCTTAGATTAGAACTACTCCTTTCTAGAAACAAGTTTAATACGTCTTTTAATGTTGACTGTCAATTCAAAAAGCAAAAGAGACCGCGAAACATGTTAGGAAACATTGAGGGAGTCTCAATTGATACTCCTTTTCCTTTTCAGGAAAATATATATTTCCACACTTGCCTTTAAGCTGCTTTAATGTTTTGGAAGAAGATTTCCTAACTAGTAAGAAGCTCTTTACTATTTCAAATGCATAGTTTTAATTAATTTACTTTTTTATAATTGTATCCTTTCTGTTTCTCTGTCTACAAGTGCTATTAAAGTTCCTGCACTAGACATAAGCATTACTGTTACAAAGAATATCCTTAACCCACTCTGTTCTCTCAATCATACTTTTCTTTCCTCCAGTGGTCAAAGTGTCATTGAAACGAATTGCAATGTTCTTCAACACAGGAGCACATAATCCTCTTATAGGTCGGGTGACAAAGCTCATTGAAAACCCTATTCACAAGATTTAAGCTGCCATTGAATTATACGAACAAAAAAAGGAAACAGCAATCCATGTATGTGTGTGTGTGTGTGTGTGTATATATGTGTGTATATATATATATATATATATATATATATATATATATATATATATAGTAATGTTTGTCAACTACTGCTTGTGGGATACCATTTACTTTATACAATCATTGGATTTGCTATCGCCAATTCACCAATGCTCTTATCCCTGTGTTTCATTTCCCTCTATTTTAAGATAATATTGCACTCCCTGCTTGGCTGACATGCTGTATAACAAATGTAATAAAAATATTACCACTAAGAAGATCACCTGAGGGAGTCCAATTCTAGACTGATGGCTAGATAAAATATAAGCTATGGAAACCGCAGCAGTTGTTGCAAAAACAAAACAAAAAAACTGTATATTTATTCTACCATAATTATCCTGAGAAAAAAAAATCCCTGTGGGTTTAATACATTGATACATATCACTGAGAAAAATATATATATAAATGTATTATTTTGCATCCGCAATATGCCCTGGTTCCTAAAGTACCTATTTATTGGACATTGTTTCTTCTTTTATAAATGAGTGTCCTCCAGGTTCAATCAGTTGTTTTTTTCCCCATCGATTGATTATGGCTCCTTCAGTGGTAAAGGAGCATGAACCGCTTCAGTCCATAATGCTTTGATGGTCCCTGTAAAACAGAAGGGGTTAATCAATTGAAATCCCTTGAGCCAAACACCAGCGTTACAAGCCACACATTATTTTACAAGTCAAAAAAGGGAATAAGCTTACTTAGCTGGTGTGCACATTTATTATTGCAACTTGCAGCTAATACCTAATCAATTATTAAAATTTGATTTTAAATTACTGGCGCAGTAAGGGTTTTTGCTGCTAAATGCATATGGAAAAAAAATAACGGATTAGCAAATATGTCTTCAGTTTCAGTTTAAATCATTCGGCCAATATATTTTACAGTACGTCAATCATATTTTGAAATAATATGTATATGTATGCAGTGCTTTACAGAACAAATAATAGCATATCTCAGTGATAATACAATAAGTGGGAAAGGAGAAAACATTTATGCAAAATATGGATGTATATTGCTGTTTCAAGAACTTGCTGTAGATGAGGTCCATTACAGAAGTTATCATCTATTATTAGACTATAATTTATTATAAAATTGTTCTAACTGATCAGCCAACTAAGTATGATAAAGTGGCGAATCTGAGATCAGGAAGAATACGGTTCTGGCATAAGGTGTATACCTAGATAAAAAATACAGCATTAGAGCATAAGTATGTTAAATACTTTGGGGACATTATACAAAGATTGTGATGGTGCTAAATGGGCAGAATATCTTTATTTACATACTACATACTACAATCATGCATTAAGCCACTAAGCATCATTAATCAACCAATGTGGATTCTATACTATACTATTGTAGCTTCCCTGGTATTTTAAAGAAAATATTCTTCTACATGACATGCCAGTGTTAAATTAGGTGGCAAAGGGCCTCTTTGTTCATTGTAAACCTTACATGATCAGTAAACAAAAAGGTCTTTAGTCATTACATTTTGTGTGTATACATATTTACTATAATATGTTAAAGAATCCCTGTAGTTCAACAAAAAGTATGTATAATAAACTAACTAACAATATTAGCAACTGTGTAACACAAACATCTTTTGAAGATTCTGTTTACGAGTACCTGACTCCCTTTTGTGTTTGTTGAGAGCTTGATCATGAGGGTGTGTTTTTTGGCTGCAGGGGTGTAGAAGGATTGAACAGAGAGCTGTAAGCTCTCCTCTCTCATACACCATTTCCACGTTTGTATAATAGATTCATTCCAGTGTCCAATAGAAGCATCATTTAAAATTAGATTTATAACGTTTTTCCTGCTTAAGTATGTTCTTAGTCCGACTCAAGTCAAGGTTTTCATATATATATATATATATATATATATATATATATATATATATATATATATATATATTTGTGCTCAGTCCCTCTCTTGCCCTTAGGGTCCTTAGCCGCTTCATACACGGTTAGTCCCTCTCTAGCCCTGCCTCTTCCTTAGGCGGGGCTCTCTGCAGCTTTATAAGCGCTTCCTGTTTCCACCTTAGCTCATTTGGCTCTGTGTCATGCAGGGTACTGTTGATCCTTTGTTTGCTTTGGCCTTTTTCTAATCTCGCACTTGAGCTGTTTGCACCTCTGCTCATTCTGACTCTACGTCCTGCAGTATGCTTCTCAGCTCTATCGTCTAACTATGCCTGTCCTTTTTTATTCACCTCAGCTCTCTCCTTAGCTCTCTCATTTCAGCACCTGTGCATATTTCCATATATTCTGACTTTCTTTCCTGCTACAGATTTCTGCCTGAACCTACTTGTCTATGCCCTTGTCTACGTCCAAGGTAGCACTTCCCTAACCCTATTCACGTGATTTCCGGCACAAGTCTACTAAACTTCTACCCTCCTTATCTGCCTTCTCCGGGCACCACTTCTGTCACCTCTATAAATACTATGCAGAGCCTCCTGCCGTGCAGATTTGTGCTCCTTTTCTTGCCTGAAAGGGCACTCTCATTAATGGTTCCTCTCAAGGAAAGTTATACTGACTTCCTTACACTTTCCTACTATAGATCTGGGCCTTCTTGTCTATGCCACTTGTCTACGTTCAGAGTGACACCTCAGCCTACCTACGCCTTATTCATGTTGTTTCTTGCCCAGATCTACTAAACATCTACTCTCCGTACGCACTCTACTCTGCCCCTCTGGGGACCACTTCTGTCACCTCCGTAAATCCTATGCTTGCCTTCGCTAGGCGCCACCTCAATCACGCTTTCATAGTCGCACTTGCCTTTGCTAGTCATCATCATACTCGCAAGCCCAACATCAGCTTTCTCTAGGCACCACCGCCATCCCTCCTTCTCCTAAGTCCTACACTAGCCCTCTCGTCTATTGTCGCTAATGTCTTTTCATGTATCGCCTCATACACTTCCCCAACAGTAGCCTTCTCCGCAGTCGCTGCTGTTCCCGGGCTTATTACCAGTCCTTGCTTCACGCAAGGACTCATCTGACCCTCTGAGCAGGCCGGATGTCCGGTAGCACCCTGCACTTCTCGGCTACCCCTTGCCACATTATTCCACTTGGCCGACAGAGCATTCCATAGCTGGAGGGCCATGATTCTCATCGCCACCCCGATCGTTCGACTGTTGGGAGAGGGCCCCTCCCACAAATACCAGGGGCCCCTCCCACAAAATACCAGATAACATTCTTTACCTGGCCATATATATATATATATATATATATATACACACACACAGGGTTGAGTCAGCAGCGAGTAGCCAATGAAATATGACCCTTGTAATGAGTTCACTTGGTGGGTATATAAGGTGACATGTAGGCATTCTGCAAACATATCAACCATCGCTGTCATGGGTAAAAGTTTTGATTAATCCGACTTTGAAAAGGGGATGATCATTGGCTTTCTGACCAAGAATGGCAGTATTTCTGAAACTGACACACTACACTTGAGCAACTCTCCATCCAAACGAACCAGGGGGGCTATCAGACGTGGCTAAAACAACAGTACAGCCAACCCTGCTGCGTATGGGGCTCAAAGTAAACGGCTGATCACTGCATCTATTCTGGTGAGTGTTCATCATCAGAAATGGCTTCAGTCTGCCTGACAATACCGAAATTGGACCTCTTTTGGTTGGCAAAGCGTTGCCTTCTCTGATGACACATTTTTTTCTGCTCCATCAACTGCTCAGACGTTAGACACGAAACCTCAGAGAACAAACACTGGCACAAGCTGGTGGCGGCAGCATTATGGTCTGGGGAATATTTTCTTGTCATTGTCTGTGTCCACTAATACCTCTGGAAGGGTCTCTCAACCGATTGTGTTATCTATCCATCCTTGCAGAACAAGTACACCCATACATGTTGGCTGTCTTCTCTGGAGCGGATGGGATCTTCCAGCATGACAATGCAATATGTCATATGGCAAGAATTGTTCAGGAATTATTGGAGGAGCATAACAAAGACCTACAAATATCCCAAATCCCCGGATTTCAACCCCATTAGGCACCTGTGGGAACACCTCGATCGCCATGTTCGCCATATGGATCCTCCTCCACACTCTTCAGCAGCTGTTGGTGCACTGCCGTCTGCATGGCTCCAGATACCCTTGCCAACCTTCCAGCATCTTATTCTGTATAGCTGCTATCCATGCTGCACACAGCAGTTATTCGGGATATTAGCTGGCAGTCACAATAATGTGACTCTACATTTTTTCCACCAAACATGATCTGGTTCATATAAACAATAAATGATCTATTAATATTACACCTATTTGAGTATAGGCTGGCTAGTCATTTTGATTAAGTAGGATCAGGTAAATCAATAGAAGTTTGAGCTGAAAGTATCCCCTACTTCAAAGAATTTGTTTCTCTTCAGGACCAGTATGTTGGTCAGTACATTTTTACAAGTTTCTCCTTGAAGTTTTCTGATCTCAAGCTTAAAAAATCTTGTTTTAATAATTAATAGCTAAATAAATATCTGTTAAATGTAATTTGTTTCTGTTTTATACAAAATATTTTTTTTACATATTTTGCCAATATTTATCATGTGAGAAGTGTATAATAGGGTCTTCACTGTGCACATTAATTACATCATCAAGAGGCATCAAAGACCTAAGGCCTTCTTTTGATATGCTTTGAAGTGACTTCACCATTTCATGGGATGTGTTTGAGATTCATTTATTTCAAGAAAATTCAGGGGCTGCACTAAAATATAAAGAAATCTTCATATTGTAAAAAAAAAAGGACTCCCTGTCTGACTGTCCTAATTTATATTTACATGTCTGTGTTTGGATGTTTAATTCTACATTTAAAGACAATTCTCTTTCCCAACCAAGACCAGCCTTTTCTACAGTTCATCATGTTATTAACACTGTGAGTTCAAAAGAAAAAGAGCAATTATGGGTATACTTGTTCTGTGATATAAACAAAGGGTCATATTTGAAAGTTTTTCATGCAAATCAATGAGCAAGTTTCCACGGAAACATTTATATAATTGTATTTAAACTTGAAAGAATGTAATTAATACTCATCACTATATTTGACATTGGTTTAGTGAGATATATGATGTTGCTTTTTCTTACACTGTCATAGATTCAATATGGGCTGAAAGCGAAATCCGGTGGTGGCATTAGTGATGCACAGAGTGCATCACCCGAAATTTTCAACTAATATTGTGAGGTATATTTTTCTTATTGATATCATTTAAAAAGGTGGAAGAAAATGCATATATTCATGATATCACCAGCTGTCCAATAGTTAGTAGATTACAACGACCATGGGACTTACACCAGATCTATGATATTACATGGACAACACTTAAAACATACTGGTTTAGGGTGTAGGTCCTGTGCGAGCAATAGGCGACATAGATATCCAAGATTTTTTTAAATGACCCTATAGCATATATACAACCAAAAGTTGACTAATTCTGTTGCATAATACCTACACCTTCCGTAATACAGAAAAAGTCCCATTTAAAGTAATAGAATTATGGCTTGATCAATATGGTGATATAGTTTTGTATACCATTTATATATATATATATATATATATTACCATATATATTACCGTATTGCTTCAGACTTGATAAAGAGAGGTCAAACCTCTCGAAAACTTGTGCTGCCGGCACTGGGGAGCTACAGATCATTGAGGGAACCATGAATGCCAACATGTACTGTGACATACTGAAGCAGAGCATGATCCTCTCCCTTTGGAGACTGGGCCGCAGGGCAGTATTCCAACATAACAACCCCAAACACACCTCCAAGACGACCACTGCCTTGCTAAATAAGCTGAAGGTAAAGGTGATGGACTGGCCAAGCATGTCACCAGACCTAAACCCTATTGAGCATCTGTGGGGCATCCTCAAACGGAAGGTGGGTGAGTGCAAGGTCTCTAACATCTACCAGCTTTGTGATGTCATCATGGAGGAGTGGAAGAGCTGGTGAACTCCATGTCCATGAGGGTTAAGGCAGTGCTGGAAAATAATGATGGCCACAAAAAATATTGATACTTTGGACCCAAGTTGGACATTTCCACTTAGGGGTGTACTCACTTTTGTTACCAATGGTTTAGACATTAATGGCTGTGTGTTGAGTTATTTTGAGGGGACAGCAAAGGTACTCTGTTATTCAGGCTGTACACTTACTACTTTACATTGTAGCAGAGTGTCATTTCTTCAGTGTTGTCACATGAAAATATATAATAAAATATTTACAAAAATGTGAGGGGTGTACTCACTTTTGTGAGATGCTGTATAATGTCCAGATGTAACCTGGGAGTTGTGAGAGGGTCCCTGTCCTACCTTCATTGCACACATCAGGCCCACCACTTCCTTGCACACCTCATTACGCTTTTGAGTCAGTGCTTGGAGGGTGTTCTTCATCGATTCCTTGTCCTTTTGAGTCTCACCAAGCCCTACATTGCAGTTTTTCGGCTCTCATCAAGCGCATTGGCACCCACTAATCTAGTTCTCTTCATGTGCATACACTCTGCATATAATAAACAGTAAAACTCTTTTTTTTTAGTTTGACATATTGTATTGTGTGTATTGTATTACATGTACTATATCAGCTCCACAGATTTCATCTTGATCACATGCATATTCTTATAAGTAGTCCTGGGAACTTTGTATTTCAGATTCCTTCTTAGCTAGGTGATACATTATTATTTATTTCTTGCTTTACTAAATAAACAGGTTAAAAGATTCAAATAGATTGCAAATAAAAACTTATGTTAAAATATTTTGTCGTTCTTATTTTTGTTCTACTGCCTAATTTGTTTTATAAATGTAGTACAGCAAACCATAATTTTATACTTCTTCGATTAACTAATGTCCAACATTATAACTTTTCATATAAACATGATTCTGTTTTCCAGTATTTTGGTCTCTATAGAACATATCTGTGTGTGTGTGTTTTTTTAAGTTAAAATATGTTTGTTCAGCTTACGATGAAATACTTCTTGCTCTTCATACAGCTTATCTTTCTTTTGATGTTATTCCAAGAAAATTAAATTGCCTTTGGCAATACCCAAGCAAGCTGAATCTGTATTACTCTGTTGCAGGCACAGAATCCTCCCTCATCGGTACTTGCCATTAGTGACTAATATAATGGTATTTAAATACACAGAGATTCCTAGCAAGTGTCGAAGTGGCAATAATCACTTGGGATCTTGATTAAAACTGTACCTGGGTTCCTCCCAATTCACTGGTGTTAGTGATTTTCAAAGGAAGATGTCATGAATTCCTTCAGTGATTACCTGACAAATATCTTGCAAGCTTATCTGATCTCCATACAGAGACCCTTGGAAATATTACATGGACCAGTTTTTATGAGAGATGAAGAAAGTAAGGTTTAGAGACATCTATGGCATAGAAGCAATAACATAACTAAAACACCCCAAATCCACTGCAGAAAGGCGTCATCATTTGCGTATCTGTTAAACCATTAAATATATTTAGCGACACCGATGTTTCTGCTGAAATATTAGGTTCGGATGATAAACAGAACACTTTCTGAAGGAAAGGGGTTAATAGACACTCCCATATATAAGCATAATAGTAAGATTACAGAGACACAGTTACCATTGTAGTGATTTCTCCACATGCTGTTCCACTCAAAGAATTTGAACATCTGGAATATACAGGGGGCAATATTTGCCAATGGCCAAATGTGAATAAAACCGAACAATGCCATTGCACAAAAGAGAGAACTTCCAAAAAAGATTTGGCTCTATTGTGCTCAGTCTGAATAGTTGTGGGTCACCCCGCAAGTCTATTTTTTAAATGATTCCCCTGCTCTGCAAGTATAATATTTACTGTCTAAACTAGCAGTGCACATACTGTGGGATAGGCCACTGGGATGAGAATTGTTCAACAGTATTGTCCTGATTGGATCCTGAAAAGGAAGAGTTGTGCCAAGCATCTAGACTGCAATGGAGCAAAATGGTGTAATATGAGAGAGCAGGTGGGGGAGTGAAGCATGATCAAAAGAAGGACATGAATTTAGTCTGAGAAGCATGACCGCAGGAGGGACTGTGTGGCAAAAGGGGGCCAGCTACGTTATAGATGGAAAGGGTATCACAAACATGTGACTTAGAACACCATCTATAACATATATATATATATATATATATATATATATATATATATATATATATATATATATATATATATATATATATATATATATATATATATATATATACATAATACATATATACACAAATATAATTTTCCTGGGAGCCTGGAATTCATACTTCAGACATCTAAATAGTTTTCTGAAATATAATACATCTCTATGATGGGCTTCCGTCTTATAAAACAGCCTGTCTGCATGCTAGAAAAAAAAATATTGGCTTTTTTATACTATAGATAGATTTATATATACAGGTGTATCACACTTAACGGTAAACCTTGCCTTAGCTAATTTTTTGAGTGACAAATTCCATTAAGCCTTTTAAAACCCTGCTCAGCGCTTTCTGATTCGCAATAGCGCTCAGCTGCCCCATTCAGCATTGTTTCACATAGCGCTCTTGCATGCAGGAACGCATGTGGAGCGCTAAACAGGGTGTTGCTGTATTTATATTTTTTACAGTTTATGTATATACACATCTATATATTGTATATGCAGCCTGTTCTTTTTCTATATAAACTATATTTCCAATATGGTTGCTATATATATATATATATATATATATATATATATATATATATATATATATATATATATATATATATATATTATTTTAAATCTTACCAATGTAAATGTTGAATTAATTTTTACATGAAAATCATTTTATACCACTTTTATTTTAATCATACCTGTTAATTCAAGTATTTTCCCGCTGTCTCTTAAAACTAATTAGGCTGTCATCATCAATAATTATCCTGGATGTACAAAATTTCACAAAAGATTTTTTACCACAAAAGACATTAAGTAAAGATCTTAAAAACACTCCAAAGCATTGGGTTTCCATGGAGACTTTACTAGTTTTAATGGTGGTCTGATTAAATAAAATGGTGTTGTTCATCTACAATTAAGTAAGTGCACCTGGCGGTGACCTATCATAGTGTTTACTGGTATGAGGGACTACACATTACTGAAAGGTTTCGGTGTCCCTTTGTTTAAAACACATTATTAAAGAATAAAGTGGAAAAACTACATTGATACTGACCAGAGGGAAATTAAGGAACATGATGGCTAATAGGTAACCGGTGCAGATACTTAAACCTAATCTCATGTGTAAATGAAGGTTTGCCGAGATTTGATAGAAGGTATAATTGTTTAAACATGACAGTTAATTTGTGTTTTATATTGCTTTGTCGATGCTGTGGAAAACAGTTTAACTTTCTCTTCACTCTGTGCTTTTTTAATTCTTTTCCATTAAGGAGCAGTCACAGAGCAGTCATTTTTACTCTAGTGCTCAGCAAATCAACAAACTATCAGCAACTCATAAAACACACCAATATTTAAGTATTTTAGTTATGGCATATATTATGCACATACAAGATATATAATAAGATATATTCTATATAATATATAGACATACATATGTATCATGATTCACTTACTTTGCAGTAGAGAGGGATGCCTATTTTATTTAATTTAGTGACAATCTTTAGGATAGGCAGAGAAGGGGACATCCTAAATTACATAGATCATTTATATATATGTCTGGGGTGATTGCACAGGTCATAAAGCTAAGGGAACAAATAAAACATATGTATTTATAGATGGTATAAATGTAACCATGAACATACACATAGCTGTTTTTATTACATGGATACTCCAGCCTTCACAAATAAATATATATATATATATATATATATATATATATATATATATATATATACATACATATACAGTGGGGGGAAAAGTATTTGATCCCCTGCTGATTTTGAATGTTTGTCCACTGACAAAGAAATGATCAGTCTATAATATATAGTATAATTTTAATGGTAGGTGTATTTTAACAGAGAGAGACAGAATAACAAAACAAAAAAAATCAAGAAAAACACATGTAAAACATTTTATAAATTGATTTGCAGGTCTGTGAGGACAATAAGTATTTGATCCCCTATCAATCAGCAATATTCCTGGCTCCCATGTGTCTTTTATACAGGTAACGAGCTGAGATTAGGAGCCTTCTCTTAAAGGGAGTGCTCCTATTCTCAGCTTGTTACCTGTATAAAAGACACCTGCCCACAAAAGCAATCAATCAATCAGAATCCAAAATCGACACCATTGCCAAGACCAAAGAGCTGTCCAAGGATGTCAAGGACAAGGTTGTAGACCTACACAAGGCTGAAATGGGCTACAAGACCATCGCCAAGCAGCTTGGTGTGAAGGTGACAACACAAAATAACTGCCAGTCTCCCTCTGTCTGATGCTCCATGCATCATCTCACCTCGTGGAGTTTCAATGATCATAAGAACGGTGAGGAATCAGCCCAGAACTACACGGGAGGATCTTGTTAAAGATCTCAAGGCAGCTGGGACCATAGTCATCAAGAAAAAAAATTGGTAACACACTACTCCATGAAGGACTGGGATCCTGCAGTACCCGCAAGACCCCCTTGTTCAAGAAAGCAAGAAAGCAAAAATGTACAGGCCCGTCTGAAGTTTGCCAATGAACATCTGAATGATTCAAAGGAGAACTGGGTGAAATTGTTGTGGTCAGATGAGACCAAAATCAAGCTCTTTGGCATCAACTTAACTCGCAGTGTTTGGAGGAGGAGGAATGCTGTCTATAACCCCAAGAACACCATCCCCACCATCAAACATGGAGGTGAAAACATTATGCTTTGGGGGTGTTTTTCTGCTAAGGGGACAGGATAACTGCACCGCATCAAAGGGACAATGGACGGGGCCATGTACCGTCAAATCTTGGGTGAGAACCTCCTTCCCCCAGCCAGGGCATTGAAAATGGGTCGTGCATGGGTATTCCAGCATGACAATGACCCAAAACACACAGCCAAGGGAACAAAGGAATGGCTCCAGAAGAAGCACATTAAGGTCCTGGAGTGGCCTAGCCAGTCTCCAGATCCTAATCCCATAGAAAATCTGTGGAGGGAGCTGAAGGTTCCAGTTGCCAAACATCAGCCTCAAAACCTTAATGACTTGGAGAGGATCTACAAAGAGGAGTAGGACAAAATCCCTCCTGAAATGTGTTCAAACCTGGTGGTCTACTACAGGAATCACCTGACCTCTGCGATTGCCAACAGGGGTTTTGCCACCAAGTACTAAGACAAAGTGGTCAAATAGTTATTTTCCTCATCGACCTGCGAATCAATTTATAACTTTTTTCTTGTTTTTTTTAAAATTTGTATTCTGTCTTTGACTGTTAAAATACACCTACCATTAAAATTATAGACTGATAATTTATTTGTCAGTGGACAAACGTTCAAAATCAGCAGGGCATCAAATACTCCAACCCCCCCCCCCCCCCCCCCACTGTGTGTGTATGTGTATGTGTGTATATATATATATATATATATATATATATATATATATATAATGTCACAATCTGCTACTTCAATTGGACTTGGTAAGAACCTGGTTCAAACCTATCCAGCAGAATCGTGTGGTCTTTGTACACCTCTGATAGCAGAAGATTGACCAAACACAGGAACTACGCCCAGGAGATTGCTTCCACAGACCATAATATCAGGAACACTGTATAATCCCTTAGAATTAGGATTAATTCACAGACTGACACTTACACCTTGTTTATGCGAGTACAGACACAACTGTCTTACCTTTATTAATTGTCACATTTTATAAAATTTTCTGGCACACCGGCTGGCCAATTACAGTAAGCCCCATCCCTAAATAATAGGCTGCCCCTTCGTACTTGGAAATCCTGTACATCTGATGAGGTCAGGCCTTAATTTTATCCTGGTAATTATATTTAAGTGGGGCTGAGTGAGTTATCACCAGATAACAACACTGTGACATATTAGGCTGCCCCTGCTTACTGGGAAACCCTGTACATCTGATCAACTCAGGTCTTTAATCTCATCCTTGTGATTGCATTAACGATAATCATTTGCTGTAATGCTTAAGTGTGTGTACAAGGATTATCTATGAGACTAAGGTGGTGGGCGTTTGGCCGATGCAATAGCCTACAGAATATCTAATATGTTTTTTTTACAACAATTCCTATAACATGAAGCATAATACATATGTTATACAGAACATAAACCAAGATACATACAGTTAAACAGTGTAATCATATTTTAACCATAAGCATTAAGAAATACATAACCATAATAATAACAACAGGGTAACTCTGGCCAGTCAGGCCAGGCCATAGTGTAAAACAGTCCAGTCAGGCCCTGGGCATGACAATATATATATCTGCGAGTTTACAATCTAGCAAGGTGCTCTGGGTATGCACTTGGGATACTGGATTCTAGCTCAAAGACAGGGCCTCCATTTTTTGCAATGTGTTAATATTGTTTTGCTTTGAACACAATACATGTATAGCGCTACGGAATATGTTGCCTCGTTACAAATAAACATTAATTATATATATATATGTCCAATGAAAAAGGTTTCACTGTATACAGCTGTACTTATTTTACAGTTTGCATCTGTATATTAAACATTCAGAGCTATTACAACCTGCGGAACGTTATATCTATCTATCGATATCTATCTATCTATCTATCTATCAATCAAACTATTTCTATATATACAGAGAGAGAGAATTAATGTTTATATGTATTGACATGCTTTGTGATTCAGGGTGATAATTATACAAACTTCATGAACATGGATATTCAATGTGGCTTACTGTTTTCCCTGTAGGGTTTCTAAGTTTGTTAGTGATATGTATCCTTTGGGAGAAAAAAAATGCACAAACATCCCTTGTGACAATAAACAAAAAATAATTGAAGACTCTAAGTAGATCTCCAAGGTACTATTATATTCAGTAGGAACTACTAATTATTTTTGTATAGATGGCACATGCTACGTGTCCATTTAACAACTGTACTGGGATATGGCAAACCCCAGTTCCTCCATATTTGTAGGTCTCATGGTTTATAGCTCCGCTTCACCATTTATAAACTTTTTTTTACAGAGCATAAAATGTTGCTTAGTCAATTTTGCCTTAGTTAACGTATGGCAGTACATTCCTATACCATGTCACTAAAATGGTTAAATTAAAATGACTCTGCTAGCAGGAAAACTGGGCTTTTCTGGCTGCAGTGCGGAACGTAAAATATTGCTTTAGAAGGATTGTGAATTTGTTTATATTTAGTCTGTGGTATAAGATGTCTAAGACAACAAGGCCAAAGACTAGGGCAGGAGACTTTCAGGGAACAGCAGGCTGCCTCATGTTCCAACTGTTGTGCCTTAGAGTAGTGTTTATGTGTGCACAAATTTATCTATACAAAGTAATATTTCTGTTTGTAAATATATGCAGCATTTTCTGATATACTGTGTATATATATATATATATATATAATGTCCAGCTGCTACCTGGGAGTTGTGAGGGTTCCTGTCCCGCCGTCCTTGCACACATCAGGCCAACTTCTTCCTTGCACACCTCATTTTGCTTTTGAGTCTGTGCTTGGAGGGTGTTCCTCATCGATTCTTTGTCTTTTTGGCTCTCACCAAGCACTACATTGCAGTTTCTTGTCCATCATCATGCCTTAAATTGCAGTTTTTGGCTCTCATTAAGCCCTACATTGCAGTTGTTGGCTTTCACCAAGGGCTACATTGTGGTTTTTGGCTTTCACCAAGCCATATGTTGCCGTTTTTGGCTCTCGCCAATCACAACTTTGTCATTGTTCAGCGGTTTCATACTCCTGGCACACATTGGCATCCAGACCGATCCCCTATCCTTGGCGTGTCTCGCCTCCTGCTGTCATTTCCTACCACAAACTTATATATATATATATATATATATATATATATATATATATATATATACACTGAAGCTGCACCAATTCATATGTTATTCTACTGTATATAGAGATCTCATCAGCGTTTAGTGAATAGGCTTGATACAGTAACATAGAAAATAGAGAGATGCTATGTCACTAATCTAGTTGTCTTGATGTGCATACACCATGCATATAATACACATTACATTTAATATCTCTATCACTAGACCTGCCAGTAGGACTTGGAAATGAGCTTTCACTCCCCTTTTTACTTTTAGTTGCAGTGCAGCTATAACCGCTCTAGTATAAGCCCTTGCTTCATGCTACTGTACTCCTGTTTATATGTCTTTATGTTTCAGAGACTTTATAACAGATCATAAAGTCTGCCATTTCATTAAGTGTCCATCCCTGCTTTCAGAGCTCTGTCCCTGTCTACATCTTAGCTTTTATTCTCTGTACGTTTGTACTGATACCCTGTAATCTGCACTGGCATGCCTCCCACTGCTTCATTTGTCTACACTCATTTTCTACCTCTCATAACTTTTTTCCACATATTTCACTCTTTTTTTTATTTTTTTTATGCCAGTCGCTTTTGCTTCAATCACCTTTAACTAATACTATATTTTGCATGAAAGGGAATCCCTGCCATGAAGTTCTTGCAATCTGTCGGCTTGTTTTCCAGTATGAATGGAGTCAGCAAATTTAAGCACCACAGTGTTATAAATCATTGAACAGTTTCCAGGACTTAAAGCAATCACTAAATACATTTGTAGCGCGGGACATTATTTTATTTTATTTAAAAAATGTGAAATGCTATTTAGGATGAGAAAAACAGAAGACATGAGCAAGCTCTTCATTTCTTACACTCTACAGATCAACCTTTGTTATACATTTTAAAATAAGTTTGTAAAATGTTAAGTTTCTTTTTCTTTACAATCTTCTAAAGATAATATTTAAAAATAGGAGAATAGTTTTACATTCTGGAGTAAAATGCTTTCAGTTTTCAGTTGACTTACATGATGGTTCCCCTGATTCGTCCTGTTTAATCATAAAACTCAGTGTAAGACAATTCTATGAAGATTTTCGGCAAATAAATAAATAAATGCAAAGATCCATCAATTTCTAAATATATTTTCTTTATATGCCTGTAAAGAAAATCTTTACAGTGTCCCTTTCCTGACTGATAACAGATAAATGCAAGATCCATGTTCTCATCAAAATAAAAAATGTTAGGAAAGCTGAAAAAATATGTTAAAATAATACTATGGAATTTTAAAAGATATTTAGTTGAATAAGAAGTCAAGACGGGGAAACAAACCCAGTCATAGAGAGAAGCAAAGTCATTTTTCCCAGTTCCATTTACCATCAGGACCAAGCAGTCACTTCTGCAGGGCTCAGCCACTGTCACTGGGCCTCATACCATCTATTAGCATTCACTGACATTTTTCCAGTTCCATTCACCTTTGTTTCTTTTGCGTCTAGACCTAGAGCTTCACCCACAATCACTCTTCTCCCTCTAAAATCATATAACATGCTTCCAACCTACTCTGTCCACACCCACATATGATTTGTGTAAATTTATAGTGCAGTTTCTGCACTATCATTTCCATTTTACACAGCTGCTACACCCACAGGCTCAATCACTATTTAACACGCTAGTCTCTTTTAAATTACTTGCCCAGCCCTTGTTTTTTCCTTTTTTTTATTTCACTTTTTGTTTCATTAATTCCTTTAGAATTTGTGAGTTTTTAATATTGTAAAGTGCTTTGAAAAAAAGCACCATGTGCGTAAGATTTTAAAGACAGGGCCCTCTACTTTTTTCCATGTGTTTAAGATTATATTTTATTTTTACTTAAGTTCTGTAGAGCTACAGAATATGTTGGCACATTACAAAAAACGGACAATGATAATAATAAGAGACAGCAATGGTGGTGCATAGTACAGTGTATAATATAAATTATATATTAGGCAATTTTTGTTCATTATAAGTGACTGCTATAAATATAGGACTTTAGAGATCCGTTAACAGTTGTTTCACACTATAAAGGTACAGATGAACTCCGGAAATTACTCCTAATACACTTGATAATTTTATATTGAGCGACCCTTCTTTGTCACAAGCCAAGTATAACACATGAAGTGATCAAAAATAATCTGTTCTCTTCCTCTGTGAGTTACAGTGAAACTAATTCACAGAAATGTCCACTAGTTCCTTCTGGGAGCTCTACCCAAGCAGCTGTCACTTCAAGAATGTCACTCCTGTCAATTGACTAAAAATAAATCCATTGTGCATTAAATTAGATTTGTCCGTGCTTTTATAATGTACTTCGGATAATATTGTATAGCAAATCTATTTTTAATTGACTGGATGCAGAGATTGTTGTCATTCTGTTTTTATGTTTTTTTTTATGTATGGTAAACATGACCATCATCTTTTTAATGTTTTTTTTTAAAGTGTTCCTTATAAGTATTTTGAATTTGAATAGGTATCAACTATAATAGTTATTGTAATTGCGAATTTGTCTGTAACACAATGTTAAAAGCTACAGGTTGCGTATGCGGAAGGAGCGCCAAAGGCTCTCATTGCGAGACCCGTAAAGTAGTGGAGGGGGAAGACGCTCGCAAGACGCTCATCGCCGGGCCAGCAACTTAGATGGGGGGGGGGGGGGGGGCGGAGAGGCTTGCAATGAGCGCCGAAGGCCATAGGCCTTTTGGCGCTCATTGTGAGGCTTGCAAAAGATGCTCTGACTGGATTCCGAGTTACTGGCTTGGAAAAGAGAACGCCACCATTTTGTTTTCAAGCCCATAACTTGGATGCCTTTGGAAGCCAAAGGACTCCAATTGAATAGAAAATTAGGTAACATCCTCACTTATGGGCTCCCTGCCTCCTCCAAAGGCGCTCATCGCAAGGCCCTTAAGTTAGAGGGGGGAGAGCCTCGCATTGTGTGGTAAACAACATTGCGAGGCTTAAAATTTTATTGCCGTAATTTTTGACGGGCAAGTCTCTAGTACACTATAATAATTGTCAATAGTCTGTAATGTCTGTGCAGTACTTACTGCACAGGTATTAAGAATTGTCAATAAATAAGGGATGCGCTCCCGGCGGGCAGGAGGAGCGCTTGCTCAATTGGTATTTGAAGATGATGCGAATGCTGGGACGTGCGCATACATACAGACAGAGAGGGCGCAAAGAGAGAAAGCGCAGAGAGAGAGCACAAACAGAGAGAGAGGGCACACAGAGATAAAGCACACAGAGAAAGCGTGAGGAGAGAGAGTGCAGAGAGAGACAGCACAGAGAGAGCAAACAGAGCGAGAGCACGCAGAGATGGACAGCACACACAGAAAAAGAGACAGTACTGACAATTGAAGATAGCATCATATGGTACCGTCATTTATGACGGCCAAGTTCCTAGTTTGAAAAAACTTACGAGATACAGTGTTACAATTTCTCCCTACCACATACGGTGAATGTGTGACAATCAGAATGAGCAATAAAACATATGTGGTATTGCTCAGCTGGTGTACACAGACAGATAAATCTGCATCTGACAAACACTCGTGTAACTAATTTATGTGATGCCAGATGGAGGATTCTTAAAGGACCACTGAAGTCCAACATTTTCATTATGTTCACTTAAGGAACTACACTTGATAACTTGACAGTTTTTGTTTTTTTTTGTAATGTAAAAAGTAAATACAGCCTGGTAATTGTCTTGCAATTATAATTTACTGTGGGCAGTCATTGCATTGTTTGAACAGCTTGATTGAGTGAATTTTTAAAGAGAGAGGGGCTGTACACTGAGAAGTTTTCCATTAATCCAATTGAAAGCACTCTCATCTAAGACTGCTACATTTTAAGCAGCTAAATACTGTATCTATAGAAGCACATAAATAGAAACAACAAGTGGTTGCTCATTATGGGATAATTATATGTAATAATTTATAATTAAAGGCTGTAATAGATTTATTTTACTTTCTGTTTTTGTTCATTATCAGTCCTTTAGGAAATTCAAAAGCTCTTTGCTCTTATGGACTAAACATTATTTCAGGCCTCAGTTCACTTGTGTGTCATACAAAAAAAAAAAAACAATAATGAGCTAACATTGTGAGTTATGTTTAAAACATCCTTATATATATTATGGAAAATGTTGTAGTTCAGAAAACCTTTTAGGTTTTAAGGTAATTGATGTTTAATATGTTTAACCTTTATAAACAATGCAATTTAGGTGATGATTGATACAACAAAGGAGCCTCAGTCATTCAATTTGAAAGTAACAATAGTAATGACTTGTTTAAAAAAATGATGTTTTTTTTTTTCATTTTCTCTTTCCATAGACTGTAAATACTGGTGTCTTTTCTGCGGAGGTGTAAATCTTCCTGTACAACGATCTACAACAAAGGTAAAAACAAACAACTGTTTAGCACCTTGCATACATGAAAAACAACTGAAAGATACAACATTTTTCACATTGATTCATGGCAGTGTAGCTTCTTTTCTTACAATGATTTTTTTAAAATACTATCACGTAAAAATCAACTAGAGAATTGCGTCTCTTCAATCATCTAAATATCTTCTCTTTTAAATACATTATACATATATAATTCGTAATCTTTATCTGACCATAGTATTGATTTTATTAACATTAGCTCTAGTTTATATGTTTTGGTAATAGTATTAAAGGTATATCTAAGTTTCCTGGAGAATGAATAGTGTATGAAAAAACATTTTTGCATGAAAAAATACCAAAATAAACATTTAAACACTTACCTTGAAGTTAGCAAAATGTCTTGTAATATATGACAGTTGAAACTTAGGGTTAGCACCCCCTCCAAACCCAGGCTAAATTGGCATAACATTTATAATTAATAAATCAGGAGAAAGCATTGTGTGCTGAAAGGCAGCCTGGGATATGTAGTGTGACACCATGTTAGAAGGTGATATTGCAGCAGGACAGCACACGGTAGAGACAGGAAGCAGCAAGGAGGGTCACATCCCAGCAGTGACTTGGGGGCTGACATCAGTGCTCTCCTATTGGCTGAGGAAGACACATCAGATGAATAATGGGTTAAAATTGGTCCCCTAATGCTGTATACTGATTGGGGGGATCTGGTGACTGTGTAGACACCTCTGGTGGCGAAAACATAATCATTAGAGGGATTTTTAGATATTAATAAAAATAAAATGTTTTATGAAATTTGCTGCTTATATGAAGAATGCTTTTGCCAAAAGAATGCAAAAAAAAAAAATCCAGGAAACTTGGATATGCCTTTAAATGATAGCTGCAATGCACTAACAATAGTTTACATTTTATTTAGGCAGTCCTGTAATTTTCACCATGAACCTCTCAAACATTAGCTTTTTAGCCTCCAGCCATGCAGTTTTTCTCCATTCCCTATAAAGCCAGTAAAGGGGTTAGAGAATCTCTAGCTGGTAGGCAGTGTAAAATGATCAGACACAGGCATATGACTACACAGTGCTCTTCAATGGCTGCTCTTCAATGGCTGACTTTGTTACCAAGGGAAACCACTTCTGCTTCCCAGCCAAAGCTGGTTCCTCACCCTTTTATTTCATAGGGGATGGAAACAAGCA
Source organism: Discoglossus pictus (assembly GCA_027410445.1). NCBI lineage: Eukaryota > Metazoa > Chordata > Amphibia > Anura > Alytidae > Discoglossus > Discoglossus pictus. The sequence goes on along the minus strand of CM050163.1, from coordinate 101,735,805 downwards.
GGAGATGATGTTTAAAAGTAAGTTTTATACTTACTTTTTATTTTAAATCATTGAATTTTATTTGTGATCAGTGTCTAGTAGCATCTGCCTACAATACAATTGTCTTTTAATGTTTAATCTAGTACCCATAACTCAAATAAGTAAAATAATGATTTCAAAATGTATTAGGGTTAGGGTCGGTGCCAATGTCATACACAGTCCCCAATTTGTCAAATTGTCAAAACTGTAATGCATTATGTGTGTACATCAGGCTCTATCTATACTATATCTGGAAATGGTTGACTGTATTCTTGTATTTTGTAAAATCAGGTGTCATTAAATGTCACTGAATGGATATTTTGTACCTTTTGAGCTATAGACCAGTGGGTCCCAAACTTCCCCTCAAATATCTTGAGAAAGCCAAGACTTAGGAATAGTAATATATGAACACGGGGGGACAATTACGTTTCACAACCTGTTGAAAAGTAAATGCACACAGCCCTACATCTTGGCTTATCCGGTGTTCCCTGAGGGGTGGTTTAAAATGCAAACATAAGCAGCTGATATATAAAACCATTTCTAGAAAATCTTAATTTTAGCCCAGTCTGCTAGTGTTTAGAAGCTGCCATGATAGTAATACTTCACTTTCACGGCATGAAGGGATGGTTATAGAGAAAGGCAAGTAGGTCTTGCCAGTATACAAGCTTCTACCAAGCACATTTCCCCTCCTCCTCATTCCACTCCATAATAGATAATAAAAAATAGCTGAACAGCCTCATATTCCAACATATTCCGTAGCGCAGATCAAAAGATGGAGTCATTCAGTAATAAGCCATGTCTGCCAAATGCATGATTTTACTTAATAATGGGTTTATTCTCATGGCTTATACAGATGTTAATGTTGTTATTTTGTTGTACATTTCATAACCATTTGCCATTTTTCCCAAGCGGTGGTGGTCCTCTAGTTGACCATGGTATCACAATGTCCAAGACATGCATATGAATTATTTTTAATTATTCACATTCTGTTATTTTCATTGTTCCTGATGCAAACACATTTCAAATTATTTTATATATATAGCTACCTGATTCCTATAGGAAACAATCAACAGATGCCAACGTGTTCAAGTTCTGTTTACTTTTTTAAGTTCATATGTAGCCTTAGCGGACGCATAAATAAAGCTGTGCTGTTTCATATGAAGTTTAATAACGCAATGAAGAAAGTATAGACAGGCAGATATTTTGTGTAATCCCCAATAGCCCAAATTAGAACCAAATATATATCTGGAGTGTGACACAGAGTAAAACAAATATATAAATCATTCTGCAAAATATAAAGAAGGCTTGTTAAAGAGAGTTCATTAACACAAAAGTGTGCATTTTAAAATTAAATTGGAAGGATTGATGCAGTAATAAAGCAGAGACAGAAGATACAATTCACAATTAACTAAATCATAAAGATTTTATTTAATGATTCACATTTTTTAAAAGAATGATGTACGAAGGGAAAATACTGTTTTTGTACATTTTATTTAGTTTTGCCTCTGAAATAATGTAATGATCATCATTTAACCACATTGCTGCAGAAACGTAATAATAAATATGAAGTAAACTATGGTTTATATATAAGAAGAGTGGTTTAGAACTAAAAGGCAGCAAGAAGTCTTAAAGATAATGAGCCTCATTCAATTTCAAGCCCGCAAGTCTCGGGATGTAGCCCGTAAGTTCGTGGGCCCGCAGCGTCCGCAACTCATAGTGCTATTCAATTGGCCGAGCCCGCAAGTGCACATCGTAAACCATGCTAGCGTATGTAGCATTTGCGAGCTTGAACATGATTAATCAAGCAAGGCCGTAACTCCAGAGTTAGAAACGGCAAATGGAAACACAGATTGTCATCATTACAGCAATGAAAACTGTAGGTTAGATTTCAAAGTCCTACGGGCTTCAATAACAAGTTACGATCAGACCCACATTCCTGTGATATAGCAATATTGATAAAGCCGTAAATATGATAGTCTATTACATGCGAGTTACATTATATGTATTAACACATTGATTGCCGGGATCGATATAACACGGAAATTAAACATGAAATAAAGTATTTTTATTTGCTGATTTGCAGGCTTGAGAATGTTGTGCTATTAATTCTAACACCTATCATCACTTTCCATTTTGATACAAGTACAGTATTGTGTGTATATTTGCATTTACATTGCTCTGGACATATCATTAAGCCCTTTGCGAGTCCTCCATGGTACTCCGGACTTATGGCTCGATTTTTGCCATTTGCGGGCTTGATGGCTTGCTTTTCGAGGGGGAATTGGAGCAATTGATTAGCAATTTGCGATTTTAGCGTTCGCAACTCTTGCGGCTGTGAAAGATCAAAGGCTTGGAGGGGCATCAACTTGCGATGTGAACCATTGCAGTGAATCGGAGGCTGGAGCCCGTAACTCGATCGGCCTGCAAAAAGACACCAATTGAATAGCAAAATAACTTGCGGGCTACATTTGCGAAGCCTGGATCTCCTTTGAAAGCTCAATTGAATGAGGCTCAATGACTTTTGTACTTCTGATGGCATTGACATAATTTTTAATTCAACTCTATGTTTTCTTCTTGATAGAAGTTACATCTTTATACACAATTATCCTATCAGTAACTGCCTTGTTCTGAACACCAGTTCAATTTATAACCCCCCTTATATGTTCTAAGCCGGCCAGTGGACTGGTTGTGTCAGAAATATTCAGTGCAACTTCTGTAGCTATACAGTGCAATGAATGGCATACAAAGGATATATATATATATATATATATATATATATATATATATATATATATATATATATATATATATATATATATATATACATACATATACATATACATACATATACACAGTTGAATCCCGGTTAACCGGCACTCTACTAACTGGGACTCTATGGGAATGGGATATTTCCCCAAAAAATTATAATTTTCTTTATTAGCAAATTTTAGAAGCAAATGCTTGGTTTCTGATTTCTTTATTTGGTCTAATATTGATGATTGCCTTATTTATCTATACTCCTTTAAAATGGGATATAAACTACATTACCTATATTTACAGTTTTAGCATAATACAGAGAGTCTTCAATAAATGGAAAAAGGGCATGATAAAAAGAGGAGCCAGAGAATGGTATATCTGGAAAAAAAAGAAAGACTATGATTTTTTCATTAGCACTAACATAAGTACTAGCTAATAGCTACATTATTTATTATATCTGCCCATTTAGATGTGATAATATTCATTTGAGAAGTTTACCAGATAATTGTACAGACTGAGGCTGATATTTACTTAGCAGTTTTCCCAGAAAGGTCTAGCCTTACAGAAATTAAAATGAAAGATGTGCAACAGAGTGCTGTAAATGACAGGATTGCAATTAGTCATTTATAATTAAAGGGACTCTATCACCCCAAAATCAAGTCATGTTTTAAATTAATCTTGGCATCAATAACTAGCTATACAGTAGCTTTTTGTTTCTGATGTGGATAATTTCTGAGCCAATCAACATGTTTTTTACTGTATCCTTATGCAAATGAGCATGTCCTGACTCCTTAACTAGCAACTTTATTGTGCTAAATAGGATTAAACCCTCTGTGGTAGCAAAAACAATGTCTCTTTATGGTGTTATGCAGTTAGACCCCACACTTATAAATCACTCTGAGCTGCAATCAGCATATTCAGCCACATATTAGCATACAAGAGCTGCACACACAATGCTGAATATCTCAGAGATAGAAATTCACTGCTATTATAATGTATAGACAGTTTTTAATGGTATTTAACATGAAACCAAGTTGTTTTTGTGGTGATGGTGAATGAAGCATTAGAAAACTATTTGTGTATTCACCGTTAATTATAACTACTGCTTAAACAAAACCTTGTATAATTTCCCATACCAAACACAAGACTTTCCTTTACATTTAGTTGAGAATAAAAACTGTACATTTCAGTGAGGTAATTAACGTTATGCTCCGTGTAGTGTTGGAATCGGAGGCCCTCAGATACTGAAGCAGATGCCAGCGCTTACAGGCTGCGTTCTCCTACACGTCAGGCAGAATAAATCGTAGCCAGCAGCAACATAGTCCTCATGTGCAATAAGGCGGGGAGAAACAGGTGTATACAAATGTTGGTGGCTGGTTTAGAAACTGAACCTGTAATTTACAGTATGGTTAAGTTTAAATACATTTAGCAACTTATTTTTACTGAATCAATCTATTTTCATCTTATTTTTCTGTATGGAACTCATTATTATTAAGTCTGAAGTGATTTCACATGCTTTACAATATTTTACTATGTACAGTAGACTCTCAGTTGACCAGAACTCTCAAGCAACCAGAAAGAAAAAGAATACTGTACTTTAAATACAAATTTACATGGCTCAACAAATGCCAGGAGCCAGGTTGTCATGGCACAAAATGCTTACAGGCACCTAGACTGCATTGACTGTATGTCTCTGCCTGGAAGCACACAGGCCTGAGTGACTGAGCCAGTGCAGTGTTGGCGTTACATTCCCCGGGTTCAGCACCGTACCCTCCAACCAAACATACCTGTGTGTAAGTGAGGAGTGAAAGCTGCTGCTGCTAGAACAGCCCTCACTGGCAAATATACTAAGCAGAGCATCATATGTGCAGATAATCTAGGCCTCTTTTATATGTAACTCTCAAGCAACCAGCAATTACATTTATCCGGTAACTACCAATCCCCATGGGTGCCGGATAACCGAGAGTCTACTGTATTTAGAACTCAGGACAAACATTGAAAAGAAGAGGCACTCCGCTGAGGGACACTGCGCACATATGTAACACAAACCAAATCATAGTAAGCTCTGTTCAGTTTAATTGCCTCTGTAACATTTTGTTTAAAGGGAATTTTATTTTTATTTTTAACATGTTGGAGTATATAATACAGTAATTACAAATTTGGAGAGGTTATAAAAGTTATTTGTGTAGTTTACCTGAAAATGCCCATTCAGTTGTGACTTCTCTTACCCCCAGCAATTAGTTTTCCTAAGCCCAGTGGTGATGGAAAAACTGTCATTACTTATCAGGAGCCTGGCATCTCTATTACCCACAATGCTTTTCCATTCTTATATTATGTGCACCATTCTTAATTATATATAGTTTTCTTCTTAACTCCAGTTCATTATTATATTCTTGCCTTTATTAGGTAGAGACAAGTTCATATCTGATGAGTGAATGGTAATAACACAAGCAAATTGCACTTTTATCTTCAAATATATGTATCCCACTTTTTAAATGGCTTAAAGGGTTAAGTGATGGGGAAATCTTGAACTTGAAAAACCTTTCATAGTAATGGAGATTCTCCAACGCTTCACACTTACAGCTGGATGAGTGTAGTAATGTGGAATCTTATTTTATATAGATCACATAGAAATAAAGAGCTTATCCAACATGTTGCCCTTTAGTAGATCTGTCCCCATGTGTTCCAAATGGGAGAAAGATAAATTGATGCTCACGACTACTTCCACTGTAACTTTCTAGCTAAGCTCCTGATTTTTCCCATTTAAAGGAGATTGTGTCCTAATCTTATAAAACACTGGATTAGAAGGAATTTAAAATAAATAGATCACCAGCAGGCCATGTGTCAGAGTAAACACATATTATATTCTTTAATTTTAGTCAATTATATAAAAAAAGAAAGAACGGAAATTGAATCCCAATTATGCTGGAATACAGGGCAATCTGCTTTGTTATTTTTATATTTTTCCTTAACCCTTTAATTTGTTAAATATGTGTACTCTCATATTATTCTGTTCTTTGTTTTAAATTGACATGTTATGCCATAAGGCAGATATATAATATTACTCGACTTAGTATGAGAGTGCCTAACAGAAGGGCCATGCTGAAACATGTTGCTATCATATTACCTAATTAATTGATTAATTAATTGATTAATAAATTAATTTGTGAATGACAAATTGCAATCCTGCAGGTCAGCATGTCTTAGTTGTAACTGACTGCCGCCGGGGAGCAGGTTAATACTCAGGTAACAATGCAACATCTTCCCAGTAAATTGAGATTTATAAGTGTGTGTTAAACAGGGCTTCTGTGTATTGGAAGCAGAGGTTGGTGTCTGTGCAGGGAGACAAGCGCTCCGTAGGATCAGCTCCCTTTTAATTTCTTTGAAGCCTTGCGCCTTATCAGTTGGTATCACATCCGCTCAGACATTCGTTCTTTCTCATTTGTGTGGGTTATAGAATCTAATCCGACACACCAGAATGGGTTTGTAATGTTGCATAACCGTGATTACCGTACTTCCAGGGTAAATGAAACATATGCGCAGAGCAAGCAAGGCTTGTCGAGTCGGAGTAACCTCCGTTCATCTTCTCACAAGTACATCGCCCAGCAAAATCATTTTTAGAATATTACAGTGCCCTTTTGTAACATAATCCATCACAAATCATTTGGCTGCACTTTCTTGTTTCTTGACTTTTGAGAATACTTCAGTGCAGTAGCTCAAGAATACAAAGATATGTCTTCACTGCATAAAGGCTGGTCTTGTCTACCTTTGTTACTAACCCATAAAACACAACAGTTCTTTTTTAGAAAGCAAACAAATGATTCTTAGGAACCTTAGATGGACTCAACGGTAGTGTTATTCCATATTGCCAGTGCTTTCAATAAAAACAAATGGAAACATGGTCCTCAAAATTGGTAAACCTTCAGCTTTAATAATCTGCCATCTTTAACTTTATGGACAGATATGTGCATGTATAGAAGATGTTGTACACAAACAATAAAGAAAAAGTGCAATTCAATATCCCTTTAATAGGTAAAGTGAACAAGTTATATATACAGTAGACTCTCAGTTAACCAGAACTCAAGCAATCAGAAAACAAATTGAATACTGTACTTAAAATAAAAATGTAATTTTACAGGGCTCAACAAATGCCAGGAGCCAGGTTGTCTTGCCACAAAATGCTTACAACGTACCTGTGTGTAAGTGAAGAGTGAAAGCTGCTGCTGCTAGAATAGCCCTCCCAGACTATATACTTAGCAGAGCATCCTATGTGCAGCTAATCTATGCCTCTTTGAATAGTGACTCTCAAGCAAATAGAAACTACATTTATTGTGGATGTCGGATAACTGAGAATTTACTGTATATGTGTGTTTGTGTGTGTGTATGCATATGTATGTGTGTGTGTAAACACACCTTTCATGGCAAATATATATATATATAGCTTGCCAACAACACTTTTTTGGTCAGACGTAAAGTTTAATTTTAAAGTGCATATGTCTCTATGGTTGCAATGGGGGCGCCTGAAGAGTGTTTGCTAGAGGCACCTCATATATAAATCCGGCCTGCTACAACAGGTGGCTCAGTCACAATCCCTGAGCCACTGTCTTCTATACTTGCAGTCATCCACCAAATGATTGGTTAGCAACCATTCAGGATTCAAGCTATTAAGTTTTAGCTCACTTATGACATAAAAAGGAATACATCTCCTACAGCATAAAGTAGGTACATTAAATTTGTATGTTTTGACCCAATGCTGCACATCATACACACCTCAAAGAATTCTACAAACTTTTTCTCTTCTTATACTGACGCCACTTTTAATACAATATTACTAAAAATATCATTGCATACAGAGTGGTAAAACATTAAAACATGCGACTTAGCTTCATCACTTCAGTCACATTTTGTTCTCTAATATTCATTTTGTTTATGAATTATAGAATAAGAACTCCTTTGTACCGTCTCAGTACCAGTTTTAAGTCTCTGCGGGTGATCTGTAATAGGAAGTAACTTGATAAATTCCCCGAACCATATTAGTGTGGGTCATATTACCTTAACTAGGCCATCAAAATTTAATAAGGGCAGTAACACCTGAGTTATATTCAACTTCAGATTTTATACCACAGCAAATGCAGACAGATATAGCTTGACAAATGGTCACAGCACTTGGAATACGTTACAATTATGCAAGTAGCACTAGTGAGATTTTCTTCTCTTTCACTGTGCATGATAAATAGACCCCTGTGAGACTCGCCAAAGGTTTATATGTTCCATAACGCCATTATACGTGTACTGTTATGGTTCAGCTGAGAAAATGTTATGGAATTTGTAAACACGTAAGGGCAGAGGAATGGGCAATACAATTTGAATGAACCCTCTCTGCTACTGTATTGGGGTTATAGGGTCGTATTTTGCTTATATTGAGTTTACACACAGGAATGATGCATGTAATTAACGTTTCCGTTTGCCATGGCGCCTGAACTTTATTCTGATCTTTCTCGTTCCATATTGATGAGGTTTGATAGTCTATATTGCATGTTCCCACATGCAGTGTTATTACAATATTGGAAGCCCTGAACACACACACAAAGCTGAAAAAATATGTGCCTTCAGCATTGGTCTTTTCATGCATTCAACAACTGTAAAATTGTATTCATACATATAGCAATCACAGAATAATAGGTAATGTATAAATCATACAGTAGTCAGGCTAGGAGCTAATGTATACATAATGTATACAGGATAAACCACATACGGTTCTGTTAACCTTTCATACCAGGCAGACAATGATTCTTGCAAGTTTCTATCAGCATAATATAGCTGCTGAGAAGAATTCTGAGAAACACTATTTTACATCTCTATTTGTTCAAATGATAACAAAATAAAAAAAAAGCTTCTCAATTTATCTATGAAGTAGCACTGTAAGGAACGGGAATAACATGTTATTTCACTGTGACGCACAAGGCTGGTGTCCCATACACCTTATGGACCTCTATTCAGAATATTGTTAAACATTATTTGTCATCTTATTGGTAAAGCATGAAGCCCTACTGAAAAGGAACCATGTGAAATGCTGCTAAGATGGTAGTAATATTCCAGTAGGCCGTACAACAACGATCATCTGGCAGTAAGGCCTATACTTGGTTTTACATGTTCCTATAATGGAAGCTGACTAGCAGCCTTATTAAATTGCAATTTGGCCAATTGAATAGGGCTCTATATAAGCACAGAGCATATTTTTTTTACAGAAGTTTAGTTAGTGAACTTCTATCCAAAAGCAAGGTCTACACTAACTAAAAACTTCTGTAAAAAAATATGCTCTGGGCTTATATAGAGCCCTGTTCAATTGGCTGAATCGCAATTTAATAAAGCTGTAGATTTTTTATTGAAATTCAGAAACAGATTTTTTTATGGACATAAAATATATTACCCACACCCTTTAGATTGTTTGATGTTTGCGAGTTTTCAATCTTGTGAGGTGCTTTAGGGAAAGCTCTGTGTATTGATGATGTATATCTGATTGAAAGCTCAATAACAGGGTCTTCCATTATTTTCATTGTGGGGAAATTGTTTTTACTTGTACCTAACCCCTGTATAGCTCTACAGAATATGTTGGCACATTACAAATAAAGGATAATAATAATAATATTACATTGGGAGCATGTTGTAAAAACAGGTATTATGCCGATTTTTGTACATATAAGTTTAAGCCAAAGTTATACATATCCATTTTCAGGGACCACTAACAGGCCAGATTTTAGGTATGTCTCTGATTGGGCACAGGTGAGTTAATCAGTGACTCGGTCATACTGATTAGCAACCTGTTTTAACAGGGTTATCTTTAAAATCTGGCTTGTTAATAGTCCCTAAAGACTAGAGTGGAGAAACACTGACCTACATCATGTTTCATACTTTATGAAAGGGTTCCTTAATCAAAAAAAGGTTGAAAAAGTAAACTTAGATTGTTTTTGGAATATCCAGAACACTGGGGTTCCCACATGTTTTGTTTTGGTGGTTAATGTATTCACTACAATAAATTAGCATTCTGTAGGATGTATGTAGAGAATGTGATCTGTCTACCAGAGCTTTATGGGGGGAAGGCAGCCCAAGGACTTCTGTATAAACAATAAATTCTGTACAATGCACCAACTGCCAAAATAGTCCATCGTCAAAGTTACTGTAAATTTGGGCTACCACCCTACTGCTTTTGCATACTGAGCATGTGGACAGTTTTTTAAAGGTCCATGGAAAATATTATCTAGGGGCAGATATCGTAATCATGGAATTGTTCCCTGAAAACTGGTATGTCTGGTCAACTTACCATAAGGTTCCAAATTTAAATTTCTATGGATTACGCCAAACTGTATATTAGTCCCATGCTTGGCAATACCCTTTTTGTTCACTCTTTGGTTGTTAAAATGTAAGGAAAGGTCAAGAAATGTATATGTGGAGTTTAATAATGTTCGTTAGAAAACACATATACACCCTATTTTCGCCCATAACCACAAATTGTAAAATCTAAGTAATAATACAACTGTTCTATGAATGCACAAAGTGTCCCTAGAATTATTGGACAACTTATTTACATATATAACTGTGTTCTAACGAGATCAAGTCATTTTTTTTTCAAATGTAAACCCTGAAGTTTACAAATACCACATAGATTGATCTGAGAATCCGAGCTGTGGCCTTTAAAAATCACAACATTACATTATCACTTGATCCACTTTCTGAAGGAAAACTGCCAAGACAGCCAGCGTACCACCTGTTATTATCTTGAAATCAATACTTCCTTTGTAAAATACTATACTTCCTGGCAGTCGATGCACAAAAAGATGGATAATGGGGAGCTGTATATTTCAAAGCAATTATAATGTGTACCTGATAATCTAATGACTACATGGCAGTTGTTAACACATAAATGACACAGTGAATGTATTTTGAAGTATTTAATTAAGAAGGGTTATTAGAACATGCCTAATCAGTGTGGGATGGAACAAAATGAGCAGTCACTTGATTTATTAATGTGTGTAGGCTAATACCACTGTATTTAAAAGGATGATGTAAGTTTAGCAACATGAACATTTAAGGTCTAATCAACTTTCACATTCACTGAAATAAAAATAAAAAGATTATTTTGAAAAATGCTACATAGAAAATAGCTCCTTTTGTGCTCATCTTGAATGCTTTGCTCTCTCATTTGTTCAGAGTACAATTATGGCAATATGGGATAATTTTAATATGATTATTCCTAGACCAGGGGTAATCATCAATCATCTACAATTCCTCTCCTTCATGCAATAATTGTTCTCTGAAGGAGAAGGAACATTTTCAGGAGTCTTTCCTGGTTGTGAACACATCCCCCCCCCCCCCCCCCCCCCCCCCCCCCCCCCCCCCCCGACACACCAGCAATCACCCCTTGGGACCACTGGAGCAGATGAGTACCCTGGGATCTTCTAAGACCATAACATGTCAAATGTAGGGTGTGATTCAGTCAACTAGGCCAGTCATGTTTATTTCATTTAAAATGCACCCACCTGTGTTAGTGATCGGGCAAATATTATTATCATTATTATTTTGTTAGATAGTGTGTTTATCTCCATCCCCACTATCCTGCAAGTACCCCGATAACTACAGAAAGCCAAGCACATCTGTGGTACGAGGTTGGCTCTTCCGGATCAATCAATGCCTCCAAGAGGTTAGTTAGTATTAGTTAGTACCCATCATAATTTAATTAATAGGGTACATCATATGTCCCTTGAAAAAAATGTAATAAGTGGAACTCATGCTGGTATCAGCCCCACTGACCTAACCCTCAAAGGACTGTGGTTTGAAAGGATTAATAGAATAATAGTTAACAAAAAAACACATGCTCCTGACAAAATAGCAGACATGATTAGATTAGAAAAGAAAATGGATCACTACAGTGATCAACAATTGCATATAAATATGTAGAAATAGCATGTTGCCCATTATCAAGTTCAGTTATTCAAAAGGACATATAAAATAATCTTACCACAGTCGTCTTTTAAGTTAGTGATATTTTTGTACTTAACTAGAAATATTGATCTGTTAATAACCACAAGGAAAGCTTATATATGTAATAAAGATAAAACGACAATAAATAATAATACAAATAATTGGCTGGATGAACATTAATATATAGTTATTGTCTCAGCCAGCAAAACATCTCTCTGTCTCAGAATCAATGACCCTTAAATTCAAATTATACATTCTTTAATGTGCATATTTTTGTGACGTTGGATAAAACTATTTATATTTCCTCTTCAACTGTCTGATTTATTATGCCAGTGCAATCAATTGGCAGAAAACTATTTTAGAAATGTAATGTGTGTTAACATTTGACTTTAATTGATACTATAGACGTTGTCTAGTTTATTTGGACACAAATCATATTTGTTTAAAACCAAATCATTTTAAAAGCTCCAGTAACAAGACCACCAATTAATTACACCGTGCCATAATCATGTAATATGTACTTAGTCCCTTAAAGTGACATAGTAAAGGCTCTAAATATAGTTGTAACTTACATCTATAGGTAATAACAAGTGCTTTATAAGTTGGATGCTATTAGTAAACGTATAGTGACATTTGCAACTTTACAGGTCAATCAGCCAATTAACAGACTATGCTTAATGTGTGGATTAGAAAAGCTTACTACAAGTAATAATTGCCAAATTCAATGCATATTTATTCTAAGAAAATTAATTTTTCAGTAAAATTTGGCTTTTTATTAACCATACTTTTACATTATGCTATATTTGGAACGTCAGTTCAGTCCCATTTTCAATTTGAAGCTAACGTTACAATAGACCCAAACTCTCTAGCGCACAATATTTCTACATTTAAACCGAATGCTCCCTCTACAGAACAATTGTGTTAACATATTAAAGCCTATATTGATTTTTTTATATATTGATTTTTAATTAGGCATTCATAATATATAATATATGTGTTGACGGTTGTGTGTGTGAGAGGCACATTTGTGTGTAAGTAAGCTTTACAGTTTACCTTGCATGCTGTCTGCTTCTGGGCATGTGCTGTGGTAGTGGTGGGTGTCAAATTCATAGAGTTGGACTCACCCTCCAATGAGATAACCATTCCACCACCCACTTCACTGCTTAGCAGGAAAGCACTCCCCCTCAAGATCTACGCTAGCAAAAACTGATTTGGTCAGAAACATGAATTTTTGTATATGTCCGTTAAATCTGCTAAAATTAAGAATTACTTAAAAAAATGTTTTCTATTGATGGCTTACATAGATACTAATTTAGATATTTTTGTTAAAAAATATATCATGTTCTTTATGAAATAATAACTTACAACTTAAATGAATACAGAAATAGGATTAAGTGAGTGAAGAGTTTCTTTATGAATTGTATGTTTCGGTATAAAAGGAATGTGTACACTGGACTAGGCTCATCACATTAGAGATCACTTGAATTCAAATTGGCTTTCATGGAAAAAAGGGACTTGATAGATTGGCTAGTTAGAAAAACATAGCGTAAATGCCAGCGTGACAAGATCTTCTTTTGTATCTGTATAAATTATACTTACTGTGATATCACATTTAGTACAAGAATTTAGCTTCACATGCTATTAGACAGCAAATACTGTTGGGAAACACAGTAATAGGAAACAGGCAGGTTTTAAAGGGGCATGGAAATCCCAACTGTATCACATTATATGAGTTTAAAAAAAAACAACAATTAATAAACACATATATGTTTTGAAAGCCAGCCATTATTAAGTCTAAAAATGTCTTTGAGTGGTTCTAGCAGTTGCAGCCAATGAAAGACTTCATCAGCTGATGCACAATAAAAGTAAATACAGTTATTTTAGGAGGTGGGTTTATGAATAGTTTTACCTACTGGATTTTTGCATGTTTCATGGTAAATATCTTGATTTAAATGTAATAGAAGTGGCACAGTCTCAATTACAATTAATCCGCTATTGCAGCAATTGCAATCACTACAATGTTAATATAATAAAGTGGCTGGAGATTTGGTGAGAGTATTGCAGACCTTATTTGAATAAATTAACCATAGTAAATAACACTGTGGTGATTACAGTGTTGAGCTCTATCTATAGTGGATTATCATAGCAATTATTTCCAAATCTCTCCCATTGACATCTTGGGCTCAGAGCTCATTGGCTCGACAACAAGAATATTTTCTGTTATTAAGGAATACGTCACTGTAGTTAGACCATCAGTTCAGATACAGAATTTTAAAAATAAAGATCCAAACTTAAGTGAAAAAAAATTGCTAAAAAGGTTATTTGCATATGTAAAACTATTTAACATAATATTATTGATAATGTTGCTGTTGTTCTATAATAGAATAATATACGTTCCAGTGTTTTGCTTTTAGACTATATGTTGCTGAACCCTGACCTCGATGAAAGACCATTCTAGATGCATTTGCTTTCAATCTCAGTGGCAAATTGTTACAATTATTAATAGTAGTAATTTGTTTGAAAAAATGTCAACTACAACACATCATATGAATGAATTGCCTTTAAAAATCCATAAAGGATTTATGAATCTTTATCATGGCAAACTGAATTGAAAAGCATGTGATACATTGATTAGCCATTTCACAGTCTGATTTATATATTTTAATTTACGGTGGGTTTTCTTCAGGGCCATGAGATCACTATTCTTCATTGGCATTCAGGTGAAGTATCATTGTGCCTTCAAAATAGTAAGGTATTGATGCACAAACATTGCTTTCAGATATTCTTCCTTAGTTGTTATTCTTATGTGAAAAGAAAGCTATTTAACAATGTGAAAAGAAAATCCTACACATTTTGAGATGCAATTTGAAATCTGGTTCTCTATTATTTTGTACTCTGTCCCAACTAAAGAGAAAATGTGACCATATATATTGTGAAAAATGGTACATTGAGTATCTGATTTTATCCTTACTCCCATACCACAACTATTCTTAATTACATTTATAAAACTATTAACACGTATATTAGTAATGGGCATGATTTTCATATTTTGTTACAGATTTAGACGTCATATTGTTTTGTACATCAAGACCATATACATAAATATGAATTGATGAGTATTATGTTTATCCCTGTTGAAGTCTGTTTTATAGACAAAATGTGTCTATAATATTTTTTTGTAAGTATGTTTTGTTATTTTGGGTCAATAACTATTTGTTTAATACTGCACCATTGGGATCCCTCTGCTCTCCTTTTAAAAAATGGTTGCAAAAAGGACTGAGTGATGAAAAATTGATTTGGAGTGTAAGGTTTGGTTAAGGACACATGGAATACCGTATGCATCTTTGAAATAAGTGCTGGAGTCAAGAGAAATACTGCTTGGCTGAGGTTAGTTTCAGAAGGAAAGGGACCATTGTATTTTGGACCCAACTTGGAGGAGGTCAGTTGAAGGAAAAGTTTTGGTGTAGAAAGTCAAACTAAATCTCCTACTTGGAGAACTAATAATTATTTTCTTCTAAGGTCAGCATAATGGCAGCTTCATTCATTAAGCATATGTTGAGTAGATGATAATACTTAATGAATGTCATTTGCCCTTAGGTCAGCTGCAGGATTCCCAATATGAAGAGCAGATAAAAGAAAACAAGGTGGATTGTAGCCCAAAGTTATATAAAATAACGTAAGAAATAATACTGTTGATTATGATTCTCTGATTTAGGGTAGGATATCAACCCTGTCAATCTGTTCAGAGATATTGTTCCAGCCCTTGACTGGGGCTCTGTGAGTACATTGGTTTGTAGGTGGTGTACTGTAGCAAATGTTAGTTGTATACCAAGTTTCTGAATATAGGATCTCCAGAAACCGGAGACAAAATGAACACCTTGGTCCAACAGGATTTCCGAGGAAACTCAGTGTAGTCTATAGATTTATGCTGATTTCCTGAAGAAATGGAACCGGCAGATCAGCAACACAGGGTAGTTTAGTAGGTGACACAAAATGGGCTTGATGGTAAAACCAATCTACTATTACCCATAATACACTCATTCCTCTAGATATAGGGAGGTCAGTGATAAAGTCCATAGCAATGCAAGTCCATGGATGAGCTGGAATATCCAACGATTGAAGTAAACTGAATGAAAGGGACCTGGGTGTCTTGAATCAGGCACAGGTGCTACAAGCTGCCACAACGTTCTTAACAGAACCTTAGGCAACCAAAAATAATGGGATAAAAGGTTCAGAGTTTTTTGATCCCCAGGATAACCAGATCAGCACGAGGTGTGAGATAGTTCTAGGACCTCTTTGCAATAGAATGGAGGCACAAACAGTCAGTTGTATAATTTCCTGAGGTATCTCAGATTGAGCAGCAGAAATCTTGCGGAGCGTGGATAAAGAAATGGAGGCCAGAAATCTTGTAAGAGGCAAGATCTTTTCTTGGATTGGAGATAAATTGACAGGTTCATGAGCCTGAGAAAGATCATCTGCTTCACAAATCTTAGAAGCAGGACAGTTAAGTTAAACCTTAAAAAGGGACCACCAGGCTTGTAGAGCATTTCAGCATTGCTCATACTCTAGGAATTGTAAACATCTGGAGCATTGCATAGGCTGAAATACATTATGGTATTTCATACTTGTCTCCTGCTCTAATGCGTATTAAGTTAACAGATCCTCATAGATCGAGCTTAGTAAAAATAGCCACAGTTGTGTTTGATTCATCTGAAGCAGTTGAGTTTTAAGACCCCTCAGGAGAGATCCATGGGAAGATAGGGTTTTGGCCACTCTGCCCCTGTCCATTTTGGCCCGTTGTAATGTCAGAGTAGTCCGGGTGAAGTCCCCGAGGATGGCAAGTCCAAGGGCACAGGCAAAAGAATTGTAAGACAAGCCAAAGATCAGGGAACAGCATAAATCCAATGAGGGCTTTGGAAGCCCTCAAGATAATGCCAGGATAGGAAGTGACGGATAGGAAGGGATAGACTCAGCAGAAGATTTTTTATTCTTGTAAATGTTTTTTTAATTTACTAGTTTTATAAAGGCAGTAATTATTAACAATATAAATATTTGTATATGTTTGTTATAATGGTTTTATGCATATATAATCCTTATTTTTAAGGAACATGGACAAAATACAATAACAGTACAGTATATCATCATTAACAATAAAGCTATATTATCATTCATTTAACATGGTGCATTGAAATTTCCTGTTCAGTATATATTTCCTAGTGAAACATTAGTCCAGTATCTTAAATTACAGGCTGACATTCAAAGTTGCTGAAAAGCAGACACTATCTTTTATAGCCTCATATTTGCAAGGGCACTTTAATAATCTTGTGGTTATGTGAAGGAAGCTCATAATGGTCTGAGTACTATACCTTAAACTTCCCTTTTATTAACAGATCTTATAACCATTTCAGTATTTGGGGGAGAAGGCAATTGTGATAATGTTATATTAAAATATGTGTTTTCAGCTGCTCCTGGATTATGATTTAGCATTGTTTGAAACCTACCCTTAAAGGGTTATAGAAGATCCCAGGGTATAATTCAAACCTATAGGCAATAAAAAAGTACTTAATCACGTGTATCTAAAAAAAATGCATTTCTTGCAATAAACGCACACAACATTTTTTCTTTTTTTTCTTTCTGAGCAGCTCCAAGCATTGGTTGTTATCTCATTGTTCAGCGTGATGGTTGCTGATAATAATAAATAATTACTCTCTGATGGTCTGCCTGAATTATTATCAGTCTAAAGCCATATGATATTAAGAAGAATGAGCTTGTATAGCGCCCAAGGAATAATTAGCCTAACTATCCTATTTACTCCCTACACATGAGTATACACTCATACGTCTTATTCTCAATGGCTTTAAACAGAAAACAAATTCATTTGTTTTAGTTACTCTGGTCAAGTTTTTTTGCTCTGATAACAGCACATGTTGGGTAAGCCAGAAACTCTTTGTGACAAGCAAACATTATAACATGTACTGTAGGAAAATAAATTTTTAATAACACTCTGTTGATAAATTATGTGTAATATCTATATTTTCAATGTGTACCATATTTGGAACTTCCACTGTATCCTATTAAAATATTAATAATATTAATACAAACCTTAAAGGATTACTGAAGGCTCATATTCATAGTGTCCACTTTTGAAGAACTTAACTTAATGTGCAAAATGCTGTTAAAATAAAAGTTTAAAATAAATAAATGCAAACTTTAATTTTTAAATATTGTGATTATTTTTGCTATCATAGTAGCCGACATTTTGTCTCTGTTCGTAACAGGATTAGAAATCTGGGAGGAATTACAGGAACGACTGAGTCTAAGCTCAATGACAGGGCTCGCCACTTGTATGGAGTGTTTTTTACCCTGTACTTAACCAATGTACAGCGCTGCAGAATATGTTGGCGCGTTACTAATAAAGGATAATGATAATATTAATGGTGGACTCGGATAAAATCTTTATTCAGTTCTGCTGACAAAATGGCACTTTACATGAGCTCCTTACAACAAAGCTCAATAGAAGCGTAAACTCTAGCAGAATGACAAACTACTTCAAGCTACAGGTAGACTAGCAATCCAAGATGGAAGCGCCCATACCACAGCTAAATATGAGACCTTATCAAAAAATATTCTATGCTTGCACGATTACATACTTCAGAAGTTTTTTTTCCAAATTACAACAGCCCTTTAATATCAGCAATTTTTACTTTTTTTATTTCCAGCCTTAGTTTACAGTTGACACTTAAAGCTCTGTGTTTTTGTTTTCTCCGTCTTTGAAATCTGGTATAGGATGCGTAGCCACGAGGGCCTGTGTTCTCACATAATGACCACAGTGGGCCATTGTTTAGTTATATAGCCCTGGCTTATGTTGCATTGAGATTTGCCTTGTCACTATCAATCTACAGAAGCAGACTCTCTTGTCACAGAGATGTATCACTGCACAGTCCAAGTACCACAGAAAAAAAAAAAGCGACTTTTTCAGTCTTCTTAAAGCTTTGCGGGAAGCAGAGCCTATTTTAGTGCTATAAGCCAGGTCACTTCTTATAGTATAATTGTCTAGCTTGTATGCAACATGTAATAAATAGTTCTTGAATGATCAATAATGCTCTTAACAAATTTTCTGCATTAATAGAGAATAACAGTAATTGTAATTCTATAGTAATTTTCTACATGGAAAGAAAATAAATGTCACTGTCACAATAAGCTCATTGAGCCAACAGTTCGCACTTGGAGATAATTTAGAAAATTGATGATATAAACAATATACAAAAAAAAATCACATTGCTTCTAGATAATCTTTTGCTGGTTAAAAGGAGCATTTGAAAATGTTATATATGAATTGGTTTGCATGTTTTTTTTTTCTTTAGAATAGCCATTCTCCTCCACTTAAAGGGATACGGTCAACAGAAATTAAATGGAAGGATAATTATCATAGTTGTTTTATTTTTTAATCAAGAAGGTAATTATATTGGAGGGTTCTAAATACTGCGATAATAGAGAATGATGTTGACAAGTTCTGTAAAAATTGCACATTTCCCTGTCTGTGCTGAAGAGGCCAATAAACATGGCTGAGAGTAATTTGACTACCTAAGTAAACACATTAATTTCCTTAAAGGTTCATTTTTTTTTTTGGTTTGTTTTTTTTTGCTCTCTATGACCTCATGGACCACACCAGACACTTTATGTCCATGGTCATGCTGATCCACTTGGTTTTCATGGCAGAGATACTGGAGTGGGTTGCCAGTTCCTTCTCCAGTGGGCCACAGCATATAGCCCCTGGTATTCCTAGGTGGTCTCCCATCCAAGTACTGACAAGGCCCAACCCTGCATGACTTCAGGGTGGTGTGATCTCTTGGTTCCCTGACTGGAATAAAACCCAGGTCGCAGCAGTGAAAAAACTAAATCCTAACCACTGGAACCTAAAGGTTTATGATACATTATAAAAAAGTTCTTGTTTGCACAAAATATTGTTGCTCTACATGTTAAAGGGCCCAATATTGGTCCTTTCCCTTTTCACTTACGCAAATCATTGACAGCTGCAGTGCCGCTGCCAACCTCTAGATGGTGCTGCCGATTTTCGGAATACTGATGCACATTGCATATAAGGCGCGCCGGCAGTAGAGGCCTTGAGCTATGAGAGATGTGCCCGAGGCCCTCGCTGTCAATTTGCCGCTGTCTAGTTGCGCCACGTTGGAGTGGGGAATAATTATAGGCCTTCCCGGAAACTTGACGGTATCATCTAGCGGATACTTGCTGGCACTGCAGCTGTCAGTGCTGGTGATTTCATGTGCATACACAGCGAGATCGATCCCCAACATTTTTTTTGTAAAAAAAAAACAAACACATTTTAAACATTGTTTTTGTGTAAAAAAATAGGGGTTTTTCAGAATTGTTTTTTATAATAAGGTGAGACCAGGAGGTATCATTATCTCTTCATTTGTCTCTAGTCTAAAACAATTGTGTGCTTTTTCACAACTGCCCATGAGTACCTATTTCCATCTCCCCACAAATGTAATCCAATTCAACGCTAGTCTAAGGTGGATGAAACCCATTTTATTTGCTCTTCAGTACGGATTTACTGATCATTTTCTTAAATTAATTTAATTAACTTTCGTGTAAGAAAAATGTAATGGATAAACATGTTCTTTTAAACACGTGATAGAACGTTTGGGGCTAAAGTGTATCTTTTTATTGTATTTGCAATTAGGTTAAGACCTCCTTCTGACAGTTTCCAATTACAGTATGCCATGGTACTGCACCAGCCATATTATGAAGCTCAAAGGAGAACAGTAGTGTGCAAGTCTGTCTTACAAGATGTTTCAGCAGTCTAGGATTTTGCTATTTGTCTCTAAATGAGCACAGGTGAATCAATCAGAATGAATGGTTAATTCACATGTGCTAAAGGACTTGAGTACACAATCAGAGAGATCCAGAAATCTTAGAGTGTTGGTGGCCCTCTTAGGATGAGTTAATCTCCAATGCTCTTAATTCATTTGCTCCAAGTGTCACTTCCAAATTTGTCAGGTTCGGACACAGATTCACCTTTTTACCACTACTTGCTCATGCCACAGAAGCCTTTAAATGTGATCAATGTCTCTGTCATCCCAAGTTGCAAACTACCATTGGGGAAGAGAGTAGTCTATCCCTACTAATATTTTTTATTACGACTTGTTTCATACAGCTGGGTGTCTGTGCCTGACAATAAATAATATCCCTTCTCCTCATCTCTTTGTTTGACCTGTTTCTAACCCACAAAAATCAGGATCCTGCATCTATAGAGGGTAGTGCATTTACAAGTAAACCTAATATGTTTATTTGCTGTGCATAGGCTATTAAAACAGTAGGCAGTTTAAAATAAATAAAAGTTAACAGTTTCTTAGTTTTTAAACTGTTTTCCTAGAGCTGTATATCTCTTCCTACCTGTGTCTATCAGCGGAGTGGTGAGCTCTTGATATAAGCAGGACTAAAAATGAAGTCTGACTAGTGTAGGTCCTGCTTCAGACAGAGCATGCTCATTAAAGAGGACAGGGGTATGATTGCTCATGCACTGTCACTGGGTGGGAGCAATGGGGCATCTGCAGGCATGATACAATAGAGCTGTTACCACTGTATAGTTAGTGGGGCAGGGCCAGTGACATCAGCCAAGCTTGTTTTCAAGCTCCACAATAGTCCAGCATACAGACAGAATGGCCATGCATCTGATAGACACGGGTAGGTGGAAATAAGCAGCTCTGTTTGAGGAGAAAACATACAGTTTATAAGCTAAGTAGAAAATGTTATATTTTTTTACACTTCATACTGTTTTCAATGTGCACAGAAAAGCTTTATGCATAAATGTACTACAGTGGTCCTTTAAATACATTGAACAAAGACTGTGGTGCCATATTAGTCAAACCAAGTTGAACAGTAGATATGATCAAACCTTGATCCGTTTTGATTATTATACAGATTTGCCAAACATAATTGGTAATGTTCCTTTTAAAGTGCCCTTGCCTAAAAAGTTTTTCTAACTTTAGTGTGAAATAGACTAAAAACAAAATCTGCTTTTTATGAGCCCTCCTTACCAGACCTTTGACTGGGCTTTGTTGAATAATCATACTATTTTTCTAAAGAGACAGTTTGTCCGGGTCTGAAATGTATGTAGTAATATTCAGCAGAACTAGAATACAAATATGATGTTTATTTTCAGTGTAATAATTGGTTGAGCTGTATAAAAATGCGGTCCCTCAAATATCGAGGATAAAAAAAAATCAGGTTTACACTTTGCTAACTAGTGTTAGCGGTTATTTCATAATTTAAGCTGGTTGACAGCTTTACTATTAAATGTGCAGAGCACAATAACAAATCTAACATGATCCATACTGCTTTTGTTAGCGGCTAATTAACTAACTACCTGAATAAAAGATGAAGCAGACATCTCAGTATTTTAGTCATCAGGACAATTTTTAATAGACTCACCAGAAATGCATTTGCATGAATAATTTTTTAAACAAAGGAGTACCATGATTACAGATTTAAAATGTCGACGCCTGTTGGCAGTTGGCGGCATCTTTTCCTGAGTTTTCAGTCTTGTCCTATGAAACTAGTAAAGGGGGGTAGGTTTGTACCATTTCCACAACATCTATGCCTTATTTATTTTCTCCTCTGGAAACAACTCCATGAAAACCTCCTGTTTTGTTATATTAATCACTTTATAATCCATCAAGAAATTATTATTAAAGTATGATGGATTAAATTGAATAGGGTCTTGGAGAAACATATACATACCTTCTAACTTTTTTTTTTCAGGGGACATTCCTCTGTCCGTTTTTTAGCCTCCAAAATGTACCTCTTTTGAAGTTAAGTCCCACATTTAAAACTTATTTTTTTAGTTTCAACAATAATCTCTCTATTGTAGATGTGAGTTACCCTAGATAAAGTGACACACTCACTAAACACACTTTTCTGTAACCTAGCTTCACATTGTTTCAGATACCCCCTTAACGTTAGATTCCATAGCTTAATCTACCTCTGCAAAATCACCCACAGGAAACTATAGAAGTTAGCAAGGGTAAGCATGACGCTCACCCTTGCTAACTTCTATAATTTCCAGTGGGTGAAACCGTTAGTTGGCCGCACTAACTTTTATCTAAAATAATAGCTGTCATGACCTTAGATAGCAACTCAACCTCTACAATCTGCTAAAAAATATTACTCAATACACAGGTAGAGGGATCCCTCAATCCTGCACTGTTGACGGCCGTAGCAGGACAAGGTTGCCCACCACTGATTTAATTGATCAAATAAAAAAAAAACACAAGATTATTTTTTATGAAAAAATATCCATCTGAAACTTAGCAAGTTTACATTTTATCAAGCAGGGAATGCATGTCTTTGTAGTGTTTGAACAGGCAATATGGCTTCATTAACACTATGGCCAATAATTAATTGTCAAAATCGCAATTACTGGAGCCCGTAATGTAGCCCGTAAAAAGTTACTGATATTTAATTGGCTTTTTTTAGCTACCTGCAAAAACTATGTCCTATCTATTCCTTTGATGTTTCAAGGCCGCAAATTTTACCAGTGCTAAAGATGCAAAATCCATATTTAATTACAATTCAACAAGTCTGCAATTGCCTTCAGACCTGTAGATAGAAAAAGTATTTAAAAAATCCCATGAGTACTAGATAGGACTCACAAGTGGGTTAAACACCTGTTTGTAACACTGTAAAAGCAAATAAACACAGGTTACTGTACTTTAAAATACTGGGAAAGCAATGAAAGGCGTTAGAATTAATTGCACAACAGTCTCAAGCTTGCAAATCTGCAATAAAAGTAATTTCTGTTTACGTTTTATTTCCATGTCATATTGATCCCAGGAATCAAGAAGTTAATACATATCAGGCCATCAACAGTGACTAGAACAGATGATTTATTAATTATTTCTGGATTGCGAGTCTGATCGCAAATCGTACCTTTAAAAACTAATTGATTGCAGTCTGAACTCCGTGTTTTACTGACGTCATGATGACGGTCTCATTTAGTATTGGCTCTGTCTAAATTGTAACTTACGGACTTGCTTACTTGATCATGATCATACCCTGAAATGCTACGTACGGGTTCGTGGTTTGCGTGTTGGGGCTGTGAGCCTGTAATTGCAGGCAATTAAATACATCTGTAACTGTAGCAAATTTCTAACCCGCAGACATAAGGGCTGTTTGAAGGTAATTTCGGGCTTGGAATTGAATGGGGGCCTATGTGTTTAGATGTAGCTTCTCCGCTATCAGCAATGTTATAAGTACCTCTCCACAGATCCTGATTGTCTGGACAAAAATAAACTCAGCAGGTTTGCCTGACTCCAGTACTTAAGGGCTGGTATCATTCCAGATATCTTGTTTGAATAGAAGTAGGTCATTGGCTCAGTAGTTTTTATTTATTTAGGAAAAACCTGTGTTGCAAGATACAAAATATGGATACAAAATAGAAACAAAAAGAAAAAAAAACATAAGCTTTTGTAATATTAAATAAATTATAAAAAGCTTGTAACTGTTGTATCCTTTTACCTTGGACGTTAACAATTGTGAGTTGATTATAAGCCATATCTGTAAATTATAAGCTCCATCTAACCAATACCCTTAGCACACGTCCAGCTCAACATACCAAACAAGATAAGACTTTGATAAATCCATGTTTATTTTGCAAAACCTCAATCTCTGACAGTTCCATATCTACTAAATATTAACAATCTAAAACACTCATTTGCAGAATTTTGATTAAGCTGTTTTTTCCATAAAGCAGCCACCTGTTCAGCTAATATCCCAGCTATAGAGAGATATATAAAGAAGTGTTAGATATCTTGAACTATAAGCATGAATTATCAATAAAGACATCCCTCTCTCAAACACTTTTTGTGTACGGCCATTAATTATCAGAGTGGGGTGATAAGAAGAAGAGCATGCCCTGTTGGTGTAAAAATAATTATGAAACTTAAAGATCTATGTGACTACTCTTATATATGGAATTGGGCATGCTCTTCATAGTCACAAAGTAATTGAGGTTGAAAAAAATACTTTTAGTACATCAAGTTCAACCTTTTTAGATCTCCTCTGATCTGCACTATGCATATTAATTGTTAATCACTCTTAACAATGAGAGTTTATTTATGATCTTAGATGAAGGAATTTACAGAGAAAGGGGGTCTTTTTGTTAAAAATAACTTTCATTCTGAGATATCTAACACCTCCACTAAATAAAACAAAAAAAACTACAATTATATTTATTTCTATGTGTACTTTTCGTTCCTGCTATGCCACTTCAAACCCTTTTTTGCGGTTGGCAATTTGAGTTACTCTGGCACCAAACGGGTTAAACTGACAGTAGTCTCTTTTTTTGTTTGTTTTAGACATCACCTTCAAATAAATTGATGTATGAAAAACTGATTTAGAAATGTGTTTTATGAGCAGGTTTTACAGGAAAGACAAATATAAACATGTCACGGCTTTATGTCTTCTCACATATGAAGTTTATGCACTTGTTTGTATACCCGACTTTTATTGTTTCCCTATAGCCTATACATATTACCCGCATCCGGAAAAGCCAACGGCACAGATTTCTGCTCCCCGTTAATCATTTGTATCTACTTTTCTTTTTCTTAAGATGGGTTTTTGATGTATATTTTTAATTTTGTTTTACTCCGAACTTGCACAATTATTATGCAGCCACTCTAGAAACGATGAAATATAATCACTGGCAGTGTCAGAATATAATAACTGACTGTTTAATTATTGCAAGGATAAGTACATATAACAAACAGCGCTCAGACGTGGCTGTTGTTCAGAATTGTATTTGTCACACCAAGTGCACTCCTATTATTTGCCTTGCCTAAGCAAACAGACTAATGGCTGCCTAAGAAGGTGTCTGGGGATGCATGTCAAGCGCTAGGTGTATCATGCATTCAGACTGGTGTTGGGGTGGAAAAGTCACTGGTTAGGGGGATGGGTGCAGTGACCTTGTTCTCTCAACATTCTGTCTTTACACTGAAAGGAACAGATGAGATCCTAAATTATTCACATCTCTGAAAGCTTATAATTGTTAACAGTGGTGGCAGCAGCAGCATATAGAGACCGTGCTTTTTTTTTTGTCAAAATGTCTGATCTAGTAAACCATCAAAGCCTTTCAAAAATTTGGACAATTTATTTTGTGTATTTTTGTGTAGATTAGTATTTTTTTATGTTATCCGAAGTAATGGGGTTTTCGTCTCACCTTGATAGTAGACCACTTGATAATGCACGTTTAACTAACATTTCTCCGCAGTTAAAGGACCACTGCAGTTCAAGAATAAAGGGTACTTGTTGAGTATGTACCTAACTAACAATATTAGATGCAGTGTAAGCCATGAACAGGGTTCCCTGGTGGTCTAGTGGTTAGGATTCGGTGCTTTCAATGCTGTGACCTGGGTTTGATCCCAGTCAGGGAACTAAGAAGTCACACCACCCTGAAGCCAAGCAGGGTTGGGCCTCGTCTGTAATTGGATGGGAGACCACATAGAAATACCAGGAGCTGTATGCTGTGGCCCACTGGAGAAGAAGCCTGCAACCCACTTCAGTATCTATGCCATGAATACCAAGTGGATCGGCATGGTGTGTTCCGGTCCCATGAGGTCACAAAGAGATGGACACAACTGTATGATGCAGACACAAAAGCCATGGACATAAAACATTTTTGGGAAAATCTGAATTTTTGAAGACTCTGTTTATGAGAACAGGAATCCATTTTGTGTTTGTTAAATGACATCCTGAGAGTTGGATGTATTTGTAGTTACCAGTGCAGGAAGGGCTGGGGAGGACGGAACAGTCTAGCGCCTTTGTTTGATAATAGGATAAGATTGACCCGAAGCAAATACCATGTTTCTTTCCATGCAACCATATCTCTACATAAGTGTAAACATTACTCTCATACATACAACTTCCATCAATGTATCTTGGACCCCTCCAGGGTCCTGTATAATATTTATTCATTTTTTTCAGATTAAAATTAATTCAAATTAGCTTTATTAATTTTTTACATGATTAATCATATGCTTATTCAAATTTAACATTTTCAAACATAAGCTGTATTTATCTTTCCTTTATTACAATTAGTATTACAATCCTTTAAAGACACAAATCATAGCCTTTCAAAAGAATAACCTGCATCTAGCACAGCAAAAACTATTTTAGTCAAATTATATAAAATTATGAATTATTACAATCATTTAAAAACAAAATAGTAGTAATTCATCATTTTGTATAACTGGTTTAATATTTATTTAATCATTCTAGATTCAACATATTCATTTAAAAGGGCATGACATGTTGAGTTGAGTAGGGAAGAAATGGATTGTCAGGCATAGGTGGTGTCTGCTTTAATGTTCCACTGTAATGGACCAGCTTTTATGACTTTTAAGCAACAACAATCAGTATTAACAAATTTAAAAAATTGGTTATATGTCTGCACCATACAATGCCCATTAGGTCCGAACAAATCACAGAATAAGCACTGGTATAAAGTAGTTTGCAAAGCATCAGGCAAAGACAAACCATTAATACACATGTTCTTCCATGTACCAAGGAAGTTAAGAGACCTGATGTCCCTACCCACAATCCTTTACTGAGATTACCTGGAAAGAAGTCCCATAATGCATCTCTGTCTATAAGTGAGTGCGGTCAGAATGGCTTTTACTTTTCTGGAATCCATGTAGATTGCTAGCTTCCTGGAGCTGGTATTTCCTTCTTATCGCTTCATTGTCTTAGCTTTGTGTATTTTATTCTTATCCTCATTTCAGCTTTTTACAACAGAATATGTTGGCACTATAAAAATAAAATACACTAATAAAAGGAGCGACTGAAGACAACATGTGTCAGTAATATCTGGAGGAGAGGCAAGAAAAATTTTCACTCGCCAATTATTCAGCTATTTTTTTTTTTTAATAAGCAGTAAACATGTCAGTAATGCTTTTCTGGTGATAATGCTTTAATTGTTGCATGGATATGGGTTTTCTTTATTGTTTTCTCTAGAGTGTACCTTGTTATTTCTTTGTCTTTCTATTGGAGATGGAGCCAGAAATAAGTAAATTAGATCTAGGTGCTTGCATCCCAATATAACAAAATAAATGACATTATGTTCTATTTATAGCCATTCGTTGTTTTAATAATAGTTTATCAATTTCTAGACAAATATATTAGGTGTAAAATATACAAGTATAGTATTTATATGCTGAAGACTGAAATTACTCCTAAGTTAAATACATTTTAAATAGATTTACCATTGTTTCTTTATCCCACATTTATCAATTCATATGGGACTTTGGATGTAGATAAGATATCCATTCACTTCTATTGAATTTCCATAAAATAGATTGCTACTTAACATATGATCACATTTCCAGGTAACAAAACAGGAAAGTCCACAAAGCAATGACCACTCACAATAGACAGTAATTGCTTATAATGGTTGATAAATCAAATAGTTTTTTTTTAATATATGCAAGATTTAGCACATTATTAAGTTAAGTATTTCTAATCTAAATGGTTAAATAAGGTTAGTATACTAATTTGCAATGATAAAACATTCAACAACTGTGTGTTTTGCTCTTACAGGGCCACTTTAGTGCTTGTAAAACAAAGGTAGTGATTCACAATATTACCTCTAGTTGATGATTAAAAAAGTCAAAGGACATTTTTAAATGATATACTTGAAGTTTATTTTTTAGGCTTCAGTAGACATGCTGCTCTTCACCCCTATAAGATGTCCACGGGATGGGAGAGAATCTGCCCAGAGAGTCTTTATGTGTGGTCCTGATATATTATTTTATCTGCCTACTTCCCTGCCCTGTATATTGCAAACTAACTACACAGGTCTGAAAATATATAGGACAGCCTTCTGGGCAAATCCTCTTTTACGTCCTAACATCTATCAGGAGGTGGCCAGAAGCACATCTGCTGGAAGGAACAAAAGTTTTAAACAATACACTGATTTTTTTTTCAGTTAAATCCTGCCTTTATAGCTAATCAGTAAATAAATAGACAAATTGAATCTCATTATATCATCACTTCAGTGGTCCTTAAATGAGAAATAATTTTCAGTATGAGAATATCCATCTTCAACATGCACACTACCATCAACTACACACATATGTTGAGGCTGGTTACACATGCATAACATCAATGTGGAGCCTTCATTATTTTCTTCTATATTGGGCTCCTTACACAAGTATCCCTGGTACTCTGCTGACAAATACTCTGCATGTGTTTTTGGCAATTAAGAGGGTTAACTGCTTGTGAACATCAGTCATGGGCTCAGTGCCGGATCTACCTTTTAGAGCCCCTGGGCAATGAAGTGGAAGAGCCCCTGTGAGCGCGTGCACAAGGTGTGCGCGCACCCAATTATCCCATTTCTGAACATGTTCATCACTCTCTTGCTATGTGAGCAAATCACAGACATTTGCCAATGACAGACATTTTAACAACATAGCTAATCATACGGACACCAAGCTATTATTTGTCTGTGAACTGCAGCAATTTATTTTTGAGCCCAAAAAGTATTTTAGTGGTATTTAGGCTAAAAAACAGGCACCCCTCACAGGTAGGCACCACTAGGTGGCTGCCTAATGGGTAATCCGCCCATGCACGGGCTATGCCGCATTTTGGATAAAAAAAAAACATCTTATATTGTAGACAGTTGTTCAAGGCAGTGTCTCCTACTCCTTTTGTACCTGTATGGTTAAATCTTTTTAATCCTCCAATCAATAGTATCACAAGCCTGGAAAATATGTAACTATGTTCTCATAAACCATCTAACAGTTGAAAGCACTTTGAATAAAAAGTGCTATACAAATGTGAACAAATAAAGTAATGAAAGGTGCACTTTGTTCTAGTAGGGTAGTCCAAAATGAATTTGATGGAATATGAAGAATATGCAAATTCAGAAGTTAATAATAATGCACATTTTAAAATATACTTCATTGACCTTAAGATATCGGACAACCAGCAGAAAGGTTATGTGTTATATCTTTCAGCACAGAATGAGTGTTATTGTAGGACAGAGGGTTCCTTAATAAATATGACCCTATATCTTAGTTCACATGGAGCTGTAATATTGAAGATTACGTGATGAGGCACCACATATTTCAGCTTCTTTTTGTAGGACTGTAGGTCAGAAAGGTCCAAGTTAATATTTCACATGGATTTTAAATCTGGTTTCTTAGAACAAAAGAGCCTCTGTGTTGCGGATTCGCTGTTTCAGCAGGTAATCTTCAGTGGAGTCACTTACAATTTGTGTAACAATAGAAGGCCTTCAAAGTGTGGTGTTCTCCCCCTCTGTACCTTATGTATTCAGCTTTTCTACAACTCTTTTTTGACAAACTACTTCAAGATACATTTTCAGTTTACAAATACCTTTCTAAAAGAGCAAGATAGACACAAATCCTTGTAGTATAAAGTTATCAAGTTCGAAAATGGCTTTAGCTGGAACATCAAAAATCCAACATGCAATAACCCCTTCGCTGCCTGCGGAGTTAATTTGACAAGACGTCTCAGACTATTTGAAAT
This sequence comes from Discoglossus pictus, assembly GCA_027410445.1. Taxonomy (NCBI): domain Eukaryota; kingdom Metazoa; phylum Chordata; class Amphibia; order Anura; family Alytidae; genus Discoglossus; species Discoglossus pictus. The sequence continues at coordinate 101,705,487 of CM050163.1, read as the reverse complement.
TTTATTTTTATTATTTCTGAAGGCAATCTGACATTAGAAATTCAATTTAAAAAAAAAAGAGACATAAAACAAAACTGATTGCATCCCTCCTAATGACTAGAAGATATTTTACAACCTCAATTCACCAGTTCCATTAGGCATTATATTTATACCCACACCTTAGCTAATTAACCCATTGGTTTCTTTGGTAACAGGATATGTATTCAAGGAAACAGTGATAAAAAAATCTCACGTTGTCTACTGAAATGTTAACTTAAAGTTAAATGTGTGTTACAATAATATGCTATTTTTAGTGTTGTTCAGTCGTTTCCGACTCTCTGTGACCTCATGGAGTGTAACATACCAGACACATTTTTATGTCCATGGTCATGCTGATCCACTTGGTTTTCATGACAGAGATACTGGAATGGGCTGCCAGTTTCTTCTCCAGTGGGCGACAGTATGCAACTCCTGGTATTCCTATGTGGTTTCCCATCCAAGTACTGACCATTCCCAGCCCTGCATGGCTTCATGGTGGTGTAACCTCATTGTTACCTGACAGAAATCAAACTCAGGTCTCAGTGGTGAATGCACCAATTCCTGACCACTGGACCACCAGGGAAGCCATGCTAGCTATACATATACACAACTGTTGTCATGTTATTACAGACTCTGGTTAATTATTACTGCACCATTATATTGATAACTTTACTGTACCTTATTGACTTCACCTTAAAAGAAAAAAACAACTAAACATATTGTAGGAATACATTTAAAGAAGACCAGATGTTTATATTCTGCCTTTGAATGCCCGTTTGGAGAGTATAGAAAGCTATCTGTCATGAATAAAACATCAAGATGTTGAAATCATACTGTAGCTGGGTAAATAAGGGGTTACACTTTCCAATCATTGGTGTTGTCTCTGGTTGCATGGTACAAGAGATATCCCAGCCCTGTGCCTGTGTGATTTATGGCTAGCCGATAGCTCCTGCAATAGCAATAGTGAGACTGAACAGTAATGTCAAAGAATGGGAAGTATAAAGCTACTCCCAAAAGCCTCTTAAAAGTTACACAATGCTTGAGGTGTGTATCACTACTGGGGAGTCAGCAAAGAAGAGGGGGGTCTGATTGCATGGCCAGGAACCATCTCCAAAATTATTCTCTATAATCAAACTGCCTGCCTTAGTAAATATGGCTGAATTATAGTTGTTGCTCCTGTTTTTTACTTTAATAATAATCCATTTACCTAAATATCATTGTATTTCCATTTATAGTACTTTTGTTTATTTATACCAGGTATGTATACATAATATATATATTCATTGTTCGCTAAATCTCTTGAGTTGGAAAGCAGTTGATTTTCAACATTAGCATAAAATTCATAATTTGTTTTGTCCAATCACAGGCAGCTAGCTATTCCATTGTTGCAATCTGTGATAGCAGTTTATGCAGAAAGGCATCACACAATGTGTAGTCCCCTGCGCAAGGAAGTAAGGAGGAGTCAGACATTGCTGTGTTGATCTCTGCATAGTGCTGCTGTTGGATTGAAGGCTAGTATAGGGTCAAAAACATGCTCAAATGCAGTATTTCTATTGGTAGGTACACTTTGCTTATGTAAGCAAGTGTGGGGGTGTGGATTTTTTTTTTTAAATAACATAAATCTGTATGTGTGTAGAATGACTCGGTGTAATGTTTGTGTCTGATATAAGCAGCGTGTGGTAGATTAGAAAAAGGTAGAAACAGGGAAACTTACATATACCTTTAACAACACAGGAAATATTATAAAATGATAGCTTCCTTTGCAATCAAACATCAATAAATAAATAGGCTAGTTTGAGAGATATGATATATTGCACATATCTTGTCTCAATTTTATTTAGGTGGAATTTCCCCTTTACAGAATCAATCCCCAGATTCTCCTTAAATGTGTCAATCTCACAGGGCTGTGATATAAATTATTAAAATCTGCAATATCTATGTCATATGAGGAAAATTGTCATTGCAGGCCTTCGCTGTCCTACACAGTCCCTGCAATAGATTAGTGATTCTACCCCTAATGTATTATCATTATTTATTCTTTATGAGCATTTCACATCTGAGCTGTACCCAACTATGACAAGGCCAGTGCCCAGTGATTGTCAGACTTCACATATAAAGCACAGAAACCAGATTTCAGCCAGAGATGGATCTAACTTTACTGAGTTTAGTATTTGTATTGCCTACAAACCATTGTTACAAATACTCCATTATCCGTGAGAGATATTGGATATCTGCAAAAATGTATCATTGTTTATGACCAAATATCAATGGCTCTGCAGCTTCTAATTTAACGTTGGATTGTAAATACAAATCATCGAGCTAATAATTGTATGCTATTGTTAATTCAGTGCTGCCTACAAAACTCTGTAAAATGAAAATATTAGTTTTACACATTGTCAGCTATCCAGATAATCCTATAATGCAGTACAGTATACCTCGCCAGCTAGTCTAATGGAACAGGTCACATCTGTATGATGCAAGCCATGTTAAAAATGCATTGCGGACACAGATGGATGAAACATTAAGTGATCCCTTGGAACATGGCAATTGCATAAATAATTTTACTAACTACTTACGCATACCAGCTTCCACAACCATGATTACTAAGTGTTTTAAGTTTTCACACCCTCGTATGAATTAGCTATAACAGTTTATTTTAATGTAACCCACCTATACTACTACAGATTTGCTGCACTCTCCTAATACTGCTTTATGATATCATTTTTGCAGAAAATTGGGATGTAACATGTTTACCATAACTCATTGGGCATCTTTATCTTCTATAAATATTTCAACTAGGTTTAATTAATTAATTGTATTTTCTTTAATGCAATTTTCATTTAAAATGCACACTTTACTTATTGCTAAGAAACTGTAAAGTTTCTGTCCTCTTGCTTCCATTTTAGTCCAATGAAATCTGCCATGCTTCACACCTGTGGCTAGATAGCTCTACATACTGGGATCTAGGCATGGTAAAGCCTCACCTCAGGGGCAGGTATTGCCATTCCAGTTGTCTTATGCTGTCTATTAGAAGCTGCTAAGATAAGTTTCCCTTCTGGATCACTAGCTTGTCATGGTGAAGGGGTTTGTGTATCTCACTGAAGAGTCACCCAAGATGGGTAGGTCATAGCAGGGAGATCTGACAATTGTTTGCTAAATCTCTTGAGTTGGCAAGCAGTTGATTTTCAACATTAGCATAAAATTCATAATTCGTTTTGTCCAATCACAGGCAGCTATTCCATTGTTGCAATCTGTGATGGCAGTTTATGCAGAAAGACATCACACAATGTGTAGTCGCCTGCACAAGGTCCACTGGAGAAGGAACTGGCAATCCACTCCAGTATATTTTGCCATATGGATTAGCACAACCAGACACAAGATGTGCCTGGTGTGCTGCGGTCCATTGGACATAACTGAACAACAACAACAAGAGAACTTTAAACTAAACAAGAACCCTGAGTAAGATACAAATAATTAATTCATTTGAAAATGATAGCATGAAAAGCATAAAAGTATGAAAATGACAGAATGAAAATGATGAATGAGAATATCATATTGCAGTTTGTTTGTTTTTCTTCACAACTAAAAAAAACTAATTTTAGACCCGAACAAAAGGCTAGTAATACTATGGCGCCAAGAATCTGGTATAGAATATTTACAAACCCCTATGTCAGGAACTTAATAAAGTATAGCAATCATACTAAATACTAAAGTGTTAGAAATGTCTTGAGAAATTCTCCATTCATATGGGATATGTACGTTAGAATTTGACATCTCCAAAAATGTACTCCTTAGTACATATACCTCTGTGTGCTTTACCTGTAGGGAAAACATTTTGTTTATACTGATAAGTACATTTCTGACTGGAGAATTACAGCCTTTCATTTTTAAATATTGTATTCAATTTTGCTTTAATAGTAGGGCACATTTTGTCTATGTGCAAGTATTACAAACCTGGGAGAAGTGGGAGGAACAATGGACACATAGAGAATCCATATTAATTTCTATTTAAAAAAGGTCATCTTCAAATATCTCCTTGACAATAGATTTCCCTAAAGGTGACTTGCCTGCTCAAACTACAGACAAACTAGCAGCCTAAATAGATTCTCATATGATAAAATCAGACATCTAAATATAAGATATTCTGTAAAATGTCTTAAGTTTCAGTCTTGGATACTGTTAAAGGTATACATAAGTTTCCTGGATTTCAAATATTTGGTAAAAACAGGCAATGATTATCAGAAAATTATGTGTTATATGGAAATGATCAATGTACTTACAAAGTTATGTGCAGGAAAGTAAAATCCAGCTTTGCACACCCACAGGGAGCTTACATAACCAAGTACGCAGCCAGATACGTTTGACCTTTTTGGTAGAGAAACTTTACAGCAAAGCCAGGAACCCCAGAGCTTGATACAAATGTATTAGCTGCCTGAGCCTCCTCCTGATTGGCCAAAACAAATTATGAATTTTATGCTAATTTAGCCTGGGTTTCAAAGGGGTGTTAACTCTAGTTTTCGACTGTGAGAAATTAGATGACATTTTGCTAACTTCAAGATAAGTGTTTACATGTTTATTTTGGTATTTTTTATGCAGATAAATGTTTTCATACACCACTGATTCTCTATCCGATGCATTCATAATCCAGGAAATTTAGATATGCCTTTGATGTTATTATTTTGTTACATACTTCACAAACTACAGTTGTCCTTTAAGTATCCATATCAAGAATGCTCTCATTGTTCTCTAACAATATAAGAATCTACCCCCACGAGCCGAGGATTCATTGTGCCCGTAAATCCTATCACTAAGACACAACAATAAACATTATTAATGTTAATATGTTAATGTTGTTAATATTTATTATTATCATTCGTGAATAAAAGGGTCACCTTTGATTTGGGCATCTGAATGTTTGTTGATGCAAGCCAAGCTTTAGGCAGCTGTTTCTCATGCTGAGAAGCATTTAGCAGTGAAATAGGGCTCAAGGCTGAGATAAGTGCTTTTTAAGCAAGTTTTAGAGTGATTTATTTTCTGTTAATTGGACGTGATTGTTATCACAGCTATCATCAGTCAAATTATATCACAAGAACATTTAGCTGTTGCCATCAAAAGTATAGAAGCTGTGAAATGGATATCCTCCGGTCAGGACCACTTACAGATGCATCAATTTCTTCTGTGTAGACATAAATAAGTTTCTGTGAAAACAATCACAAATCAATTAAAGCATCTTTCTTGAGAGTTTGTTTCCAGCAGTTTACTCTTTCCAGACCATTGTTTTTTCTCTGTTTGCATAATGAAAGAGCAGATGAAAGCGATGGAGGTTTGCGATAATACAAAGATATATATTTTAGAAATCATATGCATTTCTTTGGACTGCTTGGCCGCAAGTAAATTTATTTTTGTTGGATTTGTTTATTTATTTTTTTTAATCCGCTACTTCTTTTATGTTCAAGAAGTAATTATACAATGGCAATGCAAAAAAAAAAAAATATGTTAATGTGCAGATATGTGAATTAATGCTTTAAATAATACCTTTGTCTCAATATAAACTTTTAAAAAGTTAAATGCATTTCATAAATGTTTTTCCACAGACTGAATATTTCATGCTTCACAATGGACTTTGAAATAGCTTTAAAATGCTTAAGGACATTTAGTAAACAAATAATAGGTCTTTTGTCATTTATTTGTTTTGCTGCAGTGCAAATTTAGGAGCCCTTTACTTTCTGCTCTTTTGAAGAGCTAGAATAAATAATCAGTAGACAGTTCAAAAAAATGAAATAATTATATATATTACTGCAGTTTTATAACAGCTAATTGACTTAGTTTCTGAGTTCACTTGATGAGACAGATAAACATATATTATATGAGAACCTATAGAGAGTAATGAAGTTGCTCAACATTACATATGGTACCATTCTTCTTCATTAGAGCACATTAGCAATATAAGACTTACAGCCTTATTAAATTGCGATTTGGCCAATTGAATAGGGCTGTATATGAGCACAGAGCATATTTTTTTACGGAACATTTTAGTTAGTGAACTTCTATCCAAAAGCAGGGTCTTCACTAACTAAAAACTTCTGTAAAAAATATGCTCTGTGCTTATATAGAGCCCTATTCAATTTAATAAGGCTTTTAATTAGGCAATTGTAGTCCTAAATTTTCTATCATGCATTTAAAAATGTTGTTTTAAACATTACTAATTATTTTTGTGTATGAAGAATGAGTGGCCAACAGGGTAGAAAACTCATATTAAAGTAAGAGTCATTGCATCCTCCTCCATTTGTCCTGACCAATTGCATGATGCATTGTGGCTGAAGTCTTGAGAATCTATTGTACGGCACAGGACTGTGTTTTTATTACCTTACTTTCAATATAGAACCAGCTATACAAAACAAGTAAACAAAATAATAATATGTAACTTACTAACATTAGCAGCTAAGAAATGAACCAAAAAGCATTTAATTTTGGAAACTCAGGGATGGGGAAGATTATGCTACTGGAAGTTGCTCAGCTATTTAATTCTATTGTCAAGTAATTATTCACAGTGGCAGACTTTCACTAGGACTGAATATAGATCTTATTTGCATCCATTGGGCCTCATTCTATTTTGGTCCGGACAATTGAATAGGGCTCTATATAAGCACAGAGCAATTTTTTACAGAAGTTTTTAGTTAGTGAAGACCTTGCTTTTGGATAGAAGTTCACTAACTAAAAACTTCTGTAAAAAAATATGCTCTCTGCTTATATAGAGCCTTATTCAATTGGGCGAATCAAAATTGAATAAGGCCCATGGTTTCTTCCATTCCACTAAAGGTGTATATTCCTAGTAGAAATGAAAGCACATTTCCTCCACTATTACAGCCAAAGTAAAGGTGTATGGCAGTTTCATGGCTTATGAATGTATCTGCAAACATTTCTGTGCCTGAAAAATCCAAAATAAACATTAATAACTTACCCCAGAGTTTGCAATATTTCTATTGGTTACTATGGGGTGCCTAAATAGGCACCTCTGGGAGTGTGGAAATCATTTTTTTAAATAAAATAAATCTGTATGTGTATTCTTATTATTAACTTTTATTTGTAATGCGCCAACATATTCTGTAGCGCTGTACAGGCGATAAGAACATGGAAAAATACAATATGTGCATAGAATGAATCAATGGCAATGTTTGTTTTTGATATAAGCAGCATGTGTTAGATTAGACAAAGGTAAAAATGGAAACTTCCATATACCTTTAATATAATAGTATACATTAAAATTAAATTAAATAACCACATGTACAATATCACCTGTCCTTCAATATCATGGATTTTCCATGCAAAAGTTACTTTTTTAATGTTCAAAACATGTTCTTTTAAACAACATGGGAGTACAGTGTAGCTTTATATATTCCTGTCTTGAATGGCCCAACTAGGTAGCATGCTAGCCTTGTCTGCCTATAGCTGTGTATGGCCCGGGTTGTGTGTTGCTTGCTCCTCTTTCTTATCTTGTCTTCAGGCAAGACCTCCCTGCCCCTCTCACAATCACAGAACACATCTCATCTGTATGATGCAAGTCCCTTGCCTCTAGCATTTAAGACAAGACAGCTGGCATTTCATATGTTGCGCTCTGCTGACCCTGACAAGCCACCAAGGCTCCCTCAGGATGCTGATGTGCTAGATCTCGCACATGGGGGAAGCGTTCCCCTGATTCCAGGTGTCCAATAAACTAGTCATGAACTTTCTAGAGGAGACATGTACAGATAGTCCATGTTTTCTTCAGTTGTACCCCATGCTACAAGGCCACAGCACAGTCGGTGCATGACACTGACAAGTTAACTTTTGCATGGCTGATCACATATTGGTAGTGTATAAACAGGAAGGAAAAACAATTGTACGATGAGTATTTTAGACAACATGTGTGCATTGTGTAAAAGGTATCAGTAAATATCAAAAGTATGTTGGATAGCAGCAATAGGGATAAATACTATAAAATATTATAACACAGGAATGTTATACTATGCTTTTAAGTTATAAAAAATGGGCAAAGTAGATGCATATATTGCTTCAAATCTGTGACCGAAAGTCTTTTAGGGCCTTTTCTATGGGAAAATTGCCATTTACAGTCCCTGAAAAGGACCACTGTATTTTGTTACTTACTTCAAACATGTTGATAAATACATATATAAGTCAAGTTTGTCTCTAACAACTTAAGATCTCTGTACGCCATGATCATAATAGCATAGAGGAAATCTTAAAATTAGAATATTCTGCCGTATGTGAGTTTCAGTTTGAACTTCTAATCAGCCTGTAGCCTAAGGGGGAGGGGTATCATACTCAGGCTTGTTCTCTATTCAATCATATTGTTATTGTTTCTTATTGAATGTAAGAAGCATTTTTTATACCATGGCTGTCCTTGGGGAACTACTGGGACTATATTGGGAGTTCGCTGATGAGTTTTGTTCTCTAATCATTCCTATTCATACTAACAGCCTTTTTTATAGAACTGAAAATATGAATCCATGGTTGGTCCCAGTTGTCTGATCCTGTTAGGAACATAAACATGTCTGCTGTCACAAACACAATTTAATACAATAGTTAAAAATTGAAAGGCTGTAGTTATTACTTTTAAACATTATAACAACTTTTTGCCCATTATCAAATCAAGTTTTCATAAGAGCATATAATAAAGATGGCACTTCAGTGGTCATGTAGTGAATTCCTTACCTGTATTTTATGATATCTTGTACTACCAAACAATCTATAGATAAGTTGGTCAGTTATGTATTTCCATTTCTTTAAGTATAAACATATATTTTGCTGTCAGATAAGAAACATTTGGCCCATTTAGTATCCCTGTTCTATCTACTATAGACTTCCTTAACCCTATGGACACCTTTATGTATTCTTTTACACTACCATATATCTAAAGCCCCCTGTAATAATTTTGTTAAAATTATTCAAGTCCTGCTTTTTACTAGATAGATGTAAAAAAAAAAATACTTGTGATATAGATGGATTGTACAAGCACACGCCTTAACCCTTTGTTCTATTCATCTTTGTTCTATTTCATATGTACTGTATTATTTCCTTGAAGAATTTTTTTTTTTTACATAATTTTATTTTTTTGCGTGTCCTCCACGTCCTCCAGTACTGCAGGAGTTCATCTTCTAGATCAAGGATACTCTGAGAGTTTGCTATTCATAAAAGAATACCCTTGTCTACATCAATTAGAATATCTATGGAATGCAGAAAATGCCTGTCAAGGAAAAATGTATTATCTGAGAAAATGTTTGTTTTAGATCTGAGTTAAAACAGATACATTAAACAGCCTTGTTGTGGGCCTTTATTTTCCTTAGCTGCAGCTAATCTAGGCAAACATATTTCTTAATTGCAAATTTCAGGTACCACGTCTGTCTTGGTGTATTCAAACCATCAAGCAGTCTACAAATATTATTTCAGAAATGTAAGTTTAATAAATGTATCAGGCTAAGTTATTCCAATAATACAGTATAGATAGGATAAACAATATTTTTAAATAATGTATTTGCACAAAATGTATATTTCTTAAGTGTTGCATTCAATTTATCTGCAGGTCTGAAAAACTATTGGTAAGGACTATCCTAGATCAAACTGTGTCCCATAGACCACCAGTGGTTTTCTAAGCTCTGTTCAGGTGGTCCGCAAGACAAACGGCACACCAAACTAAATTTAAGGAAATTAATAAAAATGCATAAAAATGTCTTGATACTAGATTTTATGGTTTATAAGTGCATAGGCTATATACCACAAAAACCTAAGTAGTATTGAAGTGATCCTCCAAGTCCCTGATTAAGTTTTAAGTGGTCCATCTAAACAAAAAAGTTTGGGATCCATGGCTCTAGACTGTTATGAGCAGAGCCTTCATACAGTCTACGGTGATCGTCTGCTATAGAGTCTCTAATGGTGGACAAAATGCAACCTAATGGATACTTCCTATGCAGCCTCCAGCCTGCCCTCTGAAGTGGGACAGCATGTGCTATCCAACAATACACATATCGTTTATATCTCTTCACAAATAGAGAAACAATAGAGTGTATCAACTACAGTATATTCATCAGCTCCTATATTTGTCAAATCGTATATTAGTTTTTTTTTGAGGCAAATAAAAGGTTCTATATTCATCCACAAATCCAATATTAGTTTTTTTTTAGGAAAATAAAAGGTTCTATATTCATCCACAAATCCAATATTAGTCACACAAAAAAAAGAAAAAAAAAGACAGCATTGGACAAGTTGCTAAATCGAGTGTTAGTGAATTGTTGGGAAAGGTACAAAAAAGACATCAATCACCAGAATTGGAGTTACCAGATGTTTTAATATACACATATAGACATATGTGTATATATGTTTGGTCTGGGCCTGCATGAGTGCTGCCAACACTGGGGAGCTGTAGTTCATTGGGGGAACCATGAATGCCAACATGTACTGTGACATACTGAAGCAGAGCATGATCCTCTCTCTTCGAAGACTGGTCCGCAGGGCAGTATTCCAACATGATAACGACCCCAAATACACCTCCAAGACGACCACTGCCTTGCTAAAGAAGCTAAAGGTAAAAGTGATGGACTGGCCAAGCATGTCACCAGACCTAAACCCTATTGAGCATCTGTGGGGCATCCTCAAATGGAAGGTGGGGGAGTGCAAGGTCTCTAACATCCACCAGCTCGTGATGTCATCATGGAGGAGTGGAAGAGGATTCCAGTGGCAACCTGTGAAGCTCTGGTGAACTCCATGCCCATGAGGGTTAAGGCAGTGCTGTAAAATAATGGTGGCCACACAAAATATTGACACTTTGGGTCCAATTTGGACATTTCCACTTAGGGGTGTACTCACTTTTGTTGCCAAAGGTTTAGACATTAATGTGTGTTGAGTTATTTTGTGGGGACTCTTAGATTGTAAGTATGTGAATTTTCAATCTTGTAGGGTGCCTTAGGAAAAGCTCTACACATACTAGATTCTAAACTCAAAGACTGGGCTCTCCACTCTTGCCTTGTACTTAAACGATGTAAAGTGCTACAGAATATGTTGGCACATTACAAATAAAGGACAATACGAATAATATATATATATATATATATATATATATATATATATATATATATATATATATACTGTAGTAGTAATACACATATAGTAAATAAATATTACATTTGAATGTCTAAAACAAATTAAAAAAATGTGTTATCCTGCTCAGAATTCCCAGAAATACAGTTATGGGAGGGCAGGGGCATGCAAATGTGCCTACAAAGGCTTTGCTCTTTATCCAAATACCATTTCAAACATGCCTTCTTTTAAGCATATGCCTGCTGTATTACACAGCTTTAACCAAAGCCCAGGATTTATTATGCACAAGCCAAGAAACCTATCAACTGACAGCTATATATATATATATATATATATATATATATATATATATATATATACAAAAGTAATAGTAGCTATACAAGACATCAAAATACATTTTTAAATTGGAAAGTGCCAATTTACAATGTTTAAACTTTTCTTAAACAAGGAAATTATGTATATATGTAGCATTTCCAAAATGGCTAGTATGCAGTAACAATTTACGAGAAAATGAAAATGTTTAGGAGCAAGGAAGTACCTTAGTAGAGATATGCTTGATTTCTAGAAAATATTTATGATAGAAATACAAATATAGGAGCTGGGCACCATGATTTTGCTATTCCCTTCTATATATTGATATATGCTTTTTGTAGATCCATTTTGCCCTTCCACTTGAACATTTTGTCTTGTTTTCCTACAACTACGGGTTCATCAATTTATTCTTAAAACAAAGAAAAGCCCTTCTGTGTCGGTGCTGTTATGTCTATTGCCAGCAACCAAGTTCATGCTCTGTGCCCAGATTTACATTACATTTTTAATGTGACACGGTAGCGTCTTCATTTCCTAGTGGATAAGGTCAAAAGTTTATGTCGGCATCATGGAAAATATGCTTGTTTTTATGAACTCTTGTCACAGGTAGATGAAATGTTTTATTCCTTAGAAATCACAGGTCATTTAACAGAGACGTCTGCCTAAAACAACAACTTAAATATTGAAACCTAAAGCACCACTGTAGGCCCATTCTTTTGAATAAAAAAACTTTATAATACGTAAAATAATTTTAGAAAGCAAAACATGAATGCATAAATAAATACATAAAATAAACACAGCCTTTATTTTTTTAACTGTTTATATGCAAAGATTATTTACCGTTATTCATTCTCCATACATTAAATTCTCCATACATTATTTTACAAATTAAACACTTGCATATCACCACATGAAATTGTCCAAAATCAAGAAAGTTCATATTTTTTAATTATCTATAAATATTTTTAAAGCACAAAATCAAAATTGTTGTTGTTTAGTCAATCAGTCGTGTTTGACTTTTTGTGACTCTATGGACCACAGCACGCCAGGTGCATCTCTCACTCGCTTCTCCTCTAATCTCCATCAAGTTCATGTTCATTGCTTCAGTGACTTCATCTATCATCTCCGTCTCTGTCGTCCCCTTCTTCTTGTGCCTTCAATCTTTTCCAGCATCAGAGTCTTTTCTAGGGAATCCTGCCGTCTCATGATATGGCCAAAATATTTTAGTTTCAGCCTCATGATCATACCTTCTAGTGAACAGTTTGTTTTGATTTCCAGAAGTACTGATTTGTTGGATCTTCCTGCAGTCCAAGGGACTCTAAGCAGTCTTCTCCAACACCACAATTCAAAGGCATCAATTCTACGGCGCTCAGACTTCTTTATGGTCCAGCTCTTACATCCGTATGGTACTACTTAGAATACCATAGTTCGAACTATGCAGACCTTTGTTGATAGTTTAATATCTTTACTTTTTACCAGCTTGTCCAAGCTTATCATAGCTTTAGTCCCCAGAAGCAAACATCTTTTAATTTCATGACTACAGTCACCATCTGCAGAGATCTTGGATCCCATGAAAATAATATCTGTCACTGCCTCCACTTATTCCCCGTCTATTTGTCAGGAAGTGAGATTGACATTTGCCATGATCTTCGTCTTTTTAACGTTGAGCAGCAGGCCAACATTTGCACCCTCTTCTTTTACCCTCATCAATGGGTCCTTTTCATTCCTCCTCACTTTCAGCCATCAGAGTAGTATCATCGGCGTATCTGAGGTTGTTGATATTTCTTCCAGCAATGTTGATTACGGCAAATCAAAATTACAAATAAATAAATAGAAAATTATACAAATAATTAAATGACAATAAAATACTAAAGGTTGGGGTTAGGGAATGGATTTTAAATTGTCGTAAAACAATATGTTATGTATTTTATTTTTATTTGAGTTTGCAAATATTCTGTGTGAAATAAACTTAGTTATATTTAGGGAAATAAATGGAATTGCATTTAGGCAGTTTTGAAAGAACTGGCGCTTTTATTTGCCACATTCCAATTGCACAGAGAAGCTTACCCTGTATACAAAGTCTTCTCCCACTCAGCATAGACCAAATTATAACTTTAATCATAACATAACTATATAAAAAAAATAACTAATACATTAGATTGATAATTTGATTACACAGACTCTCAGTTAACCAGAACTCTCAAGCAACCAGAAAAAAATATTGAATACTGTACTTTAAATAACAATGTAAATGTTTAGGGCTCGACAAATGCCAGGAGCCAGGGTGCCATGCCACATAATGCTTACAGGCACCCAGATTCATCAACTGTACATCTCTGCAATTCAGTTTTACCTGGAAGCAGACAGGCATGAGTGACTGAGCCAGGGCAGTGTTGGGGTTACATTCCTCTGGTTCAGCACCGCACCTGCCAACAGAACGTACCTGTGTGTAAGTGAGGAGTGAAAGCTGCTGCTGCTAGAACAGCTCTCACAGACTATATACTTAGCAGAACATCATATGTGCAGATAATCTAGTCCTCTTTTAATATTAACTCATAAGCAACCAAAAACTACATTTATCCGGCATCTACAAATCCCCATGGGTGCCGGATAACTGAGAGTCTACTGTAACGCCATAGAAGAGGTCACACATTATACAATTATTCAAAAAATACATTAGTGCATGTTTTAAACATATTTTAAATATATGCTACATTCTTCTGGAGCCTCCCACTTTTCTGTCTCTAGGTGCTTGTATCTTGCATAGCGGTGATCTAAAGCCATGCCCACAGAAAGGGACTTGACCAGTTTTTCATGCTGCTCTGCCCACACAACATGTCACTGTCTGTTATTTTTATTTTTTTGCCGTTTGGTACCACTGTGGTCAAATTGATTCTATATGGCATTTTGAATGACTAAACTTGAAAATGGGCAGATGTTTTTTTTTAGAAAGAACAAAAATTAATGTGGCCTTTGCATTTTTTTACTTTTAAATGCAATTATTCTGTTTGATAATGTTCTTTTTTCTTTTCTGCTATTTTCTCAGCAGTCCGTGTTTTAGTAAACGACTGAGTTTTCCATTAGACTGACAGTTTTAGTTACCACAATCCCAATGATTCCTCTGCATTAGGGGGATCTTCATTTCCTAGTGGATAAGTATTTCCAGAAGCTAGCATTACCTGCATTCTTGGAACCCGGGCAAGACATGCAAATGTGCCCACAAAGACTACGCTCTTTAATCCAAATACCATGGCTCCTTGGGTGTGTTTCTACCCAAGCCCACAAGCCTCCGGTCTAGGGCAGCAGGCTGCATGATAATGCAATGCAGTACATTCAAATGTGCTTGTATAGGCACAGAAATTTCTATATACAGTGCGATTTCGGTCTGCAAGTATACTTGGTGCTCTCTGAAAAACCATGTATACTTAAACCTACATAAGCTCATAATCTGAGATATAGAAAAGAGGAGCACAAACCAGAATGGCATAGGGCTGCATACAACTTAAATGCAACCATGGTCTGCATTCAAAGTATCCATTTCATCTCTGGGAGTTGATAAGCAGAAACCAAAATGGTAGATACTAGATTCCATCACAGCATACAGTAATTCATATAACAGGTAATAAATTACAGGTTGTACTATTCTGTTATGTTCTAAACGCATTGGATCTATTTTCAAGGTTATTTCCATGCAATGAAACATTTGCCTAGTATAAACACTCTTATTTTAAATGCGTGATAGACAAATATATAAGATAAATATTCCCTTAAGCTACAAGGCAGCTTAATAACAGGTGTGAAATCACATGATGAATATAAGAATAGGGAACAATATGGAAAGGTTGCTATGGGTAGTGAACAAGAAGATCATTTTAAAGATAATTACGCCGTCAGAGTCCTAATCATGCCTCTGCTATAAAATGCATGTGCGGTCATTTCTGGAGCAGACTGCTGCTTAGCTTTGCAACTTTTAAATGACTTCCCGTGTTTGTAACTGTCGAATAGAAGTGGTTTTATGCCCCCAATAGTAGCTTTATTGAAAAAGCAGAGTTTGACCCCAGCCTTCAAAATGTCTCTGATAATGATGATCAGCAACTTACTTTACTTTTTAACTTGTATTTCCGAGATTTATAAGGAAAACCTGTCCGGTATTATTAGGCTGGTAATGTTGATAAAACCACATGATGTGCACTGTATTAATTGACAGGAGAGTGTATTGTCACAGCAGGGGATCAACTATTAGTGTGAAAGAACATAGTGGGTGACCAGGAGGGCAGCGTAGGACAGCTGTTATCATTAGTACGGAGCACACATAATGGTTTTGTGACTGCTCCGTGCATAGACCCATCCCAAACTAGTGCTACAGCAGCATGTGTGTTTGTCACGAGAGTCCAAAAGTCACCGTTTTCTTTCAGTAATAAGCCATGTTGGGGTATGTCTATATATATTTTTTTTTATTTAAAGGACCCCTGTGGTCATTTTTTTCTATATTGGCTTAGCTAACTTTTATAATAAAGTTTTTTTTTTTAAAGCAAAATAAATTAAAACAGTTTTTATGTTTTTAACTTGTGTAAGCAATTATTCTTTAAGGTAGGAGTTCCATTTTTTTCATCTGATTCTATCTCAGTGAGACCTTGTAAACTAGTGAGTTTTTCATTAGTCCTTTTGAAATGTGTCACATTCTTGTTGTGCAGACAGAAGCTTTCAAAGCTGACTCTCACCTCAAGAAGGTAAAGAGCAAAAGCCAAAATGGTATTTTCCACTGCAGAATTATTGCATTAATTTATTTTGTGTTTATATATATATATATATATATATATATATATATATATATATATATACTAGCGAATTGCCCGTCAAAAAATGACGGCAATGAAATTGTAAGGTAGCTAATGCTGTTCAGTGTGTAATAATGAAATATATAATACATAAATAAATTAATATACTTTACCTATTTTAAAGCATTGTGTGGAAGAGCTGTGAATGTGTTTTGATGTTGCTGCAGCATTAGTGGTGTGGATCTGCTGTGTAAGCGTGCTGAATGTGTGCAGTATAACACTGTGCGTACGCGAGCCCAAACCGTTGTCGTGTACTTCCGCATTGGCGTAAAATGGCGAGTAATGTGTGGTATACGTTTGTATCAGAATATCCGTAGGTGTTCTGTGGTGTTTTGCGAGTTTCTTGTGGTGTTTTGCGAGTTTAGAGTGCTGTAGCCTCGTTTTCGTTTTGTTCGGCGGCCATTTTTTCTCTCGCTTCAAATTTTTTTTAGTCTCTAAACTGTTTTATTTGGAGTAAAATCGAGGTTTAAGTTGTATTTTTGAGGTGCTGGGTGCTCCCTCTTGGTGTAGGTAAGTTTTTTATGTATGTGGTGTGTGTATGTATTGTGTTTTAAATTTTGTAATGTTCGCGAGTTGCGTCCGAGTGTTGCGAGTCCATAATGTGTGTGAACGTGTGTCGTATGTTGTTTGCGAGTGTCGTAATGTGTGTGTCGTACTGTTTGGGTTGCGACGTGAAGTTTGCGAGGGTCGCAGTTGCTGGCATGGAGCGCCTCGTATGTTGTTTGCGAGTGTCGTAATGTGTGTGTCGTACTGTTTGGGTTGCGACGTGAAGTTTGCGAGGGTCGCAGTTGCTGGCATGGAGCGCCGAAGGCGCTCCATGCCAGCAACTGCGGCCCTCGCTTTGCGAGGTCCTCAGGTGCTGGCATGGAGCGCCTGCGGCGCTCCATGCCAGCAACTGAGACCCTCGGGCAGTGCCCTCGCGAAGCGAGGGCCTCGGCTCGCTGTGCGAGCCGCGGCCCTCGCAAAGCGAGGGCCGCAGCTGGCTACGCGAGTCGCGGCCCTCGCTTCGCGAGCCCGCAGCGTTAGCAACAACTCGTACGCTCACAACTATATATGTGATATATATATATACAGTAATCAGAACTCAAGCAACCAGAGCTCTCAAGCAACCAGAAATAAATTGATTACTGTACTTGAAATAAAAATTACAATTTACAGGACCCAACACATGCCAGGAGTCAGGTTGTCACAAAATGAATACAGGCACCTAGATTTCATCCACTGTATGCCTCTGCAATTCAATTTTACCTGGAAGCAGACAGGAATGAGTGACTGAGCCAATGCAGTGTTGCGGTTACATTCCCCGGGTTCAGCACTGCACCCACCAGCCCAATGTACCTGTGTGCAAGTGAGGAGTGAAAGCTGCTGCTGCTAGAACAACCCTCACTGACAAATATACTTATCAGAGAATCCTATGTACAGCTAACCTAGGCCTCTTTTAATAGTGACTCTCAAGCAACTAGAAACTACATTTAACCGGCATCCACCAATCCCCATGGGTGCCGGTTAACAGAGAGTTATATTTATTTGGTTATATTTCTCATACCAACTGCTACTACTACTACTACCCAAACAGCTTAATATATCCATGATCTAGTTTAATTCCTACAGTCACATTCCTCCATATATACACTTTAATTTAATTTCTAAAATGAAGGGATACATGATGAGAATCAAACCAAAATACTCTCAACATCCATTATCTAATACTGTATACATAAATATTAATGAATAATTCACCAAAATTCTGCAACATAGCTTGGAGACATGGAGATGGAGGTGTAGTTAAAAATGATAAATCAGTTTGGATAACAAAAAAGGACAAAGAAAAAATTAAATATTTAAAGATTAATGTATTATTGTAGTTTACTAATCTTTATTGGCAAATACAGTGGGCCCTTGGTTCTTGACCTCCTCAGAGATCGACAATTTCGGAACTTGATGCGTATAAATGATAAAAAATTGCCTCGGAACTCAACGTGCTTGTTCTACTCCACATCCTGTCTCTCAGTAAGTGGAATACAATTCTGTCCTGTGGTGTAGTATAGTTAGTGACTGCAAAGTTTAGTCTGTGTCTACAAGAACCAAAGTGCAGCCTGTGCCTATAAGAACCAAAGTGCAGCCTGTGCCTATAAGAACCAAAGTGCAGCATGTGCTTATAAGAACCAAAGTGTAGCTTGTGCTTACAAGAACCAACATATAGTTAAAGTGAATTTAAATTCTATGTTAGTTGCTCTAATTATTACTTTATTTATGTCTGTTTAGTTTTAAGGTTTTGTATCAAGAAACAACACCATCAGTGCAAAATGGGGGCTCGGAACGTATTATTTCAATTTACATTGATCCCTATGGGAAATGCTTCCTTTTTGGAACTCACCCTGCTTTCTGGAACATATTAAAGTTGAGTTCCAAGGTACCACTGTATATCAAACAAAATATAACAACTTTCATTGATGTATAACCTTATGTATTACACTTTCTATGACGATTCCTATACATGTAACAACAAATATTACAACTGTATGTTTTTGCCGATGCTTCCTTCTAATAAAAAATGGAATGAGAAAAAATAAAGTAATAAATTAGAGGCTGGATTTGTTAGATTGTAAAAACATTTTGCCTATTTTCTAGTGTAGTTCTTTAACAGAGAATCTTTTATTTATTTATATATTTATCAAACATAAATACATCCACCCTGCTGTGTAGAGTGTTGATAACATTTGTTTGTGGTGCAGGGAATATGTGGTTTGCAATTTTAGACGGCATTACCTATGGTCATAAATCCTAGCTTTCATTATTTTATTTAATTTTTGAAATGTAACATTATGTTGTGGCCACAGGGACAAATCAAATAGCTCACTTATTTTGAAGTAAAAAAAATGAATGTACAGTATTGATCTTAATTCTTTTTTTTTGGGTTGAGGGTTTAAATCACAAAGCAGAAAATGTACAAAAATAACCCACCCTTGCCTTTTTTAATCCATCATAAAATGGGCCAGTAATTCTTCTGTTTCATTGTGATTTAATCTTACCATTTGAATTATACATGGACATACAGGGAATGGAAAACACCTGTCAGGAAGAAAAATCTCTTCTTTACTGATTTAAAGCAAGTACCTTTAAACAGAAAATTTCATTTCTTTTTTTTCTTTCTTTGACAAAAAGAGAATTACCTAGGACAGGGTCAGATCCATTGAAAGCACATTTGTCAAGGCAGGTTCAAATTTGTTCATTGTTTTTATTTCTTCCATATATCATTGTTTTCTTGGAAATCTTTACTCAGCAAGAAGCAAGTTTTTTTTCCTGGGACAGGGGTTTGGTGCCCAGGTCTACAACCTTTCATGTAATGTATTTATCAGTAGTGTACAACACCAGAGGTCTAGTTCTATAAATACTATTAACCTGAGATGTACATCCAGTGGCCCAGGAGACACAATGAGGCCCACCAATGCATTTTATGTGACCACTATAAATACTGAACACTGCAATTTATTTGTCAGGACTAATGATGCATTCTAAAGTAGTGGCCGCATACCCAAGCCACTGGTGTAAAGCTGAGCCCCATCTGTCTATTAACTCCCCCTCCCATTTGTCCAACTATATTTTAAATAGTTTTTAAAGCACTTATATTAATATGCGCGTTAAATAAAATAAAATTGATTGGGAAATCTAATTATTTCTAAATTAAACATTACTGTATATTGAGTTTTAATTAACTTATTCTCTATTGAAGTATGTTAATATATAAAAAAAGCATTTTGCTTCAAATAATACTGTTTGTCAAATTTGATCATAGCCCTTTGTGAGAGAAACAAATATGTTAAAAGGTTGGGCATGAAGGTATGATATAGAAAGGTCCCAAACTATGGTGTGCAAGTTTTATAATGAAAGTACACTGGAATTATAAAAACAATGAAATAAAAAAATAAAAAAAACATAAATTAAGCAGTAATAAGAAGTATCTACACACTTTTCCTGCCTATAATTACACAGCATATGCACCCAAATAGCCCTAGCTTTGCAGATTGTCCACCAAGATCAAAGTTAGTAGCAGATAGGGACGATATTTCAGGTGATCCATCATAAAACTACCTACCGTAAGTTAATTGCACTCAGCATATATAATAATTAAATGTACTTTATGTGCATTTTTTGATAACTTGGAGTTCCAATGTGCTCATTTAAAGGTCTTAAGTTACACGAGTAGTGGATGGCTGTTATTATCACTTAGGACCTATTTTTTCTGAAAATGATCAGACTAAGCTGGATATTTTATCAATTCTTCATGACGTCATATCCCAACTATGTCAAAAAGCTTGATTTCTTAGCAAGTATCTTTTTGCCATAATATTCTTAGGGCCTCATTCTATTATCGGCCGCAGCCGTTGCGGGGCCGCAAGGACCCGGCTATTCTATTCCCCTCCGGCCGGGGATTCCGGCAGGCTTGCGGCCGGTGCCTTGCTATCTCTTGCGGCCGCTCGCGCCGGAGGAAAGCCTTTGATCTAAAACGGCCGCAAGGAAATCGGCCGTAAGAAAATACTATTTGCAATTCTATTGCTCCGGGAACCCTCTCTGCAAGGCTAAAACCGAGCCGCAGCTTACTTGCAGGAAAGAGGTCCCGCTAGCACCAATTAAGCACGAAATATAGCCCAAATAAAGCCATCCTGCACTTTGAGAAGACTATAAAGTGATTTTAGGTGTTAGCAAAAATAGCACAAATTTCCCCTTTACTCAAATCCGTAAAGTATATATTTTTTAATATATGTCAAATATACATGGAAAAAGTCCAGAGTGCTTGGAGCACCTCAGACCCGGCCACGCTGCGGCCGGAAAATAAACAGTTAATGAAAACTCGTATTTGGGCTGATGTGCAAGCTTGAGAGTGGGTTACTATTAATCCTCATGTCCCCCAATATGATCCCTAGCATTTACAGAGCTGTACTGTGCTGTCTTGAATTTATTTTTGACTTTAAAAATTTTGGAGCTTACGGCCGGTTCCAAGATATGCGGCCGGCCGTAAGAAGAGATCCTTGCGGGGCCGTATAATTAAATTGCGAGGTAACAGAACCCCCGCAAGGAATCGCATCCTTACGGCCGATTTACGGCCGATAATAGAATGAGGCCCTTAGTAATTAGTGAAGGCGCTTGTTAAAGTTGTCCACATATGCAGTTTGTTTGGATGATTGAAGAGCCACTGAACAGCTTACAAAGTAACATGCTCACTCAAAAAATATGTTTAAAGCATGATTTTTTTTACATACATGAAAATAATAGTGTCCTTTAAACAGAAAACATGCATCAATTAAACCAATCTGTCTTACATCTGAATTTCCAATTTTGCCTCAACCAGAGACAGTCATGACAGATATCACTACTCCGTTTGTAACATAGTGCTTGCACACTTCACCCTTTAGTGTGTCACCTCAAAGACTCCTTATCATGTCTTGTTCTTGCTTATTTCGCTCTCTGAAATAGACTTTGTTCCTTGATATATCTGAAAGTTTCTATCATATACCTTTCTCTCTTACCTCGTCCAGGCAATATAAATAAAAATTGTTTATTCTTTCCCAAGTGGTTTCTATTTTGTAGACTATCTGACATTTTTGTAGCCCTTCTTTGCACAGCCTCTAATTTATTTATGTCCTTCTGGAGTGTGGCCCATCTACTGTGCTTCTCAAGTGAGCTAAACACAGTATATTTATATGGCTCATCCTGCCAATCAGCAAAGCTGAAATATCATCAAGAATTTCTCAATGAGAAAACAGATCTTTGACACTGAAGTGTTATCATGTCCACTCTGTTTATTCTTCTGTTTACTCTTTTGTATACATCACATTGCTTGTTTACCTTTACCTAAATACATTATTAGTTAAGGGGAAACTACAAAATCCTTAGTAACCACAAACTAGTGCCCATATAAATAAATATGATTGCAATTAGTTGTCATTAAAGGATTGAGTGAAAGGGTTAGATAAGTTTGAAAGTTACATCACTAATATTGTTGTCGTCAGCCGAGTTTGTGTGTAACTCTTGCAAAATTGCGAGTTGCATATTGAGCAGCGAAGGGAGAGGGAGGGAGAGAGAAGGAGACGGAAGGCGAGAGAGGGAGGGAGAGAGGAGGGGATGAGAGAGAAAGAAGGAGAGGGGAGAGAGGGTAAGAAGGAGAGGGAAAGAGAGGGAGAGAGAGAAGGAGATGGAGAAAAAGAGAAGGAGGAGAGAGAGGGAAGGAGGAGAGAGAGGGAAGGAGGAGAGAGAGGGACGGAGAGAGAGAGGGACGGAGGGAGAGAGAGAGGGACGGAGGGAGAGAGAGAGGGACGGAGGGAGAGAGAGAGGGACGGAGGGAGAGAGAGAGAGGGACGGAGGGAGAGAGAGAGGGACGGAGGGAGAGAGAGAGGGACGGAGGGAGAGAGAGAGGGAGGGAGGGAAAGAGGGACGGAGGGAGGGAGAGAGGGACGGAGGGAGGGAGAGAGGGACGGAGAGAGAGACGGAGGGAGGGAGAGAGGGACGGAGGGAGGGAGAGAGGGACGGAGGGAGGGAGAGAGGGACGGAGGGAGGGAGAGAGGGACGGAGGAAGAGAGAGGGACGGAGGAAGAGAGAGGGACGGAGGGAGAGAGAGAGGGACGGAGGGAGAGAGATAGAGACAAAGAGGGGGGGGAGAGATAGAGACAAAGAGGGGGGGAGAGATAGAGACAAGGAGGGGGGAGAGATAGAGACAAGGAGGGGGGGAGAGATAGAGACAAGGAGGGGGGGAGAGATAGAGACAAGGAGGGGGGGGGAGAGATAGAGACAAGTAGGGGGGGGAGAGATAGAGACAAGGAGGGGGGGAGAGATAGAGACAAGGAGGGGGGAGAGAGATAGAGAGAAGGAGGGGGGAGAGATAGAGAAGGAGGGAAGAGAGAGGGAGAGAGCGAGCGAGAGACAGAGAGGAAGGGAGAGAGAAGGGAAGGAGGGAGAGAGAGAGAAGGAGAAAAAGAGAGAGAAAGTGAGCTCAGGGAGAGGGAGCATAGAGAGAGAGGCAGGGTAAAAAGAGAGAGGGCACACAAAGAGACAGAACACACAGTATTTAATACAATATTATACCGTCATTTTTGACTAGTTGCTTAATAAAGAAAAATAAGAATGGAAGTGAAGGATATAGAAGTTAAGAAATGATGTAAACCTTGAATGAATTATGTTTATATCATGAATATTTTTTATTCTTAAACAAGTTATTTATTTGATGGAAGATACTGTAACCTGTGAAGTTATCTGTTAAGAAAGAGCACCCTTTAGAAGTACACAAGGATGTGCATTTCTCCATAGACAATGCAATGATATCTTCATACACTGATCATACACATAATTTATAACTTACCAGCAGGAGCATTATCAATAGAAGGATTCTAATTATGATGTTCCTCATTAGATCCTTACATGAAACTGGCAATATCTTTTATAACACAGAAAACACGAATATATTATTAGTCTCCAAACTGCAGGGGTTTGGACAGTAGCATCATACTTACATTACTACACACTCACTAGATACTTCAACACTAGATTAATTAGCAATTAATAAATACTCCTCTGTGCGCTGCTCAATGCTACACTTACATCTTAGGACCAGAGAGCTTAGAGGTTTTCTTCTTTTATATTTAATGCATTGATTGCAACTTTTTAAGCTTTTTGATATTATGATTAACTGAAGAAGTAGTTCCTTGAGCATGGGTATCTGGTTTAAGTTGGAGAGACACTATACAAGTCACTCCTTCCAAAATGTAGGTGTAAGCCCTGTTGGATATGGGCTCATCTCTGCAAAAAGCTTGTATTTTTGTAGTATGTTACAATGATTGAAATATATATATATATATATATATATATATATATATATATATAATTTCACAGTTGCATTATATGTACTTAGTCACCAATAAGTAGGGCTTAAATGGAAAGAGTTATAGATATTTTTTAAACTGACAGGATGCCCCACTCCTTCTACTGAGCATGCTCAGTCTGAAAAATAACCTAGACTGGTCAGACTTTTTTTTTGGTCCAGCCCCCAGGCAGAGGTGACCATGTCCCTGATAGGTGGATGGAGAGAAGTGGCTCTGCTTGAGGGACATATGTCTCTTACTCTAAAAAAGACAAGGATGAAATATGAAAGCAAATGTATACAGATATCTAATGCCTTCACATGTTCTGTTCCTTAAATTAATCTACAGTCATCAAAAAGACAAAACAATTACTGGGAATTTATAAAACAAAAAACTAAGGGAAGGAAAATGAAGGCTTAGTCTACATAAACTAATTGCTTCTATATTGTGTCAATCTTGCAATGTATATTTGGACTGGTTGCATCCTTCTTTTTATTTAAACTAAAAATATTTTCTCATTTTTAGATAAATTAACAAGTTTATTATCTATTACTTACAAGTCAAGGAAGCTGGACCATTACAATGGTAATTTAAAGGGCCACAGTAGTGCAGTTAAGAGTAAAAGCTCATACTTTTTGGCATAGACTGTTAAAAACAATATGCAGTTTAAAATAAATAAAGTTTTTATTGTTATTCAGAAATTTCAAACAATTAAAATAAAATGTTAAAAAATGAAGATTTCTAATGCATTTATCACATTAAATAGTTTGAAAACAACATGTTTACAATGCTTAAAGGCATAATATATTCAATTTAAGTCCCAATTATTTCTAAGTAACATCGTCCCTTTAAGTGGAACAAATGTGGTAAAGAAGTACGATTTGCCAAGGGAGAATTCATATCTATTATAATTTTAACACCCTTAGCAGTTTTAGTTTTCACTAATAATTTAAGTGCTGGCAACAGTCATCTTCTTTTATTGATTGGTACAGCCCAAAGTGTCTGAAGCAAAAAAATGTGGTATTTGTTTCTATATAAATAATGTAATGTTTTACCATAACAATCATAGATTTGCAACCGTTGGTAGTAATTTAATAGACGTACTGAGCAAAGGGAAGCATCTACATGAACGTAGGTAAACATGAGCACAGCATAAATGTGAAAATAACACAACCACCATGATGTATGTGTGGATTAAATCATAGTTGGAACCTGTAACATGGTGACCAGACATAGGCCCTATTTAATTGTACAAATCGCAATTACATGAGCCTGTAATGGAGCCCGTAAATGTTACTGATATTCAGTTGGCAACATTTTACTATGCATTTTGCTATGCGCGTTCCAATTGCTACAGGCTCAAAACCAATGCATTTGTTAAATATGTAACTCCGTCCTATCTCCTGCTTTGATGTTTCAAGCCTGTAAATGTTACCAGTGCTAAAGACACAAAATCCATATTTAATTACAACAATTCAACAAGCCCGCAATTGCTTTCAGACCCGTAATTGGCAAATGTATCAAGAAATTATACGACTAGCAATCGGGTTAAACACCTGTTCGTAACACTGCAAAAGCAAATAAACACACACTACTGTACTTTAAAATATTTGGAAAGCAATGAAAGGCATTAGGATTAATTGCACGACAGTCTCAAGCTCGCAAATCTGCAATAAAAAAATATTTTGTAATGTTTTATTTCCGTGTTATTTCGATCCTGGGAATCAAGGAGTTAATAGATATTATGGAACCTGCATGGACTAAAACAGTTGCTTTAATGATTTTTATTGATTTCTACATCTCTGGATTGCGAGCCCGATCACGTATTGGACTTCTAAACACTAATTGATTGTAGTTTAAACGCCATGTTTTACTGACTTCATGATGACAGTCTCATTTAATATTGTCTCTGTCTCAATTGTAACTTACGGGCTTGCTTAATTGATCATGATCATGCCCTGAAATGCTACTTATGGGTTCGTGATTTGCGTGTTGGGGCTGTGAGCCTGTAATTGTGGGCTTGAGTCAATTAAATACATCTATATATGTAATTTATTTGGAACCCAAAAGTTTTGTCATCCAAAAGTTCAGTTTGAAGGTAATTACGGGCTTGAAATTAAATGAGGGGCATGTCTTCTGCCTGATTATATTTGGTCTCTTCTATGATTTAGTCTAGTGCATGAACACATTGCTATCTGGGCAGAATGGTTTCTGCCTTTTGTATTTTAAAATACTTCATGGCTTTATTGAAAAAGATGTAGATTTAGCCAACAACTAATAACAAATAGGCATGTCTATAAACCTGTTTTTGGGATTTGTAGTTTCAATAATATATCCTGAACTGTTTATAATTATGAAGGCGAGTTATAACAGAAGGTTGATTGACAAGACTAAGTTAAAGTAGTAATAAAGTTCTTCAAAACATGGTTGAGGTCTGGCTAGTACAAGGGGAGTTATGGATAATCCCACAGAAAGCAAGATTTGTAATCCGGGTCACAGGCAAAGAAATTGAAGCAGATGAAAGGTAGAACCAGGGCTGAAACAAAGGTAATCAAAGAGGCTTCAGCAGCACCCTCACATCCAAAATCTTTTACTGGTACAAGAGACACTTAAATGTATTTAGAAGTTTCATGGATTATGAATGCATCTGATAGAGGAGAATCAGTAGTGTATGCAAACATGTTTTTGCATGAAAATATGCAAAACATAAACATGAATAACTTACGCTAAAGTTTGCAAAATGTCTGCAGTGTTTTCTGACAGTTAATTGTGAGAAGGGATGCCCTTAAAAAGCCAAGCTAAAAGAGCATAAGAGTCCAAATTCGTTTTGGCAGAGGCAGCTACAACATTGTAGCAAGCATGGGGATTCAGGCTCTGCAGCAAAGCATCATGGCATGTGTAGTCTTTTGTTCCCACCAAACACCTCTCTCCTCCCTGGAAGGAAGCGGCTCAAGCAGGATTTTTGCACTGTGCTGCTGTTGGCTTGAAGGCTATAATAGGGATAAAAGCATATCTGAATACAGTTTTGTTATAGGTTAGTACCAGGTACCTACATAGGCACTGCTGGGGGGGTGAAAAACTATTTTTCTTTAAATATAATAAATCTGTGTATGTATAGAATGAGTAAATAAGGCAGAAAACATGACCTAGGCAAGGCGCAGTTGGTATGTGCATGTAAAATGTATACCCCAACACCCATTGAATATAAAATTAGACACAGAACACTTCTTGGGAGATAACTGGCCACAGCGTTTATTGGTAAACACAACATGACGTAATAACCATAACGATAAATAAATAAACATAACCCCGAGGGGAGGAGCCTGGACAGAGACAGTACACCCTACGCCCTGAAGCCTCATCCAGGGCGTTCCCTGGGTGGAACATCCGTACCACCGTAGGGTAGGATCTCCCTCATTTTCCACTGTCCCGGCGACTCCCCTCACCACCCGCCGCTGTGACAATGAAACAAACTTTTGATACCCTATAATATATACTTCAATGATACATATACAACGAGTACTTCAGACAATAAACAACATAATCCGCAACTTATTCTTTTTTTTTTTTTTTTAAACACAGTACAACATATACATCACTTTAACAACAATACTTTAGAGATGGGTGGGTGGGCATCCGCTCCCATGGCCAGCTGGGGGCGAACTGGAGGAAATTGGCGCCAAACGCCCATAATGGCTCCACCTCCCCCAACTAGCCACCTCCTGCCCCTCCCAGGTCCTGCCAGGTCAGGTGGTCCCTCCCACCAACCCCAGGCAAGCCTGAGGTGGCCTACGGGCCCTTCATGACATGACTGCTCAATGTAAAAACTTAAGTTAGAATTAAAACCTGAAGAAAATAATCAAGTCAAAACCATTCACTTGTGAAATACTTAAATTGTATTTAGAGCAGAAATTTACAACTGTGCAAAAAAATCATGAGGTTCATATTAATACAGGAAAACATTTCCAATATCCTAGGGCCACTTTGAAATCTTTTTTAATCTTTAGTCTCACTTCATTATAGCAGTCAAATCTCCAGCATGTACCTTAGTCTGGCCCACACTTGCATAAACACATGTACAAACTGAATGGAGCATATAACTTGCACTCACTGAAGCACGACTGATACACTCTGACATTCAATTGTAGACTTGCTTTTAAAAAATTAATTTTGGACCACATAAAGCAGAGGATACACTAGACATATTAAATACTTTCAGTGACATAGTGAATGTTAGATTGTTTAATAATTCAGCCATATTTAATTATATATGTGTGTTGTGCGACCACCTTTGAACTTTCTATCAAGATACTTTTGTAATGTAGGCATATATACCACTTGTGTGCTGAAGAGCCTTATAATCTTCAGCACACACAAAAGTGACGCTGCTGAGAATGTCTGGATAAAATGCATTGTCTTTATCCACTTTTTATCTAATGGAGACAAGAAAGATTTTTTTTTTTTGCTTTCTTGCCTGGATAGCCCTCTAGGTTTGCAATATTCGGTATGAAACTGTCATATATTTACTTTTAAGTGAAAAAGATTTAGGAATAGTTAAAGCATGTTTTAGGAAATATATTATGAATTTAATCCTGTGCCTCCTGCATGCTGTGGGCAAGTACAATGCAGTGATATATTGATTATAAAATATATTGCCCAATTCTGCTCTACAAGACTATTGTGGTAATATTTTAATTGATATTACTTTTCAAAATGTACAAAATGGTTTAGAATAGAAAATAAAATAATGCAATTTCTAATATACAGTAGCCAGAACTCAAGCAACCAGAAAAAAACATGTAAATACTGTACTTTAAATAAAAAAAATAATTTACAGGGCTCAACAAATGCCAGGAGCCAGGTTGCCATGCCACAAACTGCTTACAGGCACCCCTACCTATATATCATCCACTGTACATCTCTGCAATTCAATTGTACCTGGAAGCAGACAGGAATGACAGGGGTCAGCACTGCACCCTCCAGCCGAATGTACCTGTGTGTAAGTGAGGAGTGAAAGCTGCTGCTGCTAGAACAGCCCTCACTGATAAATATTAGCAGAGCATCCTATTTGCAGCTAATCTAGGCCTTTTTTTTATTGTGACTCTCAAGCAACCAGAAACGATATTCATCCGGCATCTACCAATCCCCATGGGTGCCAGTTTTATATAATTTTTTATATGTAATTGTGCTGCTGTGGGATCAACATTTTTTATTTCAGCTATCTCAGATGGGAGGAGACTTTGCACAGGAAGTTTCTATCTGCATAACAGCAATTTCTCATCTAGAACTGACAGAACTTTCCTTAGCAGTAATGCAAAAGTCATTAGTTTACAAGAGCACACCCTCTTGGGAGAGAAACAAGACTAGCAGACAAAACAAAATGTATGTCTGCAGTAAAGAATAATCTTCTATAACACATGTGCTATGTGCAAGACATTGGATTGGTTTACCCTAACATGACATGAGTATTAGACAATCAGATCAAATGGAGGAGGGCTGGATCAAATAATGACATCCAACTACACATACACGAACACAGGAGAGGAGCACAGCCAGCTCAGACATGCCCGCCAAGGTCTGGCTCAAGAAGTTGGAATAGCTCCTGGTTGATGGACGCCGGGGGAGCCAGGCGGCACTCAGTGTGTAGACCCGGCTGGACGTATTCATGTGTGTGTACACCGAATGCCTGAGGAGGGACAAGCATGTGAAGGAGTTCTTGGACTGGGGTGAGTGGGACATGGGGGGCACTGTGTGTATGGAGAAGGGGGAGAGTAGGGGGGCTGAGGAGGGAAAGGGGAGCTCCTGGACTGGGGTGAGTGGTGCATGGGTGGAGGGGGGGGGGGTGCTGATGACTGAGGAGGGACAAGGGGATGAGGAAGGATAGATGGACTGACTGCTATTTATGACCGTTAATTACTCTAGTTTGGTATAAAAGATTAAAAAAAATAAAGATTTTGTTTTATTTTTACTTTCTAGAAAACTTTCTGCCCATAATCAAGTTTAGCTACTCAAAAACCAATATAAAAAAAAACATTGTCCCTAATTATTGGGTCTTTGAGCTCTAATTGAATACTGTGAGACTGCTCTGCTGTAGCAGCATCCTGACATATAAAGTCTCAGCTTCAGACTAGAGCTTCTTTCGTAAGCAAAGCTTGAGGTCAGAAAATGCTTGATCGACAGACACTTCCTCATTTAGAGGCCCATGAGAAATGTAACTTATAATAAATAAAAGCAGCAAAATGTTTGCAATTAGCCTGGTAAGAATTGTTTACGGAAGTCAATTAGACTAATAAATTATTTACAGAAGGTTGTTTATTGGTTAGTGCCTTTAAAGTGGAATACTTTCCTATTTCCTAATGGCACGGTATATATAAGGAACTACTCAGGGGGTATACATGCTAATTAACCTAAATCTGGCAGATCAAACCATTTTTAAATAATCTTGATTTCACTTTAATGAGTCTCCGTCAAATATAGGGTTATAAAATAATCACTTATTATCAGCAACCCTATCACATACAATATCATATACAATATTATATGTATTAAAATACATCATCAAAATAAGAATAAGACATTGTAACAGATTTATAAAGAAAAGTACTCCTAGAAGTAATAGGCAATTTGTAGCACTGGGATTGCATTTGGCCCTTTGGGATAAGATCTCATGGCTCTTTCCCAAAGCATGCTTTTTAATTTGCCCCCCCAGCACACGTACCTGTCTTTTACCCCTACAAATCACATCCTATATCTATTGATCTAATGATTCTTATTACGCCCTTCTTCTTCCACATTCAGTAGTAACTTTTTTTTCCCCTTTTGCTGTGGGCCCCACAAATATATGTATGACATAATGATGACAATGATTGTAACAAATGGTCCAATTTATCCCCAGATCCCCAAATATATACATTTCAGTTATAGTTCATAGATAGCTGTATTTATATTGCAATGAGATTATATGAATACAGCACATTCTCACTCCTCTCAGTTCTTTTAATTTCTTCTGGTTAGTTATCTATCTGATACTTTGTCCCATGTGTAGATAACATTGCCCCATCTATAGATAAACATGTAGTGTAGTTCATCCCAGTATACAGCTTATATACATATATACTTACAAGAGTGTTAGTTCTGAAATTATTTTTTGTAACAAACATTTTTAAAAAATAGCATTTTTAATATATTTCTTCATATTTATTTTGTCGGTCTTCTTCATTTAATTATTTGAACAAATTCTAACAAGTTAACCTTTTCCCCTTGTTAGCATACTGTTGCATATCATGTGTGATTAATGGAGGGACTGCCCCTTTTAGTGACATGAAATGTTAATGTTTTATTAAGCCTTATCTGCCCTTGATAATTGCATAATACCGCTTAAGGCCAGTGCATCGCCTTGATGCCGAGATCGCCAGCAGCATTCCCTCTACTGCAAATAGCTCAGCAATTCCCATCTTCCCATTCTGGGTCATCCGCGTCTGAAGTAGTGGAAGTAAAGAGCTTTTCTCGAGCTTGAGATAGGGCTATCTTTATTTAAGCTTCAGCAGTTGAGACAGATATAAATCTGGGAGAGATTTTGAACATCTCTGCCCTGATTGAAAAGTATCTCTTACTGATCCAGCCATGTTTATGTTAACATGACACACGTCACTGCTTTGTCCTCACTTGTCTTTATCCCTCTATTCACTTAACCTACTGCTTGTGTGTTGACTACATGCACTTGAACCAAGTTATTCAGTTGAATAACTGATAGACCACTGTAAGTGCTACTGTGCTTGTGGGAGCAAGGGGTTACAGCTGGTACATCCACATCTCTTCTGTACAACAGTAATAGTTTAATTCCTTTCATAACATGTTCAGGTTGTGGAGATAATTAAAGAGACACTGTCATCATGATTTCTGCAAGTTTTAAATGGGCATTAATTCCCATAGTTTGTATAAAAGTATATTAGAAATGGAGGATGTTTAAAAAACAGTAAGAACACACAAAATAAAGTATTGAAACTTATTTGATCTTTCATCATTTGAACAATACCCTTCCCCATTCAAACCATTTGGGTAGAAAGTGTCTTGAAGTCTCCCAAAACATTGTCAGCAATGCATTGAATACCATTATACAAACATTGGTTGGACAAAAAAAAAGAAGAAAGAGTTTGCTAAATGTAGCAAGAGTGAAGCTCTGGTTTGCCTCTTATCTATGATAATAAGGGGGTTTATCAAACGGTATATCACTTTAACTTAATGCAAAATATGTTTTCGATGTGATCATCTTAAAACTTGCCATGTGGTGTCAATCTCCTGTGTTCAATTTGGCATTTGGAACAATGTAGAGCAGTTCATCCCAGTAATAGTAAATAATTCCGGACACATCCTTGCTCTTATTAATCAATCGCTTGAAGAAGAACAATATCACATTAACTACAAGAAAACAAGTTTTTTTTTCTTGTTTTTTTGGTTGTCATTATTCTGTAAATCAACCACGGTAATATTTCAGCTTTTGTAATTATCCTTTGTGAGAAGTTGACCTTGAAAATAGGTTATTGTGATACCATATTTAGGCTGGAGTTTCATCCAATGTTTTCAAACTGTGGCACAACCTGAAGCTGACTTCTCCTATTTGCTGCCTTACTTTACTGGTACACTGTGGGGAAATGTATTTAACTTCCAGCTTTAGACTTAGAATATTAGGATCTCTAGCATAAATAACACAGCAGACTTCAGTGGGGTGGTTAAGTGGTAGATTTACAGTAAAATTCAGTATTATATTCTAAATGATACCTCAAATTTACATTAGGCTCTAATTAACTTACAAGTCCCCTTCACCATAAACTTATATTTCAAATCAAGTAGACACTGAAACAAAAGTATGTACAGTATATATATTATAATACTGCATATATATCAGAATCAGTCAAGTCGAATGAATTCTACTAAGGTAGAAATGGTCTTAATGGAGGAGATCAGGACTGCAAATAAAAGGTTTTATCTCTCTTATATTTATTTTCACTTATCATGAGAAACAGATGGCTTCCTATTCAAGTTTTTTGCATGTATACATAGACATATTACATGAGGTTAAAACTTCTAAACTATCATAATTCTAAAATAGAGAATGAAAGGTACATTAGTGTCATCCAAATGTCATACACGATAACATATCTATTAGTATTATCAGATTAGTACTATGAAAAACCTGACCTGTCCATGAATATCTATACATATCTATTTTATGCGTGCAGTATTTATATTGTGCAACCCATTTTGATAAATGGGAGAATAATTTTTTACTTTTATAGGTTTTTTTATAGTTTATTTTATTGTTAAAATATTGACTATTCATTAATTTATATCTATATTACTTTCAAAGAGTGTTATATTATATAGATATTTTCCCACCAATGCCAGATTTCATTCTAATTAAAGGGATATCAAAGGTTTCTGGAAATGTATCTATTTGCTTTAATGTATTTTTTTTTTAAAGAAATGCTTTAAAGCTCTGTTTTTACTGCCTGAAATCAAATAAATAGTCCCTGTATGGGTCTGCCCACTGCAGAGTATGTAGACAGAGACTCAGTAGGGCTGGATGTGCAGTGTAGTGTCCTAGCCCATCAGGAACCACATCTCAGCAGCATTTTGCTGACTGTTGCTGAAAAATGGTCACTGATTGGTTAGTACAGCAGAGTCTGATTTCATGAGCTGCAGAGGGCAGAACCAAGCAGGTAATATTTGTTTGATTTCAGGCAGTAAAAACAGAGCTTATAAACACTTAATAAAATATATACACAGGTATATTATATACTTTGTAAAATCTAGAAACATACCATATCTCTTTAACTAAATACTTTTTTCTTTATTTTAAAAATGTTCTTCAAATTAGAAACTGCAATACTTCCCATAATGGAACCCATGTAGGTTTCAATTATACAATTATGTGAATATTTCTAATTAATTTCTATTTATTGGTAGTTAACTCTTTACCACCAGGGAAGACATGTAGCTGTACATTATCCAATAAATATTCCCTTTTAAATATCAATGAAATATTTTATTATTTTACAATATTTTATTTACTCTGCTAATTTATTCTGCCATACGTAAAATATTATAGGACATTCATACTATATGGCAGTCGTTCCCATACCTCTCCTCAAGACCCACAAGGCAGTCCATGATTTTGGTATGTGAACATAGAAGGAGCAATTAGCATTCAACATACTCTAATTGCCTCATCTATATTCACACAGTGTTAAATCGGAATCATGGCTTGTCTGGTGGGTCTTGAGGAGAGGGTTGGGAACCGCTGCCATATGGCAAATGTCAGCATCTACACTCTCTCCAACAATTTGTATCTTCTACCATTTCCCCTTAAACATTGTAATAGGCTCCAGATACCAGAATTGCAATAATTTATTGTAGTTATGAAGTCCTTAAACTCTACAGAAGTGTTGATGGGCTCTATTTAATAGGGTATGTGCAAACATTTGTCAAGTTATATGTTTTAATATCCTCAAGAAAATAGAAAGGACATAAGATTTCAAAATGAGCATGTTATTTAGCTAGCAATTAACGTGAAAGACGCCATCATAAAAGGCATTGTACATACTTTATGTTTAATGCATGGATCCCTGTGGATGGCTCAGGATGTTGTCATAGGAAGTGCTTAACCTGCCTCGCCATCCCTTTGTCAGCTCTGTACAATATTCCTTTTATCCTCAGTACATGACAAGAGCAGTGGATATAATGTCAGTTGTATTTATTGGTAACTGAGATTCACATTGGTAACACTTTACTATGTTCAGAAAAAAATCCTATTAATTTATAATAACTTTTCAGTTTCTCAATCCTGATCATATGCATAAGAAATCCAATTAACATGTTAAATTAATATATTAATTGTATTAAGTATTTACATTTTTAGTTACTTAAAAGTGTGTCAGCAGCCACTGAGTGCTCAGCCTGTGACTTTTTTTCAGTTTACTTAAATATTGCATTGCAATTTTAAATGTTGCTTCTTTTATGTCAGTGAAACATGATTTTCCACCTTTAAATCTTTAATGCATTTTCATTTATTGCTTGTTATGAGATTTTGACTGTTTTAAAAGGCAATGCAGTAATGTACAATCTTGCATTCCTTATATGTATTAAATGTATTTTTGCCCCCGTTTCAGCATCCTGCTATTAGTGAGGTCGGTGCATTCAAAGAGTGGCCAAATAAGATTGGACATGCTGTCTCAAGTCATGATACTGATAATGTTAGACAGCAAAAGAAAAATATCCCTGACAAGTAGCATGAACTAGATATACATTGATGAGTAATCTTAATTAAGTTTAGCAGCAGTAAGTTTTCAGACAGTTTTGTTTAGATTAATAAAATAACATTCAGCCTATACAATTTTTTTTTTAAATGCATGCCATATGCTCAATGTGATTAGATCTGATTTAAGCAGCAGACCATCATATTCTAAACTACGAGAAAGGATTCAGTTGCAGGAAATTCCTTCTCAGAAGTCCATGTTGTATCTAGGGTTTCTTATTTGGGGTGGCAGCTGAGAATAAATAATAATATGCCTACAGCAGCATAAATGATGGTAGCCCTCCATGTGTCTTCCTGGTATGTGCAGCGCATCTTATAGTCACATCTTGTAATGTTGATGATTTAATTTATTTCAGCATATTGTAATTGAAATTACATTTTTTTGTTAGAAAGCATACATGAGAAATAGCTACTTTTCTTCATTTTTAGGCTTGGCTCCTCCAATTTTCAACCAACTGTTTAGCAGTATATCAGTGGCCTCGTTGCTATACAGTATAGCACAATAAGGGTGATTCAAACTCTGCCAAAAAAGCTAAAAAATTACTATCACATATATAGTTGTGAGCATACGAGTTGTTGCTAACGCTTGCGGGCTCGTGAAGCAAGGGTCGCAGTTGCTGGCAAGGAGCGCCGAAGGCGCTCCTTGCCAGCAACTGCGACCCTTAGCAAACTTTATGTCGTAACGCAACAACATACAAGACACGTTACCACCCATTACGACCTCGCAAAAAAGGGCCGCAACCCACGGACATGAAAAAATGAAAAACACAATAAATACACACAACACATACATAAAAAGCTTACCTACAGCAAGAGGGGGCATCCAGGACCTCAAAAAATGAAGTTACACCTTAATTTAACTCAAAATAAAAGAGTTTAGACACTACAAAATTCTCTAAGCGAGGAAAAAAATGGCCGCCGAACAAAATGAAAACGAGGCTACAGCACTCTAAACACGCAAAACTCCACAAAACACCTACGGATATTCCGCTATAGACGCATACCACACATTAGCCGCCATTTTAGAACAATGCGGAAGTACACAACTACGCTAACGGTTTCGTCTCGCGCACACACACTATTACACTGCACACATTCAGCACGCTTACACAGCAACATCAAAACAGATTGTCAGCTCTTCAACAGAATGCTTCCTGCATATATTACTTGAAAATAGGTAAAGTATATTAATTTATTAATGTATTATTATACACCAAACAGCATTAGCTCATTTACAATTTTATTGCCGTCATTTTTTAACGGGCAATTCGCTAGTAAACATATAAAGAGAGCTTAAAAAGCTTTCAAAACAAGCATTATCAGAAAAATAAAATATCACAATTGTTGCTGGTAATCAAATACTGTTGATCAATGATTTTCTGAGTAAGTTAAGTAATAATATTAAATGTTGTTTCTTGATGTAAACTTACATTTACAGTCTGAAAATGTGCATTGTACATATTGATTAACTTTGTGCTAACTAATTTAAAAAGTTCTGTCGTTCCTTGTACATTTAGGTCTTGATTACATGGCTCCCAAAGGAAAGTGAAATGTTCCCTTAACCCGTAAAGTAGTTATGACATTCCTCCTGCAGCAAACACTTATGAGTAAACTCGTATGAGTGATTGCTATGTATGAACTGGTCCCTGCTACTATGGGAGGTTTTACCTTAAGTGCAATTACATGGCTCCCATAAGAGTTACTGAACCTCCTACGTATTCTCGTAAGGCTCTGCATTTGGTCGCAGTGAGACAAATCCTTAAATGTAATTCAACCTCCCACAAGATCAGATAAACCCCTTTGTGAGAATACTTATGAGACACTTAAGGAGCAGTAGGCAGAAAAAATAGCCTAAAGAAGCTTTTTTCAGGACACTAATAACATAAAATTGAAGCATACACCCTAAAGCACAAAATAAGCCTTTCTAATGGGTAAGACATCCATATACAACAAAACTAAAGAACAATCAACTAAACAGTGTCAATTACAAATACCTGTTCACACCATTAAACACTGACACCCAACTAATGCTAAGTTACACCTGACTAGTACAGAGCCCCAGGTGTTAATCCATACCGGTCTAACATTTAATACCATGTAATAATTTAGAAATAAATATATAATATGATGTGTCTGAGCGGCAATGTTCATGTGCAAGAATAATAATCAACATCAATGTGTCACTGAGTTTCTGGGCTTTGACTCGCAACTTTACACTTGAATCTGCTTAAAGTGATATGGAAGGCTTCTGGATTCCACAAGGAATGTAATATACCTATCTAAAGGATGACTTTTGCTTATTTTATCTTATTAAGAAGTGCTTAAAAGCTTTCTTTTTTTCTGCCTAAAACCTTATAAATAGTTCCTAACTGGTTTCTCCCCTCAGCAGCTCATGAAGACAGTGTACTTCTAAGTACAGAAGTTGCACTGTCTCAAAGTAACCAATCAGTGGCAACATTCTGCAACATGTTACTTGAGAGAAGTCACTGACAGGCTGATTTGAAACCCTGCACTTCACAGTATGTGTATTCATGAGCTACAGAGGGCAGACCCAAAGAGGTACAAATCATAATATTTTAGACAGTAAACAAAGCTTTTAAACACTTCTTAATAATATAAAGTACATAAAAGTAAATAGATACATAGACATATAAAATTACTGTTGAAATCCAGAAACCTTCTATGTCACTTTAAGTATACCCTTGCAAGTCTCAAAAGCTATTTTCCCTTATGTGACAACCCTTCCCCCCATTAATTTATCATGTGAAATAGCCTGCAGGAGCTAATAAAAGAACTCCTGAGGCTACAAGTCAGCCTTGTGGTGGATCCTACAGGAGCCGTGTATTCAAACTCTTAGACCTGAAATACGAAAACTAATACTTTACTTTCAAGACTAGCATACCTCCTGATACTATAACTAGCAAGACTAGCATACCTCCTGATAGTATAACGTGCAAGACTAGCATACCTCCTGATAGTATAACTAGCAAGACTAGCATACCTCCTGATAGTATAACTAGCAAGACTAGCGTACCTCCTGATAGTATAACTAGCAAGACTAGCATGCCTCCTTATAGTATAACTAGCAAGACTAGCATACCTCCTGATAGTATAACTAGCAAGACTAGCGTACCTCCTGATAATATAACTAGCAAGACTAGCGTACCTCCTGATAGTATAACTAGCAAGACTAGCGTACCTCCTGATAGTATAACTAGCAAGACTAGCGTACCTCCTGATAATATAACTAGCAAGACTAGCATGCCTCCTTATAGTATAACTAGCAAGACTAGCATACCTCCTGATAGTATAACTAGCAAGACTAGCGTACCTCCTGATAATATAACTAGCAAGACTAGCGTACCTCCTGATAGTATAACTAGCAAGACTAGCGTACCTCCTGATAGTATAACTAGCAAGACTAGCATGCCTCCTTATAGTATAACTAGCAAGACTAGCATACCTCCTGATAGTATAACTAGCAAGACTAGCATACCACCTGATACTATAACTAGCAAGACTAGCATACCTCCTGATAGTATAACGTGCAAGACTAGCATACCACCTGATAGTATAACTAGCAAGACTAGCATACCTCCTGATAGTATAACTAGCAAGACTAGCATACCTCCTGATAGTATAACTAGCAAGACTAGCATGCCTCCTTATAGTATAACTAGCAAGATTAGCATACCACCTGATAGTATAACTAGCAAGACTAGCATACCTCCTGATAATATAACTAGCAACACTAGCATAACTCCTAATAGTATAACTTGCAAGATTAGCATACCTACTGATAGTATAACTAGCATAACTAGCATACCTCCTGATAATATAACTTGCAAGATTAGCATACCTCCTGATAGTATAACTAGCAAAACTAGCATAACTCCTGATAATATAACTTGCAAGACTAGCATACGTTCTGATAGTATAACTTGCAAGAGTAGCATACCGCCGAATAGTATAACTATCAAGACTAGCATACGTTCTGATAGTATAACTATCAAGACTAGCATACCTTCTGATAGTATAACTAGGAAGACTAGCATACCTCCTGATAGTATAACTATCAAGACTAGCATACCTTCTGATAGTATAACTAGGAAGACTAGCATACCTCCTGATAGCATAACTAACATACCTCCTGATAGTATAACTAGGAAGACTAGCATACCTCCTGATAGTATAACTGGCAAGACTAGCATAACTCCTGATAATGTAACTTGCAAGATTAGCATACCTTCTGATAGTATAACTTGCAAGAGTAGCATACTTTACTGATAGTATAACTAGGAAGACTAGCATACCTCCTGATAGTATAACTAGCATACCTGATAGTATAACTAGGAAGACTAGCATACCTCCTGATAGTATAACTAGCAAGACTAGCATACCTCCTGATAGTATAACTAGCATACCTGATAGTATAACTATCAAGACTAGCATACCTCCTGATATCATAACTAGCAAGACTAGCATACCTCCTGATATCATAACTAGCATACCTCCTGATAGTATAACTAGCATACCTGATAGTATAACTAGCAAGACTAGCATACCTCCTGATAGCATAACTAGCATACCTCCTGATAGTAAAACTAGCAAGACAAAAAGCTAGCATTCAGCAAGGCCCAGACCTAGGGGTGCACTTATTCACTGGCAGCTAGTGTATTGCCATGAAATAGTGTTTGCAAAATGTGTGTGTTTGGTAATCTTAGGATACATAGCAAGAAAGCAGACAAATGTAAATGGGCCAAGGGCAGCATAAAATCAAAATATGCCCCTGTCAACAGGAGCATTCTGTAGACATCTTGAATTGGAAGCGGCAATTCATTTAAAGTGAAAACTGTCACCTTTGATCTTATTGTATTCATCTAATCATTCCCTTCTCTGCAGTGCTTCTTATGAATGTAAATGTATCTGAAGAAAAGTTAGGCCTAGATTTAAAGCTAGTTCAGACATCATTTTGTATATTTCACTCACAGACTCAACCTATTGCAGTATTTTGAATGACAGGTTACCATCAAGCCTTCTATACACTATATGTAGTGCTGCAGTATCTTGCATCAGAGTTCCAGTGACAGCACTGTGGTAATAGTGATATATAGTTAAACATGCATACAAAAAAGATGGATAGACCATGTCACTGAAGCAATGAACATAAGCTTGATTGAGCTCAGAGGGCAGTGGCTGACAGATGTGCCTGGCGTGCTGAAGTCCATGGGGTCACAGTTAGTTGGACACGACTGAACGACTAAATAACAACAACCAAGTATGTGTAATATAATTATGTACAATACTATGTATTATCAGTGACGTAGCCCCTGTTTGAAGGATGTTTTGCTGTAATGTAGTGTGATAAGGAGATCATTAATTTAGTATGTATGCTAATCACATATATAGTTGTGAGCGTACGAGTTGTTGCTAACGCTGCGGGCTCGCTACGCGAGTCGCGGCCCTCGCGTAGCGAGGGCCGCGGCTCGCGCAGCGAGCCGAGGCCCTCGCGAAGCGAGGGCACTGCCCGAGGGTCTCAGTTGCTGGCATGGAGCGCCGAAGGCGCTCCATGCCAGCACCTGAGGACCTCGCAAAGCGAGGGCCGCAGTTGCTGGCATGGAGCGCCGAAGGCGCTCCTTGCCAGCAACTGCGACCCTCGCAAACTTCACGTCGCAACCCAAACAGTACGACACACACATTACGACACTCGCAAACAACATACGACACACGTTCACACACATTACGGACTCGCAACACTCGGACGCAACTCGCGAACATTACAAAATGTCAAACACAATACATACACACACCACATACATAAAAAACTTACCTACACCAAGAGGGAGCACCCAGCACCTCAAAAATACAACTTACACCTCGATTTTACTTTAAATAAAACAGTTTAGAGACTAAAAAAAAAAACGAAGCGAGAGAAAAAATGGCCGCCGAACAAAACGAAAACGAGGCTACAGCACTCTAAACTCGCAAAACACCACAAGAAACTCGCAAAACACCACAAAACACCTACGGATATTCCGATACAAACGTATAACACACATTACTCGCCATTTCTCGCCAATGCGGAAGTACACGACTACGCTAACGGTTTGGTCTCGCGCACGCACAGTGTTACACTGCACACATTCAGCACGCTTACACAGCAGATCCACACCACTAATGCTGCAGCAACATCAAAACACATTCACAGCTCTTCCACACAATGCTTTAAAATAGGTAAAGTATATTCATTTATTAATGTATTATATATTTCATTATTACACACTAAACAGCATTAGCTACCTTACAATTTCATTGCCGTCATTTTTTGACGGGCAATTCGCTAGTCACATATATAGTTGTGAGCAAAGCGAGGGCCTCAGTTGCTGGCATGGAGCGCCGAAAGTGCTTCTTGTCAGCAACAGAGGCCCCCACGAAGCAAGGGTCGCAGTTGCTGGCAAGGAGCGCCTTTGGCGCTCCTTGCCAGCAACTGCGCACCTCGCAAAATTTACGTCCTTACGGAACGAAAATATGAGACACATTATGACCTCGCAAACATCGGCCACAACATGCGCACATGAAAACATGAAAAATACAACAAATACACACAACAAATACATAAAAAGCTTACTTACAGGAAGAGGGGGCATCCAGGACCTCGAACACTAAACTTACACCTCAATTTAACTCAAAATAAAAGAGTTTAGACACTGAAAAATTCTGTAAGCGAGAGAAAAAACGGCCGTCCAAAGATGCAAAACACCACGAAACACCTATTATTTGCCGAAAAACACCTATGAGATAAAAAAACAAGGACGCAACCCGCGCCACCCCAAAAATATTACAAACACAATAAATACAAACAACAAAGACATAAAAAGTTTAGAGACCCAAAAACCACCTAAGCCAGAGAAAAAATGGCCGCAGAACAAAACGAAAACGAGGCTAAAGGTCCCTAAACACGCAAAACACTACCAGAAACACGCAAAACACCACCAAACACCTACGGATATTCCGAAAAAGTTGCACGACATAGAAAACGAAGGATGCTAAATCACCCACATTATATACACCAAACACCATTAGCTCACTTAGAATTTCATTGCCGTAATTTTTTGACGGGCAATCGCTAGTATAATATAGGAAGTAAAATATATTTGGATGACATGTTTTTTTTCATAATCAGATACTTGTCATTATTAACAAGTTAAATAAATTCATCAAGTTCCCTTATTTCTCCTTTCACCTCCTAAACACTGAGCAGGTAGAGCATTTTTCTGTATCTTGGCAACTGACACAAAAAAGTCATAGTATATCAAAAAAGTGATTTTCTCGATTTGATGACTTTAAATCACTGTGTATTTGGAGTCATTCTTTTTGAATAATGGTAGATCAGGACTACAGATCATCCCAAGCACCTCTTCACATTGTGTCATTTTGCCAGTTCAGTTGCTTTCTGATAAGTCTCACTTCATCAGTCAGCGAGTTGGAAATTTCATCACTCATCTCAACCTTTTTTTTGTATTTATTTATAATAGGATTTATGGGTGATTAGTTATTTGGATTGCTCTTTTCCCCATATAGTTCGGAGCAATTATAACATTTGTTATTAGTGCTATTTTGCATTTAATTGAAATGATTATTTTGCATCTTCAGCATGATGCTTACAGCGTGATAAAATTATTGCTCTTGGGAGTATATAGCCAGGCGAGGTGTATTTAGTCATGTAGCACAAAATGTAAACCCATTGAATTCTCATTTTCAATATTTTTTTCCTGTAAACATCTGGTGGGAGCCCTATGTTGTGTGTCTATTGTTTTGCTGTAGAGTTAACAATCACAAATGTGAATTACTTCCTTTCTGGTTCAACAGCTGGACAATAAATCTACATTATTCATAATTAGCATTAGTTACATTTTGAATTATTGCATTAATTAATTTTTAATTAGTAGCAATAGGGGAACGTCTGAAAGCTCTACTGGATTACACAGTCGGTAAGGTCATTTTTACAGCACATTATAAATTGAAGGAGATTTAACAAACCACTCATTTTTTTGTAGACGTCTATTGTAAACATTATGACCCAAAAAAACATTTTATGCAGGCATAATTATATAAAGAAAAGTGCTATGTTACAAATTATAATTATACCCTTCTTTCACAAACAACATAAACATAAAATATCAACCTCTTGCAGAATAATACGGTTGTCATTTTTAACAGGCAGAAGAGAAATGCCAACTAATAACTTTATTTCTGATACATTAACACCCTTCTTGTATATTATTTATGCTATTATATTTTCCTGCAGAGTCATAAAGATTGTAGATCTATCATTTTGGCCAGAAAAGGTGATCTTAAATAACTGTGACCATCTTTATTATCATTGTACCTTCATCTCTATTATAAATTGTTGTTGTTTTTTACCGGCATATGATAATAAAAAGTGTATATTTCTTAATCAGCATATGCATGAGCTCATTATTCGTTTATATTCAGTTTTCATAGTGCTAGCAAACTAACAATGAAATAAACTGAGGCAAAGCAAAGCAGTGTGAGTTATAAATTGGGTTGTCAGTTATCTGCCTTGGCTTGGGCACTCCTTGCCCTGATAGTTAGCACCTGCAAAGCTTGATAAATTACTCTGATGGAGAGAACTCTGAGTCCAGACTTGCACTAGAGCAAGGAGCTGTCAGATTTAAGGAAAATCAAATTAATTTGTAAAAATGCAATGTAAAAAAAATCTTCCATATCCGGGTTGTGGGAGTCAATTAGGAAAATGTAAACTTTTGCATTTTTAACAAATAACCCGTAGTGTGTCAATGACTATACCGTAACTATACCGTTTACATTATCAGGTACAGGTCATTTAAATTAAAGATGTAGTAATATATTCATTCCTTTCCTCTGATTAAGACTCAAAAGAGACTACTAATCTAGATCTACAAAGCAACCTATAAATGTTTATGTGCTAACAGCCTTATTAAATTGTGATTCAGCCAATTGAAATGAAGGGCCCGTAGGCCACCTCAGGCTTGCCTGGGGTTGGAAGGAGGGACCACCTGACCTGGCAGGACCTGGGAGGGGCAGGAGGTGGCTAGCTGGGGGAGGTGGAGCCATTATAGGCTTTTGCAGCCAATTTCCACCAGTTTGCCCCCAGCTAGCCATGGGAGC
The DNA here is from genome assembly GCA_027410445.1 of Discoglossus pictus. NCBI lineage: Eukaryota > Metazoa > Chordata > Amphibia > Anura > Alytidae > Discoglossus > Discoglossus pictus. Next base: position 101,660,893 of record CM050163.1, on the reverse strand, counting down.
GGATGCCCACCCACCCATCCCTAAAGTATTGTTGTTAAAGTGATGTATTTGTTGTACTGTTAATAAAAAAAAAAAAAAAAAAAGATGAATAGTAAGTTGTGGATTATGTTGTTTATTGTCTGAAGTACTCATTGTGGATGTATCATTAAGTATATATTATATGGTATCAAAAGTTTGTTTATTTTGTCACAGCGGCGGGTGGTGAGGGGAGTTGCCGGGACAGTGGAAAATGGGGGAGATCCTACCCTACGGTGGTACGGATGTTCCAACACGGTAGGCCCTGGATGAGGCTTCAGGGCGTAGGGTGTACTGTCTCTGTCCAGGCTCCTCCCCTCAGGTTATGTTTATTTATTTATCGTTATGGTTATTACATCATGTTGTGTTTACCAATAAACGCTGTGGCCAGTTATCTCCCATGAAATGGTCTGTGTCTAATTTTATATTCAATGGGTGATGGGGTATACATTCTTATATGCACATACCAACTGAGCCTTGCTTAGGTCATAGTCTTTTTTTAAGCACATAGCATATTTTTTTACAGATGTTTTTAGTTAGTGAAGACTTTCCTTTGGGTAGAAGATCACTAACTAAATACTTCTGTAAAAAAATATGCTATGTGCTTATATAGAGCCCTATTCAATTGCCCGAGTCGCAATTTAATAAGGCTGTAAATTTGTTGACCAACAAAATACACATTTTCTCACTCTCATTTGGGGGCTATTTATTCATTTTAATAAGGAAAAAATATATAATAATTCTGATGCATCTGGTTCACTCTGGAGGCATCCATGATGTATTGGTGGAAGTTGTGTATGTAAGAGGGGTGTTTACATTTCTGAAGAGTATTACTTTCACTTTTCAGTGCAAGCAGTCTCTTGGAGCTGTGGGGACTCTAATCATGAACAGTCTTCAAAAAATGGTATTTATGTCCATGGCTGGCAGTTGCTAATGTTCATAGTTTATTACATACTTCACAAACAAGTGCTGTTTGGTTCCAGCTACAATGGTGCTTTAAATGCATAAATAGCTACATCACAAATGCAGCTGTAATATATTATATAAAAATCAGAAAAAAAGAGAGATTCAAAATTCAGCACAAATACTTATATTTAAAAAGGAAATATTTCCCAAGGAAAGTAATATTCATTTTGATAAATCTATTTCATTTCTCACCCCGGTGATAACTTATAGCACATTTTTGATAAATAACCTTTATAGTTAAATAATAATGTGTGTATTGTTCAATTATGTAAGAATGAACTCCCCTTGGTAGAATGAAGTGGTCTATGTATCAAAATGGCTCTATTAAAGCTATGCAGCGTCTAAGTGATTTACTATTTAGTCCATTAGCTTCCACCACCTCTACTGAAATATGTTTACAGAGTTTCAGTCATTTCACAAAAATCTCTCAAGGCAGGCAGATGAATGCCAAACCTTGAGAAATTTCAGCTGCCATTGTTAAATATTAATAAACAAAACCCTCCTGTTTGTTCTTGAGTATTGGTCATGTTCCACATACCATACTGACAAATATAGACTTCTATATGAAATGGTAATGTATATGTAATAGAAATAATCTCGATCCTCTAAACAGACGTCATTATTGCGTATTTCTTGTTTGGTTAAAAAGTAATTTTGGTTTGCTGATTATATTTAACTAGATGTTTGTCCGTCATAAATGACAGTATAATATATCCTGCTCTGTCTCTCTCTCTCTCCCTGAGCGACCTCTCCCTCTCTGTGCGCCCACTCCCTCTCTATCTTTGTGCGCCTACTCTATGCGTTTTCTCTATCACCCTGTGCCCTGTCTCTCTGTCTTTATGCCCTATCTCTCTCTCTTTCTTTCTCCCTCCCTCCTTCTCTCTCTCCCTCCTTCTGCCTCTCCTTCACTATCCATCCTTCTGTCTCTCCCTCCCTCCTTCTCTCCCCTCCTGTCTCTCCCTCCTTCTCTCCCCTCCTGTCTCTCCCTCCTTCTCTCCCCTCCTGTCTCTCCCTCCTTCTGTCTCTCCATCCCTCCTTCGCTCTCTCCTTCTTCTCTCTTCTTTTCTCTTCCCCTCCCCTTCTTCTTCTCTCTTCCCCTCCTTCTCTCTCCCCCTCTGCTCCTTCTCTCTCTCCCCATGACTCTCTCCCCCAAAGTCTCTCCCCTATCTGTTTCTCTTTTCCCTCCCCTGTGTCTCGCCCCCCTCGTGTCTGTCCCTCCCGTGTCTCTCTCCCACCTCTGTCTCCCCCCCCCCTTGCGACGTGCAATGGACAGCAGTCTATGTAATATAGTTTCCGTATGTGCGCATGCGCAGCCAGTGTTACACGCATACGGAAACTATATTAGCGATGTACAGTTGCATTTCTCATTGTTTCCCGATATATTTTCTAGTATATAAATGAGTGTTTTATAATTCGTTAGATTCCAGATTTCACACAAGATGCTGGTTCATGGCCCCAAAGATTAAAAAACTTGGCTCAGCTATAAACAAAACACCTGGTTATTATTATCCTTTAATTCTAACTCGACAACATATAATAAAAGAGGAGGAGGAGGATATTAATGGTATTTTGAAATAGTCTGTTTGCAATCTCTCTCTAAAGACACAGTCCAGATTCAGGAAACTGTAGATAGTCTGTATCACATATATAGTTGTGAGCGAGCGAGTTGTTGCTAACGCTTGCAGGCTCGCGCAGATAAAGGCGCTCCTTGCCAGCAACTGCGGACCTCGCAAAAAAGTACGAGACACGTTACCACCAATTACGACCTCGCAAAAATCGTCCGCAACCCGCGCACTTAAATTTTTTTAAAACACAATAAATACACACAACAAACATATAAAAAGCTTACCCACAGCAAGGTGGTGCACCCAGGGCCTCTGCAAGTAAAGTTACACCTCGATTTAAGTCCAAATTTAGGAGTTTAAACACCCGAAAATCACCTAAGCGAGAGAAAAAATGGCCACTGAACAAAACGAAAACAAGACTACAGTACTCTAAACACGCAAAACACCACCAGAAACATGCAAAACACCACAAAACAGCTACGGATATTCCGCCACAGCCGCATACCACACATTAGCCGCCATTTTAGAACAATAACTTATACAATGCGGAAGTACACAACTACGCTAACGGTTTGGTCTCGCGCACGCACACTATTACACTGCACACATTCATCACGCTTACACAGCAGCTCCACACCACTAATGCTGCAGCAACATCAAAACAGATTGTCAGCTCTTCATCACAATGCTTCCTGCATATATTACTTCAAAATAGGTAAAGTATAGCTCACTTACAATTTCATTGCCGTAATTTTTTGACGGGCAATTTGCTAGTAAGAATATAAGAAGCACAGTGCTTTATTCACTGAGGTCTTACTAGAGAAGAAGAACCCTCAATTTCCTGTGTTGTAATAAGGAGATTCTTTTTCAAGTTGGAAAAATCTCACACTTTAATGAATATGTGATAATAATACAATAATACTTACCTCTCTGGTGAGTAATAATACTTCCTTTAGATTGTGCACTTGATTTTAAGCTCAAAGACAGGGCCCTCCATTCTTTTCTTCTTCATTTTGTAATATTGTTTTGACTTGTATAGCGCTACTGAATATGTTGGGGCTTAACAAATAAAGGAAATAATAATAATAACGGTACGAACATGCTCAGGTTAGTGTCTATAACTACAATTGTTTGTGAGTTAGGTATTAATGCATTTAAAGGACTAGTGTAGCTAAAGGAAAACAATACTTGTTTATGAAGTATGTAATACACTATAAACACTATCAACTGTGTCAGCCATTAACATAAATCATTTTCTGGACAAAACAATAATTTTTAAATACTGTTCATGGTTAGAGCTCACACAGCTCCAAAAGTCTGCTTGCAATGAGGGGTGAAAATAAAACCCTTCAGAAATGTAAACACCCCTCTTACAGACATAACTTCCACCAATGTATCACAAATGAAGAGTGAAGCAGAGGTATCAGTATTATTATTTTTTCCTTATTAAAAACTAGCTTTGTGAATAAATAACACCCAAATGAGAGTAAGATAATGTATATTTTGTTCAACAGATTTAGCATATAAACACTTGTATGATAGGTTACGGTAACGCTATATAAAGTTATATACCAAAAACCTTCTACTGGGACAGCCCTCACTTTCCTGCATGATATTGTCCCTATAAATCAACTGCAAGGTTGGTGTTTTTTTTTTTAAATTTACTAAAATGATAGAAAATGTGGCCTTCATACATTTATTTACTTTTTGCCTAAAAAACATCTTCATAACATTAACCACATTGGTTAAAATTGACATCAGATTGCCTAGTTGTAATAAGCCTTAGGGGAGCTGAGTGTAAAAGCCGCTGAATTGAATGCAGCTTTTTCCCATTACAACTTAAAGGGCCTTCAGGCATGCTAGTCATTGCTGGATGTTTCACTTAACACTCTGCAACATGACCCCAAGTCCTCATTTACATTTCTGCAATGAAAATATTTTCATGAGCCTGCTTTAACTTCCACATAGATGCCATTTTAATGTATAATGGTCTTATAAAAACTAATTTAGTCTGTATATTTATATTTTGTCTCTTGCTTGGTAGTCTTTGCATGAAGTACTTTGGTAGAAAATGAATGTCCGTTATATCGAGACATCCTGCTTGGGGATTGTCAATCATTTTATGTGTACTCATGCATACTACTATAGTTTAATAGTTACCTTTTTGCCTGTAGGGCAACCACATTTCTAAATCACAGTAAAATAAATCCAAAAAGACCATAGCCAGTACACATTATTATCTTACATTTAATTTTCAGTTAAATTACAAAAATTATGAAAAGTTGTCATTGAGGCCATTTCTGATTCTGCTAACGTATTCTTTTAGTTGGGATATTTAGGAATGCCTTATACAACCCTGCCTGCCAGGCCACATGGGTACACAAAGATAGGATGTAGACAGAAAAAGCAAGAAATCTAAACAGATTTAAAAAAAATGTTGTGTCTATTATGGACTTCATGTGCATGGTCATGCTGATCCACTTTGTATTCATGGCAGAGATACTGGAGTGGGTTGTCAGTTTCTTCTCTAGTGGGCCATACAGCTCCTGGTATTCCTAGGTGGTCTCCCACCCCATTACTGACCAGGCCCAACACTTCTTGGCTTCAGGGTGGTGACCTCTAGGTTCCCTGTCTTGGAATCAAACCCAGGTTGCAGTGGTGAAAGCACTGAATCCTAACCACTGTACCACCAGGGAAAGTTTTACATACCTCCTAATCAGTTTCAAATACTCTATTTTCTTTTTCACAGTCTCTACACCAGTCTGTACTCTTTAACATATCTTTAACTCAATCAATGTGGATGATGTGGGGGCAGCAATGTCTCATGCCATAGTCCATGTGCATGACATTACATGAGCTTGCTCCCCAAAACATACATGATCACAGAGCTGTGCTCAGTTTTTCTGTAGCGCAATCATCTCCTCAAAGTGGGAACTCTACTTTCCAAAATATGCATAGAGATTTTCACCAGTGTGACAGCAATATCTAATATTCCTGATGGAACTGTGTATGCATTCATAAGTCTTGCCCATGATGTTGAACGCTCATTGCCTCAATTGTCATCTTGTATGTAGATCATCGATAATTTAATGTGCATTAACTGTGCTTGCATGCCAGCCAGCAATAGACACCTCAAATAATAGCCTAACAAATTGTTCATACTATCTGAAAGCCTTTCCCATCTCAAACATATGCTATCACCAATATATATATACTAGAGACTTGCCCGTCAAAAATGACTGGGCAATAAAAAAGTGTGGAAATGCGGTTTGTCACACAATGGGAGTCTACTGTGTGCCTCAACTGCTCGCCTCGCTTTGTTTAGGCAGGAGAACCACCATTTCAAAATCGTAATGTGGTAATGTGCAAGTTAGTGTTGTGAAATGGCGGCTATAGTCTATGTGTTACGTGGTTCACGAGCATTTTCCGTCCTTCCTAATAGTGTATTTTTGTACCTTCTATGTCCCTGGCAAAGTCGTACGCGGCAGGCAGTGCTTTGCACGGTTCAGGGTTGTGTAGCCTCGTTTTCATTTTTTTTGTCCGCCATTTTGTTTCTCGTTTAGGTGATTTTCAAATGGCAAAACTCGGCAAATTCGCTTAAATTCGCGTACAACCTCACCCCCTGACGTCCTGGCTTTCCCCCCGTGCTGTGGGTGAGTGTTTTTTTATTTTTATTTGTATATTTGTTGTGTTTTTCGTGTTTTTTAATTTGCGTGGTTTGGCAGTTAACATTGTATTTTTGCGAGCTTGGGTTTCTTTGGCTAAGGGATTGCGAGGTGGTAATTTTTTTTTCTAAGTGCTGCGTTACTGAACTACGCGCAGCCTTGAAAGGCTCGCAGGATCACCTTCGGCACTCATTTCATGCTAAGTCTTGTGTGTTTCAATGCCTCAACTGCTCTCTTTTGGCGCTCAACACCTAAGTCGTGCGAGCTCGAAAGACTTCTGTGCCTCAACGGCTCGCCTTGCTATGCGAGGCTCGCAACCGTGACGACGAATTGCAGTTTGACAATTATAATATGTGATTTTATATATATATATATATATATATATATATATATAAAAGCATAAAATAATCAGTGATGGGTCATACATGATCTAAATGTTCAAAAAACACCACTATTTAATCTCCCACACATGCAAACCAGCTTAAGACCCATTTTACGCAGTTTCTATTTTTCAAATAGGGATGTATACAATTTTTATTTATTTATTATAAAGTACAAGTTGTAGAGGGACAGTAGATCAGAGCTGCCCAAAAGTAAGCTCAAAATATAGTGGTTCACCATATTCAGTCTGAACATTGATTCACAACTTATTGTAAACAGATAAGTGAGGGATAAGGGGAGAAGATTTATGTATAAAAGAGAAGTTGAACAACATGTTTAAATGTGAATGTGACATTGCGCTGTTATGGTAGTAGATCATCATAGGGTGACTACTGAAAAAAGGTAGATTCCACATCATCAAATTTAACTTTCTCTCTTGTAGATTTTCTTTTGAAGATTTTGAATAAATTAGCTGTTTTTAAGAGAAACGCTAATTTAGAAAGAACATGATAATTATTTCTTATATTTGGTCAGTGTTATATGATATACATCGCTATACTGCCCAAAAAAATACAAAGTTATAGAAAATGAAAATATGACAGCTAACTGGAAAACAACAACTATGTTTTAATTAATTAACTAGTTGCCCAACAATGAACTTCTCAATAAATGACAGAGATCAACAATAAGTTTGTACTTTACAGTAATTACTGTCCTAGTACTTTAAACTGAAATATTTAAATAACTCTAGTTTCTGGAAGGTAAACTATAAGGTAAATTATAAAAAAACTGTTTACCTAGAATGTAGACAATTACGGTATGTATTTCATGCATATTGTATCCTTCACTACCTGAGATGTTTTTGTTTTATCAGATGTATTTTTTCTTCACTAAGAACAAGTGCAGTATATTTGCTTGTATATATGTATATATGCTTGAAATGTAAATTAGCTATGTTCATCCACTTGTTAATACTTTAATATTTTAAGTATATTTGGGAACACTTTGAATAAATGTGCACTTGTTAGTATAGTTATTTTTCTTTTTTTTTTCTGCTGCTGAACTTTTAACTTAAATTAAGCTATTGACCATCTAAAGGCATTAGCATACTATCAAGTATTTCCCATCCCCATCACATTGAGAAGGAATGGTTTAGTATAGAATGACCTTTTGACTGTATATGTGGAAATTTGTTGATTCTTCATTCTGTTTAAATGGCCAAGTAATATATACAAAAAAAGGTTATTAAAGTATATAATATGTGTGATCAGCCTTATTTGAAATATAGAATTAGTGTCATGGAATTTATGTAGACAGTATAGAATTAATATATGGAATATCTAAATGGCTAAGAACCTGTTATAATGTACTTTTTTAAATATAAATACATAAATTATATTGTTTACAGATGTGGATTTATCCCACTATAATGTACAAATGGTACACACAGTGAATTTGTTTCTAATAAATTCCAATTATAAATATACCTCCAGTCTTAATTATCTATATTTTACATTTTTCATAATGGTGAACGCATTGATTATTCTATATTATTTAAACTTTAGAAAGACACAATAGACCATGATATACAGTTAGAATCAATAATTGTAGACATAAAGCTCTTTTCTTTTCCATCATGTGAAAATATAAGTTAATTGAAATTACATTTTTCTTCTATATTATAGATTTTTTAAATATGTAACTTGAGTTATGGTCTTTCAAAAGTATATTACTCAAAAATATTCAGTTTCTTTATTTTTAAGAAAAATGTACACTGAAATACAGAGTGCAATAAATAAATAAAATGTAGCTTCCCTTATTGTGAATATAACTTCCTTTTGTTCATTCTGTACAAATAAAATATTAATTTAAGCATATTATTGCTGATTTATTTTCATATGCAAAAAACACTCACTTCACACACATTTCCTGTATTGGAAATATTAAAAATGTAAAATGCAAGTGAGTGAGAACACATTGAAAGAATCTAGAGATTAAAGTTGCAAAACTTTATGTTGTCACTTTTGAACTTGGCCTTACTGCCCTTGAGATTGTTGCATAAAAACCTCTATAAAGAAATATCTTTCTCCGCGCCAATTGCCACCTCTGTTCTTGAAGACAATACTAAATGTTGAAGGAAAAACCTATTGAAATAAAGGGGTTACAAATATATTACAACTAGTAATATATACATATTTTATAATTATTATAATTATTTTGTAATAAATTATTTATTAAACATAAATTATAAATAGTAATATTTAATGGTTATTATGAGAGAACATAAAGTGAGCTAACATAAATCAAATCTGTATATAATTATATGAAAATTCTTCCAAAAATATTGATTGTACATGCATATTTTATCTATTTAACTTCACTGATTTTGTGTGTGTCTCTAATTTAGCATAGCTGATAATAATTAAAATAACCTGATATTCTTTATTTGAGCCTTGCTGACAATAATCATTATTTCTAAATAATATACATGATTTTTCAAGTGGGTCACTGAACTACCTCACATTGATTTTAGCCTTTGGACACGAACATCTCTGATTCCGTATATGACTCAAACTGTAAAATAGCCCAAGTGGAAATGTTGGTTTAGACATTATTTAAAAGATCGCACTATGAATAAACCATGTCAAGGTCCTATAAAATTGTTAAAAGGGCCAGAGAATAATCGTGTGAAAAGAGGATTTTTTATTTTGTTGCAAAAATGCTATCCTTAATCTGTCTGAATTTATTGTCATTTGTCTATGTCTATTTCCAAATTATTTTTTCTGTAGCTTTATTTTTTGCTCTCTATAATAAAGTAAATACTTTTTTTTCACACATTCAGCTCTAATGGTACATTAATATTCCAGCAGCTTTTCGGAAAGGAAATGTTTATGTAATATTGCATTAAAGGTCCTAATTCTATTATGTTTAAATGTTTTATATGATTTGTCAGGGAAGCTACTCATGTGTCAAATGAGTCACTACTTCCCCTCTGGGTCTTTGTGTTGTACTTGTTATTTCGTGTGAGCTTTTACAAGACGTAGTGGAGGGAAAAGGACACTCTGTGTTCATCGGTGCCCTCTGGTAACTCCCTCTGGGACGTTGCTCTCATGTTAAGGAAGAAAATTGGGGAAATGTAAAACACTTTGGAGATTGGGTGACCAGGAGGTCACTTGGACGTGCTGAGGATTTCAAAAGTTGAAAGCAATCATTTGCAGTGTAACCTATAGTACCAGCTGCATTGAAGAGGGATGTGGTTGATGGCTTCCTTGTTATCTCTCAAGCCACTAATGTTAGTTATGTTTCTATTCACCGTACAATACATCCATCAGATACTATAGGGGTTAAGATATACAGTCTATTGTGAGTTCAACCTATCGAACAGAAAAGCATATTCTTTCAATAGAAGTGTTATGACACTGTAAATAGGTGTTTAACTTAACAATTCAGTACCTTAAACCATTAGAGTATACCATGTACGTAAATCAATGTATGGCAAAAATATACCGTTTTTCTCTGTTTTTAGCCCCAGAACAATTGGAATGTGCAATAAATAAATAGATCATTCAAAGAATCAAAACACTGTGCATGAGTCATTAGGTTTAACAAACAAGAGGAATCAAGTGGTTTAGTTAGCATGATAAATTATTTGTATAGTGTCTAGCCAACCATGGCAGCCAATTCACCAGGTAAAATTGATCCATCCAGTAATTCAGAATTGAGGGTTACTTCCCATTTCCAGTCTTTTCTGTTCTTCTCAATGAATGAATTGTCCAGGGTTGGTGTTTATGGCCTTTCTTCAATTTCAAACACCTCCTGTAGTGTTCCCAGAGGGGGTCCAAATTGCAACTGCTGTGAGAAATATATAACTAAATAACAGATGAGTTCAGTGCAAACCCTATACTTTGCCAGTCTTTACACATACGCCACACCATCATTGGACCTTTCCCCTAAGGGTTACGGTAGTGACAGATTTACTATGTAAAGCTTATTTAACCCTTACCCTAAACCATAACCCTCTATATCTAACACTCACCCTAAAAAAAATATAATAAAGTCTCTCCATCGCACCACCTAGTGGCTGCTGGATGCCACTGCTGGCGGGACGAAACAGGAAATATTACTATTATGTATCAAAAACAAATTTCTCAACTTCATGTAGAATTAATATGGGTTGTTCAGTGTTTATGATATCACACAACTACAGTAATTAAAGTGAGTCCATATTATATAAAGTCAGTTTTCCTTTTTTTTATTTTAGTTTTAGGTAGTAGCTAGAGTTAAAAGGAGGGGAATAACTGATCATTTTATTTTATCCATCCTATAAATGGTAAATGAAGGAAACGGAAATTTGCAATCTTATGTAAAATATGGGCATACTTTGTTAGTGCATGGGTCAATCACACCCTTGATTTTTCATGGTTATCGAAGCTCCGGCACAGTATTCCCCAAATACTGTGTCTCGTGCTGAGTCAGTGAATATTGCTCTTGTACACCTGCTCCAACTAATCATCCACACTGGGGACACAAAGACAAGGTGTTGTACTGGAAGACTCTAAGGTCACAACAGCATTTAACCCCTTGCTCTGAGCAATTGCGGAAGACAAACCTATACTGCACACTTGGAAATAAGTTATTAATTATTACACCTTTTTCCCTAGAAACCATTGTAAGCTCCCATGCTTTGCTGTAATTGCAAAGGCAGATTATTCATAATAATTTAAAGAGCCAGTATAAGCATATTGAACGTTAATTATATTTTTTATTTCACCATTTCATAACACAAAAAATACATGTGCAATCAGCTGGAATTCAAAACGATAGCAAGAAAATATAATTAAAAAATATAGTTCCCCTCAATCATCACTACTTCTGTATATACTGTAAGGCATTATTGAATAGATTTGATGTTTTTAAACTGGGACGGTAATCTTCTCAATTTAGGTTATTGAACTAGAGTCACTAAATTAAAATATAGTATGCCAACAGAAGAGATATTGTAGTGAAAAAAAAAATGTTTTTTGTTCTTTTGGCATTTAGATTAAGGTTTTGTAATATTGATTATTTTTCCAGAAATATATTGTTTGAAACCTATTTATAAGGATATTATTTGGACCTTTTCTGTTTTGTACCTGTCAGCAGTGTCAATACTTTGTTCAATTTCTTAGGGTTAGGGTTAGAATAGTGGCAGATGATAAGCTTTACATAGTAAAGTAGTGGCGCGCTGTTCGTGCCACTGTTTAACTATGTAAAGATAATCATCTGCCACTACCCTGAACACAATCGACATTATCAAAATGTGCTTAGCCTCTTATGATTCACTTATTATTCATTTAGTGTTAAAAAAATTATGAGATTCCTGTTAGTGTCTCTGCCATATGAAGTAATAATCATATAATGACTGATATTACAATTTAAAACATTTTGCTCCCAATGTAATTATTTATAAAATTAAAAATATCAGATTGGAAAATTATGTTTCTGGCTAGGGACATATAGTTGTTGTTTAGTCGTTCAGTCGTGTCTATAACCCTAAGGACTGTAGCACCCCAGGCACATCTGTCAACCACTACCCTTCCGAGTTCCCTCAAGCTCATGTTCATTGCTTCAATTGCCATCCCTGCCTCTTCTGTCCCCTTCTTTGTGTGTCTTCGATTTTTCCCAGCATCAGATTGTTCTTTAGCGAATCCTGTATTCTCATGTTATGGCCAAAATATTTGAGCTAGGGATATATATATATATATATATATATATATATATATATATATATATATATATATATATATATATATATATATATATATAGTACAGGTGGCTATTATGAACTATTCACTTTTATTCGTGAATGTTTATATTTTTATTATCGTGTTTTCATTTTGGTTATATGTTTTATGATTTTTATGATATATTTATTAGTTTTAACTTAACATTATGTATTCTTCTATGTTGTTATTAGAGTTTATTACAATACTTATCCACCCATCCTGTAACATTTGGTATGGTATGTTTGCCTTTTTCCTCCTATTCAATAAACTGTTGCATTACCATTGCAGTTATACTCTTGTCCCTTATATTTACAATAGATCTCATTCTTTCCTCTTTTTTTTTCCAATTAATTTCACACTTTCTGTTTTCTGGATGGCCATAAAGAATCCTGTTTAATCATTACATTTATACAGCCTCACTGAAACAGGGATTCGTACAATATGTGTCTTTTTCGGTTATATCTGCATCATTTTACTCACTGCAGTATATAAATCTTGAGCTCTGGGTAATTGTTCTTTTGATTTTCTTAATTGATTGCACATGTTTTAAGAGATGTTTTTCTTACATAAATTTCTTAATGATGATTGTTTGTTGTAGTTAATTGCAAACACTTGTTTGCTGTTAAATTATTTATTATGTGTCCCTTTGTATATGCCCTATTTTTTCTTTGTTTTCATTTTGCTTTTTGTATTTTTTTAACCCCAAGACAATGTTTCACAGCAGGTGGCAATAAAACTTTCTCCATTTACTCCACATTTTCCTAATTAGATAATGTCCGTTTGGGACTTTCTATGTTGCATATAACAGATGCCGAGAGTTAGAAAAAGAACATGTAAGCATATAAATGTAGTTAGTTTCAGGGGGTAGACAGTGTCCGTTCTGTCTGTTAACTGTGGGGAGTATTTTCTCAACCTAGATGACTGGGGGGATTTCCTAAGCATTACGCTGTGATCTATCGTAGCACGTTGTGCAATAGCGTTACTCAGGTCTCCATGAGATTTACTAGAACTTGAGAATTCGAATTAATTACACAATGAGGCATGGATACGCAGTTTAACAGCTCTTACCGTCAGCTTAGGCGCAATTGGATGTAAAAAACCTGAGGCTAAATAGAGAAGTGTATTTAGACACATTAGTGTTGACAAAGATCCAATGGATGTCATTACGTCATTATTGACATAATAACAACCAACACAACAGAAAAGACATCAACAACACATATTAATAACTTTTGTTTATAATGTCGGTCTATCAAAGATAAAATGAAATTGATTAAAAAGTAAAACAAAAAAATAAATGTACAAAGTCTATGTCACAATATATATATATATATATATATATATATATATATATATATATATTATTTTTTTATTTTTTTTGTATTTATATAAATATTCTCCTTGAGGTGAAAAGGAGTGTGGTCTCAGTATTTCACCTAGGAAATAGTACATAGCAAACCAAAGGAAGCAAGCATATGAGATGCACTTGAAATGCTTGAAGGGACATGGAACACAATTGGCCTTTTCAAGAACATTAAAAAGTTTTTATATATTAAGCAAAAACTGTTTAAATTTCATATGAGCGAACAGGAAATGCAGAGAGCGTACTTTAGTAGATTTCCTTGGCTGGCAGAGGGCAAGCCCACAAGAGCTGAAAACATTTTTGTGGTCTAAGACCTTCATGTAAAAGAAACACACTGTGACACATTAACAAACAGCCTTTTTATGATGCAGTAAATAAAAGAAATGTCCCTTTAATTCCTCAAAATCAGAACCTTTATGTAACCATTTAGGACCAGAGTTGACTAATGCATGGGGTTGTGTAGTCCAAGAACTTAAGTTTTCTTGATTGCTAATATTATTATGCTAGGTATATTGTTAATTTCTTAGGAAAGAAAAAAAAAACATACAAAAAACATATTTATGAAAGTCCATAATACGAAGTAAGTTCACATAAGTTTTTATACTCACAGACGTACAAGCTTTTTTCATTTTCATAAAACTGATTTAATTATATCAGGGCATCCTTGATCATATACATAAAGCGGAACACTGGTAACATTTCCTATAATAAACTTAAAAGTCCACAATTATACAATGCAAAGTAGATGTCTAGTCAATAAATTAAATACCTATATATTTAAAATATACTATTTTACACTTGAATATATGCAAAATGTGTTGATAATGGAAAATAATATAATATATCATGTTACCTTTTATATGCAATCCTGATGCTACCATGTTGGTTCCTGAAGTTGGAGGAGATTGCACAGGAATTTTTATGTACACAATGGGAATGTGGCATCTATACATTACCTATGTTTCGGTAACAGTAATGGAAAGTTCATTAGTATTCAAGGACACCTCTTCTTGAAAAGATAATAGAATCAGCTGCCAAAGGGAAACTGAAGCATGCAATAAATAATAATTGGTATAAAAGATAAAAATGCAGTTGTATTTATTTATTAGCTTTCAAAAACATTTTGTGCATTATGAAGTCTTGTTATTCCAAAGGCCACAAAGAAAAAACATTTACCACAATGGTCCTTTAATGAGCTGAATTTTAGAAAACTAATATTAACATTAAAGCAACACAAACATATCTTCAGATTCAATGGTTTCTCATCCTCTAGCCTGACCTGTTAAATTAAACAAATTTGGGAAGTGCCAAGCAATTGTAACAGAAAATAGATCTATACTGTCTGCTTAGTCATTTTTTGCATTGAAAAACTAATATATTCCCTATTTATATCTAACGGTTCAATTAAAGATGTAAGCAATTTATTGGCAGTTATTTAACAGTAAAATTGGGTTTTCAGCTTAATTCTTATTTTTTTTTAAGCAATGATATTATCCCTTTATGACACACCCTTATAAATCTTTCAAACAAGACTCTGTAAAGATTATGATTTAAATAAACTACCCACAGAGCGTGTTTTTTTTTTAAACGGTACAATAATAGATCTTGTAAAGAAAATGCATTCAGACAGTAATGTCTAGAAGAGTAAAAAATGCTCCATAACTAATCAACTAATCATTATATACTCCACCCCCTCTACAATACATGATACATCTCTCTGAAAATATAAACCAATTAACTTAATGCATATTTTTTAAGATCCTAGCAGTGCTCAACATAAATAAAGTAACCTAGAAAGGATTAAAAAGTAAATGAATAAACTAATTTAAAAACCGCTGCATTATTTAGCAAGCACAGGTGATGAATCAGACTAACTATAATGACATAATTGTGCTATAATTGTGCTATATGACAGAAAGGAATGATATTTATCTCTGCTAAGATATGTATATGAAACCAATTAGCGTAATGTGCTTTTATTAAAGGAATAATGAAATATAGTGATATAAAATATAGAAATTCTGAGAGCGAATAAATAGGCTTAATGGATACAAGAGATAAATGCAAGAAGGAAATGTTGCAAATATGAGCTATAATAACGTAAACCATATAAGCTATAACTTCTTGCATTATGGAAATTGTTATATGTATTGTAGAGGAAATACGAATTTTGAATAAATATGGAGTCCCACCCAATGATTTCTATTCAGATCTATTTACACTTACTAGAGGAAATGAGATCGAGTCGATAACCTCAATATGGATTGCAATAGGTTGGCTATGAGACATGTGAGTGACTGGACGAAAAAAGGACATATGTACTACAGGGTGAAGTGTTAGATAAGCCTCATAAGATAAGATATGAATAGAACAATTCTCAAGAGTATTCCTTTTCAACACTTAACCTTTTTGTACATCTAGGCCCTTATGTCTGAGAATTCAGAATAAGGCTTTAGCTAAAAGACATTTCTAGACTTTACTTATCCAATGAGTGCTTCGTGAGTGCAGATAAATATCATCATAGGAAATTATTACATTTAGAGGTCTTAGCTTCATCTTGGATCAAGCAGATATTTGCCAATTTATGTGTCCAGAGCTTAGACTACCATTAGATCATTAAAATATATGTATGTTCCTTACTGTATAAATAATTTAACTCAGAGAACTTCGGTTACGAAACGAATATGAAGAGTGAACAAACCATTTTAAAACACACACACACAAAAAAGATTATACAGTTTGTATGTAACCAATTTTATTTATCGAGAGATCAGACTTCCATTAGGTAATTTGCATTTATGATCATTCCTAATTGCATAAAATATTGAACACAGAGAACTTTGGTTACCTGCTTGGTATTGCTATGGAAATGTGACAGATACCCTGCCTTTCTTAATCTCTTTGTAATTTATATATTGCCTCTAGCTGTACATTCTAATTTTACAAAGCCATGCTAACACGTTTGCTGAAATTTTTACTTTTTGATGTGAAGCGGAGGTTAAAGAGCACCCATTAGTTATTTATGGCTAACTGGTATTTTTTTGGAACTTTAGCTATATAATAAAAAAAATGTCAGACCTTTCCTGTTATCCACCTACCACTACCCTACCTCGGTCCCTAACAACAAAGGAAACATAAGTGGGAGGTAGATAACAAGAAAGGTACAAATTGTCTATATATATTACAAATGTGTTAAAATGGCATTGTTTAAAAAGTAAAAGATAAAACATTGAAAATATAAAATAGCCCTAATAAGATGGTTAAATTATAAATAATTTTCTTTTTTAATAAGCATTTAATTAAATTCCATTATTATTCTGATTTCTAAATAATTTTCAGTGCTGTGGTTTAATCTACATCTAAGGTATTCCATATAAAAAGCACTGTTAATTATGTCCACAAATGTTGGTACTGATAGAGTTAAATATTGATCCCCCAATAAGATGTCAATGGTCTTAATGAAGCAATTTATTGTTTTGGGGGGAACTGGGAGTAGTTTTCTTTATAAACTAATAATGTGGATCTGGCTGATTTTGTGAATGATGTATTTTAATATGTCTAATGTGACTGAGCCCTAAGAAAGTGAGCATATATGGATGGAGAGGTGGAACATCCAATATAGGCGCCAAATTATGCATGCTTCCTTGTTTTTGTTTCAGGCATGCTTGAAAGAGTTAATAAAATAGTTACTGTAAAGTAATCTTTTTAGAGAAAAGCAATGTAGAAATTTGGGTAAGGTTATAGTATTTCAGTGGTATAAAGTTTTCAGGATCTGAAATAAAGGCACCAGTGAGATTTATTTGCCATGTCACATCCATGTCAAAATAACACTTTATTATTCATCTTTTGCTTGCTTAGCTATATACTTTTTTGATGTTCTCACCGCAGAGCAAGAGCACCAAATTGAAACCTAAACCAGTTATTTTTTTTGGGAACAAAATAAGAACATTTTCTTTTGATTTTTGGGAAGTTTGCTTTGCTGAGAATTAGTGTAAGGAATTAAGCTTCCATAACACATATCTGAAAATGTCATAAAAATAGATAAAAAGCTTCAGAAGTCTAAGAAAATATTTGTGTTTTTGAGATTTCCTATTATTTCCCTTTTTTTAAACTCTAAATGCATTTTTCAAAGTCTCTTAATCCAGTAATATTGATTTGAAATAATGTTGTGATGTCTTAACTAATCTCAAATTAAGTAGTATTTATTAAACATTAATTGAGAATTGGATTTTCTGGGTTTTTCAGTCTAAATTGGAAAACTATTGAACAAACATTGTGCTCTGAATTAAGAATAAAATGCTATACAGATAAAACATTATGAAGCTAAGGGGGTGCAGGTGAAGAAGTTGTACAAATGGTATGCATTTTCCCATAGGGCAATCCTTCACCTTTGTGCCAAATTAGTTTGTGTAAATCAACTTTTACTAATGAAATGTGACTCAACTCAAAGATTTCGCACATTAAAATCTGAAAAATTGCTCCAACCTGTGTCAAATACTAATATTGCTTCTGCATGGCTTCTTGTATTAAATGCAATTAAAGGCATAGGGCCTCATTCTATTATCGGCCGTAAAACGGCCGCAAAGCTGCGATTCCTTGCGGGGCTCCCGTTACCTTGCAATTCAAATAGACGGCGCCG
This sequence comes from Discoglossus pictus, assembly GCA_027410445.1. Taxonomy (NCBI): domain Eukaryota; kingdom Metazoa; phylum Chordata; class Amphibia; order Anura; family Alytidae; genus Discoglossus; species Discoglossus pictus. Next base: position 101,642,534 of record CM050163.1, on the reverse strand, counting down.
CAACGATATCCCCTTACGGCCGGCCGTATATCTTGCAACCGGCCTCAATGTCTGAAAACTTTAAAAGCAAATATAAATTCAAGACGGCACTGTAAAGCTCTGTAAATGCTAGGGATCATAATGGGGGACATGAGGATTAATAGCAACCCCCTCTCAAGCTTGCACATCAGCCCAAATCCGATATTTCATTAACTGTTTATTTTCCGGCCGCAGTGTGGGCGGGTCTGAGGTGCTCCAAGCCCTCGGGACTTTGTCCACGGATATTTGACATGAATTAAAATAAAAATTATTTACGGATTTGAGTGTAGAGGAATGTTGTGCTATGAATGCTTACACCTACAGTCACTTTATAGGCTCCTCAGAGTGCAGGATGGCTTTATTATGGCTTTATTATGTGCTTAATTGTGTGCCTGCGGGACCTTTTTGCTGCAAGTAAGCTGCGGCTCGGTTTTAGCCTTGCAGAGAGGGTTCCCGGAGCAATTGAATAGCAACCGGGATTTTCTTGCGGCCAAAACTCTTGCGGCCGTTTAAGATCAAAGGCTTTCCTCCACCGCATACGGCCGCAAGGGATAACAGGGCGCCGGCCGCAAGCCTGCGGGAGTCCCCGGCCGGAAGGGAATAGAATAGGCAAATAGCTTGCGGCTAGTCCTTGCGGCCCAGTATCTCCTACGGCCGATAATAGAATGAGGCCCATATAATAAAAGTTTCCTGGATTGTTAATGAATCGAATAGAGGAGCTCAGTAGTGTATGCAAAAATATTTTTGCATAAAAATATACCAAAATAAACACTAACAAACTCACCCTGATGTTTGCTAAATCTCTTGAGTTTGCGAATACAGTTTAAAATTCATAAATGTTATGCCCAATCACAGGAAGCTATACATTGTAATAATGTAACAATCAATGATGGCAGTTTGTTCATGAAGGAATGATGGGATGTGTAGTCTCTCTGTAGAAGGAAGTAGGAGGAGTCAGACACTGTATATTTCTGTACTGAGCTGCTGCTGGCTTGAAGGCGAATAAAGGTTTATAATCCGTACACAAACGCAGTGTTTTTATTGGTAGGTACACTGTGCCTATGTAAGCAGCTCTGGGATGTGGGAAACAAGCTTTATTTTTAAATAAAATAAATTGGTATGTGTATATAATGACTCAATGTAACCTATGTATCTGATATAAGCAGTATATGCTAGATTAGAGAGAGGTAAAAGCAGGGAAACTTGCATATGCCTTTAAATAAAATAATTTATCATTGAGATTTAAAGGGGATGGTTTCACCTAAATGCAAGTTGCTCTTATATAAAAGAGTTCACTTATATAAGCTCAACTATACATGTTTTTTTTTTGCTTTCCTTTTATTGCTATCATTATGGCAGTATTCAGTGCTCGGGCCTTTAATCAAGCATCTCTAGTTCTGCGCAAAACTCAAGAGCCCCATCACTGGATACTTTTAAAAATGAGGCTGAAAACCTCTTTACTCACATTTTGGATAATACAATATCTGAAGAATTGTGAGCCACAATTTAGAACACAGTTTGGCTCTTGAGCTGGCTCTTAAACTTTTGACTCAATCAACTCAACATTTTAAGTGTCAGTAAAAAAAAAGAATCTTAAAATGGCAGTTTTTGCTCTACACAAACATGGAGGAGTAACTGGAAAACTAGGCAAGTTTCAGAACTTTTAAATAAATAGTTAATCTTCTCTAAGAGTGTTCTTTAATATAAAAAAATAGGTTTAGGTGCAACTTGCCCTTTGCAATTATATGAACCTCACTTATCTTTATTGCATTTAAAGAAACATGACCTTCATTATGAATGTAAAACTAGCCAAGTATTCACATACATGTCGATGACTGGACCACTAGAGAACACTTTCCAAATGATGTAATCAAGCTAATTTAGTTTAATTAATTTCAATGTTGCTTTAATGGTAATTTTATTAAAATTATTTAATTACTTCATACAACAAAATAACTTTTGTAATGGAAAAAATTTGCTCTTAAATGCAAAACAAACTTGGAGACATGGGTGTAGGAGGCAGTTCCTACAGCCATGCTTGGAGATTATTTTAGGATTTCGGTCACTTAGCATAATTCAGTGCTAGAGCTTTTAATCAAACACCTCCAGTTCTGCGTAATTCTCTCCCAGCTCAAGAGTCCCCATCACCGGATAATTTTTAAAAGTGAGGTTGAAAACTTATTTACTCAAATCTTTGGATAATACAATATCTGAAGAGAAATTGTAAAGCATTATGAGTCCAATCATAAGAAAAGTACTATGTAAATTGTAACTGTCATTATTTTCTACCTTAAAGCTTTGCTTAATAATTCTAATAATTCCTCAAGATAGTTTTACGTGTGTCCCAGACATACTTCATGTTCTTTTCCCTAGAAACTCCACAGTAAGACTGTTTCACTTATCTACTACCATTGGATAAAGAGTACTGGTCAACATTGAAGCCAGCAGTGCAATTAGTGGGTGTGGTTTTCATTATATTATATTTATATATACATAATTTAAATAAAAAAAAGATTATTGAAACTATTGTTGGACGATTTCAAAGATGTTTACTGGTACTCAGGTTGCATTGTCAAATTCTACTGATTCCTGATTTTCCAGCAATGAAAGGGTTAGCATTTGTGCAAAGAGCACCTGGGGCTACGTGTGCATTTGCGTGCAATAAATTGAGCAATTAGCCTTTCAATTGAATCTGGAGGAGGATAACAGCCAGCGATTAAAAGATTTAATATGTGTTAAGTGGTTTCTAAAGAACAGTCCAACGTATTTTGTAAATGAACGTAAATTAAATAAATACTAGTGAAATGGTGTAACATAAATACTTTGTATAGATAAAAATTGAATAGATAAAAATATCAATATAAGCAATAACTATAAACTATATTATCAGGGAAATATTTATTATTACATGTTTAATATTGGATGATAATTTCTGTTATTACATCTATCTATCTATCTACGTGTATAATATATAGTAAATAAATAGTACATCTGTGTTCACATTTGAATGTCCAAAACAAGTAAAAAAACCTGTTTCCAGCTCACAACTCCAAGAAAAACAGTTATTACAATGCATTCTGGGAAGCTGAGCAGGGACATGCAAATGTGCCCACAAATGCCTCACTCTTCAATCCATAGGCCATTTTAAACATGGCTTTCTTTAAGCTTATGCCCGCTGCATTATACAGCTTTTATGCAAAGCCAAGATTGGATTATACCCAAGCTGGGAATCCTATCCATGTACAGCTGTTTAAAGGGTACTGGCTATCAGTGTGGAGCGGGATCTCTTGTGGACCTTATAAGTAATTTTTTTTTCATCTTTATTAAACTACTAGAATATTGCCCGTCAAAAAATGACGGCAATGAAATTGTAAGGTAGCTAATGCTGTTTGGTGTATAATACTGAAATATGTAATAGATTACTAAATGAATATACTTTACCTATTTTGAAGCATTGTGTTGAAGAGCTGGCAATCTGTTTTGATGTTGCTGGAGCATTAGTGGTGTGGAGCTGCTGTGTAAGCATGCTGAATGTGTGCACTGTGTGGTATGAATATCTGTAGGTCGTTTGTGGCGTTTTGCGAGTTTCTTGTGGTGTTTTGCGAGTTTAGAGTGCTGTAGCCTCATTTTCGTTTTGTTCGGCGGCAATTTTTTCTCTCGCTTACAGTTTTTTTTAGTCTCTAAACTCTTTTATTTCGAGTAAAATGAAGGTCTAAGTGGCATTTTTGAGGTCCTGGGTGCTCCCTCTTGGTGTAGGTAAGGTTTTTATGTATGTACTGTGTGTATGTATTGTGTTTTACATTTTGTAATGTTCGCGAGTTGCGTCCAAGTGTTGCGAGGCCGTAATGTGTGTGAACGTGTGTCGTATGTTGTTTGCGAGTGTCGTAATGTGTGTGTCGTGCTCTTTGGGTTGCGACGTGAACTTTGCGAGGGTCGCAGTTGCTGGCATGGAGCGCAGCGAGCCAAGGCCCTCGCAAAGCGAGGGCACTGGGCGAGGGTCTCAGTTGCTGGCATGGAGCGCCTTCGGCGCTCCATGCCAGCAACTGAGACCCTCGCCCACAGTTGCTGGCATGGAGCGCCTTCGGCGCTCCATGCCAGCAACTGAGACCCTCGCCCAGTGCCCTTGCTTTGCGAGGGCCTTGGCTCGCTACGCGAGCCCGCAGCGGTAGCAACAGCTCGTACGCTCACAACTATATATGTGATTACTATATAATGTGTAGATGTACCGGCTGGGCATGCTCTTGTGCATTATTATTATTATTATTATTACTATATAATGTGTAGATGTACCGGCTGGGCATGCTCTCTGCGTGTGCGCTTTCTCTATCTGCACCCTATGTGCACTGCTGTCTGTGTGCAATCTCTGTCTCTGTACCCCTCACTCTCTTTGTCAATCTCTCTGCACTCTCTCTCTGTGCGCTCTATCTGTGAACTCTCTCTGCGCTGTCTTTGTGCTCCCTCACTGTCTGTGTGTGCTCTTGCTCTGTAATTCTCTTTATGTCTCCCTCTCTCTCTGTACCTGTCTCCCTCTCTCTCTGTACCTGACTCCCTCTCTCTCTGTACCTGTCTCCCTCCCTCTCTCTGTACCTGTCTCCCTCTCTCTCTGTACCTGTCTCCCTCCCTCTCTCTCTGTACCTGTCTCCCTCTCTCTCTGTACCTGACTCCCTCTCTCTCTGTACCTGTCTCCCTCTCTCTCTGTACCTGTCTCCCTCTCTCTCTGTACCTGTCTCCCTCTCTCTCTGTACCTGTCTCCCTCTCTCTCTGTACCTGTCTCCCTCTCTCTCTGTACCTGTCTCCCTCTCTCTCTGTACCTGTCTCTCTCCCTCTCTGTACCTGTCTCCCTCTCTCTCTGTACATGTCTCCCTCTCTCTCTGTACCTGTCTCCCTCTCTCTCTGTACCTGTCTCCCTTTCTCTCTGTACCTGTCTCCCTCTCTCTCTGTACCTGTCTCTCTCCCTCTCTGTAACTGTCTCCCTCTCTCTCTGTGCCTGTCTCCCTCTCTCTCTGTACCTGTCTCCCTCTCTCTCTGTACCTGTCTCCCTCTCTCTCTGTACCTGTCTCCCTCTCTCTCTGTACCTGTCTCCCTCTCTCTCTGTACCTGTCTCCCTCTCTCTCTGTACCTGTCTCTCTCCCTCTCTGTACCTGTCTCCCTCTCTCTCTGTACCTGTCTCCCTCTCTCTCTGTACCTGTCTCCCTCTCTCTCTGTACCTGTCTCCCTCTCTCTCTGTACCTGTCTCCCTCTCTCTCTGTACCTGTCTCCCTCTCTCTCTGTACCTGTCTCCCTCTCTCTCTGTACCTGTCTCCCTCTCTCTCTGTACCTGTCTCCCTCTCTCTCTGTACCTGTCTCCCTCTCTCTCTGTACCTGTCTCCCTCCCTCTCTGTACCTGTCTCCCTCTCTCTCTGTAGCTGTCTCCCTCTCTCTCTGTAGCTGTCTCCCTCTCTCTCTGTAGCTGTCTCCCTCTCTCTCTGTAGCTGTCTCCCTCTCTCTCTGTAGCTGTCTCCCTCTCTCACTTTGCTGTCTTTCTCTGAAATGCAAATGGCCGCCACGCTTCTGTTAAGATCAGGTGTTAGGCCCACCCCCACTTACATCATAGCCACGCCCCCTTTATGATGTCAGCATTAGCAACATTTTCTGCTGCTCACAACTATATATGTGATTAAGGAACAAGCAGGAAAATAAATATTGGTGCATAAATAAAGCAAATGTTTTCCAGAAATATGGTGGATGGATTGAGAAAGAAGAAATAGTCATATTTTTGGGTAATGCTTGAGGGTCCACACATGGTTGCTTTCTAATCTGAAACAATGGCATGCAGGTGGTATTGCAGAGCAAACTGTTATCTGTACCCTCAAAGTTGTTTGATTTATTTACCCGTTCTTAGAGCATGGACGATGTCAGCAGAGATTATGGATTTCTAGCATCTTTCTAGTCATTTTGATTTCTGATCGTGTATATATATATCTCCTTCTCATATATATCTCCATCTTTATCATTATACTTTATTTTTAGGTGTTGACATATTTAATCTTTTTATCAGTGTTGTTTTTTTAAGATAATCAGAGCTAAGTCCTACACTTGCCAAAAATGTAAGGAGAGGCAGCAAAAGTGGTTTCCTACAGTGTTTCCTTTACCTGGTCCATATCACTGCTTCCCCATTGTATTCCTCTCTTTCATTTTCTTTGTTCCATGTTCCATTTTTCATTGTCTCGCTTCCTTGATTCGTAGCACTCTCCCTCACCTATACAGCAACATAACATAGTATATTATAATTTTTAAGGACAAGTGAAGAAATTACTAGGTGATCCTCGAAGACCCTCAACAATATTCATGCGGTCCTGAACAGTTTTTAAGAGGTCCTTCCAAAAAAGTTTAGGAAACACTAGCCTAGGGCAATAGAAGAGTTTAATCAATTCCTGTCTATCTATCATACAACATATCTAACTTAGTTATTCTCAGTCTTTATATACTTGTGAAACATATGCTTCTCATCCTTTCCAAAATGAATGTCAAACATTGTGTGAGAATAGAGCTAATTTTAGATTAAAAAACAGCATATTTCTGTACATGCTTGTGTATGTGTGTATATATATATATATATATATATATATATATATATATAAATATATATATATATATGTGTGTGTGTGTTAAATAGCCATTGTATATTATTATTAAACTCTGGTTTCTGACATTTCACACTTACCTTTGTAAATTGAGCTTCAAAGCATACTCACTAATTAAAGCAACATTTTGGTTTCATTTCCACAGACTTTTTTTGTACTTTTTGATCCTAAAGGTCTTCTCTCCAGGCTTATAGATGTAACTTTATCCCTTCCCATTTTTATAATTCCTGCATTTTATGGCAAAATATATTCATGGACTTTACCAAAAAATTGACCCAATGATCATAAAGGCTGGGTGACACTGCAAAGAAAGTGAATGACGTATCTTATTAGCATTCTGATGAATGAAGAAAAGAAGATGCAGAATAATTCGGGAACAAAGTATTTCACGCCAAAAACATGCTACGATGTTCCTGCTGCCTGCACTCACTACCACCTTTTCACATGTTTTATATTCAATAACTCGAAAACTATGTGTCAAATTGTAACATTTCCTAGATTTTTTTTCCATTTAGATGTTCAAGATTTTGTTAGGTGTCAGATAAGAAAAAGGAAATATAATATGTTTCTCATTAAAATAATGGAGGTTACAGAAAACAAATTATTTATGTTTACAAGATGCATATTTTCGATACTATACATATACAAACCCAATACCCTAAGTTTACTAGATATAACTCTGTGATATTGTGTTTTTTCCATCCTGTTGCTGTGTATAAATACTTATGATCTATAATCAGAAGATCTCTTTTGACATTTTTGTAACAAACATAAGATTTCACTGTTTGGGAAACATGGAGATAATGTAACAATACAACAATTCAAGTGTAACTTACAGTGACAAATCAGGCAGCCCACTCAGATGTTCTAAACGCTCAGCCATCAGTTCCATGGTAGTTATTATTATTATTAACTTTTATTTGTAAGGCGCCAACATATTCCGTAGCGCTGTACAGGAGATAAGAACAAGGAAGATTACAATGTTAACAAACTGCAGAATATAGTGGGCCCTGTTTTGAGTTAGAATCTATGTAGAAGGTGCTTTTCCTAAAATGCCCTACAAGATAGAAAACTAGTTTGAATGTTATATGAGAAAATGTATTATCTAACTGATCTAAAACTGATTTAGCACATTATATTCCCTTCTGGATTGTTATATTTTCGTGATGAGGGGCTTCTGTACTTCAGTGAAGCTTTGAGCTATACCATGTAGGGTCACCCAAGATGGGCAGGTCATAGCAGAGGGGTCCGGCAAATCACAATCCATTGATGAAGGAACTGACAATCCGCTCCAGTATCTTGCCATGAAAACCTTATGGATAAGCACAACCAGAGACATAACAGTTTGCCTGCTGTGGTTTGATTTATCGGACACAAATGAACAACAACACATTATATCAGCTTGAAAAATACCCTGTACCAATTAATAAAGGTTTTAGAGGGTTAAATAATCTGTTAAAACAGTAGTTTAAAGATTAGAACTTGTAGGAATATTTAGCAGATGTGCCCCCTTTTTCAATATATTTGTTTTACTAATGAAAGGTACACTCTATCATAATCCGTTTTGTCTAGTATGTTATTAATATATACATGATTTTAGACTAAACTTCCTGGTGCCAAAGTTGCATACTCTGCACGTCTGTTAGTACCAGTCTATTATTATGTCCTATTCTCCACCTGCTAATAGCTGTTCCTCACTCTTGCTTTGCAGTCATTTAAAAAATTGTCAGCCTTTAAAAACTATTGTCTCCTTCCAATTGTGAACTAGAAGTATTTGACCTAGGCTTAAATAGCATTTCACAGACATACTCTTAGACGTATTTTGTTTCATAACTGGATTGAATGACTGTTTTGCTTTTTTTGTTTCCAATGTAGGCAAATCAAGTGTGAGAAGCGATTTTCAAGTGAGCCGGACTGTCGTTGGCACAGAATGAACCTACCATGGATGTAAAAGAACGAAGGCCGTATTGTTCCCTGACAAAGAGCAGGCGAGACAAAGAGAGGCGTTACACAAATTCTTCGGTGGACAATGATGGGTGTAGAGTACCGACACAGAAATCTTACAGCTCAAGTGAAACCCTGAAAGCTTTTGATCATGATTCCTCGAGGCTGCTCTATGGTAACAGGGTGAAAGACCTTGTTCACAGAGAAGCCGATGAATATACTAGACAAGGTACGTCAACTAGAGAAACAATATACTAATAACGTAAAGCAATCAAACTATTGTTTGAAGAATTACCAAACCAAGATTCCATATTCTAGATTAACAATTGTGGCTACAACTAGCTAAGGGTCACAAGCCAAAATAAATAAAAAAATATACTGAAATACACTTTTATTAAATCAATCCATACTGTATACTTAAAATTCAAAACTCAGTTCCCATTTCTGATCTTTGGCGGTAGAAACTTTCCAATATCCATAAATCCTTACCCACTTACATTAATTTTAAAGTTATATAGTAAAGTATATTTTTCAACTCTAGAATATGAAATAATAAATACCTATATAAAATAAGCATCTTCTCCTCACCTGATATGATAAAGGATTTGTTGCAAGAAACATTGTGCTAGTACACTCCTGTGTGTGCATAATAAAGGTTCATCAAATTTCCGCAAGTATGATGTGCTCTAGACTGTTTTATTATTTTTGCATCACTTCAGATGTCACCTAATATTTTATTGTCTTTAGTTCTGTTTGCTTTTTTCTTAAATGGCCACTTAAGTCACAATATGTGCTCATCACTGTCAGATAGAGTTTAAAAAAAAAACATTTGGAAAAAGTGTTTTCCTTTTAAAAAGTAATGCTGAATTCCTGGAGCTATGATCAGTGGAAATCAGGCTATCTCAGTGTGTTGTCTGAATGATTAATGCTATCTATAATGTGCAGAATGTAATGGTTATTAATTAGAATCCGGTCTAGAGCCTTTGAAGCAGACAGTGGCTAAGAGATTTATAATGTATCTATTAACACATATGTTCAATGTATATATATAGTACCTTAGTTAAACAAAAAAGTAAACAAGTAAAGACCAGGGCAATCAAACCTATAACTTACCAATGAAACATTCTGTAAAACTGCCCTTATCACTATACCAAAACACTGCTTTAAAAGTATGTGTAAAAGTTATTATTTCAAGCATAGAATCTATAATCGTTACAGACTCCAATTTTGTTATCAATGTATCTTCTTGTGGGAGGACTTCAAGGATTAAAATAAAATTTCCACAAGATTTTCCACCCTGTAACTGATGGTGCAGAGTACATATGGTCAGTTTGGTGGTCTTTTAATATATATAAAATAATTTCTTCTTCCCATTCATTAAAGTGAGAAATCCCATGTTGGCTTTTCAGACAATCACAGCCCACATCTAAGTATATTTGTTCCCCAAAATCCCCTGTGATTGGCTTGCAATTTGCAGAAGAGGAGCAGCATGTTTACTGTTGGAACACATGAAGTCTTATAGACCGTAATATAAATACCCTGCCAGTATACTGTATTAAATATAATAAATGTTAATTTTATTTTACATTTCCAAAATGTTTCCCGTTCTATTCTAAATCTACTCTAAATATTATACTGGATGTCACGACCTACTTCTTCAATGGGGCTTGACAACAACCTAATTCAGGCCTACCCCAGCAGGACCGTATAGTTCTTACTACCTCTGGTATAGAAGATGGCCTCAGGATATCAGGAACACCATATAATCCCTTAGAATTAGGATTAATGCACAGAATGACACTTACACTATGTCTGTGTAAGCACAGGTATCACTGTATACCTTTATTAATTGGCACATTTTATACAATTTTCTGGCACACAGGCTGGCCAATCCGTAAGCCCCATCCCTGAATAATAGGCTGTACCTTGCTTATTGGGAAAACCCTGTACCTCAGATCACATCAGATCTTTAATCTCATCCTGTTGGTTATATTTAGATGGGCTGAGTGAGTTATCCCAGATAACAACATTGTAACATAATAGTCTGCCCCCTGCTTACTGGGAACCCCTGTACCTCTGATGAAATCAGATCTATAATTCCATCCTGTTGATTACATTTAGGTGGGCTGAGTGAGTTATCACCAGTTAACAACATTATAACATAATAGGCTGGTGCAATAGCCTGCAGACTAGCTAATATGTTTCTTTACAACAATTCCTATAACATAAAACATAATACATAAACCAACATACAGTATAACAGTGTCATCATATTTTAACCATAAGCAATACAAAATACATAACTTTAAGCATAAACAGGATCATTTATTCCCAGTCCAGGCCCAAGCCATAGCCCAAAACAGTCCAGTCAGGCCCTGGGCATGACACTGGAGAATTTCAAGAGCATTGCAAATATAATTCACTCTGTCCCCATGAAATGTACCGAGTTCTACAACTTAATGACATTCTTAGTTAAAAAAAAGTAAACTCCTTTCCCATTAATCAAGACAATATTATTGTACATTGTTGTTGATTTATTGATTCTAGATGTCTTTTACGTCTTTGATTTTAAAAGGTGTTTTGTCCCTTGAATCCAAGTATCTTGTCTCAGTAATGACTACTGCTTAAGGTTGTGATTTTTGTATCTTACTTTAATCCATATTGTCAAATACGGTGATAATAGCCATAACTCAAAGAACAGTCTTTTAAATGTTTACCCAGTGAGACAGAGTGTAATGACTGTAATTTTACTGAAATATCAGTCTCACTTAACATTGTATGTTGGATTACAATTAAATTCAAGCTTGCTGTTGCCAAGAACTCTGCAATATTATGGATCCAGAAGACAACTTGGATCTTGACCTTTTAACCTTATTTGTGAAGTATGGCGCACACTAATTACATCAGCAGCTAAGTAAGCCATGAGCATAAACGCATTTTTAGAGAACATTTTATATTTTGACTGCTTGTGTCACTGATAATTGGATTGGTTATCCTACTGGCACTTCCTCCTCTATTTAGTTCGGTTGTCAAGTGGAAATTCTCGGTATCAGTCTTTTCAACTGAACTCAACAGGGAGGTTATTGCTCATTTAAAACAATAGTTAAAGATTAAAGGCTGTAATTATTTGTTTTAAATGTTCTGAAAGATTTTCCACACAATGAATAATCAGTTCTTCATAAGAGCATGCTTTAATAAATATGGCACATAAGTGGTACTTTAATGAAACATAAAAGGAGACTTTTTTCCCTACTACAGTATGAATTATATTCTTAGACATAGGTAATTCAGTTTGGCTAGAAATGAACAAAAGTCTTTGAGCTTCTCAAAAAGTTCTCTAGTTTTCCAATGTCATAGTCTTCATAGCTATACATGATTTCCTATCACAAATATCACAAAATATTATATATCTACAAAACATGTCTCCTATGATTCGTGTTTAATGTGAATTGATCCAGATTCAGTTAAACAGACACCAAATGAAAAATTGTCTAGTTGTCTAACATTTTTGAGAAATTCTTCCTTACTCCGAAAACTGGCTTTCAAATTATTCCCCCAATCAACATCCTAATAATTCTGTCCCCATGCAAATTAATCTTTTAAAAAGGATAATAGCAAATGAGTCCAAGCAAAACATCAGCTAAGTTATTGACTTGACTGTAGTATATTAATTGGTTGCATCTGATGCACCAAAATGTAAGTATTTAACCTTTGTAGCACTTTGTTTTATATACTGTATATTTTTATTATCTTTATTATGTATCTTTATTATAGCAACTCAGTAATATAACATGGGATATACATGCATATAAATGCCCACATTGTTAAGGAGACTTATACAAACCAAATTAGTGGACATACAGTAGGGTCTCATTTATTTATTTAATAAATGATTTGAAATAAAATCTGTATCTGTTAAAAATAAATAAAATAAATGTATCTTCTCTCTACACTTACTCCATGCCAAGATGTTGGGAAAGCTTCTCCTGAGAAGACTGACTGATTGGGGTATGTTTCTACTGCAGATCAATCTATGTTAGTCCTAAAAGTGTGTAGGACAAATTCCTGGGTAGATTCACTCCCACTACTGGGGGGAGAAACAGATTCTATATGTTCAAGTCTGCAACACTAAAGTTCAAATTTGAGTTCTAAAATGTACCTTGTTGATTTTTTTTTCTTGAAATACGAATTTCTTTGCTAATTGTTACTAAATAAAAATACCCTACTGTATGAGCACTACAACTAAAAAATGCCCTGGTGCTTGTGTTTGCATTGTGTCCAACTCTCTGTGACCTCAGGGACCGCAAACTGATGTGACCTCTTGGTTCCCTGACTGGAATCAAACCTAGGTCACATTGGTGAAAGCCCCGAATCCTAACCACTGGAGCAACAGGGAAACCATATCCAAGTGCTTAGTTAAATGTAAATGAAGACATGCTGGTGTTCCAAACTCTGTAAATATCATCAGGCGTGTCTGATTTCATTAGTAACTTAGCTATAGGAGCCGTTGGAATTCTTCTTAAAAAGTCCACGCTTGAGGTTTATAATGTGTTAAGTTAGGTATTCGGTATATATTATTATAGTATTTACCTTTGATTAACCTTCAATTTCTCCAGCATTATAATGGATATATTGCACATCACAACGTCCCAGAAGGTTCCCACTTAATTTGATGTGAAGACAGAATTATTAAAACCAATATTTAAGATTCAACTCACTTCCATGTAGCCTAATAGACATCACTGCTATATTATTAGTTTACTGTTAATGCTAGGTGGGAGCAATCACATATTAGCATTAATAAATCGTACTTAGAGTCCAATTAGAGTTTTACTAATACATTATATAAATATTTATGCTAATATGCACGGTCAATATAAGTTGTCAATAAGAGATGTTCTCTTTTTTTATACTTTTAGAATCTGGTTGCCCAGATCTTTTTTTTTTTAATCCCCAGCTTCAGAATAAATGTGAAATTTATACAGTGTCGGGAAAAAACATAGTTTTAAAAAGCAGAGAAATTAATTAAAACACCTGTGAGAAATTAGTAAAAAGATTCTGGTAATAATTTTAACGGCATAATGTGGAAAATTAAATAAAAAAGTTAACCTGGAAAAAGAAAGTATTAGCAGTTCTGATGGAATATTACAGGAATATGACATAAAAATGTGGCTGAATCAGAGTTTTGGAAGGGTAATGATAACCATAAAATCACACGCTGATTGATTAAAGACTGGAGATGTGGCCGGAAAGAAAATATTTAAAGGAGAAAGCAAAGCATCAGGCTCTGGAAATAGAACGGAGAGAGCTGCAGAGTGATGCAATACTGTTAAAGGTCCACTTCAGTAGTCTTATTAAGGGCTCTCTAAAGAAAAATAACCTTCATTAAACTTTTACTGTGCATTAAAAAAAGAATTACTAGTTTTCAGTCATGCTCCAAGACAAGATATACTCCAGAGCTAGATACGCCAGTGGAGCCAACCCGGGAGGAATATTTTTGCATTGTTCAGTCGTTTCCAACTCTCTGTGACCTCATGGACCGTAACACACCAGGCATATCTGTATGTCCATGGTCATGCTGATCCACTTAGTTTTCATGGCAGAGATACTGCAGTGGGTTGCCAGTTCCTTCTCCAGTGGGAAACCGCATACAGCTCCTGGTATTCCTAGGTGGGTCTCCAATCCAGGCCCAACCCTGCATGGCTTCAGGGTGGTGTGCCATCTTGGTTCCCCTGACTGGAATCTAACCCAGGTTGCAGTAGTGACAGCACCGAATCCTAACCACTGGACCACCAGGGAACCCCTCAGGAGGAACAGGGCTACATTGAAATTGACATCCCAAACTTACAGTATGATAATAGGTTTGTACAGGGCTAGCAGCTCAGGCTACACTGCTCTCTGCTACTAATGTGAGAAAGGTTTTCAATATGGCACTTCACCCTGGGCGCATGGCCGGATTACTCATTAGGCCAACTAGGCAGCCACCTAAAAGCGCTTCCCTGTGAGGGGCGCCCCTTCTAAAAAAAAAATGGTTCCTGGCTTTAAAAAAAAATGAAATGTTGCAGTTCATAGACTGGCTACTAGGGGTTAACCTCCTAGAACAAGACAGTTACAACAGGAAAGGGAACTTACACATACAGAAAAGGTAAAAATGGGTCCGTGCATACCTTGCATACTCACTCGCAGGGGCTCCTCCACTTCACTGCCTAGGGGCTCCAAAAAGGTAGGTACAGCCGTGCCTGCGCAGGTCCACTTCAGGCAGAATTAGTTGCTTAAATCAGACTAATCACAGAGACTTTTAAATGTGAAATCTATTTTTTTATTTATACCAAGCGGTCATGCTTTTCATCTATATCAACCCCACTGCGAGAGTTAAATAATCACCTTCGAAAAAGTTAGTAGCAGAGACACAATCTTTTCAGTTAGTTAATCTTTAAAGAATCTAAGTTTAAAGCTCATTTATCCATCACTAACATTCAAAATGTTTAATTGCCAGTTGCACTTATATTTATTTATATATGCACTTTAGATACATTTCTACAATAGATGGGATCTTTGCTGTGACTCTTTAAAGACTGAACCATATAGTTGTTTCAGTAACGATCCGATCAGAAATTGTAGAAGCAATAATAATGGTTTGAAAAGGAGAGGACAAGAGGCAGAGAAGTGAATCATATTTATGTAGCGGCCGGTGGCTGACAGGAGTGTATTTGTATCACATCACTGCATGGCTAGGTCTGCGTGGAGAGAGAGTTTCTTAAGGATGGGGACTGGACTACAACAGGGCCTTGAACACAGATTTATGTCCCCTCTACCTTTGTGACACTTATAAATGCTTCTATGAACTCTCGTTCCGCACAGTCTAAATCCATCACTGTAACTCTATACTGTAACTCTACGGGATATTGTTTCCAGCAGCAAATGTCTATACGCTCATTCTTAACCATACTTGGCACACTATGACGACAATGGCTCCCAAAGAAAACTTTATAGACTAGAATTTTATTCTCCCTTAATATAATTATATTCAAAATAAATTCTATAAAAAACAGAAATGTCATAGTCATTTTGCTCTGGCACCTATTCAAGCAACTGAAAATTGTCAGAACAATAATAATAACGCATTACAGGTCCGACACCGATTATCCGGCATTGGATAATCCGGCACCTTTTTTGATCCGGACATATTTTAATTAGCACAAATTGTTTCATTTCATTGCTTACTCAAAAATGCCAGTTTTGTAAATAGATGAGGCTTTCATTAGAAATGCTGAAAGTACTGGTCCAAAGGAACACTTTAGAATTGAGTTAACTTCGTTCTCTGCATTATCACCTCCTTACATAAATTGATAGAACTGCAGTATTTTGTAAATCATCTCTGGTCAGGCACAATCACTAATCTAGAAAAACGTTGGAATGGACGATGTCCGATAAATTAATACAAATTGGAGAAATATATAAAAATGAGGAACTGTAATGTGATATGGTAATTCGAAAATGTTGACAAGTACAACATGTAATACTTTTATTTAGAATACTAACATATTGGCTATGGCTCTTGGGATGAAGGAGAGGCTCAAGATAAATAATACGTCTCTCAGAGTCTGGAGGGGTTAAATAAGAGACAAGATTGTAGAAAAGGAAATAATCTTTTCTAATGTTTATTCTTTATATGGTGTTTTATTAAAATCTAATTACCTTGATCATATTGATATGGAGAAATGTTTTTGCTTTACCCAAGCCATTACTGTGTATTTTCATAAACTTGTTATTATAGCTACAAAATATGTTAAAAGACGAATACAATTTAAAGCTGGAAAAAAAATACATATTATATGTATATTTTAAACAATCAATTTGCTTATTCTGGTTCCCCTTAAAGGAAAAAGAAAGTATCATATTTATTTCATTTATATCTCATTTGATTTAATTTTCTTGATAACATCCAAAATGTCATTAATCACATTAAATCACATTAAATTTTACTTTAATGGCAGCAGAAATCCTGTACTCATTCCTAACAAGATGAGACATTTGTGGGAGCCAGAGAAACATTGGATGCAGAACTATTCAGGTCTGTTGTAAGACTGCCCCTGCACATATCCACTTGAATATATAACTCAGTAGGATAATAATCCCCAGTAGCAGACCCCCCCCCCCCCACCCCATATACAGTTTGACAAGCAGTTGGTGATGGAATCTCCTCATGATACAAGCAGAGTAAGCTTAACATAAGAATTTCTCTGAATGCCTTTTAGTTTATGGATTCCATAGCTGCTAATGTCTGGATGCATAATGTTTAGAAGACAAGTTGTACATATATACCAGGCATGTCCAACTTCAAGTAGGCTGTGATCTGCTCTCCAGTATCAAAACTGTCAGTGATCTACGCCACACACGCATATATATTTCCTTCTCTCTCGCTCCTTTTCTCGCTCTCCCTCATTCACACTCATTCTGTCTCATTCACACTCTCCTCTCTCTCTTTCTCTCCTTCACGCTCCCTTCTTATCTCTCTACCTAGTTCAATATCATGTTTCTCCCTCTCCCTCCTTCACTCTCTCTCCTTCAATCTATCTCTCCATTTCTATCTCTCCTTTACTCCCTCTCCTTCTCTCACTCTCCTTCTCTCTCTTCTTTCTCATTTTCTCCCTCTCCTTCCCCTTCTCCTTTTCTCCCTCTCCTTCTCTCTCCTTTTCTCCCTCTCCTCTCCCTCTCATTTCCTCCCTCTCCTTCCATCTCTCCTTTCTCATTTTCTCCCTCTCCTCAACCTTTTCCTTTTCTCCCTCTCCTTCTCTCTCTCCGTTTCTCCCTCTCATTTTCTCCCTCTCCTTTTCTCTCTCCTTCTCTTCCTCTCCTTCTCTCTTTCCTCTCTCTCCTTCTCTCCCTTTCCTTTTCTCCCTCTCTCCTCCACACACACACACACTCCCTCTATCCTCCACACATACACACTCCCTCTCTCCTCCACACACACACACACACTCCCTCTCTCCTCCACACATACACACCCTCCCTCCTCCACACACACCCTCCCTTCTCCACACATACCCTCCCTCCTCCACACACACACTTCCTCTCTCCACACACACCCTCTCTCTCTCTCCACACACACTCTCCCTCTCTTCTCTCTACATACACACATACACTCCCTCCTCCAAACATACTACCTCCCTCCACACCCACACACACACTCCCTCTACAAACACTCCGTCCCTCTACACACACTCCCTCTAATCCACCGTTTGTCTCTTCCCCCTCCCTCCCTTTGTCTACTCCTCCTCCCTTTGTCTCCCCCCTCCCCTTGTCTCCCCCCTCCTCCTCCCTTTATCTCCCCACTCCCCCTTTGTCTCTCCCCCCTCTCTCTGCCCTGCCTTTACCTCCATGCTGCTGCCAGAGGAGAGAGTTGGGATCCGTGCAGGCAGAGCAGAAAGCAGGGAGAGGCTCGCAATGAGCGCCAAATGCGCTCATTGCGAGGCATGCGATGAGCACCAAAGGCGCTCAGCGCAAGCCTCGCAATGAGCGCCGAAGGTCCTTACAGTATAAAACGGTTTCAATTATGTCTCAAACAGCATTTCCATGGCTTCAAATTTTATTAACTGTCATTTTTTGATGGGCAAGTTGCTAGTAGCTAGTTGTATAAAACAAACCTTATATAGGGTGTCAGCTCCATGATTTGCCTATTTGTTGGACCAGTCTGTACTTGGCAAAAATTAAGAAAAATGGAATATTCTTTCCATGGAAATTCCTTAAAAATGTGAGTTGTATTCTTTTTCACACTCTTACAGAGTGATTTATTACTCCATAGTAGGTTGTATAAACACCAAACTGTCCTTCTCCACATGGCAGTCATTGGCACAATAAAATAATGAGGGCGGAAATGTTATTTATCTTTATACATGTGTTGTACATTTCCTTTTACTTATTTCTTTAATTTAGTGAAGTTGTCAAGTAATTGTGAAAAGCCAACCACACAGTACTAGAAGGAAGGGTACAGGAATTCACTAATTGCTAATTGTGACTGATGGGAAACTTCATAGTAAGGAAGGGATTATTTTCAGAAAAAATAATCTTTTGGATTCTCAAGCTTTAGTACTACTTTCATAATATGCTTATATTTAACTAAAATAAATGTTCATGAGTGATAAAACATGTTGCAGGTTATTTTTAACTATTTGTTTTATACTTATACCTACGTAATTTTGTTTTGTGAAATGTAGTTTCTGTTAATAAAATCACAGACTGATTAAAGCACAAAGAGGTAGATTCATGAAGATTTTTTTTTTTGGGACGATTTGCGAGCTTGAGAATGTCATGCTATTAATTCTAAGACTTAACATCACTTTCCCTTTTAATAAATGTACAATAGTGTGTTTTTATTTGCATCAAAAGTGCTACGTATTGGACTTTATCCCCCTTGAGGCTCCTCTCGAGCCCTCATAGGGCTTTGGGCTCCATTGGCGTGTTACAGGCTAGGTTGAGGGTGACTTTGTTGCAATTTAATAGCTGAATTGAACAATTAGCGGTTACGGGCTTGACAGATCAAAGGATTTTCGGGCTGCCAAGTTCTACGTTCATGTCCTTAGGCATTTTTCAGGCCGTTCTCCGGCTTACCCTGCAAGTCGACTGTGGGGAGGTTAAAGAGGCCAATTTAATAGCTCGAAATCATTTGAGCTACGCTACGAGCTACGATTTTCAAAAACTCAGCAATTTAATGAGGCTGTTGGTTTTTTAAATATACATTTTAAAGCATTGATGGATAAACTATTTCAAGTAACCAAATTTATAAGTGACTCACTCAGTCCTCATCCGGGCTTCACTGCTTTAAACCTTATTTAACCCAAAGAAAAATGGTACAATCACTGTAAGAAAGGAATGAATTAGTAATAGAGATATAGATAATGAGAAGTGTTTAGGCTTACAACTGGGTAGCCTTATAAGGTTAGGTAGCCTTATATATAATTATCTTGAATACTTTATATCAGCTGCTTATGTCCCTGTGTCCAAGCTCCAGACTAACCCTAACTTCAAAATTAACCACAAACCTAACCTGAACCCTAATCGTAGTTTGCATTGTAAAGCATGACAATTAAACACAGGAAACCCAAGTTTGTAACACAGATGCACAAAGCTACCTGTCCCTCTGTATCATGTAAGATGTCAGGAGGGTAAAACAATGACATCCCTGTCTCACTTTAATGTATGTCTACACTATTCACCAGTATTTCTCAACTACAGTTCTCTATGATCACTAACAGGCTATGTTTTAAGGATATCTCTGTTTAAAAATAGGTGAATAATCATTAGCTCACTTTCATTTTGATTAATGAGCAGTATTCTTAGACTCTGACCAGTTATTGATCCTTGAGTACTTGAATTGAGACACTTCTATAGACAATTCATTAATAATGAGCAAAATAACTATTTTCAATGTTAAAAATATGTTTTAATATGTTTCATTTTAAAATAAAAATTGAATATAAAAAAATTAAGCCTGTTTTTTTAAATCTTAGCCAAATGGCCGAGAAACAATAAAAGTTCATCTAACGCAGTAATGGGCAACTTTATCCTATAAAAGTCACACAGTGCAGGATTTCAGGTTCCCTCTTGTGTAGCACTCCATTACTGTTTTGTTTTATTACTATACATCCCTATGCACAAAAAGTCCAATACAATAAACCATTTTTATAACCCTTGAACTGTCATAACTTTGTGAATGCCAGAGAATGATTTTTAAAAACTTCACACAGGGAATTCAGGTTGGCTTTCCAAAATTCCAAAATCTTTTGTAATGTATAAAACATACTATTTTAAATGCAGGCCAAAAAATGCTGTGTTTTGTGTGCTTTTAACCAGTGAAGTGAAATAAGCAAAAAAACGGGTTTAGCCAAATCCGAGAAATGATATTTATATGTGAAGGAACCCTTGCAAGCTGAGCCACGATGCACCACTGTGTGATATGTTACTGCCAAGTCTTGTCCACTTGTGCGAGCTTGTTATACAAGAATCTGTAAATCTCTAATTAGAATATTTGTTGCATATTATCATTATAACATTTGCTTATATCTTAGCTGAACAGGAAAGAACACATCGCAGGTTTTCATCTCCCGTCTCTCAAACTTATTGGGCAATCACCAACTCATTAGCTGATCGTGGTACAATCAGACCAAGGCTTAGTCACTATTTAACAGTACATATTTTTGAAAGTAAGGGTTTTAATAGGATTTTAAGTACTAACTTGCTGAAACTTGCAGAATTTGTTTAATGCAGTGTCTCCCTCTGGGCAGGGGAAACAAAAGCCAAAAATCCACAGCCAGACAGTATGGCAGCATAATAGAGACTGCAAACAACAGGTTTTACAGCGTTTAAGAGCACAATATAACCTGCTAAAAAGACTTCTGTAGCGTTGGAAATGTGCTTTTTTTAAAGTATTTAACATGCTAAACACTTTAGCATATATGCAAGTCAAGATCGTCAAGATCAAGAAAGTATTTTTAGAGAAATTATTCATTTTAGCAGACTATGAGCCTCATTCAATTGGCCAAATCGCAATTACCGGTACTTGAACTTGTAATGTAGCAGGTAAATGTTAAGGATATTCAATTGACTACATTTAGCTACTCACATTTCAACTGCAAAGTTACAGGCTCAAAAGCACTGCGGACTTGTCAAAAACGTAACTCCGTCCAGTCTCCTCCATTGATTTTTTTCAACCTTGTCAGAGCGGTTTCTCCTCTAGAAATATAGGGTCTCTTTTCCAGGTCCAATCATGACCGCCGAGCCCCGTTCCCCTCCACGCCAAGATATGCTAAGCGTGTGAACGCAAGGGTTGTCCCTATCTACTCTCCAGCCATGCATTGAGTTTTTCAATGTTTGAGTCATTTTTTCCTTTATTGCTATATAGATAATTTCGTTTTTAACTGTTGACAGATCAAGTTTATCAGACTTCCAGTTCTTTGCTATATGGCTCTTGGTAGCTGAATAGAAGATCTGTATGAGCTTGTTTTGAGGGGGCGTAAGGGTTTTCACTGGAATCCCTAATAGACACACCTCTAACTCCCCCATTACTGAGGTGCAGAGCAACTCTGTGGCTCGTTGTGAAACAGCTCTCCATAGCTGTTGGACTTTGGGACAAAGCCACCAGATATGGATAAAGGACCTCGTAACCTGGCAGCCCCTAAAGCAGAATGGGCTTTCTGTCGTTATCCACGTGGAAAGCTTTATCTGCGGTTATATATGCAGTGCCTTTCTACAGTTTCCAATAGATTTTGATTAAGGGACCCTCTATAAACGTCTTTCCAGGCAGTTTCCCATTTCTCCATATCCCAGACTTAGTTATCTTTGGTGTTGCTGAGAGTAGAGTTGTAGATGTCATATATACCCCCTCTTTAGAAAGAGGAAGTTGATTTTCAAGCCTGTAAATGTTACCAGTGCTAAAGAAGCAAAATCGATATTTAATTACAAAAATTCAAAAGCCCGCAATTGCCTTCAAACCCGTAAATGGCAAATTTATCAAAAAACGACATGAGTACTAGATACACACCTGTTTGTATAACTGCAGCAGGAAATAAACACGCACTGCTGTATTTTAAAATACAGGGAAAGCAATGAAAGGCATTATAATTCATTGCATAACAGTCTTAAGCTTGCAAATCTGCAATACAAAATAATTATTTGTAACTTTTATTCCTTTGTTATATCAATCCTGGAAATTAAGGGGTTAATACATATCAGGCCACCCACATGGAATTAAACAGATACTTTAATGTATTTCAAGTGCAACCCCATTGGCAAACAATACTTACTTGCGTGTATTAATGTTTAGCCTACAATTGCAGGTTAATTGTAACCTTCATGTTTTACTGACACATGATGACAGCCTTATTTACTATTGGCTCTGTCTAAAATGTAACTTACGGGCTTTCTTTATTATTGCCAGATCACATGATCATGCCCACTGAAATCCTACTTATGAGTTCATGGTTTGCATGTGCAGGCTGTGAGCCTGTAATTACGGATTATAGACAATTGAGTGCATCTAAACGTTTAGAAAAAATTTAACCCGCAGCCAAAATGTCGGGTTATAGGTAATTACAGGCTTGCAATTGAATGAGGCTCTATGCTGCTTTATGCAATTCTACTGCTGTTGCTTTTGTACACAAAATGTATGACAAAAAATGTGGACGATTAGAGAAGATTATTTGGTTACTCGGTTTTATAATACAACAGTTTCATTGATTGATCCCATATTGTTGTTCAGATGTTCAGTCGTGTCCGACTCTCTGTGACCCTATGGACCGCAGCACGCTAGACACATCTGTCCATACTGCCACTCTGAGCTCCCTCAAGCTCTTGTTAATTGTTTAAATGACCTTATCTATCTATCTCCGCCTCTGCCATCCCCTTCTTTATGTGCCTTCAATCTTTCACATCTTTAAAGCCTTCTCTAGGGAATCCTGTCTTCTCATGATGTAACTAAAACATTTGAGGTTTAGCCTCATCTTCAAACCTTCCAGTGAGCAGTTAGGCTTGCTTTCATGTAGGATTGATTTATTGGATCTTCTTGCAGTCCTAGGGACTCTAAGCAGTTTTCTCTAGCACCACAATTCAAATACTTATTTATGGTCCAGCTCTTACATCCATGTGCTACTAATGTGATTACCATAGTTCTAACTATACTGATCTTTGTTAATAGTGTCCTCAGAAGCAAATGCCTTTAAATTTCCTGGCTGCAGTCACCATCTGCAGAGATCTTGAAGCCCAGGAAAATAAAATCTGCCACTGCCTCCACTTCTTCCTCATCTATTTGTCACTTGAAGATGCCATGATGGTCTTTTAATGTTGAGTACCATCAATAGGCTCTTTAGTTCAATGGCTTGCCTTAAATTTAAATCATTCTGTCATTTATTGTTATGGTGCATGGCTTTGGCCACCCTGTAATTGATTATGAGGACTATTCCATTTCTTCTGTCGAAGTCTCAACTACAGTAGACGATGTGGTAGTTGTCTGATATGAAATGTCCCATTTCAGTCCATTTGAGTTCAATGACTCCCATGATATCAATGTTTAATCTTGTCATCTCATGTTTTACCACATCCATTTTTCCTCAGTTTATACTTCTAACTTTCCAGGGTCCAGTGCTGAATTTGTTTTTCCAGCAGCGGACTTTCCTTTCCCCTCCAGACACATCCGCAGTGAGCTTCCTGTCAACTTTGGCCAAATCACTTCATTAGATCTGGTAGTGATCCAGAAGATCCTGTGTACAGAATCATAACGACCCAGGCTTAAAGATAACAGCAAATGCTTGATGGGGGCATATAGGTAAATTCATTTTTTAAACTTTTAATTAATAAAGTTCCTGATTTACAACAGTGGCAAAGAACCTATTTCAGTCAAAGGACCTCATATGGGGCCCCCGAGTCCTTAAAAAGGCCTACAGTGCTTTACCAAAAGCAAAATGATACAATCACTGTAGGAAAGGAATTTAGTTAGCATTAGAGGTATAGATAAGGAAGAGAAGTATTAAGGCACAAAGTTGGGTAATTGTTGCTAGTTTTAGAGCTGTATAATAGACTATGTATTGCTGAAGAGGAGCATGCTCACTCCAAATAACAGACTGGAGGCCACATGGGAGCTGCCTGTTGCCCACCACTACCGTAGAGTCCATTTGAACTGTTCTATGAGTATAGTTTATTAATTAATGAATCTCCCAGTATGTTAGTGTATTGTAAGATCTGTGAATGAGATTGCATCACCCCATGGATGGGATTAAACAAACAAGCAGCCTCTCTTTACGAGGTTTATCAATCAGTCCCATTTTATCACGTAGTGACTGTACAGCGCGGGTAAATTACTTCAGTTCATGGCACTGGATCACTGTATGATGGATACCACAGTTAATTTTTCAGAAACAGCTCTGCTAGAAAGTAATTTGGTGTTTTGGCTTTGATAGAGAGATGTAATTATTCTGAGTCATTTTGCCCCTGAATTGCATCAGGGAGAGTAACATACAGATCCCTACGAGTGCTTAGTGTGGTTTGCAGTGCTTCCCTCTTTATTTGCTAGAATGGATTTTACATTTTTCGCAAATTCACCAGGGAAAGAAATTCTCTTTGGAACTTTTTTAATTTCTGCTGCTGCCACAAAAACTTTCAAACGAGATAAAGTGATATTTAGTGAATAGCTCAAGGACTACATAGGTACCAATTCTCGCCCCATTTATCAGTGTCAGTACATATGCCAAAGGAATAAGTAACTGCAGTGCTTTAGAAAGTCATGTTTCTGATCCCTGTTTTTTCTTCTTTATTTTCACAACATGTTTAAGTGATTTATCCCTGACAGGAGTTAATATTCCTTCAGAAAGCCTCAGATGCACTAAATGCTTTTCAAGGTCTTTGTTGTTATATGTAAAACCAACAAAATGGTAGTGCTGCGAATTCTTGTATTTATTCTTTCTTTGAAAATGTGTACTCTGAATAACCTCCAATACATGTGACACATTAACACTTTGTATCTAAAATAAAATATCTTTATTTTTTGGCTCTACACAAAAGACCTGTGTATTAATGCCTCTAAAAGCTACCTCCTTTGGAAAAATGACCTTGATTTTTTCCCCGCTGTATATCATTCTATTTCCATACGTAAACCTTTCTGTGTTTTCTTGTGATTTAAATTATTGTTGATTTCTTGTGTTAATCCACAGGAACATCTGAACACTTTGAGCATAATTTCCCTTTATTACAATTTAGAATAATGATTTTTGGTGATGCTTCCTATTTAACAAATCTTTAAATGCTTTAAATAAGCAATCATCTGTGCTGTGATTTGTTTTCTCAATTTTAAAACTGGAGGATTTTGTGATGCATGACCAAATCTGTAATACCTGCTGTAATGTTTTTGCATTGGAGACATTTGGAATAAAATGAAGATACATACAAGATTTATCAGGTACGTTCATGCTTTTTTTTTTTTATAGGGTACCAGGAAATGTAGTTGGGAATTATATAGCTGGCTACATGACTAACAGACTAGCATTCAACCCCCGGTCAAGATCTGTTTAGCAGTAGAATGGGAATAAGCAAGTCCAGTGTCAGGGGTGGGAGGATGATGTGGTATTCCAGATCACAATATATATATATGTATACAGAATTGAGAAGGTCTTAAGCAATTGGTTGGTGGAGGTGGTACATAGAAGAACGGTCAGACAAGAATAACCATAACTAGATATGTTCAAGGGAACATGGAAATTCAAACTCTGGTTTCCTTCCTAGTTTGAGTTTTGAATTTTAGGCAAAGAGGCATTTCCAATTTAAGCAGCCATCCTAGTAGAGCTACGCTGTAAAAATAAATCCACTAGTTGAAACTGATTCAATATATTAGCAAGTAACATTGTTCAGAATGCCTTAGTATCATTTCCATGGACCACATGTAGGCTCATTGCTCAATGTGACTACAACTAGAGAGATCATGTGCTTGGAGTTTGCCAATTCTCTCATGATGGAAATTTGCCAGGCATGTCATAGTGGGATTACTCTTATGAATACAGTCAGACTAATATCCTACATATATATTCTTTTTTATGAATGACAAATGTGGCTAGAACTCATTTGAGGATACGTTTGAGCAGCAAACTATATTGCTTGTTCTCAAGCGTTTCTCTATGATTGTATTTCAGTGGTTACCAATATTTGTAGATGGATGCTACTAGAGGTTCCTGTATGCATGCACAGATTCTAGTTTTGCGGTTTTCTCACTAAATACGTGAGAACTGCCATAGTTATTCAGTAGCATTGGACTTATTAGAATATATTTATAGCTGTTCATTCATTTACTTATAGCATATTTATGTAGTATTTTTCTGCCTAGGCCAACAAGGTCCAGACCTAGGGAAGCACATTTTCAAAACCCAGCAGGCAACCTCACAAACATTTGTTTATGCAGTCAGATTTCAGTCTGTGAGTATAACTGCCCTTCCCAGTATATATATATATATATATATATATATATATATATATATATATATATATATATATATATATATATACACACTATACACATATGTATACGCTTATACTTCATGGGTGTGGTAATTTTAGAATTGGGCCATAGCAAGACAAAATAGAAGGATTAATTGGGTTGGGGTATACAAATTTCATTAGTTTCAGGATAGCAGAAATGCCAGATATAGTTAAAAAAGTTAGCAAAAATTATTTCAATATGCAAAACTGATAGAAATTAAGTTGTGGAACATCTTAAAGTGTTGCATTTTCCTCTAATGCAACCGAAAGAAGAATAAATATGTGTATAAAATCACATTTAAAAAAAATACATGTATACTTTTTCAAGTTATGTCCCATTATAACAGTACACCAAGCTTTAATATATCCTTGTAATTTCTTAAAGTAATTTTAATAAATATTGTAAAGAAACAGAACTACCCTATGGATAAATTTGGGTGGAACTTGTGTTGCTGGAATAAAGTTGCTCCAAAACATCCTGTAGTAGATATTCATAAAATGTTGGTAATTATCAAAAAGGGGGACGGAGCACTTAAGTCAATTAAAGCTCAGACCAAATTAATATAAAGGCAGGAGGTTATAAGATCACTTCCAGAACAACATTTCTATAACCATCTAAATCTTGTTCCAATATAATCTAACATACAGTAAGTTTAATTATTAGCAGGAAATTATTAAGATCTTCCCTCTTGTAATGCTGTGTCCTTGGCCATTATCTTGACTTGAGCATGAAGCATCACCTAGTTTGGCAATGTGTGGGGAGTCCCAGTAATGAATATGAGAAGGTTTTAATGATTTCACAAGCTAGATCATGGAATGGAATACACTTCTGTAACAGGCAGAGTCAGCTCTATTACTTTCTGTTAACACTTAGGTAAAGTTGGAACATGTTTTTCTCTTTTTAATATACAGTAGACATTTCTATTCACTCAGGAATGTTATGTACAAATCTCCACCTTTTCTTTTCTTGTCAATGCTTTTTTGCTGACGCCAATCCACCTTGCAATGGCTTGCAGGCTACTTAGGACATAAACAGTTAAATCATTTGTTTGATGACTGGCAACAGTCTCCATCATGAAACACATTATATCTCAAATAAACTACAAATATTAATGTTATTTTCAATCTATTTGTCACTATTTTAGTTGAATAAAAGTCAAAGCACTGCCATTTTATTTCACTAACTCTTCCCTCCAGCGTTCTCCCTGGTTTTCAAGACTTAAACATATTTATATATTGCTTAAATTAAAACAGTAACAAAGATGGCTGCTATATCCATTTCATCAGGTGCAGCAATATGATTTAACATTGCATCCTGTTGGCCTGTCTGTTAATGGGCATAGCCTTGAAGGGCAGACATATTGAAATCTCTAAATCAGCAGTTCCCAAACCTCTCCTCAAGACAGACCTCATCTGTATTCAGTGTTAAACCGAAATCATGGCCTGTCTGGTGGGTCTTGAGGAGAGGTTTGGGAACTGCTGCTCTAGAGGAACAGACATTTTGGCATATGAAATTGTAAATATCTTGAGAACTAAATAATAATAATAATAAATGACAGTAACTTGGTTAAATGCAAGTCCCTAATGAGCTGTATGGTTTTACCATATAGCTTAAATATAGGATTTTACCCTAAAACCCGGTTGATTTTTCTCTGAAATTAACAGGACAAATATTCAATTGAATACTTTCGTGTTTTAATTTTTTTATCAAGTAATTCTAAATAGCAATGCTCTGTTTCATTCGAGATTTTGTGATGTATTATTATTCATAAATTATGCTTCTTTTAAAATACATTATCAAAGTACCTGAAGATCTTTGCTTTAAACACACAATATAATATCCTCTTAGGGTAGAGCATTTTGTTGCCTTACAGGCAACAAAAGGGTTAAGCATGAGCCTCTGCATATGCGTACTTACTAAAATATTACTTTTACAAGCATTTATTGCTCGGCTAATTGTGTAAAACACTAATGGTTACCTTAGTTATACACTTGAGACTAAAACAAAATGAAGCTAACAGAAGACTTCCCTAGAAGTATGTCAGGAGCCAGACGCTAAGCCATATTAAAGCAGCAATTGCATTTTAGGAAAGCTTTAGAACCTAATGTGTGCAAATAGTGGTTTATAATATATTAGCTCGTTATTTTGTGCTAGGCAATTCTTTTTATTTACATTTTCAATTAGGTATGCAAAAAATATAAAAACACTAATTCTGTGATGAAGCAAGAAGGCATCAATACAACCATGTATACAAACATAATACAAAAAAACAACTGATTTTTAGGCTACCAAAGATAGGATTAAAATCCAGGGTGCCCACATTTGCATATGAATGGTTACACATTTTTATCATACAAAGGTGGTGAGCAAATTCCATTATTAATAGTAATCAAATATATATGATAGAATTTTATAAAATGAATATGGGAAGAAGAGCAGATGCATAGCTTTCAATCGGATGCTGGCAGTAAGCTATGAATCTCCATATTCCAGCTTTTGGTGCACACAGCAAAACCAAAAGCATCCTTTTGTCCCACATGTTCATGAGATGCTGCACCACAGAACGATGCTGTGTGCACTAGAAGCTACATTATGGACCATAGATTGCTGCCCATCAGCCTTACACTCTCTGAGGGATGGGAGGGGAAGAAAAGCCAGTATGGCAACCATTTTGACTTGAGAAGAGGGAGATTAAACGTTAGAAAAAAATCTTGCATTTATATAAATTGGATTTATATGTAGCTTAAGTGTTTAAAGGGACAATCTTACATTGACTATTTAATGAGAATGTTGGGAATAAATAAGTAAGCCAAATAACTAAGTGTTCCTGTTCTATCCCAAAATAGCAAGTTATGTCTGCAGCCACCCCTTAAAATACAATTGAAGACAACCATTTTTGTGGCAATGATTCATTTGATATCATATTATTCCCAACATATCTATTGCTATTACTGTCTTATTTTCCTTCCAGATCACTCTTGTGAGGGGTTTGTACAGACCAATGAGAGATATGAAGACGAACATAGTACTGTGTCTGCAGCTTTAGAATTTGATTTAGGCTCAGCCTATCCTTGATAGATATGGAGTTTCCAAGGTTGAATATATGGGTGAAGATAGAAATGGAACAGCCAAAGATGAAACCTCCTTCAAGTTGGTCCATCTTATGCTACATTTATAAGGAAAAGGGCTACATTTAAAGGGATCTCATTGTGGATCCTGGAAGAATTCCCAACCTTCAGCCTTACATAAATCAAACAACAATTTAGAGCTAAAATAGATTTTAGAGACAGCAGAATGGGGCTTTGCTATACAGTTTTAACACATATCATTTTTTTAATAATTAATTTCAAATAACAGATCAGGTATGACACTGGATTCTCCATACTTAAATTGCAAATTCTATGAGATTGTATTAAGTAGATACCTATATATACTTGCTTCAAATACATGTTATAATGTTATTTTATCTTCTAAACAATATGTCCAAAGAAAAGGATCAACTATAGAAATTAATCTTAAATGAAATATTCTTTTTTTGCAAGCTTATTTCATCTTTCACTAAATGAAAACAAGACTGAAGACATGTCTGGATCTTGTGATGTTACTACCCTATATCCTATTTTGTATTTGAGATCTGAAACGTCGGAAGCACAAAGTACCCAATATGTCTCCCTTTGATATACCAATTTAATTATAATTTATTTCCTTCATTCATAAAGCATCCCCATAATACAAAAAATATATTAGAAAATAATAGAATAGAATATAAGTACATTATGTTGTGTTGGCTCTGAATGGGTTTTGTTCCTAATATATGTGTAATTTCATCCATACTTGAGTACATCCTAATGCCTCAAATTGTTGGCTATACTTTTTTTACATTTCCCAGGGAAATCTGCTCCAATGAATCATACTTTAAGAAGCCTTATTAGGCTTAGGAACTATGTTTATCATGAAATGAACATCTGTACATATCTAATCGTGTTGGAACCAAGATAACACATAGTGCTTTATATATATTTTTAGAGGCTTAGATCTTTTTTACATTGTTATGCCAGCATCCAGAACTCACCTGTCCTCATCAGATAACTGGGTTAGCTTTATTGGCAGATAAAAACACCTCTATCTCTTTCTAGGGAGAGTGAAGTTGCTGTTGCATAAACATAAAAGCTGAAAGTATGCCATAAACATATCTTTATAAGATTCAAGTAGGTAAGAAGAGCTTTTATCCTGATTTTACAGATGGGAAACTTGGTAAGGTTGACCAGTTTCTTGAGTATACTTTCTTCCTGAACATTTTTGTAGATACAATGGGCTTGTGTCAATTACTTGCACTTTTTTTGATTAGAACTCTCAATATTCATTTGTAATACAAACTTGCTTATTTTAATATGTATAAACCTATAGTTTAAGATATGCCTTTATATAGCCAAAAGCAACAAGCCTTAGTTAATATTCCCTTGTATGTATAGAACTACTTCTTCTTGAACATATGTTGAAGTACATTTTGTTTATATAAAATCCAATGTAATGTGGTTTATGGATCTTTGGATTGGATTTTTTGACATCCTTCAACTTCTTTCAATGCCTAGCAGGGGCCAGGTGGGCTTTCAGCCTACAAAATCAACATGTGGCAATCTTAGGATGGGGCATTGCAAGGCAAAGGAGGGGTAGTAACTGGAGATGTACACATTTTAATAAGCTAGAGTAGCATAACAATATGTACACATTTTTGATGTTTGGATTTTTTGACAAAATACATTCTCTAATCCATAAAGGATACCAAATAGCAAGAAACACAAATTAATACCAAATAACAACCACACTCATGTCCTTTACTTTGTCATCTAGTAGTAACCTATAAGAAAGCCCTAACAATAAGTTAGACACAAAAGAATAGTATTGTATGTGTACAGGTAATTGATTCAACTCAAGAGCCAGGTTAATGAACAGAGATGTACCAGTGATACTCAAGATGAACAGTATAGTCACTGCAGTAAATTCAGGGCCAGCAGTCGCACTTGTCAATCATCTCCTTTTGACTGCAGCAGTTATCTTTATTTGATATATAGCAAATTACATAGCAGTTGCAGCCAACTCATAAATCGTGTGCACAAATACTACACTGGCAGCCTTATTAAATTTTGAAGCCTGTAGCTGCATAGGCAAGCCCGCAATGGCTCTAGGCGTGAAATTCAGCTGCATTACAGAGCTATTAAATTAGACAATGCCACAAGTTATGAGAGCTTGAGACGCAAACCCGTAAACCATTTGTTGAACATTGTATACGCAGCTGTGAACATGATCAATTAGTCAAACCCATAGTTACAGGTTTAGCTTGAGCCAGTGACAACAGCGATCATCATAATTACGTCACTGAAAAATGGAGGTGGGATTTCTTCAATTCCGGGCTTCAATTCCGAGTTTTGACCCATATTCCAGAAGTAATGCAATATTATTTCAGAGAACTACATTACAAACAATATATTACAGTCATAGAGACACAAATGGGAAAATATAAATCATAATTATATCATTAGGTTTCACCTCAATATGTTTGGCTATCCCACGATATTGCTGCAAACATGTATAACAATATTGAGCATGTGGCAATTACTGATACCCCTAATGTATCAATTGAGCATTAATTACACATGTCAGATGCTTTAAACAAAAAGAGTAGAGGTGCTCATCTGAGAACGAACAATATCTAAGTACGTTTGCTCCAAAGGTCTGGTTACCTGCTGAGAGAGCAGCCTCTTTTAGCTCACTTGTGCCCTTCACATGGAGAAATACCCTGTAGTATATCAGTCTGGCCTCACCAAATAGAGTAACCCAGCCCCGAAATACCAGGCAATTCTACCCTGAACAGGATAAACAGCAAACCCAGACATGTTTCAGCCTCTATGGACATATGGACAGATGCTTACCAACCATGCAGTGGAATAATGAGGCCCATTAGTGTTACAATGTATATGTATCAAACTATTAATGCATAATAATCAATAATTATCTAGTTCACCCACATTTCCGAAAATAAGGTTAGAAAATAAGAAAATAAGAATCACCACACCCAATGTCTTGGAAAACTGCAGCATCTCTGAAAGTGACAGGGCAACAATACCAAAGAAAAGTATGCTTACTTGTCAAGTGTGACTTATCTTATTGGATGTATTAACACATGTGATTACTTGTAACCCATGCTTTTATCACTGGAATGTTAGGGATTCATAAAATGCACAAAGGGATGCCTATAGTAGCCCTATTAATTCCCTCAACATTGAAAACCATAGCCCGTAACGTAGCATGCATGACTGCACAGCTATTAAATTGTCCCTGTAAAGCAACTCGCCAACGACTTGCGTGGTAAGAGCGAGAAAAGGCTACGGGTCATGGAAATTTGAACTGCGCGCCCGCAAATCCTTTGATCGGTAAAGCCCGTAACTGTTGCGTTTCCAATCACGCTATTAAATTGCAACTAATTCACTGGCGTTCAAGCCCGTAAACCGCAAATGGAGCCAAAAGGCCAACGGGTACCAGAGAGGACCCGCAAGGGGGGTAAAGTCCTATCCATAGCAATGTAAATGCAAATATCAACACACTACTGTACTTCTGATAAAAGGGAAAGTGATGCTAGGTATTAGAATTAATAGCACAACATTCTCAAGCTCGCAAATCTGCAATACAGAGCCTTGCAAAAGAATGCACCCCCTTGACTTTTTACCTGTTTTGTTACATTATAGCCTTAAGTACAATGTTTTTTTAATCTGAATTGTATGTGATGGATCAGAACACAATAGTCTAAGTCGGTGAAATGAGAAAAATGTATACATAAAACTTTTTTTTAGAAATAGAAAACAGAAAATTGGCGTGTGCGTATGTATTCACCCCCTTTGTTATGAAGTTCATAAAAAGCTCTGGTGAAATCAATTACCTTCAGAAGTCACATAATTAATAACATGATGTCCACCTGTCTGCAATCTAAGTATCACATGATCTGTCATTACATATACACAACTTTTTTGAAAGGCCCTAGAGGCTGCAACATCTAAGCAAAAGGCACCACTAACCAAACACTGCCATGAAGACTATGGAACCCTCCAAACAAGTAAGGGCCAATGTTGTTGAGAAGTACAAGTCAGGGTTAGGTTATAGAAAATATCCAAAACTTTGAGAATCCCCAGGAGCACCATCAAATCTATCATAACCAAATGGAAAGAACATGGCACAACAGCAAACCTGCCAAGAGACAGCCGCCAACCAAAACTCAAGGACCGGGCAAGGAGGACATTAATCAGAGAGGTAGCACAGAGACCTAAGGTAACCCTGGAGGAGCTGCAGAGTTCCACAGCAGAGACTGGAGTTTCTGTACATAGGACGACAATAAGACGTATGCTCCATAGAGTTGGGCTTTATGGCAGAGTGGCCAGAAGAAAGCAATTACTTTCAGCAAAAAACAAAATGGCTTTTGCGAAAAGGCATGTGGGAGACTCCCAAAATGTATGGAGGAAGGTGCTCTCAAAGAAAATGCTATGTCTGGTGTAAACCTAACACATCACATCACCCAAAGAACACCATTCCCACAGTGAAACATGGTGGTGGCAGCATCATGCTGTGGGGATGTTTTTCAGCAGCCGGGACTGGGAAACTGGTCAGAGTTGAGGGAAAGATGGATGGTGCCAAATACTGGTATATTCTTGAGCAAAACCTGTACCACTCTGGGATATGAGGCTAGGACGAAGGTTCACCTTCCAGCAGGACAATGACCCCAAACACACTGCTAAAGCAACACTTGAGTGGCTTAAGGGGAAACATGTAAATGTGTTGGAATGGCCTAGTCAAAGCCCAGACCTCAATCCGATAGAAAATCTGTGGTCAGACTTAAAGATTGCTGTTCACAAGCGCAAACCATCCAACTTGAAGGAGCTGGAGCAGTTTTGCAAGGACGAATGGGCAAAAATCCTAGTCTTAAGATGTGGCAAGTTTATAGAGACTTATCCAAAGCGACTTGGAGCTGTGATTGCTGCAAAAGGTGGCTCTACAAAATATTGAATTTAGGGAGGTGAATAGTAATGCACATTGACTTTCCCTGTTATTTTGTCCAACTTGTTGTTTGCTTCACAATAAAAAAATAAAAAAACTTCTTCAAAGTTGTGGGGATGTTCTGTAAATTAAATTATGCAAATCCTCAAACAATACATGTTTATTCCAGGTTGTGAGGCAACAAAACACAAAAAATGCCAAGGGGGGTGAATACTTTTGCAAGGCACTGTATATAATACTTTATTTTCACTTTCATTTCTGTGTTATATCGACCCTGGCAATCAATGTGTTAATACATATAATGGAACTCGCATTTAATAGAATATCATAATTATGGTTTTATTAATATTGCACTATTTCTGGAACGTGGGTCAGATCGAAACTGGTAATTGAAGCCCACAAGACTTCGAAATCCAACCTCCATTTTTCAGTGACGTAATGATAATGATCTTGGAGATTGGCTCCATCTAAACCTGCATCTACACGTTTGACCAATTGATCATGTTCACAGCCGAGCATCCAATGTTCGACAAATGGTTTACTGGTTTGCGTCTCAAGCCCGTAACTCGCGGCATGGTGTAATTTAATTGCTCTGTAACATCGCAGAATTTCAAGCTTGTGGGCTTGCCGATGCCGCTATGGGCCTCGAATTTAATAGAGCTGCTAGTATGGAGTTTGCACAAAGTCCATCTTCAGCTTTTAGAAAAAATAATGGCGACATCCTCCCAATGCATATAGGTGAACACTATATAAATATTTTCTGTTCCACGTAAAACAGTGCAAGTTACTAACCAAGACGCCCACACATCTTAAATGTGAATCCCTTTTATCTGCTTTGTTCCTGCTTGTTCTTTGCCGCTGAATCATTCAGATCCGCTCTAAGGACCTGCCTGGTAGAGAACAGAAGGGGTCTGCTATTTAAGATGAGCAGGCTTTTATATGCTAATTTATATGAAACATTATTTTTAAGAGTTTTTATGGAATGCATTTTTACCTTGTATGTGTTTTGAATAGGCTGCAATTGTGAGTCTTCATTTCTGCTCTGAATACTATGCAATATGAGAATTTATAAATGGCCTTATTTTATTTCCTCTCTTTTTTTAGGTCAAGGCAATAGATACAAGTCATTTTCTTGCCAAAAAATGTTTATATACTTCAACAGGATTTTTGACACAATATCTGCAACAGATAAAAGATACAGATGACATTCTCTTCAGTGGTTATCATCTATGCTAACAAAAGATACTACAGGTTCAAATAAAAGTACTAAAATTAGATAGTTAAAAAGAGCTTTTATCCTAAATTTTACAGATTTGATACACAAGTTCAATGTACTAAAGGGTTAAATGTTGATTTGCTATGTTACTAAAGGGTTTAATGTCAAATGTATGAGCTTCAGTCCCCTTCTGCATCGCTACCTTGTTGTGGTGAAGGGGCTTATGCACTTCAATGAAGCTGTGAGCTATACCATGTAGGGCTACCCAACATGGGCAGGTCATAGCAGAGAGGTCAGGCAAATTGTGGACCACTGGACGAGGAACTAGCAACCCACTCCAGTATATTTGCCAAGAAAACCTTATGGATAAGCACAACCAGATATAGGATGTGCCTGGCATGCTGCGGTCCATGAGGTCACGGAGCGTTGGACATGACGGAACGACTAAATAATACAAATGAACTTTAGTAAAACTCCCTATAATAAAGATAGTAGGCGGTCTGAGGCCCTGTACTATGTATTTCTCACCCTGATGTCTGACGGTATCCTAGTAGGGTAAATATTTAACAAGAACACACTGTATGTATAGATAAACAACAGTAAAATAAATAGACAATGTAAAAAGATCAGTCCACTAATATTAGGCCTCTCCAGTTTTGCACATTTTCTTAGGTAAGAGAAAATATGCAAATATTACAAGTACCATAATTTAATTGAGATTCATAAACATTTTCAAGTCTTCTATACCTGTTGCAGTTCCAAATATCCATAATTTTTTTATTTGCTGGAGCATTAGTTCTCCATATTCCCCACAGAGCCAACAATGTGCTGCATTACATATAGACAGACAGCAATAATATATTTTATATAAATGTTATACTTGTTTTACTTGAGCAGTGGGGAAAATACTTATTTTATTATCAGATAAAGCATGTTTTACATTGGGCGAATAAAACTTCATTTTTGGACTCTGCTCCTAGTAATTTCAGGACCTGTATCACAAATGTAAGTAAAATGTATTTTATGTTATCTACGTAGCAAGGAGATATTGCCCAATGTAAAAAATCTATATTCGGTTTTACATTTACAAGATTTAAAGCCTAGAAATCATAGATTATGGTTTATAACTCACACATATAACTCATGTGCAAAAGGGTTTTAAGAAAGGCTGGGCAGCAAAGTAAAAAAATAAAATAATCTGTAATGGACTGTTTTGTTGGACTATCTGATTTACATTGTACTTATTATGTGTTATACAGCAAGTATTTTTATTTATATGAAGCATTGCTTACTGAACAGACGTAATTGAACAGAGAAAAATTTGGAACAGTAATATATATTTTGATGGCATAGAGGAATCATCTTTCCCATTGAGGCTGACCATTATCTGGCTAATATTATTTAATTAAAGGGATACGGTAATGGGCCTGCTTTTATAGCTTGGAGGTAGTAAAGACTATTTTATAAAATGTTTTAATTTATTGTGATTTTTAAAAATTTGATGTTTTGTGAGAAAATATACAATAACAATAGATGGCTTTCCCCTAATCATTGTGATTGTAGAACACGATCGCAGCTGCCTCACTAATGCACAGCTTTGTGGCAGCGTGCAATTTAATTTGATTGCGCTTCATATAAATCAGGGGTGGGGAAGTTCAGTCCTGGAGAGCCTGGACAGGCCAGGATTTGCGATTGACTCAGCTGCTGTGCACAGGTGAGTCAGTCGCTTCTTCATCCTGATTGACTCACTGGTGCAAAGAAAGGATATCCTCATATCCTGGACTGTGTGTGGCCCTCCAGGACCGAACTTGTGCACCCCTGATTATAAATGAAAGTTTATATCATGTAATCCGTCCCATCCTGCAACCAATAGTGTTTCCGTGGTGGTATGTTTATTATAGGATATTTTAAATAACAATATTTAAAATTTAATAAAAGTTAAAAATTACAGGATTTAAAATATGTAACTGCAATTATTCTTTACCATATATTTCTATTTTATTTTCTGAGCAGTTTCTTTCAGCTTCTTTTTCAGCAGGGCGAGCCCCCTATAAACTAATATTATTTATTTTAGCTCTTCTAATTGTAGCAGTGAAAGCTTCCTCTGCATTTAAAGCCTTCTCCCACCTTTGTAGATCAACAGAAACCAAAATGGTGGCTCCCACTGCAGCATAATTTAATATCATAGGTAACAAAATATAGTCTGTATTTTTTTTTCTGTTTCTTCAAAACTGTATGTTTTAACTATAAGAGTGGTCCTTTAAGGCCAAGAAGTCTTTCCATATGATTTTTTTTGTAGGCCACAAACTATATCTTTCACCTGTCTTTGAATTGATTATTTGCCATCTTCTATTATATAATAATTTCTGAAGCTCTATAATTAACCGTAAAAGAAACAACCAGTTCCCAATTTAAATTTTAAAAACAATGCAGATATTCCATATATTACATATGCATGTCACACAAGTGTTCTGCAAACAGCAACCTTACTTCCAGCTCAAATATAGTGTAAGTCTTTATTCTGTTTTAGTCAGATCTTAACTTCAGTCCCCAAAGCTATAGCCACTAAAACACAATTGCCTTATAAATTGGAATATGCAGAGAGCTTCCACAGTATACTGCAAAAATGAAAATAATCTTAGCATAAGCATGCTCAAGCTAAATTGCCAATTATATATGTGGCTAATATTGCTATTTTAACCTTTAAAATCATATATGCCAAATTACCGTTTTCCCAGTTTCTCAAGGTTTTACTACAGTTATACACTGATGCAGAAATACATCTGGATTTATCTCCAGCCCTGCAACTGGCACATGCAATGTATAAAATTCACTAAAACCATGTTAAAGGGACAGGCCAATATTTACTGTTACACGTTTAAAATAGTATTGTTTAAATATTCACAAAGGTTGCATATAAATCTAGTACCCTGGCATACTGATTCAACAATCTGGTTTTGTTTGTCCAGCTAAGTAGGACCTGTACTGTGGTTTTTGGTGCATTGTGGACAGCAATTCAGAACAGGGTCTCCTCAGAGGATTCAGAATATCTTTGGGCACCAGAAATGTTGATGGCACCCGAGGATCATAAAATGGCTTCTGTTGAACTCCACAACTCTTGCCTTGTGCCAAAAAATGGATCTCTAGAACTTGAAATACTTCTCATTACTTAAACACCCACTAAGTCCTCATAATCCATACCAAGTACCCTCTTAAGAACACAGTAAATCTCCCTACAGCACACAAAAAAAAATGTGGGCATTTTCCTATGGAAGTATATAGGCATTGGTGGAGCTACTGCCTCGGTGCCAAATAGAAATTTAGGGCCCTTGGGGTGGGAGGCAATTTATTTTTTGTGTTGCTCCCATACTATATATATATATCACCCTCATTATTTTTGTAGTGTTTTGTGCCCGTCTAGGGCCGCCAGCTCCCAATAGCCCCCTAGGCCGCACTAGCAACCCCTACTAATATGACCTTCTTTGGGAGAACTCATTGGTAGTGCTATCCCTCTCCTGCCAATGTTTCTTCTCTTGGGGGCCGGGAATCCTGAATGAAATCACATGTGTCTGTGATGTCATTTTGGATTCCCTCCCCTGCCAAGAAGAAGCACCGTCAATGGAGGCATAACACTACCTGCTGAACCTCCAATTTCACCTGGATAACCCTTAGAAAACTCAAATTACAATTTAAAAAAAATTAAGACACTACTATGGTCACCTACGCCGACCTACAGGTTTTGAAACACATTGGCATGGAGAACCCTAGACCCATTACACCTATATTACTAGAATGTTTGTTAGTTGGACATGTACTTTGCAGATCTGAGCAAGTAATTTCTGTGATACAAGTAAGAATTTTCTTACCACTAATATTCCATGCAAAACATACTTTTTAAATTTGAACACATGCCATCTTAAACCAATAGATAACAGTTATGAGAATGTACTGACATTTACAGTCATTAATACATTATTATCATTATTATACATATCCAAATATGGCCAGTGTCTGAGGTACTGGATCATGTACCTGGGCTTCTATAAATGACTACCTCAAAACTTCACATTTTATATGCCTATGAGCACCAGAGTTGCAAATATACATAAAACTGTCTCAGAATTATGTATGTCTTACCCTTTTCTATTAATATTCTGCAGCATAAACATGTAATATGTTTACACCTATTTTTATAACCTTACCACAGTCTATAAGACTCAGCGTCTCTCTCTATCTTCATTAATTCTCACAGACACACCTTCATATCTCCACCCTTTTTAACGAAAGAATAATCTATGAAACAATAGGAACACAGTCTATCTAGACACAGTTGAACAATGCATTGTATTGACACAATACTGTGGCATCCAG
The DNA here is from genome assembly GCA_027410445.1 of Discoglossus pictus. Classification (NCBI taxonomy): domain Eukaryota; kingdom Metazoa; phylum Chordata; class Amphibia; order Anura; family Alytidae; genus Discoglossus; species Discoglossus pictus. The sequence goes on along the minus strand of CM050163.1, from coordinate 101,602,303 downwards.
CCACTGAGAATTTTTATGTTGTAGAGCAATATACACATAATAAAAATCCAAACACTACGCCTGTACTATAATTTGTTTTGTTTCCTAACTTTGGAGACAACCATTATCTTTATATTTTAATAGGAAAAATGATTTAATCATATGTATGCTTAAAGTAATTTGGTTGAGTAAGTTTTCACAGTTTGTTCAGATACACCAAACATTGCTGTACTTTCTGGCACTAATATTATGCACTGTACATAACCAGCACCTACTGGCACATTTCTTCTGATACCCTACTCCACTACTACTGACTTGTTAGCTTGTTAAAGGCATATCTAAGTGTCCTGGATTATGAATGCAGCACCTGATAGAGGAGAATCAGTAGTGTATGTAGACGTTTTTTTTGCATGAAGAAATACCAAAATAGAAATTTACAAACTCACTCTGATGTTTGCTAAATCTTTTCAGTTTGCAAGCTGCAGCATTTGTTAGTTGATACCCATGAAAATCCCAGCTAAGATTAGCATAAAATTCATAATTTGTTTTGGCCAATCAGGAGAAAGCAGAAACATTTGTATCAAACTCTGGGGTTCCTGTGTATCAAATCAGCCTGGGATATGTAGCCTCTCTCTCTCTCCTAGTCCACTGATTCAGCTGTGAGCTCAGACCCCACCCAACCATGTGATTCCATCCAGCAGCAGTTACTTCCTGTGGTCTCTACCAGAAAGGTCAAACTCTGTACCTGGCTGCTCTCCTCCTACTTGCTTATGCAAGCTCCTTGTGGGTGTATTTTACTTTCCTGCCTATACATTTGTAAGCACACTGAACTTTTCTATATAACAAATATTTGTTGTGTTTCTTACCAAATATTTTAAACCCACGCAACTATATATATACAGTATGTATATATATATATATATATATATATATATATATATATATATATATATATATATATAAATAAATATATATATATATACCTTTAATATAGGCATTAGCACATATCACTGGAGTGTTAGCACACTGTTAGCTTATTTGAAGCTTAAAAGACCACTGTATAGGCAACAGAAGTATATTTAGATTGGTAGTCCAAGGGGATAATAATTCAGTAATTATAATCAGGTACCTGTTCATATGCCCTGTTGTGACATAAATGTTTACAAAATAACACTTACAGAGAATCATCTCCCTCACACTAAGGAGAGATCTGCAGGAGTGTAACACAGCGATCATGTGACCGCCAGAACACCACGCAAAGTGTTCTACCCAAGATTTGGCTCATGCACAGCTGTTTTCTTGTATTCCAGCCCTAGCATGCACATTGATGATGGTGAATGCTCCTTGTCCCGATCCCTATTTCTATGTGATCTACCAATACTTTTGTTGTCAATACAGTGGTCATTTAATATAGCCATTAATGCAATACCAATGGCACATTGGTACCTTAACATAAGCATTATCTTAATGCAAACAACACATTAGCAAATTACTATAGGTTTTAAAAAATTGCCACTGGACCATTGATATAATATCACTGGCACACCAGTATATTAATATAGGTCTTAGCACACTAACATTGGCACAACTAGCACAATGATATTGGTGCAATATATTAATGTAGGTGTTTGTACAGTACTGAGAATTTAGTAGTTTAAGTGTAGGCAATAGATTATTGCCTCAGTAAATGATACCATTGTAAGATTATAACATTAGTGCACTGCGACTTGCAAGTCTGTAAATAAAGGCAGCAAGTATGCAGTGTGATAACCCAACAATTAAAAAATACACTTTTTGTCAAGTATGCACCAAACTATCAATATTATCACCTGTGTTTGGTGAAAATCTGAATTTTTGAAGACTCTGTTTATGAGTACAGGAATCCAGGCAGAGGTCTTGAGCTTTTGTTTGATAACTAGATAAGATTGAAATAGATACCATACCCCTCCCCCTGACCCAGAAGAAGAATCTTTGCAACATTCAATGTACCCATAGCTCTATAGAAATGTGAACGCCCCTCTCACACAAAAATTCAACCAATGTACCAGGGTCCATCAGAGGCATCAACGTGTAAAATGTAACTGGCCAAATTAATGTTACCATGCTCTTTAAATAAAATATTGAAAAGTATTTAATGCAATTTTTATTGAATAAATATGAGAATTTGCTACATATTCAACACTGCTGACTACACCTCACTCAATTGCCTTCTTAAAATCTACCTCTCCAAATAAGTAAGGATATCTTGAACCAATGGCGGAGCTAGTGAATGTCTCAAACTACCTGTTAAATTCATAATGATCACAGCAAAGTGACCAGTTCTCCTATGGAAATGTTGGACTTAAAATTCCATTGGAATAGATATTGATCTCACGCTTATTAAAACATAGGCATCAAGCTATTCTGTAGAATGCAAATATGTTAGTCCACATGCAAGTCATGTAATGTGAAATGCCTGTGTGTGTGTGTGGAGGGGGGGTTATCCATCTCTGTCCTTAATGTATGAAGAACGCTTGTTGTTATCAGAACGAATGTTGTTTATCAGTTGCAAACTGCTGCGTACATCTGCATATCATAGATCTAATCTACACCATGACAGCAAGGGTTCACCTGATTGCTGATATAACTATTGAGTGGCATAATCTATAAACTCTCCCATTGTTACCAATGGGCTTTTTGCCTAAACCTACCGTGAGACTGCTTTATATAGAATAAAGGTTACACATTGCTTTGCTATTTGGTCTCTTCTGGACACTTATGTCAGACATGAGAATCAAAAGCTGCTATGTTTGCCTTATTTATTAAGACTGCTGTGAAATCTGTGGATTTTGGCTTCCATAAGTTATATAATAATGGAAGACTTTGCCAATTATAAATCCTTTTAAGCACAGCTCTACTGGATTGTGGAATGAAATGGCTGGGACATGCTGTAACTATTCAATTCCTGTCTGTTGTCATTTCTTGCTATTATTTTGCCTTAAATGGGCTGTCTACCTAAACACAAATCTGTACAAATGTGCCATTTACATTCCTCTCTTATCCAAGTCATATGTACGTGATGATCAGTTTAAACCCCACATTCCTTTTTGAGTGCTTTAGTGCCACTTCTTTCTTTACTGAGTAAACTGGACATTTCAGAGAACCAAGTATATGATTAGCATTGGAAGACTATTGAAATGTATAAACATAAGTGGACTGTGGACTTTCAGCATGGTGGTTCGCATGGTATAAATCCCAATGCTGTTACAGTATGACAATGTGTATGTGAACCGTCCTTACATTAGACAATAGGCATACATTACAAGTAATTACAATGGAAAAGATCATAACTGTTTAGTATGCTTCTCCTTTGTATGAATGGTTCTTAAATGAAAGAAAATAAATTAATTGGCGATGTTGTACTAATTACCATAATTCCCCAGTTTATTGCTTTATAAATATTAGCCACTCAAGTCATTTTAGAAGCTGAGCATTTAATCTGTCACAATAAATATCTTTCATAAGTGTAAAGGATTAACGCAGATCAGGTTATTCACCCCAAATTCTTTACTTAACAAAGCAAGTAAAAAGATTTGTTTTGACAGTATTTCAAGTATCTTTTTTGTTTTCCGTATCTGACATTCTCGCTCCCATTGCTTACTGCAGCTTCTTTGTGAATTTGTTTTTAAATGATTCAGACAATTATATTTTCTTCCTTCTACATGCTCTTTGTTTCCTGAAACGTGGGTCAGCAGCTGTTATGATCACAATTAAGTACCTGGGAGTATTTGTTTTTTTTGTTTGCCGTCTAATATAAATATATCACTGAATCTTGCTGAAGGATGTAGGAATCCATTGAAATGTGGCTGAGTAATAGTGTTTATTTTTTCTTCAAATATAAAGGGAGTTCATTGGCACATGAACCGTGGTTTTGTTCAGGACCATTTAGTATCGCAGACGTGTTTCATATCAACTTGTCAGGTTATTTTTATGAAGTGCTAGCTGAGTATGGTGGACTGTAAGGTCCAGTTATTTGCATTACCTGTACTTGTCCTTTATTGGCCATATGTAAAAGCACTTTGTTGTGTAGTTGTTGTATAGGACTCAACTATACATACTGAATAAACATTTGTCTCAAGTATGAAAGACTTAATGAGTAATCAGCATGAAGAAGGGGTCACCAATAAGAGGTCAAAGTTACACTTGTTTTGGTTTCGGACAAGAGCCTTTATTCCCTGAAAAATAGAAACCATATTCGGAAACTTTAAATCCAGTATATCTAGGGCCAAGCATTTCTGGGAGTGAGATGGAGCAAATGAGACACCGTACTCTGTGGATACTCTACCCCAGGGACCCCTGTGTTTGATTGGTCAGGCTTGTGGTGGCGACCGTATGAGTACTATACATTTCGAGCACTGTTGCTGTAAGAATATCTTCTCATTGGTCAGCAGTGGTGGATGCATCCTGATTAAAGGTACCTGGAAGCTTCCTTGTTTTTACCTTTTTCCAATCTAACACATTTTACTTATATCAGAAACACACATTACATTGTGTCTAAACACACACAGATTTATTTTATTGAAAAAAAATTTGGTTTCCACACACCCAGAGGTGCCTACATAGCACCTCATACTAACCAATAGAAACACTGCATTCAAGTAAGTTTTTTTTAACTCTATACTAATCTTCAATCCTTCAACAGCACAGTGCAGAGACCCAAAGGAGCACTGCCTGATCTTCCCTGTGGTTGGAACAAAAGACTACACATCCCATGATGCTTTACTACAGAGACTGAATCCCAGACGTTGCTACAATGTTGTATCTGCTTCTGATTGGCCGCAACAAATTATGAATTGTATGCTAATTTAGCTTGGATTTTCAGTGATGTTCATTCTCAAAATCAGCTGCCAGATAATTGGAGAAATTTGCAAATTTTAGGGTGAATTAATTCTTACACATGATTCTCCTCCATCAGATGCATTCATAATCCAGGAAACTTCTATATGCCTTTAAGCAGCTATTACCAAATAAGTCACTTATACGGAACTGCCTTTTGTTATGTAATCTTTCTACTATCACGAGACACCAATTAATGAGGCTGAGAATGTATGTGGGAAAGTAGACCATCCAAAGGTTCTTGTCAGCTTGTATTGGACCACTCCTGTTAGCCCTCACTGTGCAAACAAGCCAATGCACACAGCTTATTGCATTTCTTTGTTGCTGTATTTTTCCACTTACCAGGGAAGCAGCACTACTGAAATAAAAACATTGCTATATATATATATATATATATATATATATATATATATATATATATATATATATATATAAATTAAAGGACAACTGTAGTTCAAGACAAAGAACATTTGTGTGTCAATATGTACCAAACTAACAATATTAGCAGCTGTGTACACATTTTTTGGGAACACTTGAAGACATCTTGTTGGGATATTGTTTTCATGGCGAAGATACTTGAGTGGGTTGCCAGTTCCTTCTCCAGTGGACCATGATTTGTCTGATCTCTCTGCTATGACCTGCCCATCTTGGGTGACCCTACATGGTAAGCTTCATTGAAGTACACAAGCCCCTTCACCCCGGCCAAGTAGTGATCAGAAGGGGATCCAATATTATGTGTTGCTCGTCTTTCGCAAATTGGGTCAATATGTGTTATATATATTACTTCTGTGAATTGTTTACTTTTATTTGATAACTAACAATAGGTATTAATGTTAGAACTGAATTCCGAAGACTCCCTGTAGACCCTCACAGTCCATTCATGTTTCAAAGCGACCGAGCCCTCTAAAACGGTAGAAATGTATATAATTCATGTCCTTACCTGAATAATAAGTGCTGTGACCCATAAAGAAATCAGCTTTCTATGAAATCAGTACAGCTACTGAAATTATATACTATAAAAGTGAGGTAAAAGCTCAGGAGAACAAGAAAAGGAAGGAAAATAAAGGGGCAAACGGAAGAAAAATGGACATAAAGCAAATAACACTAGACACACATTGGGCTCGAGAGAAATAGATGCATATGAAAAAAAGAAGGTAACACAGCAAAATGATAAATGTATTATATTATAACCATAATGTACTCCCCAATCGCCTATAATAAAAGATGTAAAAGCATTGAGTGCTCCTGGTGACATGTATATTGTATAGACACCTGAACAATGAGCTTTGTTGGTGGTTATTTTCTGTTTAGAGGTATTTTGTCATAGATTACATCTTTTATGGCTGTTAAGAGATGAATCCTCCTTATGCAGTTGAAGATGAATTTGGAAGTGCTTTTAGTGATTTCAGCATTACTCACTATGCCATCTTTTTATCTGCCAGGCCATTGTCTTTATCCAAGAACGGCATATTGCATAATATACAGATAGACAAAGCCCTACAGAGTGATGGGCAAAGGTCAATTGCATTGTCCCAAGTGCTCCATGTAAATCAATAACTGGGTTAATTTCATATAGCTCTCTGCACAACCTGAAACTGCTTCACTTAATCTTCATGCCCAGAGCACTATCTGAGAATTACATACAACGATATTGATATTAATTAATAATAATAAATAATAATGCATGCACTAGCATTTCAAGTGCAGACATTCATTATTGCCAGCTGTGGGTTATTAACAATATTAAGCTAATGCTAAATTAAATATTCAGTGTTACTCTCTTGTGGATTTATATGGAGGTATAAAGGGGCAATGTAATTTGGATTAAACCATAGCTGTAGAACAGTGTTTTCAGGCAGTGTATATATATATATATATATATATATATATATATATATATATATATATATATATATACTTATACTGTTAATGAAAAATATGTATTTTATGTTTTTCTTTTCTGCTTATCTTCTAGTATCTCTGTGTTTCTCCCTACAGAGCAGGCTCAGTTAGTGCTCATATCTTCTGTAAGCAGTAAGCAATACTGACACACTCTCAGTCTACTTGCTATATTTTATTTAAAGGACATGGACATCTACTACCTTTCGTAAAAAGAACGTGTTCTTTACTAATAATATGGTTTCCTGATATACATTATACTTGTTGTTGTTGTCCTTTCCTTCAGTCGTGTCCGTCTCTCAGTGACCATATGGACGCAGCACACAAGGTACATCTGTCTGTGTTTCTGGTTGTGCTCATCCATTTGGTCAGCGAGATTTTTGAAGACTTCTTGTGTCTGGTTGTGCTTATCAATTGAAAAAATACTGGAGTGGGTTGCCAGTTCCTTCTCCAGTGGACCGTGATTTGGTCTGCAATGACCATCCCAACTTGGGTGACCCTACATGCTTCATTGAGGTACACAAGCCTCTTCATCACAAGGTAGCGACGCTGAAGGGGATATATTATACTATGCTGTTATAATTCCACATATCCCGCTTTATTGAATATGTAATGCATTATTATAACATATCATTAAAATAAAAAATGGGAATTGCTGTGGCACATTGTAAAAACTAAGCTTTTGTAAAAAAAAAAACAATCTTCTAAAACCAAATCTGAACACTTGTACGCACAGCATCACTTATGAAACCTCTAGACTCGTTCTTCTGACCTCAGCAAGGGAATGAAATATATTAGAAAGAGATGGTCCGGAAGTTGGCAGAGCTACAGGTCCTAAATAAGGCTGATTCCTGATTCACTTAGTGTCACTTCTTGCCACCCCAGCATGCTTAGCCTTTCACCTGTCTTACTGGCTATAAATAATAGAGGGACACAGGGGGTGTGGGCAGTGTTGTGTCTGCACAAATATAGAAAGATTAATTTTGTTATTCCGTCAAAAAAAAGTGTATTTTATAAATTATCTAGGAGAATGAATAAGTGTTTTAAAGGGACATTAAAACCATTTTTTTTCTTTGTGGCATTTAAAAGACAGTGTTTCATAATGGAGCTCTTGGGATTTTTCTAAAAAGATGCCATCAAAGCAGAAACAAAACAGATTCAAAGTGATTTGGGGGCTTGTCAGCCAGGGAGCAGTAGTATTTGTTGTTGTTTTGTCATTCAGTTGTGTCCAACTCCCCATGGCGCTATGGACTGCAGCATGCCAGGCGTCTTGTGTGCAAATTCATAAGGTTTTCATGGCAAAAGTATTGGAGTAATTTGCCAGTTCCTTCTCCAGTGGACCTCAATTTGTATGACCTCTCTGCTATGACCTGCCCATCTTGGGATAACCCTGCATGGTACAGCTCACAGCATCATTGATGTACACAAGCACATTCACCACAACAAGGTAGAAATCCAGAAGGGGTATAGATATATGCATTATACTTGTCTGCCAATTAAATATACAGACGGGTCTAGGAAAATGTACCGAGAACAATTTACCGACAGCAATTCACCAATAAGCAAGTCACCAAAAATCAGTGAATCGCTGCTACAGCTTATCGCGTAAGCAATTCATCGAATAAGCCATTTGCATGGAAGTATAGTTCTGTAATACAGATATGTAATGCACAGTTAAAAATGATCCAACGTAAAAAGTAACAAATAAATATATCAAACTACCTGCAGGGAATACAAATTGCCTGCGGGGAGTACAGACCATGACATTAATATGTATAGAATAGAGAGGACTCCATGACATTAATATGTATAGAATAGAGAGGACTCCATGACAATATCTATAGAAAAGAGAGGACTCCATGACATTAAACAAAACAGTGTTTATTGAATACGGACTACCACAGTCATAAACATCGCACTGTGCATTAACATGTGTGTAGTGGCGGGGTTGTGCAAGTTCAGTATATACATTAGTATGAAACGTTATGTGCAATGCCTCTTAAATAGTCAACAATGTCGGCATCTTCATTGTAGGCAGTCACTAGCCTTAATATTCTTTCATTACAATCTCTGTATTTTTTTTCTTTGGACTTGATCAGCTCCACTCAAGTACTGTTCTATGTGTAGTTCATTCAGACTCTGCTCTTTTTTGATGCACGTAATGAACTTCCATATATTTGGATGACACGCAGCAACTTGTTCTTCATAGCCTCTGTGCCAGCCTTCCACAGAGTTATTTGTTCTTGGCAATCCTTGAAGAACAAGTTGATGTACATTCCAGATGGTATGCACAAACCTAGGTGCTCTTCGAACCTCACGTCTTGTTGGTCATCCTATCCAGTGGGCACAAATGCTATTGCTGCCAAAAATCTCATAGTGAGAGCAAAATTGTCATCTGTTTCGTACCGTTGCTTTAAGGCATTGTTCTGAATTGAACGGTACATGGACTGAGAAGCGTCAGGGAATACTCACCTGCACGCATTCATCATGGCCAATTCAAAATCAATTGTTAGGGATTGTGGGGACAATGCTGGTTCCAACGTTTTTATCTGCTCTAGAAGTGAGACATTGAATGAGGCTCAATGGGCCCTATTTTTTTAGCTTCTCGCAAATGCCTTGAACTCACAAATTTGTCTGTGGGTGTTTTTTTTCTCTAAATGTTTAGCTATTGACTCAAGCCTGCAGATTCCAACTTTATGGCTGAACTCGTAAACCCTGACTATTTAAGTCTGATTTCAGGGGGTGTAATCATATGATCTGACAATATCTAAGCAACCCAGTAAATTACTTCTTAGACATAGCAAATAGCAAATGAGATCGTCATCATGACCTCAGTAAAACATGGAAGTTACACGCAATCTGCATTCGGAGGCTAAGAATTATTGAGAGCCAAACAAGCAATCTAGCACTCTTTTAAATGCATTAGATCATCTGTTTTAGTCCATGTGGGTTCCATATATGTATTAACCCCTTGAGTCGCTGGATCGATATTACTCAGAAACAACATCTAAAAAATATATTTTTATTGCCTATTTGAGACGGTTGTGCAATTAATTCTAATGTTTTTCCATGCCCTCCCATGCCTTTAAAGTACAGGATTGTGTGTTTAATTGCTGTTACAGATGTAATAAGTGTTTGAAAAAGCCCTTGTGAGTCCTATTTAGTACTCACAATATTTTTGACAGAAACTTCAGACTTTATTTGCTATCTAGCTCTACGGGTCTAATAGAATATCCATTTTGTGTAACTTCAACTATTTAGCGCCTGTAATATACGAGCTATCTTAAAACCAATGGAGTTCTAATGTTGGTTTTGTGGCTTTGGCTGGCCTGTAGTTATTGTGGGTGAGTAACTCGTAATTGGATTGCGAGTAGCTAATTGAATATGTGGCAATTTTAAGAGCAGTTTTAAGTGTGTATACATTTATAAATTGGGCAATAGAATAGGGCCCTATGTCTTTAATCATTATAAGGAATGAGTTTAATGGGTTGAACATGGTATCAGTGGAACCTGATATTCTTATTTATATCTAGCAAAATACACACCTTCCCTGAAGATTCATTTAAACCAAAAATAAGAAAAGGTTTAGCAGGGGGAAAAAAAATTGAACTTGATCGCATTGCCATGGTATTTGGTTGACAGAGCTTTGAGGATCTGATAGCTTGAGAACGGCTCAGCAAGATGTGCTGAAACACTGGCAATAACTTTATACAAGCAGGCACTACAAAGATGCCAATGTTCTTTTGTGTCTGTGTTTCTTTGATAAATTATGAGCTAGTGAGAAAGGGGATTAAAACTTGAATACTGTGATGAACCATATGCCAATCGCTGGAGCAGTAACATAGGCAGCTGTGTGAACATATCAGTACAGTGACATCTCAGCTTGTGCCTGTCATACCGCACCCATTTGAATATACAAATAATTTTAATTATATATCTGTTTTTACTGTAGGTGTTGCATCTGTTTTTTTATCCACAGGATGCTATTTCCATTTGTCTTTATAAATAAAACAGCTGGACTTGTATGCATCCAGGCAATATCAAACTTTTTTTTTGTTGGTTTTCTCCCCACCTCTTGTAAACATGTTGTAATTCTTACGTTATTTAGATCATTTGTAATTGTCACAAGTACTTTTATCATCATTGTGCTAGATTTAATTTTAAGCAGTCAATTAGTTTTACATTTTTATTGATTAAGCAGTTGCATTTTACATTGTACTCGTTTAAGCAAGCATTAAATTGGCTGACAGAAAAGGTAGTGCGGGCTCGAAGGATTCAAAGCATTACCAGTGTATAAATAGCAAAAGCTCATTGTTAAAGGCATATTTAAGTTTCCTGGACATGAATGCATCTGATAGATGAAAATCAGGAGTGTATGAAAACATTTTTTTGGCATGAAAAAACACCAAAATAAACATTATTGAGCTTACTCTATAGTTAAATCTCTTCAGTTTTCAAGCCCTGGAAACCCCTGCTAAATAAAATTCACAATTTGTTTTTGTGTAGAAAGGAATCATGGGATGTGTAGTCCCCTGAATAAGGAATAAGGAGGAGCCCAGAAATGTATGTGTGGATCTCTGCATTGTGTTTCTGTTGGTTTCAAGTTTAGTACAGGGACAAAAAAATGTACCCAAATGCAGTGTTTCTATTGGTAGGTACACTGTGCCTGATATAAGCGGCATGTGTTAAGATTAAAAAAGGGTAAAAACAGTGAAACACACACACACACATATATATATATATATATATATATATATATATATATATATATATATATATATATATATATATATATACACTGTGAAAGGGGCCTTATAAAATAGTTATGAATTAAAGAGTGAAGACATGTTGTGGGCTCATCTCCATATCCCATCCCAAATGCCTATATTTCAGTGGAAACAATGTATTTCATGGGATTCTGAGCTGGAATAACATTGTTTAATTTGTTGTAGGTCCACATGTGTATTATTTGTTTGTTTGTTGGACTTTGGTGGAAGGCTTCTATTTGTCCACCATAAGTTTAATAAATACATTACTAACAAATAACATTGTAACCAGATCAATTGTACAAACTGGTAATGATTCCCATGACAGGATGAAACAGTGCAACGTATGAGTGGATTGGCTAACTCTTGCATATTTACAGCCTTATTAAATTGCGATTCGGCCAATTGAATAGGGCTCTATATAAGCACAGAGCATATTTCTTTTACAGAAGTTTTTAGTTAGTGAAGACCTTGCTTTTGGATAGAAGTTCACTAACTAAAAACTTCTGTAAAAAAAGTATGCTATGTGCTTGAATAGAGCCCTATTCAATTGGCCGAATTGTAATTTAATAAGGCTGTTAACCTGTCTTGTTCTAAAAAAGTAATCTTAAAGGAAAACAGACATGAAAAAGAAGCAATGTAAACAAGTAGTGAAGACATGCCATGGTCTAATTTCCTTCTCCCTACCCAAATTCCTGGACTGCAGTGCAGACTTTGTATTTCTTGGGATACTGCGCTTGAAGGATGTTTTCTGACCTGTTTGAGACATGCACAGGAACACACAAATTAATTATTAGTGTTGCTGTTCAGTCATTTAGTTGTTTCCATCTCTCAGTGACCCTATGGACTACAGCACGTCAGGCACATATTGTGTCTGGCTATGCTAATCCATAACGTTTTCATAGCAAAGATACTGGAGGGGATTTCAAGTTCTTCTCCAGTGGACTGCAATTTGTCTGACCTCTCTGCTATGTCCGGCCCATCTTGGGTGACTCTACATGGTATAGCTCACAGATTAATTGAAGTACACAAGACCCTTCAGCACGACAAGGTATCGATCCAGAACTTGAGCTATATAGTATTTTTTTTTTACATTCAAATATGTATTTTAATTGTCATTAAGCTATATAATACTTATAAAAAACTAATGGAATATTCTGTATGCTAAGAGGTACCTCTACCACATATTAATTCTCTTGCCAGTGGTATATTCAATCAATCTTATTGCTGCCTTGTTTCGGCACATCCTCAATCTATAGTAGTAAATTTGCCTTCCTAATTGTTGTATGGTGGTTTGTACTAGAGATCACATAGAGAGTCTGTTATCATCTATGTACAGTATTTTACCACTGCTACACTCTTTTGTCACAACATTTTACAAATTATTCAAAAGAAATGCCCTTCGGTAGCTAATTTACAGTAATTAACACATGCTAGAGATATGCTATGTTTTAGTTGGCTTGAAAACATCCGTAATGCTATCCTTCATTGGAAGCAACCAGACAGTATAGACACATCTTAAGGTTTCCACATCAATGACTTAATCATGCTGGGTGACCCTTTCAAACTCTTTAAATGTTTATGTCACCTTGGAAATTAAATATAAATGAGGCAGATTAAAAAAACGAGCTCTCTTGGTCTGCATCTTTAATAATTTACTATTAAACTTAGAATGAGAACTTTAAATAATGTGCTTAGAAAGCACTAATCTTTGTCTATACATGAATATGTATGTATGCACATGCATTTATGTGTGTTCATATGTGGATGCATGCAAAATATCTTTTGACATATGTTCTGTCATGATGCTTGTTTGGAATCCACTCCTCCATGTCCATTGTGGTGATACAATCATATCTGCTCTGTTATTTATAGCATCTTTCTATACAACATCATGTATGTGGGTGGATGGGGCCTTACTTACAAATGGACAGACATGAAGCAAAGTGAATGGTAGAACAGGGGTATTGAAATTGTTTAGGAATGTCAAATATATACATTTAGCACTATGCACATGTATACTTACTGTTTAAATCCCCTGTATTCTGATTATGCATCAGTTGAGTAAAGGTAGCTATTGCACTCACAAGTGCCATGTATTTAATATGATGTAGCTTGTTATTCACTCATTTTGTCATGTCTCATTCTGTGCTTATACCTAAAGATACTGGAGTGCAGTCCCCAGAATAAATGTATAGGGGACACAAAAACTAGCAAAATTAAACGTTATCATGCATTACCAGATTTGGCCATATGGAGCAGTATGTCTCTCCCATGAAAGCTTTGACCCATATTTTTTTTTTACAGGTTGGCATTGTAAAATGTAATCAATTTAAACAACATTTAAAAAAAAACATGTAGGGCACTGCAGCAGTGAGCCTCCCCATAAGCTTAACTGTACACAATGAAGTACACAAGCCCCTTCAGAACAAAAAGGTAGTGATCCAGAAGAGGATTATGTCATAATGAATGCAAAAAAGATGAATTAAAATGTGCTCCTACCCCATTATGTGTGACATCTGCCAAACAGACTGAATGTGCACTGCTTTACTACACCCCTATCTTGTAGATATGAAACCAGTATGGGAATATATTTTTAGAGACACTGCTAATATATAAGTCGACTAAAATACTTTGCACGTATCTATTTCTAAAAGAAATCTCATTCTACCTAAGTGGAAATATTATGAAAATTCGCCTAGTTTTCTAAGTTGTTCAGTGGTCTCTGGTGGTCAGGTATCTCATACTGCAAATTACCTCCTTCAGTCTGTAATACATGATAAATGCACATTTTGGCTTGTCTTTCTCACAGCTGATAGCACAGTACCAACAGGATGTTTCTAGAATTGTGTATACACATATTTGGGGAATATTCATAAAATAGGAAGATTAACACAAAATCAAAAACAAAATGCATTGCAAAGTAAAATGTATTTAAAGCTGACAGCAATTTCCTTTTAATGGATAATACTGGATGATTTTTATTCAGATTCATCTGGTGGTCCTCCTCCCGTTCCAATATCTTAAAGGTATATATACATTTCCTGGGTTTCAAATGTTTGGTAAGAAACAGGCAGTGATTATCAGGAAAATATGTGTTTATAGATAAGTTCAGTGTATGTCCAAAGTTATAGGCAGGTAATTAAAATCCAGCTTTGCACACCCACAGTGAGCTTACATAACCAGTTACACACAGGAAAGCAGCCAGGAACAGAGTTTTACCTTTCAAAGAAAGTACTTGCTGCAGGATGGAGTCACATGGTTGGGTGCGATCTGAGCTTGCAGCTGAATCAGAGCACAAGGATACAGTGAGATAGAGTCAACACATCCCAGGCTACTTTGCAACACAGGAACCACAAGTCTGATACAAATGTATCAGTTAACCTCTGATTTCTCCTGATTGGCCAAAACAAATTATGAATTTTATGCTAATCTTAGCAGGGATTTTCAAGGGTGTCAACTAACAAAAGCCTCAGCTTGCAAACTGAAAAGATTTAGCAAACATTTGAATTAGTTCTGTGAGGCAGGGCAGTGTTTTCTGTCCTGTGGGCTGTAATCAGTGTCCAGATGAGAGCGGGTGTGGTTTGGCCTGTGTAAAGGTTTATCTGTGTGCATTTTGTCGTGTTCTGTTTGAATCAGTTCTGTGAGGCAGGGCAGTGTTTTCTGTCCTGTGCTCATTTATCATTTTACAGGTGAGTGGGCAGGGTCTATTTTAACAAGGGAAGAGCGAGCTTGGTAGATTGCAATAATTTCTACTGTAAATGTAGTTAGTGTGTAGGAGATTGAATAAAAGGAGAGAATTCAAAGAAAAGGGGTATAATAAGAACAAATAGAAAACAAACATATATATTTGTTTCTGTTTTGTTTGGGTTAAGGTGTAGAAAAGCAATCTTTATAAAAATACATTGATTTGTTTTTTCACTGTATTTTTGTAACTGATAATCATGAGTCAGTCCAGTGGCAACATCACGGAGTGTACATCCTGCCACATATGCACTACTGGAACAGATGATCCAGGGTCCATACCTCTGTGACAGGTGTGAGCATGTTGCCTCTCTGGAAGCTCAAATTGAAGAACTAGAGAGGAGAATTGCAACTCTTCATGATATTGTCACACTGGAAAGGGAGTTGGTGCTCATGGAGCAGAGTTTAGCTGTGCCTAGCATGGAGGGAGGAGCTAGGACTAGTGAGGATGTCCAGGGAGGTAGCTGGGTTACAGTTAGAAGGGGAATCAGGGGGAACAGGAGGAGGCAGGCCAGTTCTGAGTTGGCAAACACCAACAGATTTGCCAGATTGAGTGAAACTGTTGGGGATGTCTATTCAGGAATGGCAGTGCCAGATAGAGCTGTTCCCTCTAACAGCCGGGAGAACAGTTCTACTGGAGGAGTGGGAGGGCAGCATAGGCTGAGCAACAGACAGGTTTTGGTGGTAGGGGGACTCTATTATTAGGAAGGTATACCGGGTGATTTGTCATCCAGATCCTAGCAATCGAACAGTCTGCTGTCTCCCGGGTGCTCGGGTTCGGCATGTTGTGGATAAATTAGTGCGAGCGGCTGCTAATGAACCCGCGGTCTTGATACATATTGGTACCAATGACAAAGTAAGTGGAAGATGGAGTGCCCTAAAGAATGATTTTAAAGAACTAGGGAATAAGCTTAAAGCAAGGACCTCCAAGTGCCAGTGCCACGTGCTAGCCTAGGGAGACAGAAAGAGCTTAGGGAGGTTAATGTGTGGCTAAAAAACGGCTGGGGTTGTTTTTAAACTTGTAGGTGGGGGGAGGGACTATATAGAAGTATTGGGGTAAAAAGGGTAGAGAGGGATGAATTAGTTACCCATGGGGGAGGAGAAGGGGTGAGGGTTTCAATAGATAGTAGGGATGTATTAATAGGTGCCTCAAATACAGTGGCAAGCACTTCACAACGGCAGAGCCATAGCAACATAAAGTGTATGCTTGCTAATGCAAGAAGTTTGCCTGGGAAAATAGGCGAGCTAGAATTTTTAGCATTACAAGAAAAATGGGGCTTAATAGGCATTACTGAAACATGGTGGGATGAATCTCATGACTGGACTGTTAATCTGGATGGTTATAACCTATTTAGGAAAGATAGGGGAAATGGTAAAAGAGGAGGAAGGATCTGTCTGTATGTTAAGCCTGCATTTAGGCCTATAGTCAGAGAAGATATTCATGCTGGAACTAACGGCAACATTGCATCTTTGTGGGTTGAGCTAAATAGTGGAGGAGCTAATTCTAAACGCATATTGGTGGGAGTATGCTATAAACCCCAAAATATTATTGAAAGTGAGGAAATACAATTATTGTTACAGATTGGAAATGCAGCTAAGCACGGGCAAGTTCTAATAATGGGAGACTTTAATTACCCTGAAATAAACTGGATAAATGAGACCAGCAGCTCAGCTAAGGGGAGCAGGTTTTCGAGTACACTTGGGGATCATTATCTGGCCCAGGTAATACAAGAACCTACTAGAAATGGGGCCATCTTGGATTTAGTCATCACAAGTAATATTGATATAATATCAAATGTTAAAACAGGGGAACCGTTGGGGAACAGTGATCACAACACAGGCTTATTTGAGATTGAATACAAAATGGAAAAAAACAGAGTTGTAAGGGGCCAACAAAAACTCTAAATTTTAAAAGGGCTAACTTTAATGGGCTAAGGGCAGCAATACTACATATAGACTGGGACAAAGAACTAACAGGAGAAAATACTGAAAATAAATGGACAATATTCAAATCCTTACTAAATAAACATACTCATCGGCATGTAACATGTGGAAATAAAATGAATAGGAGTAAATCACATCCCATGTGGCTTAACAATGACTTAAAGACCATGATAAGGAAAAATAAACATGCTTTTAAATTATACAAGAAGGAGGAAACAGAGGCAGCTTTATGTGACTATAAGGAAATCAACCAGGCTAGGAAAAGGGCTATTAGACTGGCTAACATAGAAAATGAAAAGTCAGTTGCAAAGGAAAGTAAGACTAACCCTAAAATATTTTTGAAATATATTAATGGGAAGAAGGTGAGGAAGGAAGCTATAGGAACATTACAATGTGACACAGGCCATCTGATAATTAGTGACCAGGAAGAGGCAGATGAGCTAAATAGGTTATTTTCGTCGTTATACGCAAGGGAGGAACCAGTGGTTAGGACACCACAACAAAATGGGGCTACACTACCATCACTATATAATTGGTTAACGCAGGAAGAAATCTAAAAGAGATTGGAGAAAATAAATGTTAATAAAGCCCAGGTCCTGATGGAATACATCCAAGGGTACTGAGGCAGCTGGGTTCTGTAATAGCCAAACCATTATATCTAATATTTCAAGACTCACTCACCACATGATCTGGAGAAAAGCAGAGATGATACCTATATTTAAGAAGGGAGCAAGAGCAAATCTAGGGAATTATAGACCAGTGAGCCTCACGTCTGTAGTTGGGAAGCTTTTAGAAGGGTTAATAAGGGTCAGAATACAAGAATATGTCTATTTGAACAAGATCATAGGTAGCAGTCAACACAGATTTATGAAGGATAGGTCATGTTAGACCAATCTAATTAGTTTCTATGAGGAGATTAGTAGGAAATTGGATCAGGGCAACTCAGTGGATCTAGTCTTTTTGGATTTTGCAAAGGCTTTTGATACAGTGCCTCATGGGAGACTTTTGAACAAACTAAGGGATACAGGAATTGCATTAATTATCTGTTCATGGATCGAGAGCTGGCTAAAAGACAGGAAGCAAAGGGTTGTTGTAAATGGAACATACTCCGATTGGACTAATGTGGTAAATGGGGTTCCTCAAGGTTCAGTATTAGGTCCTCTCCTTTTTAACATATTTATTAATGACGTAGAAGTAGAACTCAAAAGTAGTGTCTCCATTTTTGCTGATGACACTAAGTTGTGCAAAGTAATTAAATCAGGTAATTATGTACTTTCCCTACAAAGGGATTTGCATAAATTTGAGAAATGGGCGGCTAAATGGCAGATGAGAATTAATACAAGTAAATGTAAGGTTATGCATTTAGGAAATAGCCATGCAATTTATAATCTTAATGGAGCAAATCTAGGGGTATCAGATTTGGGATTTGGGAGTACTAGTGGACAACCACTTAGGTAGCAGCAACTGCAAAGGTAAGTAAAATATTAGCATGTATTAAGGGTATAGAAGCAAGGGAAGCAAATATAATTCTACCACTATACAAATACCTAGTACGCCCTCATTTGGAATATGGAGTGCAATTTTTTGCCACCACTTCATAAAAAGGACATTTTAGAGCTGGAAAAAGTACAGAGGAGGGCAACAAAATTAATAAGGGGAATGGGGAATTATTTTCGCTAGAAAAAAAGGCATCTATGAGGGGATATGATTACCTTATTTAAATACATCCAGGGTCAATATAAGGCTTTGTCAAGTGAACTTTTTGTAGCAAGATATTTTTAACTGACAAGAGGACATCCCTTGAGGTTAGAGGAAAAAAGATTTCACCTTAAACAAAGAAAAGGGTTCTTCACAGTTAGGGTGGTTAAACTTTGGAATTTTCTACCAAAGGTGGTGGTGATAGCGAATTCAATAGATAACTTCAAAAAGGGGTTAGATATATTTTTGCATAAAGAGGGCAAAGGAAAATTGATCCAGGGAGAAATTTAATCTGCAGTTTCTGGGGTCAGGAAGGGATTTTGCTTTTTGTCCCCCTTTATCTTAAAAGGTTGAACAGTCTTTATTCAACCTCAAATACTATACTATTAATAATTAATTAAGTCTTTTTTCAACCTTAATTACTATGGCCCTCATTCAATTGCAATTTGCCCAATTGAATAGGGCCCTAAATAAGCACATAACATATATATTTTAAAGAAGTTTTAAGTTAGTAAACATCTATCCAAAAGCAAGGTTTTCACTAACTAAAAACTTCTTTAATAAAAATATGCTATGTGCTTCTTTAGGGCCCTATTCAATTGCCCACATCGCAATTGAATGAGGCCCTATGTAACATGAGGGTAAGTTTGTGATATTTTTTCACGCAACATTTTTTTGCATATACTACTGATTCTTCTCTCTCAGATGCATTCAAAATGCAAGAAATTTAGACATGCCTTTAATACATACAATGTTGCAGTATTGTGTTCCCCTGGAAGAGAGTGATATAACAAAAATAATGTATACCCTTGTATGCATGGGTGTAGGAGCCGAAAATTATTGTATCCAAAAAAATGCAAAACAGCTTCTCTACACATATACACACATTGTCCCCCTCATCCCCCCAGTTCCTACGCCAATGCTTGTATGTCAAAATAATACAAGATATATTAATTAGTTTCACATTCGTCTGATCTTTAACTTGCAGTCACAACTTATTTAAGACCTGTAAAGATTTTATTTCAAATTACAGTATTTTTTGTGTCTCCTCACACTAGGGGAAAACCTGCAAATTAATAGAACTTCCTAGCTCAGGCAGTGAAACTAAAATACAGTCTGCACCCAGGGGACTGAAAGAAATGAAATAATACCTATTTATCTCTTGTTCACTGCTTGTGCAGGCTTAAAATAATTTAACTTTTGTGTGTAACTCTGCAATCTCCATTACTTGATTTTTTTTTTACTTTTATTTTCTATCATAATTTGAAGATGTAATCTTGCAGTACTAAATGACACTTTTATCAACTCATGGTACATTTGTGTGTAATTCACCAGTTCCGAAGTAACTTATCTCAGTATTTGTTGCATATTTTCTATCTTCTGTACAATCATTCCAAAGCCAATAAAACAATATAATAATGGTACGGATGAAGTCTTGTGGCATCCTGTTGTATGATTTCAGATGCCATTATGTTTACTTTCAAATAAAAAGCACAGTTTAACAAACCAAAAAGGTCACTACATAGCATTTAATGTCAGATAATATTAACTTGGCCCCTTTGTGTATTTACAGTTTTCAAATCTTAAGCCGCATTTGGTTTTTCTTCACCTTGTTGTAGGTTCAGATGATCTTTGAGGCTATGTCCTCATCTTTGACTTTTTTATTTTGTGAAGTACTACTGCTTGTGATAGTACCTTTTTCCATGTATGCACTCTTTTATCTCTAGATCATTAGAAAACATTTAGTGAGAACCCTGAGATCTTGAAAATGTACTTTCGGCTCCTAAGTAAGGCTATATTAGGAACTCCTAATCTGATATCACATAAATATTTACCTTTACAACAAATCACAGTCATTGATAAGGCAAACTGATTTGCCAAATTACTTACTTTGAATTCTCAATGAGATCTTATTTTCCAATTGTTTGTTATAACATTATAATCTGCATCTTTAATAGATCTAATTATTTTTAAGCGTTGGCAACTTAAATGGACATTTTCATCCCACCTGGCAGTCGGTTTAGTCTTAAAGAGCCTTACAAACTGCCTATAAATTGCGCTTGCCAGTTTTCTCTACAGTAAATATTTCCTGAGTGTCACAATCTGCTACGTCAATTGGACTTGGTAAGAACCTGGTTCAAACCTATCCAGCAGCAGGTCCTTTTACACCTCTGATAGCAGAAGATGGACCAAACATCAGTACCATGCCCAGGAGCTTGCTTCAACAGACTAGGATAAGAGGAACACCATTGAACTTCTTAGAATTGGGATTAATGCACAGAATGACACTTATACCTTTTTATGTAAATCCAGACACAACCGCCATACCATTATTATTTGTCAGATTTTATACAATTTTCTGGCACACCGGCTGGCCAATCACAGTAAGCCCCATCCTTAGGTACATAGAAGAGGGACCAATTAACAATTACAATGGAAGTAACACTTGCGTGTTATAGGCGTCCGGCATGTGCAGTGCTGTCCGTCTGAATAGGCGATATATTGTTTGACAAACGTGCAATGTTATCAATGTTTCAATAATGACGTATAACAACAGAGCCGGCAAAGTTATAAAATGCACATGTATGGTCAGTTGCACTACTTATTAATAAAATAACGTTATAATGTTAACACACTACACTAGCTCTTTACCTCCTGCCCCCATCCCCTTGTGCTTTTAGATGATAACACATTAATCTCACTGGGGTACCTTTTGGTCTCTATATACAAAGTATTCACCCCCCTTGGCATTTTTAGTGTTTTGTTGCCTCACAACCTCGAATTAACATGGATTGTTTGATGATTTGCATAATTTAATTTACAGAACATGCCCACAACTTTGAAGATGTTTTTTTTTAAATTGTGAACAGCAATCTTTAAGTCTGACCACAGATTTTCTATTGGATTGAGGTCTGGGCTTTGACTAGGCCATTCCAACACATTTACATGTTTCCCCTTAAACCACCCAAGTGTTTAGGGTCATTGTCCTGCTGGAAGGTGAACCTCCGTCCTAGCCTCAAATCACGCACAGAGTGGTACAGGTTTTGCTCCAGAATATCCCTGTATTTAGCACCATCCATTTTTCCCTCAACTCTGTCCAGTTTCCCAGCACCAGCTGCTGAAAAACATTCACACAGTGAAACATGGTGGTTGCAGTATCATGCTGTGGGGATGGTGTTCTTTGAGTGATGTGATGTGTTGGGTTTGTGTCAGACGTAGCGTTTTCTTTGAAGGCCGAAAAGTGAAATTTTAGTCTCATCAGGCCAGAGCACCTTCCTCCATACATTTTGGGAGTCTCCCACATGCCTTTTCGCAAACTCAAAACGTGCCATTTTATGTTTTGCCGAAAATAATAGCTTTCTTCTGGCCACCCTGCCATAAAGCCCAACTCTATGGGGCGTACGGCTTATTGTCGCCCTATGTACAGATACTCCAGTCTCTGCTGTGGAGCTCCTCCAGGGTTACCTTAGGTCTCTGTGCTGCCTCTCTGATTAATGCCCTCCTTTTCCGGTCCGTGAGTTGTGGTGGGCAGCCGTCTCTTGGCAGGTTTGCTGTTGTGCCATGTTCTTTCCATTTGGTTATGATAGATTTGATGGTGCTCCTGGGGATCATCAAAGATTTGGATATTTTTTTTATAACCTAACCCTGTACTTCTTAACCACATTGTCCCTTACTTGTTTGGAGAGTTCCTTGGTTTTCATGGCAGTGTTTGGTTAGTGGTGCCTTTTGCTTAGGTGTTGCAGTCTCTGGGGCCTTTCAAAAAAGGTCTGTATATGTAATGACAGGTCATGTGACACTTAGATTGCACACAGGTGGACATCATTTCACTAATTATGTGACTTCTGAAGATAATTGGTTGCACCAGAGCTTTTTATGGGCTTCATAACAAAAAGGGTGAATACATATGCACATGCCACTTTTCTGTTTTCTATTTCTAAAAAATAGTTTTATGTATTTATTTTTCTCATTTCACTTCACCAACTTAGACTATTGTGTTCTGATCCATCACATAAAATTCAGATTAACAAAACATTACACTTAAGGCTGCAATGTAACGAAATAGGTAAAAAGTCAAGGGGGGTGAATAATTTTGCAGGGCACTGTATAACCTTCTGGACCCCCATGGTGCCTAACATTAACTTGTTACTATGTCCCTACGGACCCCTATTGTAATCTAATCAATAATCGTAACCAACTTATTGAGCCACATTGCCTAATATAAACACTCTACCCTAGGGGTCCCTATAGACCCCTATGGCACCCTATCCTCTACCATAGGGGTCCTTATGGACCCATATTGACCTTATCCCACCATGGGTGTCCACAAGGATCCCAAAAAAAAATAATTGTAAAAGCATTATAACAGAGTCTATAAAAAAATAAAGCCCGTAGGGAGTAAAATCATACTTCCCACCCTTTGATAACCCTCCAGCAATGATCTGCAGCACCCTTGTCCTCAATCTTTGTCCTTCGATAAACAAGCACATCCATGTTATAAGTAGATGTCGGCCATTATCGATTTTGCATAAAGGCCCGGTCTGCCTAAAAAAGCATGCTGCTTCCTAATCTTTCTGCCAGCGCCCACGCCTTATTAACAATGTTATTGCTTTATTGCCAATTTTATGTAAACCTCCTCTGTTGAAAGAGCCAATCACAGAAGATATT
This sequence comes from Discoglossus pictus, assembly GCA_027410445.1. Lineage (NCBI taxonomy): Eukaryota > Metazoa > Chordata > Amphibia > Anura > Alytidae > Discoglossus > Discoglossus pictus. The sequence continues at coordinate 101,578,733 of CM050163.1, read as the reverse complement.
GATAACGGGTTAATGCTAGCTGCCACGAGGGTCCATAAGGTCCCCCATGTTTATAGATTAGTTTACCATGGAGGTGCATAAGGCTCCATTGAGGTCTAAAACATTCAGCATTATGGGTTTCAACCACTGCAGATCTGTATATTTTTATATAATACTAGCGAATTGCCCGTCAAAAAATGACGGCAATGAAATTGTAAGGTAGCTAATGCTGTTTGGTGTATAATAATGAAATATATAATACATTAATAAATGAATATACTTTACCTATTTTGAAGCATTGTGTTGAAGAGCTGGCAATCTGTTTTGATGTTGCTGGAGCATTAGTGTTGTGGAGCTGCTGTGTAAGCATGATGAATGTGTGTAGTGTAATAGTGTAATTCGAGTAAAATGAAGGTGTAAGTTGCATTTTTGAGGTCCTGGGTGCTCCCTCTTGGTGTAGGTAAGGTTTTTATGTATGTGCTGTGTGTATGTATTGTGTTTTAAATTTTTTAATGTTCGCGAGTTGCGTCCGAGTGTTGCGAGGCCGTAATGTGTGTGAACGTGTGTCGTATGTTGTTTGCGAGTGTCGTAATGTGTGTGTCGTGCTCTTTGGGTTGCGACGTGAACTTTGCGAGGTCCTCAGGTGCTGGCAGGCGCTCCATGCCAGCAACTGAGCCCCTCGCCCAGTGCCCTTGCTTCGCGAGGGCCTTGGCTCGCTGCGCGAGCCAAGGCCCTCGCTATGCGAGTCGCGGCCCTCGCTTTGCAAAGGCCCGCGACTCGCGTAGCGAGCCCGCAGCGTTAGCAACAACACGTACGCTCACAACTATATATGTGATAATAAAGCTAATTATCACTTATTTATATATAACATTCACAACTATATAGATAACAATTAGCAGCATATTTTGTATATTAATGAATGAATATTGATTATATTGTTTAAATACAAAATATACTTTGAATGCGGGGATGAAACATGATGTGAAGAATATCAGCATCACATGTAGTAAAGAGCAGGACAAGGGTTTAGTACATTCAGAGGAGTTGGGTTTTCATGGTAGATGCAGGTTACACACCCTGTTCGCAACAAATCAAGATCAGCTGTGATGAGTTTGATATAATGTGGTAGAAGGGGCTTTAATAAATTGCACAGGGAGCTAAGAAACTGGATCATGGTTTAACTTGGGATATTTCGGGTGCTTTAGCACCCAGAACCCATTACTAAATTCCCACCTTTTGCCTCAGTGAATATAGCCCCATCTAGTACCAGTAAAAACAGGTTTCTAAAAGAGTTCTTCAATTTTGGCTAGTATTTTAAGCTATAATGGAAGATAACACATTTACTTGTGGGGAAATATGGATTATACCCCCAATCTAATCTTTTGTATCCACTTAAAATTAATTATAACTTTACAACCAAAAATATACTGCTCCAGTAAAAGGTATCAATAACCACAGCAAGCTGTGGGGGTTTAAACACAGACTATGAAAGTGTTTAGAAAGCAGCATCATATATTGTAATGTGGGTGAAGTTACAAACTTGGGACTGCAGAAAGCAGCATTTCCTAGCTAGTAATCCTTTGAGAGTCTTCAGCATGTCTGGGAAGATTGTATGTTGCATCCAAAGCCATATACCAAATATTTTGCCCAGGGGAGGATGTCACTTGACAGCTCTCTTCACTTTGTATTTTCCAGGAGAGCTTTGAGATATGCTGGTATTTCTTTTTACACTGTTATAAAAACGGTTGCACATATTTTATATTTCATCTATAATTTAAAAAAATATCAATGTAACGTCTTAATTGGGGATGCCACTTAAAAAAAATGTTTCACTGCATTTATTTAATACTTAGATCTTTGATTTTCTCTTTTTTGGTTTGTGTAACTGATTCACAAGCAAAATTGATTATAGTTTAGAAGTGGTTTCTCAAATAAGTCACAAATATCTCTTGGTAGCTTCCACTCTTCTTTTTACCCCATGCCATTGTCCAAATCTGAAAGGGACAGTCTCAGATGTCCCATATCCTCAGTATGAAGAAGTACCAGAGAAAATGGGCAAACTATTTATAGAAGGGGAAACATAAAAATGAACATTAATATATTATGTATTTAAAGGGCCACTACAGTACAAGAAAAAAGTTACTTGTCTGTCAAGTATGTACCAATTTAACTATATTGGAACCTGTATAATCCAAGACTTTATGACTACAGGAATCCATTTTGTTACATCACATCTGAATGATGCTTGTGTGTGTAGTTAGAAGTGGTGGGTGGGCTAGGGGAGGAGGGAACAGGCAGAAGTCTAGAGCCATTGTTTGATCATCAAATAGGATTGAAATTGACACCACACCCCTTCCCTCTCACTTGCCCAAAAGCAGACTCCTTGCATATAAGGACGGAGCCATTGACCCTGAAAATGTAAACACCCCTCTCACAAATGCAACTTCCACCAATATATCATGGATCCCTCCAGGGTCATGCAGAGGCAGGAAAATATATTTTGTTTTTAAATAAAATTTCACTGTATTACTTATCCCCCCAATTAATTATCCCCTTAGTCAGACTCCAAGTTTTCAAACATATATTTATTTTTTTCATTGTGCAGTGGTATTTTAATGCTATATTTGACATTTTGATATTTGAGCTGCCAGTCTGAGTGTTTATCATCATTTGTAAAGGGAAACAGCATATAGTTAGCAATTATTGACAATAATCACTCATACAAAACAGGCATTAGTAATTGAATTGTAACCAAAAAGCATTTAATGTAGTTGTTCATATTGTTAGTTTAAAATCATACTGTAATTATCCACCGCTATGTCCCTTTACTCCTTCTGGATTGCTACCTTGTCGTGGTAAAGGGGCTTGTGTACCTCGGTGAACCTGTGAGCTTTACCATGTAGGGCAGGTCATAGCAGAGAGGTCTGACAAATCTCGGTCCACTGGAGAAGAAACTGGAAACCCACTCCACTATATTTACCATGAAATCCTTATGGATAAGCACAACCAGATACAAAATGTTTGCGCCTGGTGTGCTGTGGTCCAGAGGGTCACCGAGAATCGGACATGACTGAACAACATAACAGCCCCTTTAAGTAGGGGTAATCTTGGATACCAAAGCAATAAGGTATATTTTACCAGTGATACTGCACTTCTTTAACATTCTGGATTGTTCATGTGTTCTTGCCCATTCTAGTTATTCAGAAACAAAAATAACATTGCAAATATGGAACTTTAATCGTAATCTTGTAAAACTGTAGGGTAAAATGGTTTCTGCTTCCAATTGCAGTAATAATTTGGTGAGAGTAAAAAGGATTCATTTCATTACGGTTCAAATATTTAGAGACAACACATATTTTTGTAGGAGTAAAAATAAACAAAATGTCTGGTTGCTGGTTTTATAAATGATAATTATCAGGGAAAATGTGCCTTAGGCAAGCGCTGCTAGAGCCCCTGGGAGTTAAACCAACATTTTGTCGATTTAAGGTTTGTGGTCAACTATGCTGACTTTGCATCTTATATAAAGTAGGTGAGCTCATAAAAAGGAAATTGTGTCCACCTCCCTGCAGAGTGGAGTACGCCAATGTATTTAGAGGCATAAAGTCCGCTAAGTGAACGCTTGATGGATTGAGATATCAGGCACTAATGGGGAAACACAAACAACTGCAATAGATGAATGGTTTCCATTCCAAGAAACTTGTTGATAAGTACTGTTTGATTCAGTGTTAATCATAGCCTTTTTTTAAATGTTTGTGTCTCATTAATGTAATCCATTTACAATGGTAAATCGAAATGCAGCCACTAAGGATATCAAAGCACTAAAGTAATTAACAGACAGCTTAAAACTGTTAGTGTTCAAAGTGCATTTTGCCTTTCCTGACAGAAAATGGCTGCTAATAACAAACCCAGATACTGAAATCCTCACATTTCTGTGAATTTTATACAATGACCCTGCCTAATTAGAGAGAGTGGACTGGTCTGACATTTATTGTTCTCTAGGGTATATTCATCAAAAGTCCATATTATTCAAATGAGATAAATAACATAATGTTCTAGTTATTTATCAATGTACTTACAATTTAACACTGTGTATGTTGAATAAGATGTAAAGATAATCTATTTCACTCATCTGAGCAGATATATGTTTCATAGAGTACAATAAAAGCCCTAGCTATTGCAGAGAAGCAAAAGATCCTCCCTCTCAGCAATGCTTTTCATCTTAAGTCTCTCCATGGAGGGCTGAAATGGTAGAAGGCCATGCCCAGTTGGGTATATCAAAGTAAGCAGAGAGGTTTTTAAGTATTAATGCCTGTGTAATTATTCTTATTTATCCCAACTGGGCATGCTCTTCATGCTTATTAAACCCACTATGAGAGTGAAATAATCATCTTCAATAGAGAGATCAGGAAAGAGGGGTGGTCTTTTCAGGTTTGTTTTTTAGTCGTTCAGCACGCCAGGTACATCTCTCACCCCCTGCCCCTCTGTGCTCCATCAAGTTCATGTTCATTGCTTCAGTGACTTCATCTATCCATCTCCGCCTCTGCTGTCCCCTTCTTCTTGTGCCTTCAATCTTTCCCAGCATTAGAGTCTTTTCTAGGGAATCCTGCCGTCTCATGATATGACCAAAATAATTTAGCTTCAACCTTATGATCACACCTTCTAGTGAACAGCTTGTCTTGATTTCCTGTAGTACTGTTTTTATTGGATCTTCTTGCAGTCCAAGGGACTCTAAACAGTCTTCTAAAACACCACAATTCAAAGGCATCAGTTCTACAGCGCTCAGACTTCTTTAAGGTCCAGCTCTTATGTCCGTATGTTACTACTGGGAATACCATTGTTTGAACTATACAGACCTTTGTTGATCGTGTAATATCTTTACTTTTTATTAGCTTGTCCAAGCTTGCCGTAGCTTTCCTCCCCAGAAGTAAACGTCTTTTAATTTCATGACTATAGTCACCATCTGAAGAGATCTTTGATCCCATGAAAATAAGTTTTGTCACTGCCTCCACTTCTTCCCATCTATTTGCCAGGAAGTGAGATTGCAATTTATCACGATCTTCGTCTTTTTAATGTTGAGCAGCAGGCCAACTTTTGCACTCTCTTCTTTATCCTCATCAGTATGGCCTTTCGTTCCTCCTCACTTTCATCAGAGTAGTATCATCAGCGTATCTGAGGTTGTTGATTTTCCTGCTAGCAATATTGATTCCAGCTTTGGATTCATCCAGTCCAGCCTTACACATGATGTACTCTACATGTAAGTTGAATAAATAAGGTGACAATACACAACCTTGTCACACTCCTTTTCCGATCTTGAACCATTCTGTTCTCCCATTTTCGGTCCTGACCATGGCTTCTTGGTCTACATACAGATTCTTTAGGGGGAGGATGAGATGATCTGATACTCCCATCTCTTTAAGGACATTCCACATTTTGTTGTGATCCACACAGTCAGAGGCTTTAGAATAGTCTATGAAACAGAAGTAAATGCTTTTCTGGAACTCTCTTGCTTTCTCTATTATCAATCAGACATTGGCAATTTGATCTCTTGTGCCTCTTCCTTTGTAGAACCCGGCTTGCACATCTGGTAGTTCCTGGTCCATATATTGTTGGAGTCGATCTTGTAAAATCTTAAGCATTACGTTGCTGGCATGTGAAATATGCTTATATTACCTAACTTGCAAGCTCAATTACCTAAGAGTTCGATTCAAAATGTATAGCAACAACCAGCTGCAACTATATGTGTTTATATGTGTACTTATCGTTTCTGCAATCATTGTAACTGCTGCTGTATTCGCGTAACGTAAGGAGATTTTGTTTCTCAACTATGTATTGATTATTAATATAATTTCAATGTAAAAATGTATAATAGCAATATTCAATATTACATTAATTTTCAAAGATTAGAGTATCAGCCCCCAACTGAACTTTGTAAGGGTCCGCAAGGGGGAAGAGAAGGTGGCTGAAAGACAAGTCTAAAGGGTTTAAAAAAATTAGAAAGAGGCCAAATAATTATCCATCTCCAGAAACTGTCCTTTTCTCACACAAGAAACAACTAAAATCCAAATTATCTGACCATTACACTGATCATTTCACGCATTGACCATTGCAACTCCTAACCGGCCTTCTCCTTGCTAGATTATCCCCACTCCAATCCATCTTAAATGCCATTTCTCATGTGCTTGCCCACTCTTCCAATACTTTCACTGACTTATACCCATACCTGCTAAATTCTGCTCAAACTATATTGTACTGTTCACAGTTTCAAATACTCCCTGAAATCCCAATTATTCAAACAAGCCAATGTGTTCCCTTAACATCAGGGATACAAACAAGACATTGACCACCTCACTAGAAAACAGACAAGCAAACCCCTGTCCTTACGTGTCTAAATACCAATTAGTCCCAGATTGTAAGCTCTTATGAGAGCAAGGGCTCTACACATTCTGCACCAGTAGGTAACCTTTATCCAATTTGTCTTATACACTTGCTGTATCCCATGGACTTAGCGCTGTGGAATTTGCTGGCGATTTATAAGTAAAGATTATAATGATAATAACAATAATATATGAAACATTTTAAACTCCTTATTTTTTTATAATTTGATTATGACAAAGAGCCTAATTAAGACAGGGAAAAGATAATTTTTTGGAATCTCTTTATTTTTTAATCTTATGGTTTTACATATAAGATAGAATAGTGTGGGTAGGGACGTATGCATTTGCAGGCAGCTGTTTCATAGAATACATGTATAGGAGCAAGGACATTATAAAATATTAGTTCCATAAATAGAAAACTTTATTTGTCCCCATAAATAGCACTAAGGAAATGTTAAATGACACAGTATAACAATGATAAGTATAGTACCTGACTTTTTTTCAATTTTCATTTGAGACAGATCAGGTTAGAGATTCTAGAAAAGGCTAAGCCATGGTAGCCATTCCAGCTTGGCAATACTCTGGCCGTCAGCATTTCCATTTCAATTTTGCATAAATCTATCTTTAAATTAGAAAGAAATGTCTCTGCTGGTTCTGGAGGCACCATGATTTTTTTTAGTAAGAAGGAGTTTATATCTCTACAGGAACAGAATTTGTAGTTTACCTTGCAATTGCCTGCTTTAAAGCATGTGCAGGAGAAGGGGTGCGTTCCAAATACCAGAAATTCAAAATGTAACAATTCCTCCTCACCTCTTCCTCCACTGTACACTCCACACACAATAGACCAAAGCACATTCTCAAGCTCCAATCTCCAAGTGCTGTAGAAAGAAACATGCAAGCTTCTATGCACATGCATAGTCTTTTAAAATTAAGATTATTGTTAAAAATTATTGTATGCTCATGGTTTACACAGCTGCTAATGTTGACATTCTTTGCTAATGTGACATTTTTCCTAAACTACAGTAGTAGTTTAGTTTAGGAAAAATGTCCCATTAGCAAAGAATGCAACGGACTACCAACATTAGTTTAGGAATCATAACTACATTAACATAACCCAATGGAGACTTGGATAGCGTCACTGACAACCTTCCACATTACCCTACTTATTCCTGACAATGCGTGCAAAAATAAGTAGTAGTATATAGAATGGAGAGCTTCCATGTCACCTATGTCTAGTTTTCAGAATGACACACATGTTAGCTATTTTGTGTCTGTGCCATTGAACCCTGTACTGACATATTTACGATCACATAACGGACATGAGAATGAATTAGTTAAAGGGTCTTTGCATGTTCTGTCTGAAAATTCAGTCCTGGAGTCATTCTGCACAATTAAAAAGGAGAATTATTATAGGGAATTGAACATTTTGTCTTGCTCAGCTATGTAAAACAAATACAGGCATGTGAAATTCCCATTAAAAAAGCACCGTATGACACAACGCAGAGCAAGATTGATCTCTCTCCCAGTCTGATATATTACTGCTTTGTCCCTAAAACATTAACATACAGTTTTCTTTGGCAAAATAGATAACGTCTGGTAGCATTATGTTGTTGATTAAAAGAATACAAATGAATAAGATGAATATCTGTTGAATCAACAGACTTTTCTATTTATTTCCTCTTTATATATTTTGTATGTAAAATACTTTTGGGATGGTGTTAACAGATTATTCTGCACACTGAAGAAATACAGATTCGCCGCTCGCTCCTATTTTAAATATGATTATTTTCTATCCCAGAACAAAGTGAAATTTATGTGTTAAGGTGTGTTTTCTGGTAAAACATTTCAGTACGTTAATTAAAGTTGAAGCCTTACCCAGGATATAGTAACATAATTATATTGGCTATATTAATTTACTGAAGTAGGAAATGCAAAAAGTTTTGAATTTTCACACTCTTCTATTTCATAAAATCATTACACCGTAACCTAAATATATCTATGTATATACAGATGCACTCCTCTTTTGAATGCAAATTTACATAAGTTGTTGTATGAACCTATGAAACTAACAAACCTTTCTAATAAATACAGAGGTGACACTGAAAGCAAATTAAATATGTTTGTTTTTTGTCCTTGCTTATGGTTGTATCCTTATTGAAAACTACATCACAAACAAATGCTCTGGCGAATGGATGGTATTTAAAAACGACTTTAGTTGGTGAAAACTTAGGTTGAACTTGTTATAATTACTGCGTGTGAATAAGAGTTATAGATTCTCCTCCTGCCTATTACTGCTACGCATTATCACCTCCTGTGGGAGTTGTGGAGCTAGAACATGCTCATAGTGATTAAAGCAATTGGCTGTGAGGCTCAGTGCCTTTGTTCTCAGCCTCACATGCATTTGTTTTAGCCTGCTAAATTATTTTTAAGAACTAAAATTGCAACAGTACTTGTTTGAGGCTTTCAGTTATATTCAACCTGTACTCTGTTTTAATTTTAAACTAGATAGAAGTAAGGTGACTGCATGCCAATACCCAAAATCTCTAACTACTGGACTTTTTTTTTACCTATTTTTACCTATACTAAGAAGCAAATGGCTTGAAAGTAATATTTCTTTTATGAGTTGACATGATATCCTGGAGATTACTTCTATCTGTGCTCTTTACTGCAGAGAAAAGGTCCAAATGTGTCCCGCACCAGTAATCATTTTGCTGGACAGGTGTGGCGAGTGATCCATTTCCTTCAACTACATTGCTAACTTGGATGTGCACAGTGAGGCCAATACATGCTCATGTACATTGTGACATATCTAGGATAGGTTTTATATTGTGGAGACAATATCATAGAAACAATATTAGTGGAAAGGTGTAAAGCTAACTTCAGCCTTCATTCTAATGCCCTATATCACATATTACAACATGTTAAAGAGCAAAGTAAATCTCCCTAGCTATGTTAATCACCCATCCTGGACACCTTGCGAGAGAACTGCTACAAATGGCTGCGGGATGCCGGAGACGAAAATTACACAACATATTACAAGTTACTCATTTAGACTTTTACACCCAAACCCTATGCTAATAAGACTTCAAGGATCACTCGCAAACGAGGGCAGTGCCATAACATCAAAAATATTATGTGTACCACTCACAAATGGTCTTAAAACCATTGCTGTGTGCTGAAGCATCAGTTAAAGAGACAGTATAGCACCAAAAAACAATAGAAAATCATGAATGTTCATCATTATTTGGCACTTAATAGTCCAATATAAACATATATGTAATTAAAACATAATATATTTTATTATTATGTTAATACATATCAGGAAACCATGTGGACTAGGAACAAATACTCTAATGCGTTATCTATATACATGTGTATATATATATATACAAAATAAACACAATCATATATATTATATCTATAAATGCAATTGTCAATTGTGCCTTAGGGAGTTCAGCTGCACCTCACTGACGAGGCCCATAAAGGCCGAAAATGCATCTGTGGTTTGCTGTTTCTCCTGTTCAGGGTAGAATTGCCTGGTATTTCGGGGCTGGGTCACTCTTTTGAGTGAGACCAGACTGATATACTACAGAATATTTCTCCCTGTGAAGGGCACAAGTGAGCTAAAAGAGGATGCTCTCAGAGAGGATTATCATGTCCATAGAACTAACCTATTAAGGTTGGTTCATTCTCTGATTGAGCACCTCTGACTTAGTTATTTATATATATATATATATATATATATATATATATATATATATATATATATAAAATCATATATATTATATCTATAATTGCAATTGTCACATATATTTAATTTAAATATAAATAAATATAAATGTATTTATATATATATATATATATATATATATCATATATATATATCATATATAAATATTTATTGTTTCTTGCTGCAGTTATGGTGCTTGTTCTCACTCATTATAATAATGACATTCTCATTTTTTATTGGCTCCTAGAGATGTTTCTCAAAGCTTGGTTTGGTGTAATATACTGAGGATTTACAGATGTGGGCTGAGTGCCTTAATATTGCGAGTGAAAAGATTAACATAAACATGTAACGTAGGGGGAAAAAGCTCCTTCAGCTATTTTACGACGTATTTTACAATGGGGGGCTTCAATGTGAGCTTTCATTGTAATTGTTTTTACTAATGTATTCATTTGAAAACACTTCATACAATTTAAATAAGACAACTCCTTGTGTCATTCTATGGAATTTATCTTTAATAGATATGTGATATTCATTAGGCACTTTGATGAAGAAGCTCTAGAGATTAATTCAAGAAGTTGTATTAATTATTTAACGTAAGATAAATAAAATCCTTTGATTAATATACCCTTCACCCTTATTTTAGTCTGACTTTTTTTAAATAAATAATTGTTTAGACTAAATAAACTCTCTAAAACACAATATCTATTATCTAAGTATGCTATGATTAGTAGTACAGTGCTATTGCTATGAATCCTCTAATCACTTTTTAAAACTTTTATGGAGACCTTTCATGTGTTCATATTACCCTTTCTTGTCTGTGAGGCGTGATGGATTCTCTTGACACCTGAGAGCACTTCTTAAATTCTTTGAGAGGTCTACACAAGGAAGAATGAATCCCAAAATACTGCAAAGTAACAGGGACAAAAGAAACTACTTATCTAGTATATTTGCTATACTTGAGTAACTGGTTTGTTTAAGAATGTGTTTATTTTTCAGCTCTGGATAAAGCTAAATCTCACATTTTTGGTAACCTCTATTTCTGTTTTCTTTACCCCAATCAGGACAGCATTTCACCCTAAGGCAGCTGGGAATCTGTGAGCCAGCATCACGTCGACCCCTCGCATTTTGCGCAGATATGGGGCTCCCGCACAGAGGCTACTCCATCAATGCAAGTTCAGATGCAGAGACCGAAAACGAAGGGGTGATGTCTCCAGAGCATGCCATGAGACTTTGGGGCAGAGGGGTGAAATCTGGGCGCAGTTCCTGTCTCTCGAGTCGTTCCAACTCAGCCCTGACACTGACCGACACTGAGCATGAGAACAAGTCTGACAGTGAGCCTGGTAGGTCCCTTGTTACTTTCATTACTTCTGTACATCTTGTACATGGCTCTGAACGTTGAGACATATGTATAAAAGCACAAGTGGAAAATTCTGGCTCAAACTCCTTTTCCCTTCTTTTGCACCAGTGTTGCTCCACTTTTGCTTGTGTACATATGCAGCATTAATTTTTAAACTATTTATTGTGATGTGTATAGTATTTATTTAATGAGAATATCCCGAGTCTATATTTTATTGTTTTTAAGCAATTGTTTGGTAATGTAGATTAGAATAATTAGATAACAGATATAATTTGAAACATGGCATAGTATATAATGTATGATATATGATGACAAAGCCAACAAATAATTATAACAAATTATATTGCATTCAAACTTTATAGGAAATAATTTACTCTAAGAGCTTTATTAAAGCTTAAAAAGTGACGAAAAGTATCAATGTTCAAAACTATTAAGAAATTGGATATTTCCTTCGTGTTTCAATGACATTTTACTTTGTCGTATAATGAGCATGCAAATGCGTAACTAATGTCAAAGCCACAACGTATCTATAGCCTAAACTAGATGCCATCTATAATTCTACCTGTAAAGTACTTATCCTATCTACATCATAATATTGGAGCGTGTCAAAAGCATGACACAATGCCAAACAAATGCACATAAATATAAATCACCATAGGACTTTAACAAAAATGTCAATGCAAAAAAACACCCTTATCCCAAGCTTTTTGGATTTTTATTCCATATTAGTGGTTATTTATTATTAATATTTAATGAAAAATTCTATATATCTTATCTTATATCTTCTATATATATCTTATGTTGATGCTGTTATCATTCTTACATGATATCCAGTTATTTTTACTTGGTGTTTATTTACTAAAGAGGTGCAACAGAATGAATTTAATTGCAATATTTAGTTTTTTTATGATATGGGTATGTACTTACAAATGCTTGCTCCTGAGAGAGACTGAGCTAGTTTAGATGCTTGTCTGCTACCTATAAGGTAGTAATTTATGGGGTATGTATACCCCATGTGTCAGTACATTAATATGTTAAAAAGATGCATGACCACACACATTTGGGTACCAGTGATGCTATTCTGGTACATAAAGACATAAGTTTGCTCTCCCAAAGCATTTTTACTAAGAATATTAAGCGCATCCTTCTTAATATCAAATTTATTGAAAATGATATCTTGTGGTATCATGATATCAAGAAATATATTACTAAATTTATCACAGTCATTAAATTGAGCATCTAAAACAAAGGCTTGAGAATGCAGACCATCTGCTTGGAAAATCATAATACAAAAATGTAACAAATGACAATGTATAATAATATATAAGCGTCTATATATGGTCCCAAATATCCATCTATTAATTGAGTTTGAGTGAATATTAAAGGGATAAATGCTAAGCTACCCATTCCTCCAATTCAACATTCAGGTTTCCTAATTATGTGGTGACTTTAATATTTTCACATCTGTATTTTATTTACATTGTATATTAACCCTATATTTCTTAATGCAGCTATATTACCTACAGAATGATGCCCAAAATAACAATTCACACATTATTTTACAGATTATTTCTCGCCTGTCTGGCTGTAAATGGGATGCACTGCCCTCTATGCGGCCAAATAAATTATCACAGTATGGGGTAATAAAAATGGTTTAATTTATTTCTCCATCCATCTGGGAGACTATAATAAAGCCCCCCGCTAATTGCATTATTGTTCTGGCTGCTAGACTGTATCCAAGCTGAAGCTGTGTACAACATATAATAATAATATTGTGGGATGAGAATTTTCTATTTTATTCTTTGGAAATATAAAATAAAAGAGTCTGATGAGCAGTTTATATACCCACTTATTAAAAGGTGCATGATAGCGGCGGATACCGAATATAAACAAAGAAGTTACGTATCCATTTTTATAGTTAAATCCATTAAATAATCATAACAGAATAATTCTCATTAGATTACGATACAGAGAAGCAACTTTGTGTTATTAACAGCACAGCTTCTTTGTACGATAAATTCATTAACCCTTTAAGTACAGTGTAAATGTTATAGTATACCATAAAGGTAACTTATGTACAGGGCTTCTCTTTATATTTGCCCATTCTTCATTACATTTCAAAGGACCAGCTGAAGAAAGTCAGCATTATCATTTTAAATATTTTGTTTTACCTCCAAAGTTGTTGGTAGAGTATTAATATGTCTCAGAATTCACCAGTTTACATATAAATGCATATGATTAATTGCATCACATTTTGGACACCCATATAAGACACTGAGAAGATGCATTGTCAAGTTTATATCATTAACAGGACAGGATGAGTAGTGGAGGAAAGAGATAATTGTACTCTGGATACTGATTTGTTTGCTTGTGTGGGCCAATTTTTCTCTGAAATTATGGATAGGGCCACTATTTGATGGTCACTCCCAAGGCGAAAAGATTACAGCAGTCTTGAAACACATACAGTAGACTCTACGGCACCCATGGGGATTGGTAGATGCCGGATAAATGTAGTTTCTGGTTGCTTGAGCATTACTAGATTAGCTGCACATAAGATATTCTGCTAAGCATATTTGTCAGTGAGGGCTGTTCTAGCAGCAGCAGCTTTCACTCCTCACACACAGGTGAGTTCGGCTGAAGGGTGCGGTGCTGACCCCGGAGAATGTAACGCCAACACTGCACTGGCTCAGTCACTCATGTCTGTCTGCTTCCAAGTAAAATTCAATTGAGAGACATACAGTGGATGCAATCTAGGTGCCTGTAAGCATTAATTGGCAAGACCACTTGGCTCTTGGCATTTGTTGAGCACTGTAAAAATTAAATTTATTTAAAGTACAGCATTTAAAACATTTTCTGGTTGCTTGAGAGTCCTGGTTGCTTGAGTTCTGTTTAACCTGAGAGTCTACTGTATAATGTGAGCACATTTTGACACATAGAAGATTGAGTAATTGGAATACAATTGCACTGTGTGGGAACACATTTTCTCCAGTTTCAGCTGATGCCTCACATTCAATCCTAATCATCCAATGGGACTCCAATACAACAATTGTAGAGCTGTATGAGAATCACAAGTATCATGGCCACTAATTTCCATCTACACTTTTCAAATACCAGAAACTCTCAGAAACCAGGAGGTCCCATTACTAAAGTGCTGGTTCAGTTCCAACGGATTTAAATACAAAAAAATGGAAAAAAAATAAAATAGAAATAGTTGACAGGATTGCTGCTGATTGTCTATTGTGCAGAATCCCACAGACCCGCTCTCAACGGCATCTTAAATTAATGTCAAGCAGTGAAGGGTTTTTATTATTTTGCAAGTACCCCATCAATTGTAGTTGGGACATAGTCTCCATTGGCATATAAAGTGGTTTCCAAACTAATCCAGGAGCAATTGAATGCTGCACTTCAATAGAGGAAGTGAAAAGAATGAGAGCTACGTCAGGAGAGACTTAAAATGCTGTGAGAATTAGGAGGGTTTTGTTTTTCTGTTGTTTCAAAGTTCTCTTTGTTGAAAACAGGGTGGGCCAGAGGGGGATTGCGCATGTCACCTGTTATCCTCTATGGAGGTTTAAAGCAATTGGTGATAACGTTTATCCCCAGGGCCTGTTTGCAATCAAAGATGTCTTTCTATGCTACTCTTGAAGACATCTCAAAGAAGTAGCAAAATCCTACGATGGATGAGTGAGCATACAGAATAGTTTATTAACAGGGCTGAAGTGATTGAAGAACAAATTTGATCATGCTTTAAACTTTCTGGCTGATGAGAGCAATTGAAATCACAGTAAAGAGAGGAGTGTGGCCTTTGATGTTCATTGGGGAAATGGATTATGGTGCAATTAAAATCCACAGAAGTACACTTCCTTACATCTAAACAGGAGTCTAGCTTGTCATAGGGAAACATCCTCATTTACTGCAAGATTGGATCTTTTCACATAGCTTACAATGATGCGTACAAGGACAGAAATTTGCCAAAATTACCATTATTAATAACCTAACATTATTCAATTGCATTTATTTTTTATATTGGAACACTCTTGTAAATCATATGTAAGCAAATGGGAATCTGGAGCATTCTGGTATTTTGTCATCAAAGGTTAATATATAAAACTCAGTAATAATTGGAAAGAAAAAAATCACATAGCGAGTTGATCCTCAGTCCAAAGGACCATGAAATTGACTAACAGACATCTTCTTAATTGTTAGCACAGTTTAATGAATATTTTTTTCAGCTCTCACTACAAAACACTGCATTCATTTTTTTTCCATGAGGCATGTTATTATTTCATAGCTTAAATTAAAATAGGCTTTATTTCCCCCCTATAATAACTAAGTGTTGCAGGTGCTCTAAAAGGCTGAGAGAACTGTTGTGGGTGTGAAAAATAGTAGCTAATAGAATATGGCCCTTAGAGACTCTGTAAAGCAGGGTGAATTGTGATCCTTCAAGCACCATGTCTAATGAATGTGTGATTAATAAAACATATTTAGCTTTCAGTTTCTTAAAATAAATTTATGTTCATTTTTTCGAAACAATCTTCATTGCCTCACAGGCTCCTGACACTAATTGTGATCTCCTGCCATACTACAGGTATTTATATGGACAGCCCTTAGAAGTGGCTTCTTAGATGGATATTTACTAGTCACTGAAGGGCCAAGATGTGCATCACTGTGTTCAATGAGCTTTATCCCCTATGGAAATGGAAATATTCCTCTTGCTATTGGGACAAGACTTAGGCAGAGATAACTAATTTATAGTGTGTTGATATTGTTTAGTCGTGCGACTTTCTGTGACCCTATGGACCGCAGCACGCCAGGCACATCTTGTGTCTGGTTGTGTTTATCCATAAGGTTTTCTTGGCAAAGGTACTGGAATGGGTTGCCAGTTCCTTCTCCAGTGGACCATGATTTATCTGACCTCTCTTCTATGACCTGCCTATTTTGGATGACCCTACATGGTTTAGCTAACAGCTTAATTGAAGTACACAAGCCCTTTCACCACAATAAAGTAGCAACCCAGAAGGCGACTTTATAGTTAGTATTTCTTTATATACATGTTTTATATTTATGTATCTTAAAGGGCCTCTAATTTATTACATTATATGTTCAATTATGCTTCTGTGGATTTTACCATTTTGATCAACTTCCTGAAGTGAGACGAGGCTTTGAGTGCAACTCTATCTGGGCAGTGGGAATGTGACCTCTACAACAGCCAGTGCTTTCGATAGGACAAATGGACAGTGCATTCATTTACAAGGACACCCACTACAATGAAAGTAAAAGACAGAATCATCTGGGGGTGAAAGCAAAACTCTCAGTAAGGAATAATTGCATACAAAAATTAAAATGTTAAAGGTTGTGGTTATTTTACTTATTTATTTGCTTTCTATCAAGTTTAGCTATTCAAAATGCTACCAAGAATCTTTCCGCCATTCTGTCCCATGGTGGTATTGATCAGTTTTTGTGACATATACATTCAAATCACAACATTATTGTGTAATAGCCCTTATTGTATTTTGTAGCAATAGTAAAACTTACTTTGTAATTATGTCTTGAGTGTATTAGAAGAATGCCTACGAGACATCTTAAAAACAATGCTATTCAGAGCAAGCACACTAGCAGTTTAAAGGGCCACTGGAGGCATTTTGTTCTTTGTTGCATCTGAAACAGGGCACTTTGATAATTTTGAACAGTGTATTTATTTTTTTGGAAATTAAGTTCCAGGAGCAGAATATACTGTTCCAAATCAACTGGCAAAATAAATCTCACAGAATTTAAAATCATGTTTAAGCACAAACCCAAAGAAGGCTTATCCTGCCCAAACTTTAAACTCTACTACAAAGCCGCCCAGCTAGCATTCATCCCAATAGCTCATTTAGTAACCCACAAAAAAATGTCTTTCGGGCTTCTATCAGTCAAAGTACAGCAATATAGCTGTATCTTCCAATGAGTCGTGCATAATATGTCTCACACAGAGGCATTTCCAGTTGGTTTTCAATAAATTTAAACAAGTTTTACTAAATATTTTTCATAAAAAAATGCTTAAAATACGCTCTTTCAAATACAAGATAGAAAAATGTGTATTCCATGTCCCTTTAAGTGATAGTGTTGCAGTTGTAGGTTGCATTTCTGCCACACTTATTATTATTATTGTGTGACACCGGAGATATATCAACCAGTCACATTTACAGGAAAGCAGATTTTGTGTGGGTGGGGTTTGGTATCGTAATTCAGTTTCCAACAGGTGCCTAAGACCATCATTGAATTTTTGGCTCGGAGGCTGAAACTAAATTTTCTACACTCATGTTGTTCTTTTTTTTTTTTTTCAAGCACAGAGGGTAGCAAATCAAGTTTGCGATGTCTGTGGGTTTTACAGATCATTTTGCCTCTGCATTTGAACAGCATTTGTAGTGCTGATGTTCCGGATCTCTGCATACCAATTTATAAATAATTAAAGTAAGCTATAAACTGCAACATAATGTTAAACTGTGTGATTTTTATTGTTTCATACCAGTGTCTGCAGAATAAGCTGCACTCACTTTACTTTCATTTTCGAATTATGTAATTGATTTAACCCCTTCCATGCTATTTAGCCCATAAGGGGTTAGTATCAAATTAAGAACACTGATCAGAGCTGCTTTACGTCACCACTGAAATCCATGTAAAAAAAAATATTTTTTAAATCCATGCATATTTTATTGTTTTATAGGAATTCTAATATAATTTAGTCATTTAGTCATCATCCCCACCACTGTAGCATGGTTATTTTTTTTGCTTTAAAAATGTGTTATGTATGTTTTATGTATTTTAGGAAAGTGCATTCAATAATAGCCTCCCTACAAATGCACTATTTTTGTCATAACAACAAAAAATCTGCTTTTTACTTTGGTTCCTACAGAGATACTATCTAAAATGGAAAAAAACAGGAACATGTTATTGCAGTGTAGACAATATATAAACTATAAATTTAAAAGGGGGCTTGTGATTTATGCTCCCTTCATGACCGAAGACTTTTCCACCTCTGTTTCCTAATATATTGGCTGGTTCAGCTGAGCTTCTGAGAACACTCAAGGTAAGGAAACATTTTAAGAAACTAAGGGCCATATTCTATTAGCTACTTGCAAATGCCTTCAACTCCTAAATTTGGCTTTGGGTGTTTTTTTTTTATTATAAATGTTTATTCATTATTCATTAGTGCCAATAAGTAATATTTGCCGGATATGTAGCAATATTAAGAGTGATTTTAAGTGTGTATAAATATACAAATTGGTCAATTGGATCAGGCCCTAAAACACAGTAGTATTTAAAAAAAAAAAAAAAAAAATTAGAAAGCGTGAAGAGAGCATCAACTGGAGAAAAAAAAGTTTTTTTACAGCTTCTCTGTTTGATTTTAACTGCTATACATGATGGTGCAAAGCAGTATCCTTGTATCGATGGTCCCTCTAAAATTGCTAATCAAGGTTTTGATTAAAAAGGTATCCATCCAAGTGTTTTCCATGTTGGCTACCACATGTGCTTTGTATTTGGAAGTCCCTTCAGTATCTCTAGTGTTTTGCTTTTCAGTAATGCACATTTTTGTACACATTGCTTTAAAGCACTTATATTCTCAATGGAAACACTGCTGTAATATCTCAGAACTATGTGTGAGAAACAGAGACATAGCCGGCCTGGTGTACTGGGATTTGTACTCGAATATGGAGCTGTCCACTCAAAAGAGGGACATTGGAATACTGGAGATCAATCATGGGTTTTCTCTTAAAAGAATAACTTTCCATCCAAATGATGGATAGTTTGTGAGGTATGTTATTGTAATGAATATTATTAAAGTTGTAATTATTAATGGGTAAACTAAATCAAGAACTGTGTTGACTTGCTTGTAATTCTTATATAACATGCATGAGAAGTAGGATGTAGGGGAGTCTGAGCTACATAGGCAATGAGTCTGGAAAGACTCATAAGAATTACTTATACATTGAATTTCCCATCTATATTGAAGACAGAAGTGTTTATTTTCTAATAGAATGGCCCACTACTTTCTTAAGACATTGTGGACCCATTTTGAGGAAGTTGAAAAAGGTATAGGCCTGATAATAAAATCATAATTGTTTATAGAAATGTGTGTGTTACCTGATAAGTAAGGTGATAAGTGAGGTGTTTGAGGAAAATAAACCAGAAGCCCTCGTGATCGCCATGAGGAGTGGGTTTCACGTCAAGCTACATTTTATCTCAAATTATCTAATTTTCATAGGTAATGTAATTGCATACCTCACAACATTTCATATTACAAAAGAAAAAATATATAGTAGCAACATTTTCCACACTTAGTTACTACTATTGAATAAAGTTTTAGCGATACAGACACATAATATATATACGCAGTGCTCCATACAGACATACAGTATACTCTGTAGAACTGGCACCTCACACTTCTATAGTTCTTGTTTTCTCTCACTGCCCAGGAGAAGAAGAACCTGAGAAATGGTTGTGGCTGAAAGACAGGCTGGACCTTAAATGTAGGAGTTTCCTTGGGAGATTGTAGAAGTGGAAATTCTCTGAAAATAGGGAATGGCCCACCAAAGGATTGTAGTTGACTTGAATGGGATGGAGTTAAAAAGCTGGTTACATAAAACAGTAAAGAAAGTACAAAACACAGATTTTATTCATCTTTAATGGAAAATTATGAAGGGAATATCTGCCGATACAAATAAAGGAAAATAATTGATAATAGTATGAAAGCTATTTTTTCTTTTAATAAAACATCACACATAGTTAGCAAGCATACACCGTTAATAAGTAGTTAAAAATCTTTTGCAATTAAATTAGACATTATGAGAGGGAATCCCTATCTTCGCTTTCTCAAAACGCTTACATTGTAAGCAGCAGACAAGCTCAGACAATAGGAGTAAACATAAGTGCATTTTCCATATCAGAGTTAAGTGCATTATATGTAGCATCAAGAGGAATCAGAGTAGGTGTAAGTGCATTTAGTATGGCAGAGAGGGTAATGTAATAGTTGGTCTCAGCGGAGAGCTTACGGAAAAAGTTTGCGAAGATGGGCCTTGAATCAAGAGTTTAAAATGGGAAAGATGATGTCTGGAACGGATAACAAGAAGGAAGTGCTAAAGGCAAGGCAAATAAAGGCAAACTCTTTAATGAGCAGAGCGGAGGAAGCAAGGAAAAACACACCACTAACAAAAACGCAGAAACATTAGAGAGGGCTCTGAAAGAGCAGTAATGATAGTTGTACATTTAAAGCAACAAAACAGGCTCATGAATGGCCATGGTTCAGAGCTAAAATAAAGTACCTTTTTGGCCACTGTGCAGCTCCCTATCAATAATGCTTGCATGTATCTGTTTTTATTCTCATTAACATAGTTCTTTAATTAGCAGGTATAATTTATGTATTGAAGGGAAAAAAATCTAACACTTAGCGAAATTAAATGGTCGCAAAAATCAACAATAAAAATCTTAGTAGCACATTTTATTATACAGCACCATTGAATTCCTATTTTATATAGGTGTTGTTACTTCTGAACCAGAGCAGATGGTATTTATGGCCAGCAGGTCTGCAGATTTGTTATTAACCATTACAGACCTCTACAACCTTATTAAATTGCAATTCTGCCAATTCTAAAGGGCTCTATATAAGCACATAGCCTATTTTTTTACAGACGTTTTTAGTTAGTTAAGACCTTTCTTTTGGATAGAACTTCACTAACTAAAAACGTCTGTAAATAAAATACACTCTGTGCTTATATAGAGCCCTATTCAATTGGCCGAATCACAATTTAATAAGGCTTGCAGGTTGTCCTTTACACTATCAAATGCAAGCTAATTACTTTTTCAGCATTGCAACTCCTCACTAAAAATAGAGGGTGCTCAACATGTTGTGCATGTAGAAGTATGGTAATAAAGCATATGTTTGTAGGTGAACAATAGATTCCCTTGACACTGCTACTCTGTATCATGTAAGAGATCAGGACAGAAAAGAAGAAAATAATCCTTTACTTTAACTTTTACACAATAGGTAGATATTTCACTTTACTTTAACTTTTACACAATAGGTAGATATTTTCCAATGTGATCTTTTAAATGCATTTTTGAAATGCATTGCCCCTTTTAATAGTTTTTTTTTTAAGGAGTAACTTTAAAACTGCTTCTATTTTATGCTTTACATCCCTTTTTTCACGCATTGCAGTAACATTTTCTTAGAGACAATGCCAAAAAGACCCCACAATCTTAATGTGGCTTCTGTTTAAAAGAAGAGCAAACATTGGAAGTGATTAAACTACAACTAGAAGAATTATTTCTTTAAGGTAAGAAGGACTCATTAAAAAGGAAACTAGCATGCTGTTATTCTGTTACATTAAACCATAATGAAGGTGCTTCTTTACAGAGGTCAGTTTTGTACCTGTGCTCTGAGAGCCCAGATTTAGCATCTTGTTCAGGCTGCCTGACATATGCTGGTGATTATAATGCATCTGTTGTAAAGGCATTGCATATTAACTAAGGTGAGAGGTTTGCATTTTATTAGTCGAGTCACTGCCTTTGGATTTTTCACGGCCCAAATTGTTTACACATCACAAAATCAAAACCATCCAATTTAAACATTGACAATTTGTTGAGATCAGACGCACAAAGCAAATCTCCTAACATTTGATCAGCGCATCCCTAGAAATAACAAATATTTTTTTCTATAAAAATGGGTCTGACATGAATACATATTAAAGCAAGCAAACAAAACTGCAAAGTACAGTAAGCTGGCTGCCAAAACCACTATGTGCAACCAAAACCAACAACCTACATGTGTATTTTACTGACAATGTGTGTGCATCTGTTATATTCTTAACCCTTTAACACCTTTAATAATGAAGTGTTTATTTTTCAAGAAGAGACACATTCCAGAGCCTAAACTATTTCTAAAAAGAAAGCCAAAATTTTGCATAAATTTAGTTTAGAACAAATGGCATAGTAAAATATAAATGGATATCATACAAACATAATATGCAATTTGTTGTGGAATTAAAAACAGAATGCAAAAGAAATATGATTTAATTCATCTCATTTTTAATGCGGTTTGGTTTTTGGTTTCAGATGCTTACATTACATTTCCTGCTTGGGTACTTAGCACTTTATTACCAAGCCAAACACTTGATTGAGAAATCTGTGAGGTATAGAAAGCACACTGCAATATGATTTAATCTGTATATTAATACACTATGCAGAATCAGTGCTTATATCCACAGAATGAACCTAGCAGCAGCAACCCTTGTTGTTAGACGTATTGAACTCTTAATGGTCCTTTCCTGTTATGAGTGCACCGGCGGGCCCCCAGCACAGGCAGCAGCAGTGGCGGGGAGCATCCGCTAGATGTTGCTGCCAAAATGTTGTTGCCGATATCATAGCTTTAGGATAAGGATTAGGGTTAGGAGGTTAGGGTAAAGGTTTAAGCTTGGAAATTGTATATGATCTTAGCAGCGCTTACAAACTATGCAAAATTTCGTCAGCGCCATCTAGCAGTTTCTTGCTACATCTGCTGCCACTACCTGCGCACTCATTGCAGGAATGGTCCGTTAATGTCTGCTCGTCTGAAAGGTTATGAGAACATTAGCAATAATTTAGATAATGGACATAATTTATAGTAGTGTAACACTACTCAAATACATTTGGAAATACTCGTACAAGGTAATATTATGTTTTTCTTCAAAGAATCATTATTGTCCCACATTTTCCATCATGCATTCAAAAATCATGCAGGTTTAAAATTCTTAGGACCTACCTCTAGCAATCTAGTATACTTTTTATCTAAGGGTATGCATTTGCAACCAATAAGGACTAACTATTAAAGGACCACTGAGGTCAAAAAATAAGCATAATGTTTTTAAAATGTACAGATAGATAGAGCCTACTTGTATATGCAGTTATGCTGCTGTAGAATCGACTATTCCAGTCATCTGAATACACAAGAAGTGTCTATCTGTCCAATGGAAAGGCATCAGATATATCTGCCAGTGCTTTCATTAATTGCAACTGAAAGAAATGTGTTTATAATGACACACCCTGTTGAGCAGAGGCTGCAAGAAACAGGTTTAGTAAAGAAAATGGAAACCTGCAGTAAAAAAGTAATTGCATATAAAAGTGACAAACATACAACACTTTGTACATTCAAGTTTTCTAACACTAAGTATTCAAAAGATCATATAGAAATACATTTGACTACAGTAGTTCTTTAACAACAATGTTGTTATATTGTTTGTAAAAAGTGAAAAATAATTGACAATAATAACAAATTAGTATATTGTATTACTTTAATTAATATTAAAATAAGTTTGGAGGCATTTTTTTAACGACCCAGCAGTCACTCCCTATTTACGCACTATATAGCCCCTGCACCCCTTATAACTCAATTTATATGTTAATATTTTCTAAGCATATTTTTTTTCTTTTTATAGAGCTCTCGTAAGAGACTCTAGTTTAAATTCTTTCCTCATTTTCCATTTATGAAACGCAAGCTCATTTTATAGCTCCATTCAGTATGTTTTGATGTACAGCTAACAAACTCCTGCCTGGGAATGGTGTGGAACTTTACTATCACACTGCACAGTGGAATCTATAAATGTGTATAAAAGGTACAAGACCAACATGTGCCAAACTTATAGCCAGGTGTCATGTTTGCAATCTGTACAATAGCTCAGCACCTGCACACAGTAATAGTATAGATACAAAAGTTTGTTTAAGTCGGTCAGGACCCGGAATCTGGAGAGTTGTTGGTGTATTTATTTAATGTGGATCAATTAGTTATACAGGATGAGTGTATGTCTGCACCTATGTTATTGGACTATGAGCCACACTAATCTTTATCCTAAATGCTACCTACACCCTACCCGGAATCATTACCCAAATTGTAAGCTAACTGATCAACATAAATAAAGCACTCACATAAATGTTTCTGGTTAATGAACGATATACCACATTATATGCTACCATTCTGTAGATAGCAAGTTACCTATACCCAATATAAATGCACAACATGTTATATTGAGCTTGAACAAAAATGATTTACCATTAAGAGGACCAACAAAAAAAACTTTTTTTTAAAGTGTTTTATAATTAATAAGCTTTATCCAGTGAAAGCATAGTTTGTGCATTATACTTACAATAATATCTGTAGATTAGTTGTTCTTATACAATAGAGTACACAGATTGCAGTTCAAAATATATGCCATTTTTGCATTTCACTGCTCCCAGGAAATCTGTGATTAGAGCATTAGGATAACAGAGCAAGTTTAAGCAAACTGACACTGATGTGCATCCACAGCTTTAAGCTACTAAATTGGAAGACCCCAAGATCAATAACAAGGTTGGATGTTGTGTTGTGCAGTTCTTGCTCCATCCATCTGGATCAGCTGCCAAGAGAAATACATTTGGGTCTAGGCAGGGGTGAGCAATTAATTTCCCAAAAGGGCCACATGAGAAACTCTGAATGTTGTGGAGGGCCGAACCATAGGCTGAACTTAATTCTGCTCAGTATTAATTTCATAGCTTTATTTTATTTTCTCAGTACCAGGAGCAGTATCCACAGAATGCTATCCATTCCAGTTAGTCACAACATTGCTGCTCACAAATTGCCCCCTTTTACAATTGGCAGTGTTTTTTTTTTGTCCAGGACACAAATTTGTAGGCCACTGTAGCAGGCCGGACAGGGACAGCCAAAGGGCCAGATGTAGCCGCACAATTCCCAGGTCTGGTCTAGGGTCATAGACTGCAGACTTACGACCTATTGCAACAAACTTATGTATTCTAATTATATGATAATTAGTTTAAATGCTCTGATTTATGTTGTGACCAAGGAGTATCATTTGCAGTCATACCACGTCCATATTTCATCAATTTAGCTTGTTGTGTTTTCCATACATCCAGCTTAACACAAAGCAGGTGCTATGCGGCAGTCTGTATCTGGCCACTAGAATATTGCTTTAGGCTCTGTTGCATCACTTTCCTTGCATTATTTCAGACCCACACCTCAAGCATTAACATTCTGCATCCTGCGGCTCCGTAAAAGCAGGATAATGCCAACCATCCACTATAAGACAGGTGTTCCAGCTTGGCACAGGCTTCCCTATCCCCCTTCTCTGCTAAAGGCATTTTGGCTCACACAAACTGTAATATGAAGTTACACTATGCTTTGGGGAATAGGGATCACACTCAAGCCAGTAAGTAAAGCTATGTGTAATGTTTTTTGCAGAAAAATATGTGCATAACACAAGAAATACATCTCCAATAACATTTCAGTTAGCCCAGATCTAAAATGAAATGCTTAAAAAATTCCATAATTGCAACCAGCAGTACCACAAATATTTCTTTCTTTTTTTTCTCCTCAATTTTCTTGAAACCAAAGAAGCAGCTGAAAGATTTTCAATAAAAAGCCAGCAAATGACCGAGAAAAGTACAGATATTAAGGCCAAAAATCTATAATTTTTTCAAGTTTTTTTCTTCAGTCTAGGAAGGCTTTGCCATAAATAGCTACTGTATTTGCCAGATACGTGACTCCCTGAAATTTGGATTTTAGTGGGGAAAAAAAACATGATTTGGTTACCAAACTACTATATTAGGACTTCAGTGGCAATTGCAAAGATAGGCAACTGTAAAAAAAAAAAAAAGTTTTCTTGAAATCTGCATTCTTGCATCTTTGATCAGATATTTATCTACTCCCCAGAGTATAAAATGTATTTGGGGGAAATACAGCTAAATATATGCAATTAGTCCTTACTGTATACGTCCGTTAGTTCATATTATTTCTTACCTAGCCCCTGGGAAGGTTATCTTATTGTGAGTAGCAATTGATTCTATTGTTTGTTCTACAAGGCCTTGAACCGAACGTAAAGGACCACTGTACAATGAATATATATATATATATATATATATATATATATATATATATATATATACATATATATATATATATATATATATATATATATATATATATATATATATATATATATATATATATATCTAAATTAGGCATAATTAAGCAGAGAAATATCATAAATTTCATCTGTAGAAAAAATAAATTTGAATCTCTTTGCTGGTCCTTGGAGGCATCCAAGATAATTTGGTGTATATTTTATGTGTGGGAGGTGCATTTCCATTTATGTAGGGAATGACTTCTGAGCATGTGTGGGGAAAGTGGGTCTCCAACTTCTCTCCCTCCTATCCCTCTTTCCACTTAGAGATAACATGACCATACCTCTCAGGCTCCTAACTATCCGGTAGTGCTGAAGTCACATTTGCTAATATTGTTAGTTTATTACAGGGGTAGTGAATAGGTGGACCTGAGTTCGAATCAGGACCTCCTGACTATTTGTTCCAGACTCCACATCATTAGTACTTTTTATATATACCTCTTAAATCTTCTATATCTTTAAATAAGCTTTTAGTTAAATGGTAACTTTTCTCTATGAGTCATTCCATATCTAATCCTCCTTCATGTCCCATTTTCAGTGCCATTATAATAAAATATTTGTATGTGTATACTTAAAAAATTATTGACTCTGGATATTAACTTTTTCCCCCCAGTTCATTTAGACTGAATTGTTAAGTATTACATACATAACAAACAATTGTAGTGTTTTTGAACTGCAGTGGTCATTTAACGAAACCTTATCTGCAGCCAAGGTTCCTACCTGGTGACTATTCAGGTTGGGGTGGGGGGGATCATCGGCCTCTGCCAATAGCCCTTTATCATGTCAAACTCTAAAGAACAAGGTGCATTAAATATAATACACTGGAAAATCCTAGTGTTATATAAATAGATAGTCAAGATGATTTTATTTTAGGGATATAACATTGGTTTGTCCCTTGGGAGCCAAATTAGAAGCCAAAACAACTGAAGAGAATAAATGTGCTGAAACAGGCTTATTGATAAAAAATATTTACTAGAAAGACGAGAACAATCTGCTTCCGCAGCGAGAGTCTGTCTGTTACTCACAGATCCACACCTTGAAGAACTGCTTTATATGGAGCAAAGAAACTCATTTATATTTGATCAGTCTAGTGTAGGCAAGTAAAAATGGAATAATTGCATTTGCATGTACAAAGTAGCACTTTCTGCAGATTATATCTACATTTCAAAAAAAATCATTAAAGATTATTTCTAAAAGATTATGATAGTTCAAAGCGAAGTCTAACTGTAATATTCATATATTTATTTGTGTGTATTTTTATATTTCACAAACTGAATCATTAAGAAGGCTATCTTTTGAAAGCAGCAGAGCAATGCTAGGCATCCAGCTTCACTTACGTATGTGCAGAAAAAAGTCCTCAAACTAGCTTCATATTATCATTAACTTGAGTTGTCGGATCCACTGGAAGAGGGTAATGGTGAGAGGCAGAATTAAAGGGCTAGTGCAGCTAGTAAAAAAACGTAAAATTAAGTTATATAAAATCCCCGACATCTGAAAGCATATAAGCATAAAAGAATATTTAGAGAAAGTCTTCATTTTAGTAAACTCCTATGCCATTCTTGTAGACTGTATTTAAAACTTCCTGTCGATTTGGAGCATTAGGAGTTAATCTATGCTAAATGTTATCTATTGAGAAGTGTGTGGGGAGGGATGGGGATTTGTTGTCTCACTAGATGAATCAGAAAGATATTAGCATTTACTTCTTCCCATACATGTTCAGAAGAAGACATATCCTGTTTATATTGAAGTTTACCCAATATGCCTCGATCAGGAATGATTACTGTCATGGCAGCTTCTATGCCTTAATAAAATCTGCCAAAATGAATCGGCCAAAATACCTTTATTCTTACAGCTTACATAGCTGTTTTTTTTTTTGTTTGTTTCATACTTTATAAAACATACAGTGTTCATTTAAGGGTATGCTTTTTGGTCGTTTTTGTTGCCTGGCCTCTACGTAAGCAGTGAAATGGAGGTTCTGAGCAAGTGATGATGGACAATTCAGTAACAACAATCTGGTTGTCCTTTGCCTGTCTCTATTCCCCTATTCTACTTTCTAAGCATGTCAGTGTGTGGTAAGTCAATTTCCCTTTAGATTGTAAGTCTGCGAGTTTCAATCCAGCGCAGTGCTTTAGGGAAAGCGCTATGGACACCGGATTCCAAGTTTAAAGACAGGGCCGTCCATTCTTTGCAGTGTGTGAATCTTTAACTGGTCATTGCCTGTAACTTAACTTATGTATAGCGCTACGGAATATGTTGGCGCGTTACAAATAAACAATAATAATAATAATAATAATTTCAACATGTATGAGGGACTCTGAGGTTGTTAGCATGTGTGCCTGTTTACTGTGTGAAGTAGTGTTCTTCTTATTGTTAGGCCATAGGGCTAGATTTCTCAAAAATAAAAAAGGAGGAAGCAAGGAACTTTTCCGTATACTTTCCTAGCTTTTATTCTCTCTCATATTGTTCTAGCAACTGTTCCCCAAAATGTGAACACACGCCAATACTAAGGTCGTCCTAGCTTGCAGCACCATTGTAGAGCGATGAAATTCTGTGAATTCTCTCTATCCCTGAAAAGAAGTGGTATTTGTACATTTCTTTGAGACAGTAAAGGAACAAGCCCCCAAAACTGCCAGGCCCAGCACAGTCGTACCCTGTATAGGCTCCATTATTATTATTATATAGCTATCCTCGCCATTACAGTTTACATTTTAACAAAGCTCCTGAAAACCAACAGTATACATAAATATGGCTCCAAAAATAGAACAGCACTAAAACTGTAGCCATAAAAATGATCTAGATGAAATAGCAAAGGAGAAAAAAAACAACTTGTAACAGAAATGAAATAGACCGAGTAAGTAGGACTGCACTTTTGAAAAATTACCCTTGTGTCATATACAATAGAGCACATGAAAAATATTTTCTGTCTCAACTCATTGTGCGTGGAATCTGTAAAATCCTGGCAGGAGATGTTGGAGGTTAAGTGCCTAACAGGAAGTTCTGTAACCATAAAAGGCTTAGTAGGATCATTTTTTAAAAGTGTGAACAGGAGAAAAATTGCTGATGGGTACAGTTCTTCAAGAGCAAGTAACATAAGGGCAGTCTGTCTTCCCCCCTCTCTCTCTATGCCTCAAACTTCACATCCCTGTCTTCCTCGACTCCCTCCATAGCACGGCTGAATCACTGTAACCCTTTCTAAACACAAGGCCTCAAAGCCTTGAAGGCCTTTATGTTGTTACAGACAGAACAAATGGTTAAGTAGATTTGTCTCAAGTGTAATTGACCCTGAATTGCACAGACCCCTTTACCAGTGAACAGAAATTTGTGTTTTCCCAGTGAAATTGAACCTAAAATTGGCATAAGCGGAAATAGGAATGCAAGGCTTGAGTTTCAGTTTCACAGACATGCAATTGTTTCTCACAGCTTTGAAATGTTACTGAAAGTTCAAGGACCAGAGTGGGTTTTGCAGGTTAAAGGGGATTCTCAGGTAATAAGAGTATGTATCCCGCTGAGGTTCAATGGTGGGTTGGCGGAATTCTTAAAGGCACAACCTTTGTGCTCAAGAAAATAAGGTAGTTTACCATACCTGGAAACATTGTGTTTAATATATTAAACATTATTTGTTTTTTGGGCAAAAAAGGTAGTTGAAATTAATACCAGTACATACAGTATAGGCACTTGGCTTAGATTTGAAGTATTTGTATTTCACTGACATTTCACTCTTTTATTAGAAAAAAAATAACTTATCACAAGAGCTAAAAAATGTATCTGTCTAGGCTAAATGGGACTGGCTATGTGTAGTGTTATCCATTTATTTCTACAGTGAATCAATCCTTGGAAAGTCAGTGTTGTTTTTGCTGCATTTATATGCAAATGAGCAGCACACATAATAATTAGCTGCTTTGAACTGCTAATTAGGATCACAGTCTGCTTTTGTGTATCTATAGTCTTCAAAATGATCTGACAATCAACTGGTGGCAAGGCCAGATTTATTCGTTTGACCCTTACATTTGTTTCCTT
Organism: Discoglossus pictus; assembly: GCA_027410445.1. Taxonomy (NCBI): domain Eukaryota; kingdom Metazoa; phylum Chordata; class Amphibia; order Anura; family Alytidae; genus Discoglossus; species Discoglossus pictus. Next base: position 101,548,316 of record CM050163.1, on the reverse strand, counting down.
CTTCTTCTTAATTAAGCTTAGATTGCGGATATTGTTAGATTATTACCTAATTTCATGAGTTATGTCTTTTCTCATTGCCTGCTATTGATCTTCCTTCTCCCTTGTCCATTGGCAAAAAGCTTCTGCCACCAAAGAAGCTAATAAGCACTATCAGTATATATACAAATGGGTATGTGTTTGAGGCAACCAAAATGTAGAAGAAGAGGAGTTGAGCGGCTTGGTGTAGAAAGTGAACATTGAGTAAGACATATTTAAGGCTATTTTATCAGATTTTTCAGCAAAAAAAAAATCTCACACTGAAAATGCATACCTAAAAAACACAATCTCCAATGGTGAAATAACATCACATTTATTAAACAAAATAAATGTATAAAATGCAGACCCCCAACTTTCCCTCTTTTGGTGGGACATTCATCGCCACTGTGCACTGGAAAAATATACTGTACTTGTGTATAAATCAAATCGTAATTAAGTTTGGTGGAAATTGGCCTTCAGCGTTATTTAGATCTCATTAAAATATGTGGAAATACTGTAGTTTTAGATTTTTTTTTAAATTTGAGCTTTTTAGCCTATTTATCTATTATGAAGATTTCATGTTTATATTCATTCCAGTCACCCCTCTTGCTTCCTCCTGTGAATGTTATGGGGAATGGCTATTTAGCCAATCAGAATGGAGATGCCTTTTCTGTCTGTCTGTTTTGTTCACTTAAGCTGAATTGACCGAGTTACTGGTCAGACGACAGCAAACCATTGTACTGCCGTACAATGCAGGATAGCTAGATCAGATAGATACAGCAGTCCACCTATACATAAACATTGTCACAAATACATGGAACTAAAACTATTATTAAAGCTCAGCATTCATGAATGCAGATTTGCTTTTTCTGCTGATTTAAACACATTTATTTTCTGTGAATGAGATACATGTGTTTGTGTGTGGGGGGTGGGGGCTGTAAGCAGGACACAGCATGCTGTAAGGCATTGTTTGGCAACTATATCTGATTCCTCCAATCAGTTTCTGGGGAACGAGAAACAAGCAGTGACTACACCACAGTTTTGAACATGCCGTTAAGGTCCAACTGATAGAGCTGTTAGTCACAGCCGGCTTCATAGACTCCAGTGTTCCTAATGGCTACAACTGCTCTAAACCGATGCTCAATACTAATGCATGGCATTGGAGAATGACTAAAAGGAGCATAAGATGCTCATATAAACCAATCATTTTTAAAATCATTTAAAAAAATGTAATTACTTTTTACTTTATTTTCTCTGCTCTATCTGTATCTGATGAGTGGTTTGGATGACTTCAGTGGCTATTTATGCAGAGAAAAGTCATAAAGATAGTTTATAATTAGAAGGGGAATTCTGCTTGCTTCTGGGCATCTTGAGAATGAGGGGGTGTGGTATCAATTTCAATCTGATCAATTATCTAACAAAGCCTTCTTCCCTCTCCTTCCCTCTTCCCCGCCCTCCAGAGATAAAAATACACCTTCATGATCTAGCTGTCAGGAGGTGATATCAAAAACAACATGTATTCTTGTACTCATAAACAGTCTCCAAACATGGAATTTTCCCAAAATGCTTTATATACAAAGTGCCATTTTTCTTGAACTACAGTGGTCCTCTCAAAGAGCATTCCCCGTCCCTCCTTGTTATATTAAGCACAAACACATGCTCAGCCACAGGTAGTTAATTGTGGCAAAATAGGGCATATTTATTCAAGAATGCATGTCCAACTTTGGGCACTTGAAATGTTGGTAGATATTTGACAAAGGTTTATATATTACAAGAAGATTATATACTATCTAGTGTACATATATTTTTTTATAGTAGCTTATCCGCTCCAGAGCCAAAGGATTAAACACAATGCACTTCTTTCTTCCAGTATATTGTGGGAGTTGTAGTGCAGACATGAAGATCAGTTCTGTGTTTGTAATTGCCGTGTGCATGTGTTGACTGAATAGGAAAGAGATACATTTAGCTGTTTGTTTGAAGGATGGATGTTTTAATACAACACAAGCATTACTTTCAAATTACACTCATTTTATAGTGATATCAAAACTAGCACATTTCCATCATTCATTTTTCTAAGCTGCTGACTGAAATATGAAATAGTAGTGTACGAGACATAAAAGCAAAATATGATGTTCCCAAATGTGTCAGGTGGACTTAATTATTGCTGTTTTTTTCTGTCTGTAAGTATTTTATGATTAATTTGGAAGCGAAAACCCATTTTCTGGCAGAGTAGCAGTGAAGAGTTAAACTTGTTATTTTAAATAATAGATAAAAAGCCAGTTATTTTACTTTTAATTTGGATGTTTTCCCTTTTGTTTTTAAAATAAAAGATTTAGATTTGCTCTGTCTAAGAAGAAGCTTTGAAAATAGCATTTGTTCCCCCTGCCCTCGGGCTGAGTGCCAGGTTTTTCTTCTACAAAGTCCCCCTCTGGAATCCTGCCACAGTAAGAAGACCAGCGGAGTAGGGAAATTAGGGAGCCTTCATGCTAAGTTTGATAAATGCTATTCTAAATTGTAGCTCAAGACTCTAATTGTGAGTCGTGGTTACAGCCACACTTGCAAAGTATGGCAATTGTTAATTCACACCAGTGTAATGAGGTAGTGACACACTATTTGTTATTTAAGAGGGGGTAATATTTATGTATAACCTATACCTATATATATATACATTGAATATAGACCTTATAATGCGTGACTCGATGACTTAAACTCAGTGTCTTGTTTGGAAGAAGAGCAGCCTATTTCAGATCCCGCTGCCAGCTTCCTGTAACCTTGGGCAAGTCACTTTATCTCCATAGGCCTCAGGCTCCAAAACATAGATTATAAGATCATCCGTGCAGGGACGGTGTCCATAAAATGATATGCACAGTACTGTGCACTAAGCGCTCTAAGTAATTGTCAAGTCCACTGTGTCCCACTGGGTGCAAAGTTGTATTTAGAATAAATTGCTGTTTTTTTCAACACATAAATAGATAATACATTGATCGCAAACATCTTGAATAAAATATGCAATAGACATTTTTCACTTTTTATGTTATTATATTTTTTTAGTTTGCTGTCATTGTTTATCTTTATTAATTTACATTTATTAAAATATGAATGGGAGTACAGTTGAATTCAGTTATAACTATATATATTTTTTACTTTTAGAATGTCATTCCAACATTTGTATTAGTCATTACCTTGTCACACAACAAATAATGATAATAATAATAACGTTTTTCCAGAGGTTTGCATATTATTATTTTTCACATAGACATAAGCAATATGATAAAATACCTATGTAATATTCAGAATGTGTAGGGCTAACATTGTACACATATTGACATGGCTTAATAATGACAATTTTAAGATAATTAAAAAAAAAATGAATTTAAAGGGACTAGTTTACCATTTGATTTCTCATTTGTTACTTTCATTTAGTGTCCATCTCATCTTTATAAGTTCAGTATATGCTAATAATCTATGGGAGATGTTGTATTTTAATAAGTTCACAAAACAGATGACATACAGTACAGCACAGCAGCAAAGGTGTACCCGCCTCATAGTGCTCATTAGAGGATTGCAATGTAGAAATCTTAATAAGCTGTAGATTTCAATAATCCTGGCAAGAAAAAGAATGATGGTGTAAATGACTGTACCAAACCAAAAAAATGTAAAAAAAATGTATGATAATTTTACGCAGAGAGAAGTCAGCATTAGGTGCCAGCTATTTGATGACAAGAGAAACAAGAGAATTGTCAATTATGAACTATGTTTGGGTTTTGTAGAGGCTTATAGAGTGCAGTTATTTTAACTTGATATACAAGTTTTCAATAGATCTCAAGTTTAACAGAATTATGCTTAATTTGTGGGATGAAATAATGTTTTTCGGTAACAGCCTTGGGTAATATATTATAGGCAAAGAACAAGTATCCCTAAGTGGTTTGGCAAATTGAGTCATGGTTACCTTTAATATCTTGCATGTAAAAGGTTCTCAAGCCCTTGAGATTTCCCCACTTCCATATTGTAATTACAGTCCAGAATAATCCAGTGTTGGTTTGTCATGAAGCACTGGAGTTCAATGACGGAACTGTATACTAGTTGTATATTTAGTGTGCATATCAGAAGTGTGCCGTGATGTTTGAAGCCAACTGAATAAAACATGTCACCAAGAGAGAATAGGAAAAGAGGACAACCCCAACAGAGAGATCAATGGTGAAATAAGAAGAGCTTGCAACAAATACACTAAAAGAGGGATGAGAGGAGCAAGAAAAAAGCTATTAGAGGGCTTTGTTGAGAGCACCAAGGGAGTGTGAAGAATGAAGAAGAATTGGTTGGGCCAAATTATCAAAGGCTGTAAGTGTTTTAATTAGAATCAAAAGGAGTAATGTCCTTGGAAATTAGCAGTATGGAGGTCATTTGTAACTTTGGTGTAAGCTTACATTGTAAGGATGTATTTTACAAAAGAAAAAAAAGATAAGTATCCACTTAAAATGGTTACACTTCTTTTTGGATTGAAACAAACATGTTTTGGTAAATATTGCACATTAACTGCATTGTAAAGGTGGGTTTTCCACGGTCCTTCTTCTAAGAGAACTTCAGATTCAGCAAAGGGCACCTGGTGAGCAGTGCTGATGCAAGTGCTGATCGGGTGGCTCTTAACAGTATTTCCTAGTGCAAAATATGCCAGTTCAGTTGCAAAATTAGTTTCCCTGACATAGGAGATCCACCTGGGGACAGAATAAACTAATGATTTATAGAATGATATCAAAGCAAAGTGCTAATGCCATTCTCACTTTTGCATTCTTCTTTAAATATAGGTATACTGTGTAAATGTGCACCTAATATGAAGAAATGTGAAAGAAGATATATTGTGAGGTTTAACCCTCCGTGAATGCATTAGCCAAGCTGTGGAAGGAAAAAAGAATTGAAATTATCCCCCTGTGTACATAATAGTTATTCTGTATATTAGGGTCTCAATAATGTGGAAACTGCAAATGCAAGCCTGTAATAAACAGAGTATAATTGAATTTTAATTTTTTTTGGCTCCTAGGGACCAATTTTGTTACAAGGTCTTCTACTCTGTCTTCTAGCTAAGTGTTGCAAGTTAATCATTATTGCTGCAGTAATGCCATCAAACCATCATATTCAAATTCTCTCTACTTCAGGGCTAGTCATTAAAGGGATGCTGGCATCCTTAAAATAAAACAGTTATTAGGAAGTTTATGAGTAGAATATGTTTTATGAAATCAATCCATATACATTCTGTTCATCTTCACCCTCATTGTGTAACGCTTTAACAATGTAATGCTTTGTTTTGAAGTACAAGGGATTTATTAATATAAATAATTGAATACAAGACACTATATTTTGCACATATACTGTATACAAAAGCCCACACGGTCACATCACCAATGAGTTTCAAGAAGGCAATACAATGTACATGTAGTGTTAGCTGTGTCACATACTCAGACGACAATGTGTGGCATTTGGGACATGGCTTTCCTTTTCGTTGGGACCAAACCTATTTTTCTACAGGATAATTAACAACTGCTTTTACATCTTTATTAGTTTTACACATTGTGTGGTGGAAAAAAAACAATGTACACCATGATTATCATGCAGTTAGATCAAGCACATGGGTCACACATTAGCATATAGAGCTGCACATTAGCATAATGGGGCCATTCAAACGATGCTGAAGATTGTAGATATTAGTGTAGGGAGATGGGTAGTACAGTTTATAATTGTTTTACAATGTATAGAGAGAAGAGAGAGAATGTGTGCAAGTACATGGAACAGGGTATTTATATTTTAACCTTTATACCCCTCTTCCTCTGGTTATATTTTGAGTCATAGACCAGGCCCTGGTAATCCCTGGCTATATTACACACCTCTTCTCCTCTACTTGGCACTACAATAAAGATAGAGGTGACATAAACATGCCTGTAGTTTCTCAATGGTTTATTCATATAGTTGGATTTTTGAGTGAGACCAAGAGATTTAATGTATCATATATTATTACTATTAATAACATTGCTATTTAATCCTCCCTTGCTAAGCTGTTGCAGTGCATTTTTTAAATACATTGACACATTCCACTATAAATTCACTTTCCTGGAGTAACAATATTTTCATTGCGCAGTCATCCATAATATGGCAGAACCCAAAAAGGCATATATTTAAGGCCTGTAATGAAGTCAAAATGTCTTTCTCTAGACTTCAATTCCAAACAACTGTGCTCTTTTATTACTATCAGGGGATAATCTTTCAATTCATTGCCCATGTTAGCAAATCCTCGGATCTGCTGGTTATTAGACAAAACTCAGAACAGATTTAAAATGGATTCTCTTAGGTGATATAACTTTGCTTCTTGAAAAACTGAAGTCAGCCATATGATTATTAAAAAGTAATGGTATCCTGCCATGTGGAACAACTTCTTGCTATTTATATTTTCAAACACAAATGAGTCTGCTCCTATAAAACAGATTTCAGTATCTGAGTTAGAAGATTAATATATAGGCTATTTATTACAGTGTTTGGTGCTTTCCTCTTGCATTTCTGCACTGTATGGAAAACCTTTTTGTACTGTATGGACGTTATCCATATGGTTGTAAGGAATCATTTGTATAAACCCCCTGTCTATTTCATGCTTCACTCTCATACCTTATCTACTAAATGTTATTAAAGGGATACGATCAGGTCCAGTAAACAAGTATTTTTTTTCTTTGCAAAATATTATTTAATAAAGCCTACACATGACAGTTGCAGGCTTTACTTTTGATCGAAAGAGACTGTTTATATTGGTCTCACAAATGGTTGGACGCAGGGATCTTTTATGATTATAATATAGACATCAAAACTAGGTCCATGTGTATGCTTAGGTAATGGATTATGCTGTGTCCATGAACTCTTTTGAAATAAGAGCACATACAAATGTACCACATTGAATACATCTCCAAGAAGTAGCCATATATTGCAAATATAAGTTGTGAACATTAACTGCGTGAGAAGCCTATGAATTACCTTCTCCAAATGTTTAAAGGATTATTTATGTATGCCAATATGTACAGTATCTCACAAAAGTGAGTACACCCCTCCCCTTTGGAGACTGGACCGCAGGGCAGTATTCCAACATGATAACGACCCCAAACACACCTTTATGATGACTACTGCCTTGCTAAAGAAGCTGAAGGTAAAGGTGATGGACTGGCCAAGCATGTCTCCAGACCTAAACCCTATTGAGCATCTGTGGGGCATCCGCAAACAGAAGGTGGGGAGTGCCAGGTCTCTAACATCCACCAGCTCCGTGATGTCATCATGGAGGAGTGGAAGAGGACTCCAGTGGCAACCTGTGAAGCTCTGGTGAACTCCATGCCAATGAGGGTTAACGCAGTGCTGGAAAATAAGGGTGGCTACACAAAATATTGATACTTTGGGCCCAATTTGGACATTTCTCACTTGTTGCCAACGGTTTAGACATTAATGGCTGTGTGTTGAGTTATTTTGAGGGGACAGCAAATTTACACTGTTATACAGGCTGTACACTTACTACTTTACATTGTAGCAGAGAGTCATTTCTTCAGTGCTGTCACAAGAAAAAATATAATAAAATTTTACAAAAATGTGAGGGGTGTACTCACTATTTTGAGATACCATATATATATATATATATATATATATATATATATATATATACACATTTATATATACATATATATTTTTATGTATGTATATATAAATATGTATATATATATATATATATATATATATATATATATATATATATATATATCTCCCAAGAGCAGTTCAACTCCCAGAACTTTAACTGAAAAACACTGTGATACATTATCAAATATCTTTGATAATTGTTTCTGATGCAACAATGAATAAAACATATTTCCATGTCTCTTGAAGAACATGTTGTGATTATAGTAGTATCATGTGTTGTTGTTCAATCATGTCCAACTATCCATTACCCTATGGACTGCCTTATGCCAGACACATATTGTGTCTGGGTGTGCTGTTCCATAAGGTTTTCATGGCAAAGATGCTGGAGTGTGTTACCAGTTCCTTCTCCAGTGGACCACAATTTGTCTGACCTCTCTGCTATGACCTGCCCGTCTTGGGTGACCCTACATGGTAGAGGTCACAGCTTCATTGAAGTACACAAGCCCCTTCCTGGCGACAAGGTAGCAATCCGGAAGGGGAGAGGAATTTACTTATCTTAAATTAAGCAAACATATTTAGGGAGTATGCTTCCCAATCTGAGGTATTCTGGGTTCCACTATAAGATGGGCGCAAAATACATCCATTTGCTTGGGTTAATAAAGCCACCTCTCAATCGACAAAACCCAGATGTGTTAATGATATGAGCTACAGATTGTAGGGAATAAAACAAATGTGGTTATATTAACATTCTAATACTGAGATAGGCATTATTTATATGGCTGATGAAATAGCAGTAAGAAACAATATATGCTGCTTCCAACTGTATATATTTCCACACTGCTCACCTGATTACACAGCTCTGCATCCTGCATTATAACACAGAACCAAACCAATTGAATTATAATAATGAAACGTAATAGGAGCAATATGGCCAAGGCCACACAGATTTCATTGTAAGTGCTTGAGTGCTCATCTCTGGGTTTGTGAAGCAGGTTATAAAGGATGCATAGTAAGCTATATGCCCTTGTCTCCATTATTTCTCTTCTCTCTCTAATTCTGAACTCAGACTCCATTTACTAACCTGCATCTATAAAAGAAGTACGACTATAAAAGAAACAACACAAACAAAGACTACTATATAAGACTCCAAACAGTTCACACAAAAGCTGTTGTGCATATTCGGTTAAATGTCTGATTTGTAAATGAGACATTCCAGTGGTCCTTTAATATAACTAATGCTAACTGACACATTAAAATATTGAAATAATGGACTTGTGCACATAACATTGGCAATTTTCGCAAATCGCTATTCAATTGCTCCAAATCCCCAATCTCGCAAACGTATCCACACATGTAAACCGCAAATAGAGGAGAAAATCCTACGTGTACTCGAGAGGACCTGCAAAGGGGTTAAACACCAATTTGTAGCACTGTAAATGCAAATAAAACAGTAATCACTTTAAACTACGGTGAGAGTGATGAAATACATTACAATTAATAGCACAACAGTCTCAAGCCCGCACAACTACAGGAAATAAGTTATATTTTATATGTAATTTCAAGGTTGAATGTTCTTGGGTATCAATATCAGGCCACCCATATGGACTAGAACAGTATTGGCATTCATTTTCATAATTATTCATTTTTAAAGTTGTGTGAGCCGGATCGCATATCGGACCCCCGAACCTGATTGATGGACACGTAACCTCCATGTTTTAGTGCAGTATTTATGACAGTCTCGTTTTTTATTGGCCAATTTGTAATGTGCGGTTACGGACTCGTTGAATTGATACGGGTCCCGCCCACAACTGCACCGAACCAGTGCATGGTTTACGGATCTCAACTCGCAACCTGGAGCAACTGAGTGGGAGCCCGCAACTCGATTGCAGACATGCGTCCGTATGCGAGCGAGTTACGGGCCCGCAATTGAATGAGGCCCATAATCTGGTGAGATACAAGCCCACACAGGATTTCTGCTATTCTTGGATTCATTTGCACCCTGATTAATATATGTTCTATATATTGGCATATCTATAATAACATAGGCTACATTTCAATATTACTAACAAAATCTGACAAAAGAACATTGTAGGTGTACAGTTGCATTAATATTATGGATTATCAATGTCTTACACATATTCTTGTTAGGATAATTGAATTGTTGTGAATGAAGTAATTGAGTGTTTACAGATTTTAATAAGACTGCTTAAGGCCAATGAGAGAAGTAAATGATTATAATTATGATTATTTTTGGCTCCACATCAGTATAAGATTAATGTAGACCATTCACCAGGTTAGTAAATAAGATGCGGCAAAACAATATAACTCATCACAACCTGCAAAAATGTGCAAGTTTGCTGATATTTTGATATTGTCTGAGATCTTTACCAAAAATGATGATGGTACACGTATACAAGAATCAAGTGAAATACATTGGCATTTAAATGGATAAAGTATAAATACACTACCTACCCCAAAATTCACCTCAATAAATCCTCTAGTATATGCTAGGAAATGGCTTGCTTACTTTGACCTTCTAATTTAAGGTCACATCTAATTAAATTACATTTTATTTAGATTGTTACAAAATGGTTTACAGTAAATGGAAACACCTTTGCTATAAATTTCACATTATATGTAATGCATTGCAGGCTATTGCTTATCATTTGCTAAAATAGACTGTACTGAGAAAAAATCATAGTCAAAATATACAATAGATATAAACGTCTCAAAAAATAAAAAATAGAGAATACAATAAAAAAACAATATATTATGTTAAGTTTCTTGAGTTTACTGTTCGATCATAATTCATAAATTTTGCAATAAAAATCATTTTAGAAACATTCACATTTTTTGTCACACACACACACACACAATAGGGGTTTCTGGGAGATAAGGCGCTTGGATGTGTGATGTTTTCAACAGCATCCATTTGTTTACTTCAGAAAGGATGCTTTTGGCACCAGCCCAAATATACATTCAAACAGTAAGCTTGCCAAAGTCTGAAAATTGAATAAGCTGCAATTTTCTAATGGCCTTGATTATTAGACATCTACTGATAAATGTAGCAGCAAACCTCTCACACTCTTCTTTACTGAATCTCTATTATATGGCCACCTTGAATTGCCCTACAGAGACATCTCAATAAAGAACAGGACACTCTTACAAAGAAGTAATCAGTGTTTTTATATGCGTTTTCATACCCATCTATTTATAGGTTACCAACAAAACAATGTTCTAAATAATTAGCTTACACTTTTGTTATAAAGTCCAATTTTATTTTGTTTCAATAGAATATCAATTACTGTAAAATACTGGAGGAACGATGAAAGTGCATTTTTACAGGTTAATTCATTTTAGCACTACAACCATGGATCAAATCCGGGTACCACTATAAATTATACAGTTTTCTTTCTGGAATAAAATAAGCCAACTTTGTATGAAATTAAATCCGTAATCCCTCTTTCTCCTTTATATCAACACTGCAAAATGTGTGGACCATCACTATAGTCTCTTCTTTTTCATTTGACATAATAATATTAGTGATGTTGGATTTCATGCTTTCTATTCAGAAGACACACAATTAGGGATGTGATTGAGTATTTTGCCAATTTTATAACTCTATAGCAATGGTTTTGTTCATCGCTTCTGAGACCAAAAAGAATGGCAAGTTCAACCATGTCAACTAGAGATGAATAAAATTAAATCAGTACATACATAGTTTTCTTAGTTGGAGAAGAGAGATACAAGCTGCATCTTCTTAGAGGGAAGCTGTGCAGTATCCATTGGAAGTAATGTATGTCGACAGGAGGCAGAAGGCCTAGTGCCATAGAACCTGGCCGGACAGTTGCTTTGCTTGTCCAATACTACCTGCTATGTTAAAGTCATACTACTTTGTATAATAGATAAAGCAAGGCTATTGGATCCAAAAACTGAAAGCATTGGGATGTCACTGGCTTCATCTTTTTCTCTGTATATAAAATTATATAACAAAAACACCTTGATAGTGACCATCACAATGGCGATTACAACTAGAGTATCATGAAATTCCAAAGTAATAAATTGTGCTTGATAACAAGTTTGTAAGTGAAAATATGTTTTGCAAAGAAAATTTTATTTGGCAGATGCTTCAGTGCTCTGGCCTTTTCGGAGTAGAAAAAAGACAATGGAATTATCTGCTTAGACGACTTTTTGACAAGCTACAGAAAAGACTACAAACCAAAGAAAAGTTTTGCTGTGTGAACAGGATATGAATATTTAATGGCCATGTCTGATAAAAAATGTATTTTCACTTATACCCAGTGACCTCTGTGTGACCACTCGCGTCTCTCCTACACTATGCCGTTACTGAGGCTCCTTAAGGTTCTTCGAGGTAAATTCTTAATGTTAAATATGTTTCAGTTATATAGACGTATAGTTTAAGGCTACGTGTCAGCATAATTTAACCCTCTTTAGGGTCTACAGGAGCTACTATATAATGCTGTATTGCTAGATTCTGCTAGAGACAATCATGCTGCCTGCATCCATGATACTACTGGTGGTGGGAAAGTAACATGTTGAATATACAACACAATCTATAGGTTACCATATATGTGAAAATAAAAAGACACAAAAATTGAATCATTGAAATAATGAGTGCTACTCTGACCAAAAGGTAGTTTTTATTTCCCAAATACTCTTCATTCAATAGATAACTCTGCTGTGTAAAAAATCAAATAGCATAAACTTTTAAGGAGAAAATAATTCTTGCATATATTTCTATTATAGTTATACCCACTACACAAACTGGACTCAGTAATTATTGAGCAACTTAGGTAGGTCTGACTTTGCAAAAGACCAACAAAGCCATGAGCTAGGGCAATATATAAAGTGGCGACCTACAAGAGAAGCCCCTATTTTCTTTTCTACAGTTCCACTTTCTCCATTGTAATCTTACTTACCCCTTTCTCTATTCAATCCTCTTCCTTTTCCATTGTCTTTTCCTACTTACCCCCTAACTTCTTTCTCTCCCTTCCCAGATTTCCCTTTTTCATCCTCCTCTGTTTTCTATTATGTACCCATTTAATCTTTATTTAAGTTAACCCTCTCTTTCTCTCCTTTCTTCAGCCCTCTCTATTCCCAACTTAGCATCTCTCTGCTGAATACCGACTAATACCTGGCCAAGGATAGCAAAGTGATTAAATTCAATGTTGGTAACCATGATGCAGCCAACATAAAGAAATAGCAAAAATATTATGTCAGGTGATGTGTTGCTGTTTGTAGAATTTGCCTCAAGGTATCTTCACACATGGTGTTTTCACCAGGGGGCCACAATAACATTTGCAACAAGTGTATGTGTCATATTGAACATTTGAACAGTGGGCGCCAACATAATTAACACTCTCTGAATTGAAGATGTTTGGATGGATGTGTCTTTCAATATAAATATAATAAGTATAGGCAGGTTATCTACTTAGCATGACAAATGACATCAATGAGCACAATACTAATCAGATCACATTTTCCGCAACTGAGACAGCTGTAAAAAAAATTGTATATTCCGTAGTAAGCAAAGTCATATCATATAAATCAATATTGTGCCAGGAAAACGTGCTGACAGTTTTTACCTAGTGTATAATACAAGAACAGCAACAGTGAGTCGAATCATACATGATGCATCCACTGCCCACAGTTCACCCTCCATATATCCTTTTACCTTTTTACCTATTAGACTGTACTTATCGTTTTGTGTATTCTCTGTTTGCAGTGAGCTGTTAGAAGTCTGTATAGTAGTAAGTGGATCCCAGGTGGACCTCGAGTTCTGCTCAGCCAGCTGTTCTACAGCTGAAATAACTTATCTTTTTGAGATCTGCAGATGCTTTTGCGTTTGACAGGACATGCCAAGCCTTTGTAGTGCCCAGTGCTGATGTTCTAAACCAGAAGAGCTTAATAATTTATTAACAGCTACATGTCCTGTGGGATTCGCCCCTGTAATGCTGTTGAGAAAAATAAATAAATAAAAAAGACTATCACAGAAATGGTGAAAAAAAGGTCATAAAAAGATCCACCGAGAGTTCTTTGGTGTCTTATCTACTTAGTAGTCATTTAAAACATATTCTGCTTTATAAAATGACATTGTTACATTGGTTTTTTGAATCTGCTAGACCGTACGGACGAGAGGCCTTTTTTATGATGAAATTTTTATAGCATCTGGTTTGCGCTTTACATTAAAAAGGTTCAAGGAGAGAAAGTACACCTTTGATAGCCCTATGAATATTGTGCGGCAAACAAGACTCTAGAAAACTGCCTACTTTAAAATGGGCTGAAATATGATCATCTTACATCTCAGAAATATGTTTTCCTTCCACAGCAAATATGTTTTGCCTACCAGCCCTCCCACAGAAAGCTGCTGGAGGAATGAAGGATAGCGTAGTATTTCTCTCCTGTGTTTCCTGGCTGAATTATGTTAGATTTTACAATTTTATTGATATAATATCTACTGTATCTCTGTATTGTGAATACTAACCCGTGCATGCTGTATTATTTAAAGTCCACTGCCACTTGTTCATATTTTGTATATAGATGTACAAAGCGAGGGCCAGGTATTTTTATGATACAAAATCATATTTGGAAGACTCTAAATATAAATCTAAGCTTCTGTTCATGGTGTTTGATTTCCACCCTTAGTAGCTTACTGAATTCTGGCATAAATAGTAGTGCTGTATGAAATTGCTACTAAATAGCCCAAATATTATGATTTTTAATAGAAAAAAAATGTTTTGTTGGAGCAATACTAAAGAATGGCCAGTCCCACTTCAATAAGGCTACTCTAGGACTGCCAGTAAGTTAATTTCATACAGTGGAGTAATTTAAACCATATTAACTAATTAATCCATATTAAAGTATGTAATACCCCATCTGTTTCTGCTTTAATGTGCTGAGAAAAATAAATTATGTCTCCAAACCGTATTATAGAATGGCAGTCAGTTCATAAGGTTTATCAAAACGTCCAAATAAAATATTAATCAACATATACACATATGTGTAAAATATAAAATAAAATGTACCTGCATATCTTTATATTGTCAGTTTTCTGTCATTCATCCAAAAGCTCATGTGTGAAATATTTCAACAATATTATAAAGGATAAAAATGAAATTAAAGTGAAAACGGGTAGGCTTTTTGCCCCTTGTCTGTCCTGAGGGACAAAAAGCAGGAAACCACCATTTTGTATGTAACGCTAGTAAAAAAGACACAGATAAGTGCCTTAGTGGGATCATACATTCTCACAATTTGTTTAAATTTACTTGTCAGACTAATGAAGATCAAACATAATCATTTTTAATATTTGTTTCTATGTTGGTTTAGTTTCTTTTTTTTATATCATTTGTTTTCTATGAAAACAAAAAAAAATGTAATAGATAAAACTTACTCTTTTCAATGACTGATAAATAACTTGGGTCTACGGTGACTTTTTAATTATTTTATTCAACCCATAGATATTTGATTGGAATAACATATAAATGCAATCTTTTATACCGTTGTCCTTAATATCATAGGCCAGGATTTATATTTTATTGGCAGTTTGTATATAGTAAGCTTTTGAATATGGTTGTAGCTTTTACATCTTCTGTATATATGTGTATTATGCATTGTCTTAGATAGTCTACTAATTAAACTATATTGAAAAGTACCTTCAAAAATAGACAAATTTAATTAAATCCATATGTATAACTGTATAGCATAGGTTAAATTCTAGTAAACTCTATCGGAGTGCCTTTGTTCTTTAGATAAAGACATAAACTATATATTGTCTTCTAAACTCATAGAAAACAAACCACTCTTGTGATGGTGAAAAAAAACTAATTATTGTTAGCAACTTTTCAAATGCCCTCCTTTCCCCAAGCAGAAACAAAAGATAAATAATATGTACTCTTCTAGAAATGTTCCTTGAGCTAAGAACATCTTTTGTAAAAAATGAGAGCAGCTGCTGTAAAAATAACAAAAAAAATAAGCATACCTAAATCTGGCATTTAGACACAGGTAATCGGGTAATTCCAATCCTGCAAAGAAAAAAAATGCATACTCAAATTTAACGTCAGTAGCTAAATTTCCTTATTTCCAAGGCATCTTTAGCTTTTGACCGAGTGTGCACAATAGATATAAGTAGCTATGTCCATCTAAGACAATGCTGCCTTGAAGAACCTGTGAAGTGTTGTATGTGTAATATACTCTTTTAAAGAATTTCACTTGATAATGGACAAAATGTTGTTGTTTTTGTGCTTTGTTTTGTTTATAATTATATGATTCTAACATCCTGCAAACAGCCATGACCATAAAGGCTTGTGCATATGAAACCAAACATTCACTTTGTTCTCCGATAGAGTTTACTAGAAGTTAACCTATGCTATACATTTTATAAATCTGGATTTAATTAAAAGTGTGTCCTTTTGAAGGTACTTTTCAATATAGTTTAATTAGTAGTCCCAACATCACAGCTACTTTTTTAATTTTTATATATATATATATATATATATATATATATATATATATATATATATATATATATAATGTTTAACTATTATATTCAAGTTTGCTTTAATGTGGGGAGACATTTGCTTTTTATTACTGATAATATCTCTATTCAGTTTCCCGGAAAGACTTCCTCAATGTTATAGAAAGTAATACGATTAAATGGAGGTATATCTCACAATAGAACTGCCATTCGGATCAGGTTCCAGAGCAATAAGTAGTGCTCTAGAAGTTTACAGCCTTATTAAATTGCGATTCAGTAAATTTAAAGGGCTCTAATTAAGCACACGGCATATTTTTTTTACAGAAGTTTTTAGTTAGTGAACTTCTATCCAAAAGCAAGATCTTCACTAACTAAAAATTTCTGTAAATTAAATATGTTGTGTGCTTAAATAGAGCCCTTTTAAATTTACCAAATTGCAATTTAATAAGGCTGTAATCTTGAAGCCCCCTCGGCACAAGCAGAGTCTGTTAAAATGAAGGTTTTTGGCTAAAATACTTGAATGCTCATGGCTTACATAGCTGCTAATGTTATTAGTTTGTGACATACACATAAACATGCCATTTTTCCCAGACTGCAGTGCTTCTGTTAGTGACAGACACACACTCATCTCTTGTCTGGATAAAGTACTTTCCAGCATCTCTCAGATTCTGAAATGACTTTATCACTGTAGCTGGGTAATAATCTTTATTGACTTATAACATTCTTCAAACTTATGCGGTGGATTGTCTGAATTCTCAGACTGTCAACCAAGGTACTTTGCTAATGTGGCATTGATCTATCTACAAATCCAAAACCGAGGTAGAAGGGAGAGAAATATTGGCTGTAGGATACGGGGGAGGCCAGCAAGATAAATCATTTAGGTTGTCTTTTTGCAAGTTTGAGGTCACAATTCATTCATCTTGTTAACTCTGCTATATCCCTTTAGTGGCTTCAATTGCAGGATTAAATATTGAATGGTGGCAGATCATTCAATATACGGGTCCTCATGCTTTGGCAGTGTCAGGGTTTTCACGCTGAGAGGGGAACTGCGCGCACATACGATGCCAGAAGTAATCTTCCTGATGATCTGTTCTCTGGTATTAATCCCGCAACAGTATTATCGAGCAATTCTCAGCACATTGGCTCATTCTTGGTATGACACTTCAAAAACAAATGGATAAACTATGCATTTTAAGAATGCGAGTGCTCTATCAATACAAGTGTTGCCAGGGATTTACCCCGTTTGTTTCTTGGGCTAAAAATCCAGTACAGTTGTTATTACTTGGAGAACTGACTTGACACTTATCCTTGTGCACGTTGCAACTGAAGTGTATTCTTACAGGGATTTATTAATATATCACTTTATGAAAATCCTCATTAATGTAAACGCATTAAGACACCACATACCCCCTTTGCAGCTTATCGCCAATAAACTAGCCTACAACGCCTGTAGTCAAGAAGATTTCATTTCATAAGAGACCAGTGAACTTTAACCTACAGAATGAACAAAAATCTTAAACCGTTATAGTTCTGTTTTCTATAATATCCTACTGGGTGCAATAAAAAATTAACTTCTCTTTTTTACATTTCTTTCATTTGGTAATATTTAATAAATAAAGGTATGCTGTTACAGCCTCATTTTCTTTTATAACAAAATCTTGATTAAGTAGGCACCAAAAGACCAATAAAGGATGCAAACATAACTAGCACATCATTTTTACGTTCGATAATTATCACACTTACAATACTAGTAATATTGAACAAAAACAAGAGGGACTCAACAGAATAGTCAGACGCTCTTGATTGTTTCAATTTAATGATAAGCGTTCTCAGCCACAATGGAGCCTTGTTCTGCTTAATAAAATATTCATTTTAACTGGTGGTTTTAATTAGTTTTCGTTCGTTTACCTCAACATCCCATTATATAGACTTCTCCCTACAGTCTAATTGCTAAAGTGCAGTCCATTACTTTTTACTCCACCCTTTGTTGATACTTTGCTGAAGTTATATTCTGTCTGTATGTGGTAAACCCATTGTCATAGTAAAGCTAATAATAATACTATATAGATATAGTTATAAATATATAAAAGCACACTTAAGTGAGATGAATATTTAAGTATTTGAGTATAAGCATCAAATTTCAACATTATTGATAACAGTCTTACTAGAGCGGTTTACATAATAATACACCAATACACCATTTCCGCTCTAGGTGCTTTCCCATGATATATATTTAGCCCCTCTATTTTTTTATTTGATCCATAATCCCCCTTAATTCATATGCCTTTCATTCCATTTCCCCCTCTTCTCCTCCTTTCCTATCTGCCATACTTATGTGATCCAAATGGTAGTTAGTGATCAGCTGTCCATATTATGGAGGGCTGTTACCTGCAGAAGAGCACAGGAGTTGCGTTGGCTTGGTTGCACCTTCTCACAATACTTTCTCAGCCAATCAGTGAGAGAAACAGATTTGTCTGAGAGTGCAGTGATAAAGTTCAGATGTAAGTTGATAAAGATACATTTTATGTCTTCAAATAATTTTTGGTTTATCAGGTATTAAATGCATTACATTTTTATGTATGGTCACTACATTGATCCATTAAATCCTTGGAGGAACAGTGTCTTCACGTTCCCCGCTACTTATCCGCGGATGTTCGGATTCAGGAAGTTGGGAATTTGCTCAAGGCATACTTGGCCAGTTTTCAGAGGCTGTCTGCGTACCACAACATACTGGTTGGAAACCTCTGACCTACGTTTATAGGAGCATGCAATCCTATATCGATTTTAATCTGGTAAAATAGACTTGAGAACTTCACTGCACAAAGACTGTGGTTAAATGCTGATTTGCTGTAGAAATACAATTATATTGACCTTCACGCTTCATTTACCCCTATTTGCATGTGCATATGTGGATCAGTTGGGTAGCTCACAGCAGTATCTGTATTACTACATACATAATTATTCCCCTCACAATTAAATTAATAATTACGTTTTTGGTAGCTGAAACAAAAGCAAATAATCTAGGTCCTGTGTAATACCCATTAATTTGAGACTGGATTTTATACTTTCCATGCCAATGTGTGATACCAATACTCCTCCAATACATCATTATCATGGCTGGGTTTACATTGCATTGCAAAACTAGAACTAAGTATTTATAGTACAATTAGTATTGAAGACACAAACATAGCAGATGAGGAGGCCCTGGCTCAGATGGACTCACAATCTGTTAGACACAGAGAAGGAGTGCAAGAAGCTGTTCTTTCTGCAGTGATGGAAGCCGTCTCAATATTAAGGATTCTCCGTCTTAAAGCAAAACCATTCATATAATGGACTTATGCATGTTGTGTTTAAAGGGCCACTGTAGTGCTATATTAAAACATTTGTTTTCAAGAACATATTACATTTTATATGCAACTGTGCTACTGTGGAAAGTAATATTTATGTTTCTGTAAATGAGAGGATACTGTGAATGCAGAGAAAGTCTGCACAATGGAAAAGTGGTAAGTGTCACCACAAAATCAAGTTTTTTTTTTTTTGTTATTCTTAAAGAGCATGAAAAAATGGCTATATGCTTTGCTAATCTTTTTTTTTTTCTAAAGTGAACCAATCCTGGGAAATTCCTTGCTGTTGATTGTATTTAAATGCATATTAATTAGCTGCTTTGATGTGCTAACTAGGTTTAGAGTTATCTTGTCTCTGTAGTGGCCAAAAATAAATGCAATGCAATGTTATCTGGCAGTTAGACTCCTTATGAACCCTTATGAACTGCACATTAGCTTATAGGAACTGCAATATAAATTCAAAATATTTCAGAAATGTTTTACTGCACAGAAAAACTGCTAGTACAATGCATAGTCAGTTTTTAATGCTCTTTAATATTAAATCAACTTTTTGTTGGGTGACAGAGTCCCTTTAAAGGGAATGTCTGGTCTTCGTACCTTTAAGATAGCCATTGCTATGTGTGGGTATGCTCTAGCCCAGATTCACTAATCAGCATTAAGCCTTAGCACCTCTAAGTTCTCATTTTTATGAGTGTGAGCTAATGTAAACGTGTAGCAGCCTTTGGCGAATCAAGGCCTACTGTATGCCAGATTATCACTCCTCTAATTATTTATAATGCTGTTGCTTTGCACTTTTAGCCACATTTTCCTAGCAGGCCAGTTATTTTCTATTTTCTTTGTAAGCTGAAGCAAGCTGAATATTGCTACTCTCTGCAGTTTGGACTGCCAGCATCCCTAATGTACCTTTTATAACAGTTTTTTTTTTCACACAATATAATGTTCCAGTATGGAAACCCACGCATACATATCCTGAAAGTGAGCTGCTAAAGCGCCTATGATCAGAGTTACTTATTCATAAAATTAAATAACACTCAAGTCATAGAATTTGTACAATGTCTTTAAAAGAGTCTATTGAAACTCTGCAAAAGATTTATTTCATTAAAAATGAGTGGTCTCTAGTTTTGCAAATGTAACTTGTTTCCTCACCCTCTATGTCACCATGTCACCCAATATCACCCAATTGTACTATTCATTTGATTCTAAAGTGAATCATTCCTGAGTTAGTTTCTGCTTTATTCTTATGTAAATGAGTAGTTCACACACTTATCAGCTGTTTTGATGTGCAAATTAAGATAGCAGTTTCCTTTGGTTATCTGTGGTGGTAAAACAGTGCCCCCAAGGTTATCATGCAGTCAGATCCCCTCCACCACCCTAGTCAAGCCTTTCTCCGACACAAATTGGCATACAGAGCACAATCAGTGCTGAATAGATCAGGAATTATTTACTGTACAGAAAGCAGATCGTGCAATGTTTACACAGGTTTTAGTTATCTTTAAGATGAAACAAGCTCCCTGTTGAGGTTACAATGTGCCTTTAAATGATATATTGTGGGAGCACGCCTTAGTAAGTGATACATTCAGATTTCTTATATTTTTTAGCCATTATGTTGAAGGCACTAGTAGTTCAAGATCTACCTTCTTGATGACACTGTAGTAAATATCTCTTGGAACTAAAAGCATTTTTAGAGAAAAACTTGAATTTAATGAATTTGTCAAGGGAGCTTTTGTGCTGGCCTATTAGTTTACCTGTAGCCTGAGCTAGAGGTTTATCCTACTGTGTCATAACCCTCCTGCTCCTGCAGTCCACATAGTGTCTCTCTGCCAAAATCTTTGTTTTCCTACTGTCCACTCTCTAGCCCAGCATTTGAGGGTGCACCCGTGCTGTGCTAAGAGATTAAGAGTACTTCCCAGCCTAGCCTTGCATAAAGTGCGCAGAGCCTTATGCTCATTGCCATCCAGACTGTGGCCCCTAGTCATTTGAGAAAATTGTAGTTTCAGGAACCCGTAATGGAGCCCATAAACTAATTTGCTAGTCAATTACTGTATTTTTTCTAACCACAAACAATTTGTGGGTCATGGGCTGAAAATACCATTGCGATTGTAAAAATCGTGACTCTGACCCAGCTAAGCCGCCTTTGATCTTTCAATCCCGTAAATGTTACAATCGCAAATCGCTATTCAATTGCTAAAATTCCTCAAGCCCGCAAATGTTTTCACACCCAAAAATTACAAATGTAGAAGAAAATCCTGCAGGTACCAGATAGGACTCGCAAGGGGGTTGAACACCTTATCGTAGCACTGTAAATGCAAATAAGAAAGCAATACTACACTTTTAAAGACGGGGAAAGCGATGAAAGATATTAGAATTAATTGCACAACAGTCTCAAGCTTGCAAATCTGCAATCAAAACTTATTTTTTTTACGTTTTATTATCGTGTTATATCAATCTCTGTAATCAAGGAGTTAATACATATCAGGCCACCCACATGGACTAGAACAGTATCGACATTCATTTTTATTATTTTGTACATTGCCAGATTGCAAGTCCGATCGCACATTGGACGTCTAAACGCTAATTAATTGATGTTTAACCTCCATGTTTTCTGACATCATGATGACGGTCTCATTTACTATTGCCTGTTTCTAAATCAGTAGTTATGGCCTTGCTTGATTGATCATGATCATGCTCTGAACTGCTACTTACAGGTGCATGGTTTAGGCTTTCGGCCAGGTAGCTGTGGGCTTGTTCAATTGAATCGCTCTGTAACTGTTGCACAGTTGAATAGGGGCCATTGTTTATCAAGTCCAGTTTTCACTTTCAGCAACTCCATTCTGGTTGCTGCATTGCTCTGGTCAAGTTATTCCTTGTTATTTAAAGCAGGAAATCAAGGCCCTTTATAAGACTACATGAACTGGACAACAGTGCTCAGTTGTAAGCCTTGTTTCTTCAGCTTAGTGGTCCTTTGCTGACTGATCTCATGGTTTACAACTCTGGCTTGTGTTTTGGACTTCTGTGACTTTTGGCTCCATTTTCACCTTGACCTGTTTGTTGGATATTCTGTATATGATGCCTGCCCAGTCTCCTTTGACTCTGGAATGGCGATTGCTGCTTATCGCCTCTGGCCCCTTTGTTATTGCGCTGGTACTACTTGCTAATGGGCTGTTGCCACTACAGGTTCCCCTGATATACTGATACTTACACTTCTATTTAGTTCTATTGTCTGTTGCAATTAACGAAAAATGTTATGCAATAATTAGAAATAATCAGATGATTTATTTATGTTGAATATGACATGCCGTATCAAGCCAAGTTTTGCAGAAATTCAAAATATAAATATGACTCTTCAGTGGCCATGTATCCAAATATGCAATAAACTGCTGTACATAAAGTGTGATGCATGTTAGTTGGGATAGTAAGAAGAGGAGCCTTCAAGCCCAAGTGGTAGGCCCAAGAATAGTAAAGGAATTCAATCATGTGCGGATAATACACATTTAGATTAAATGTGCAATCTAAATCGACTTTTTGTTTCTTATTTGTCTTCAATTCTATGTTTCTAAAATACTTGACAACTAGTACTGCATGGGATATGCATTATTCATGCTATTTCAATAATAACAAGCTAGCTTGTATAATATAAAAATAATAGGCATCAACTTTATATATGGCCCCTTTTATTCTCTAACCAATCTGAATAGCAGTGCAATTGCCCAGAGCTACCAGGACATCATCAGGCTTCCAGATGACTGAAGAAGCCAGCACTTCTAAATCAGTTTCACATTTCATAATTTTTAAATCATATTCCAACTTTTAATTATAAATAAGAACATAGACTTAACCCCAGCTCATGTAATGCAATCAAAGTTGCTGCTGATGAGGATTTAATGGTATTCTCAAATTAGCAGGTATGATTTAATAATTTGCATCTTCATATCAACAGACCTACTTCACATCAACTGTCCTACCATATTTGGAGCTAGTATTGGCAACAAGGAAACTCTTTTTAGAAAGTTAAGAATATAGAGCAGCCATTTATTTCTTACCAATTAAATGTGGTCCTTAAATTCTCCATTGTTATCATCCAACCCATGAGATTTTCTATCTTGTGAGATAGATGGGGATATCGCTCACTGAGATCCAACTCATTGTAAGACAGAGTCCAATTTACAAAAACTATTGATATTGCTTATGTGTCCCTTAAGTAGATAATTAGCCAAGCAGCGTGATATGTGTGATCTTAATGGTATAGATCAGGACTTTGTGTATTATTATTATTATTATTATTATTATTATTATTATCATTGTTATTATTGCTACCAAGTATTTTAAAGTACGCACATTTTATGCATAGCCATACGACTGGAGTTTGTTATGATTTCATTTAGTGGCTAGCCAACCACTATAGTAAGGCGCTGAGGGTCATGCCCATGCAAGAACACAAACTAAACTAGAGGAATATACCTGCATATAGGTTATATGTTTGCCCACCATATCTGTTTTTTACAAAAACCAGATTGAAAATATGGACTATAGTACCCATATAATGTTAGACTATTGTAAAAAAATATATATTTTATTTTGGAAGTGGCATGTACAGAGGACATTATGGCAGAGCTGCTAATGGTGCAGCTTGTGCAAATCACCAGTTCTTACAACAGGGCGAAGTAATGGAGGACTTTCATTTAGTAATGGAGATGGGACAATAATTAATTTGACTGAAAAGTGGTCTATATATGTTTGGCTTTACTATTGATCCCTCAGAACTTATCTTGAGTAGTTATCGAGGGGGGGGGGGGGGGTAAAATTATTCTGCAGCAGAGCACTCCATACATTAGCTCCGCCACTGTCTTGTTCACTGGGCATCCAAAAACGACATTGTAAACATTATTATGCAATGGAAAAATAACCCATTGTCCATATGAAAGAAGTATCAAATATCCCAAAGTGCTTCATCTGAGACTTTTCCCATCTCTTGTCTTTACAAAGTACAGTCTCTAGTGACAAGTTAAGATCCAACAGTGAAGGAATGCGTCAGACGTTACTCATTGTTGGGTGACTCATTTTCTGTACAGTTATTTTGATAGTTGCTGAGAGGTTTTATTCAGGGCTTTATTTTCCATTTTTACAGAGTGGAAAACAGTGTTTCTATTAGTCCCCCTTTTATTCCTGGAGACACCTGGAAGGCATTGAAGGGTTTTAAACATATTTTCTTTGTGTTAAAGTACATAATGACTTCAGGAGTCAGTAGGGGCTATCAAGGTTTATGGCTGGAACAATCTGGTAATAACCCCTGTGTGTTTACATTTCAGAAGAAACTCTGCTTGTCTTCTTGACTCGCCCTTCTCAGTGCCAATTGCTGAGCACCCTCTTTTTTTCAGGCAAAGAAAGTATGATGAACTCATTGGGAGCCATATTGCTCCAATTTATACAAAAGAATCACATTGGCTCAGTGTTTTGTTGGAAAGCTACAAGTGGTATTTTATTTTCATTTTTTGGGATGATATCGATTTACTTCAGAAGGAAATTATTGGCAGGATAGTGTCTTGGCTCTAACATGAGAGCCTGTTTTAAACATTTTAAGATACGGAGCCAAAGTCTGTTACTGTAACCACAAAAGAGTTGAAGTTTAAAGCTCTAGTTAGCAACATTTTTTAGCTTTGCTATTAAATTACAATGCAAAAGCATGTAATATAACACTTTCAATTTTACATGTACCAGTTGACACATTTTTTTCCCTTTTATTTCTAAGTTTGTATAGTTAGATCAAGAAATAAAAAAACACATACGCAATTGTATTACAAAGAATTTATAATAAACCGACCAGATGAAAATATGGCTATTTTCAGAATATTCATAAAATGGAGGAAATTGCATTTTCTGTTGGTTTAGGCCTGACTTATTTTCTTTAGTTGGTGGTGCTTATTTGGTATCCATGATAAATATATTATTCACACTAATATTTTTCTTTGTTGCATACACTAATTTCAATATAACATTTATTTTATTGGGTCCCACGTCCTGTTTAATTTCCTGTTTGTGTAAAATTAATATAAGCTATATTTTGCTAATTCTTCTAGTTTTAAGTTGTATGTGAAATACTAGATATTAATAGAATCCATTCCTTTTGTAAAATTGTTAGGTCTACCATTTGTAAATTTTAGGTCTGGCTTTAGCTAACGAATCCACTTGATCCTTCGGACTGATACCATCACTGCCCACCTCTACTCAGCTATCAAGTAGTCAGTTCTCACTTCAATTCACAGATAATTTTTTCACACAATATTTTAAAGCCTACAAATACATATTAATGGAATACCAGCCAAGCATGTTATATACTATATATCAGTTTATTTCTATATTGTACTGTAGCAGTTGTCTAATATATGGAGTAGTTGTTGGGATTATTACAACTGTAAGACTAAAAGTTCACTAAAGGTATAGTTGTAAACCATCTAGATTTATTAAAAACTTAAGACATATAGCAAGTGAGGTAGGAGGATTTTTTGGATCCAACCATTACACAGGCTGCATGGGTATTACCCACTCTGCTGAAACCACTGATCAAAACAGTATGACTAATGGCTCAGTACTTTTAAAAATAATTAGCAAGTGCTCAGAACTTTACTCCTACACAATGTGCTAAGCAACTTAGGAGACCAGCCAGCCCTGAAACATTTTCATGTAGGGATGGGATATTTGCCTTAAGTACTAATTTGTTCAACGACTACAGCAGGGCTGAGCTATATATCCAAATATTGAGTACACAAGGTGGAGAGAAAAGCTACTATTTCACAAATAAGTGTTAAAAACATGCATATGCAGTTTACTTGCTGGCTACAACTAAGCTTAAAGATAAGACTTTGAGCAATTTAATTTGGTTTACTGTAACTCCTAACAATTTGTTGCACTTTATATTTGCAATCACATATAATGCAGCAAATTGCTTTTTTCTTATTTTTCTTATATTTGACTTGGAAACCATTTATTTAATATTTCTGAATACTTAAGGGGCAGGTAAAACTCAATGAACATTAATAATATATATTATATTTTTCTTTATTCTGAATATTTATGTCCGCTCACTTAACATAATCAATCTTCAATGTTCTACAAATCTTAATAGGCCGTAATGATCAGGAAATAGTTAAACATATACTTAATTTTTTACATATTATAACACAATTTTGTTTTCTCTTCACTTGTTTACCCAATGCTTTTTGTATGTTAGTAGCAAAGAAATAAGGTCAAAGCATCCATAACTACTTCTGACGTCTTATCCTTTGAAGGCAGCCAAGATAAAAGCATGAAGTGCAACATGAAATATTAGTAGAAAATCTTCCCCAAGAGTCTGGAGATTAGAATAGACTGATGTCTGATAGACAGAGCCTGAATTTGAAGAATAAACATATCCAGCCCTGGTATCATTAAACTATAATAGTCCTTATAGGTTATGATGATTGCTCCTTAAACCATATCCTATAGATATACATGTATGTATAGATTACATGACTAGGCTTTTACACTAAATTGATGGGTTTGAAAGGCTATACGATGATTATTATCCTTTACTTATTATCATTTAAAAAAGGCTATCTATTTGGGTACTCTCAAACTCTCAATCCATCAAGCAGTCCATCTCCTAATTTCTCCACAACCCCTATTGTAGGGTCCCACAAGAGCAGGGCCTTCAAATTCTCCTGTACCAATCTATGTGATGTCCTGTACAAATGTTATACATATGTTGCTTGTACCCAGAATTTGCTGTCGTTCTACAATTACAATAAAATAACATTTCTAAATCAAACATATTCTGCACTGCAGTACAAGACGGGTTCAGCAAATACTGTTAGATGATATTATCCTTTATTTTTAATAGCAACATACAAAGAATATTAGAGAATAAGGATGCTGCTACACAAGGATTGCTGGTGAAACATCGTACTTTAGAGCATGATACTAATTAAGGTCCCTCGGGCAGAGTCCACATCTAGTATATGTATAATTGCCACATTTAATGGGTGACAGAGCAAATTGGCACATGGTGCAGTTGCAACATAAATAGCATTATTTGTGCTCAGAGCAAGATTGCGTTGATGTTTCACTGGTTTCCACACCAAAAAAATGGCACATTTGCTCAATCTGCAGTGTGATTACAATAATGAGCTCTGATGAAGCAAAATGTGGATATGACCAAAATCAGCACTACTGAACCAACTCATAATGCAACAAGCCAAATGGTGCAATTTGTTTTAAAAGGTTTTGTGGTACAATATTTTCTATAGTCTGCTTTGCTGTTAGCTTTATCTGAATAAGTGTTAATTTGGCCCAATGAAGTCCAAATTAACTAGTAAAATTAAACAGAGAACATATTTCACATATTTTTATACAAGTGCATTGTGCTGCATTATCTTTATTATAATCCACTAGCGACTTGCCCCGTCAAAAATGACGGGGCAATAAAATATGAAGCCATGGCAATGCTGTTTGCCACACAATGTAAAGCTTTTTGTACTCTGAGGACCTTCGGCGCTCATTGCAGGCCTCTCCTCTCGTGTACTTTTGCTCCTCTGAGCACCTTCGGCTCTCATCACAAAGACAGATACATATTGATCTATATTTTGTTGACTAATAATGAATGAATTAGTTACTTAATAAATTAATATACTTTACCTATTTGTAAGTAATATATCCAGCAATCAATATCCTGAAGAGGTAACAATCTCTTTTTATTGTCCTGCAGCATATAATGTACAGTGGGACTGTTGCTGCCCTGAGGAGATAGTGTAATGAATGTCCCAAGTGTGGATTAGAAATAGGCTGCGTGCGCGAGGGGAAACTGTTGGTTTAGTTATGTAAAGCGCTATTGTAGATTCGTAATGTTATTAGTTGTAAGTTAGGATTGTAAAGTTGCGTTGTTTGTCTATGTGTTACTCGGCTTGCAAGCATTTTCCCTCATTTGTAACAGTGTATTTTGTACCTCCTACGTTCCTGTGTGAAAGTGCTACATGGTTGGCAGTGCTTTGCACGGTCCGGGGTCGTGTAGCTTCAATTTCACTTTTGCAGCCTAAAGTGATACCGCGTTTACGAAGTGTTTGGTGACTAAGTCCCACGTGTTTCATTGCCTTCATTGTTAGCCTCTCTTTGCGAGGCAAGCAGGCAATGAGCGCCTTTGGCGCTCGTCGTCTTTGTGCTGTAAGTTTCTAGTGCCTTAACGGCTCGCCTCGCTATGCGAGGCTCGCAGGCGACGAGGGCCTAAGTGCTCCGAGTTAACAGCTCGCTTCGCAAGGCTCGCAAGTGATAAGTGCCTTCGGCGCTCATTGTCTAAGTCGTACGCACCACACAAAGCGTGGCAACGTCTCGTAGTTTGAAAACTATTATATGTGATTAGTGAAGCTTCGCTAATGCTTTTGCTATGAGCCAATAAAGAAGAGCAAGCAGGGGACACTGATAGATGATATTGTATTTTAAAACCAATATAACTAAGTGTTTATAAAAATGTTTTTTAGCTTTGATACATTGACAATTTTTTCACTGATTGTTAGTAATCCATCTCAGAATTCCATGGGTGAGCTGAACCTAGGGGTAGCTCACTATCAGCTATTCATGTGATCACTTTAAAATTCAAGCATAGAAAACTATAATCATTTAGTGTACATCTACTTGGTCTTTAATAAGTTTGTTTCTCATACAACATTGGGCTGGTCCACCCATATCGGAACTGATACATTCATTAAAAGAAATGATTTGTGCCTATTGATAGTCTAAAAAATAGCAAAGAAACACATTTTAATTGCGCACAAGTTAATGTAAATATACTTTCCCCCATATAAACTAACCATCTCAGGTTCTGCTAAGCAGATTGCTGAAGGCAGCTGTATCTATTTACTATGTGGAAAATTGCCCCTGCGCAAAGGGCTTTGCAGCCCATTTAAATCTTAGTGAACCTACCCCTTTATTTATAAATTATACCATAATGTCATATCATAGTGTTCCTTAAAATTGTGGCATCTTGGATGTATGATCCCTTTAATCTCTCTGTTGTTGGGTATATGCACATACAGTATCTGTAAATAAGTTCAGTGCCTCCCTCTCCCTTCACTCTTTCTCCAGTAATAGTGTAATACAGAGTCAAGACCCTGGTATGTGAAGACAGTTTAACATTACCCTAAATAATATGATGGTAAGCCATGCTAATTAGAGCTCTATTTGTGTCTGACTCATTGACTGAATAACTGCCAATCCTATATAAGCTAATTTGCTCATATTATAAAGGAATTTCACAGAAACATAATTCTGCTTCTATGTGAAGCACATACAGAGTAATGCTAATCCCTGCTTGTCCACACTTGTAGGGCTGCTATTTATGTATCCTGTGCCTGCACTGATATTCTGCTGTGTGGTGCCCAGCTTGAAGTGCTTTCCTTTCGATCAGTTGTGACTGATTGATCAATCTTGAAGCTTAAAGGGCCAGTGTTAGCGATTTTCATTTGAAAATCTATTTTTAGTTCACCATTAGTTAACATTAAAGGGTCACTTAATTCAGCACAATTTGGACCACGTCACAGTAAAGAACTCCCAAAAACATTTTGAAATACTTTTTGAATTTTTGAAATATGATCATTTTTCACTGAGAAATCAAATACTGTATATACTTGAGTATAAGCCGAGTTTTTCAGCCCTTTTTTTAAGGCAAAAAAGGGCCCCCTCGGCTTATACTCGAGTCACCCCCACCCCCGTGTCTATCTACCCCCCCGTGTCTCTTTCCCTCTCCCTCCTCAACCTAAACCCCCCTCAACCTCCCTCCTCCACCTAAACCCCCCTAAATACCTCCCCCCTCTCCCCTCACTTACCTGCTTGTGCTCCGGCCTCCGCTCCTTGACCCGGCACCGGCGCGCATGTGACGTCACATGCGCGCTGTGTCATTAGCATATACCGGGTGCCGTTGGGGTTGAGGGGGGTTGAGGTTGAGGAGGGGGGTTGAGGTTGAGGGAGGTTGAGAATGGGGGGTTGAGGATGAGGATGGGGGTTTGAGGAGGAAGGTTGAGGATGGGGGTGTTGAGGAGGGGGTTGAGGATGGGGGGGGTTGAGGAGGAAGGTTGAGGAGGGGTTGAGGATTGGGGGTGTTGAGGAGGGGGGTTGAGGATCAGGAGGGAGGATGAGGAAGGAGGTTGAGGATGAGGAGGGGGGTTGAGGATGGGGGGTTGAGGAGAGAGGATGAGGATGGGGGGTTGAGGATGGGGGGTTGATGTGGGGGGGTTGGGGTTGAGGTCTAGGAGGGGGTTGAGGATGAGGGTGGGGGGGTTGAGGAGGGAGGTTGAGGATGGGGGGGTTGAGGAAGGGGTTGAGGATGGGGGGGTTGAGGAGGGATGTTGAGGATGAATAGGGAGGTTGAGGAGGAGGGGTTGAGGTTGAGGAGGAGGGTTGAGGATGGTAGGTTGAGGAGAGAGGATGAGGATGGGGGGGTTTAGGAGGGGGGTTGAGGATGGGGGGGTTTAGGAGGGGGGTTGAGGATGGGGGGTTGAGGAGGGATGATGAGGAGGGAGGTTGAGGATGAGGAGGGAGGTTGCCCTGAACACTTCTGAAAGGATGTGAACAATTTCAACAGAGATAAAATGATTCAGGCCTTACCAAGACTGTCTAATCAATATTGTTTCAGTTGAGATCTTTTACTTCCTTTCAGTAGAGCTCAGGGCAATGCAATAGGTGGGGAGAGGTACAGCAGTGACCATTCATTAGGTAAACTGTTTTTAAAAGATATACCTGGCTAAAGCTTTGCTGCTGTTTCCAGGGCATTAACTTTGCATACACAGGAAGCTCCGATCTGCACTATTGGAGTGTGGCATATACAACTGCAAGTACTCAGCTGTATCAGCTGAAAATGGATCCCTGCAGTAAAAAGAGTTGCCTATTAAAAATATAAATGTAAAGATTGTCTTTATTTATTTGCTTTCTGAAATTAGTTTGCTCATTATCAAGTTTAGATGTTTAAAATATCATACAGAAATGGAGTTATGGGACCAGAGCTTCCCTTGTATGGGTCCCATGTGTGTGCAGCTCAACCTACAAGAATCATAGCATTTATATTTGCAGCAGAAATATCAAACAATTTCCTATGATGATGTTCTCAGAATACACATATTTGGTCTCATAAATTCCTCAGCTAGTGAAATTACAACAATCAATCTAAATTATAGACTTCTACCTTCATGACAGTGATTTTCATTTTTTATCTTGCAGCCCATTTAATATTCTGATACATATACTTTGATGGTATATACATCTTGGTCCATCTAATGCATATATCTAGATAGCTTTCTGATTTAAAATTATATTTGTCTCTCAACATAAATTTATGTTACATTTAATGCTATGCGTTTATCCGTGTATTCCTGTACTGAACTAGTCCGTTTCTTTTGTAGGCTAATTCAATATACCTTTAGATTGTAAGTTTGTGAGTTTTCAATCTTGCAGGGAGCTTTGGGGAAAGCTCTATGTATACTGGATTATAAACTCAAAGACAGGGCCCTCCATCTTTGTAATGTGTTAATATGGTTTGCTTGATCACAACTTATGTATAGCACTACGGAATATGTTGGCGCGTTACAAATAAACAATAATAATATATCCTTCACTTTTTTCTATAGTAGTACTCTTTCAAATGACTTGCTTGTTGACTGTCCTAACACCATAGACCTTTTGTTCTCTCCTTTTGAAATATTCTTTACTTTTTGTGCTTTGTTACATCCACTAATGAACTTGAATGTTTTTCCCATTCGTCCCTGTCTTCTTTCACTCTTGATTTAAATATTATGGTCTTTAAGTGGTGCTGTCCTCTGATAAGTTTTATCCTAGGGACAACAGGAAGTTAAGTTTTAGTGTCTATAATATGTCCTGGTGGAGATATGATCTCAAGAACTGATGCGTCCTTACCTTTAAGCTATCGAAGATAATGAATCCCAGTTCCCTTTTTTCTGTCATTGGAAGTACTTTGCCATTCATCGTATATTGTGCTGTAGGATATTTAAAACTTGTGAGTTACTTAACTTTTTAGAGCCCAACACACTTATTTTCATTTTGGTATAGTAGGAAAAGTGTTTCATTGTTGTTGAAAATCCCTGAAGGTTTCTTCTACAAGTGTTCTTTGGCAGCTCAAATTGTGGGAATATTAAACATATTCAGTCGTCATTTTGTATATAACTTAACCCACGTGTAGTGCTACAGAATATGTTGGCGGGCACAAATAAATGATAATAATAACTGTTAGATTAGAGACGGCAGCTGCTATCTACTGGAAACCCCAAACCAGTACTATATAAGTACAAAAAAGGGACCTCCATATTAACAAGACTGATGTTTTCCTACATTGGGTAAAGGAGATTCTGCTTTAATACCCACCCAAGGTGTAAACATTTGAAATAAGCTTATACAACAGTTGTAAACCAGGACTATTCAACCTGCCATCTAGACAGAGAAATGGTAAACAACAATGTTATTGTAATTAATCTGTTTTTTGTTGCAATACTGACTCATTTGGGACACTCATGGGGTTCCACAATTGTGATAGATTGAATAAAAGAATGGAATACAATTTATAAAACACAGACAAAAATAAGAGTAAGCCCTTAGAAACGTATACATTATACATTATGTTAATTTTCATGGTCACATGTTCAAATATAGTTACCACCTTAAACTATGTTGGTACAGTGTTGACTTTCATTTAATATATTAATGTCTCTACATTTACAACTATATTATTTAAGCATTGCATATATATATAGAAAATCACTATATTCTACCTTATTCTGGAAAACCTGCTTCACTGATCATCCCGCTCATCACTCGCTGCAGTATACTCAGCTAGGTATTGCCATGCTATACTATATATATATATATATATATATATATATATATATATTTTTTTTTTTTTTTTAAACTGATTGATGGTTATCTCTAATTATTTGTTGTTTAGTCGCTCTGTCATGTCCGACTCTTCGTGACCCTATGACCAGCAACATGCCAGGCGCATATTTTGTCTGGTTGTGCTTATCCATACGATTTTCTTGGAAAAAGATACTGGAGTTGGTTACCAGTGGCCTGTGATTTGTCTGACTTCTCTGTTATGACCTGCCAATCTTGGCTGACCCTACAGAAGTACAGAAGCTCCTTCACCATAACAAGGTAATGATCCAGAAGGGGATCTCTAATTATACACAGGTATATATTAATTTCTGTGAATGCATTATACAGGTATTCTTCCCTTCTAACAGATAGCTTGATATCAATTATCTTAATTGCCAGCTATTCTATTTTACCAGGTCAGACCAATTGTTGGACATTTGTCCTACTTTAAATGGGGATTGCCACCTAACTATGACCTCATTCAATTGCAATTTGGCCAATTGAATAGGGCAGTAAATAAGCACATAACATATACTTTTTAAAGAAGTTTTTAGTTAGTAAATATCAATCCAAAAGCAAGGTTTTCACTAACTAAAAACTTCTTTAAGAAATATTTGCTATGTGCTTATTTAGAGCCCTATTCAATTGGCCAAATCGCAATTGAATGGATCCCTATAAGTTGCTTTTAAATAAAACTTAATTTAGAGAAGTTGAAGAATGTAAAGAATTATAAAACTTGTTTACCCTTTACAGCTATGAGTTACACAGATAGTAAGCAGCCATTTAATATTTTTTTTCAGTCTTGTGGTACCAATGACACACTTCAATTCTCAAATCGTTATCTGATTGTCTCTTGGTCTTTTGTGCCAATTACTGTATAATACAAATTTATAATATATTGCATAACGATTACATACATATTTAAACTTTACCAAGTGTCCTCATTCATATAAAGGTAAAATGGTTGCATGGCACCTCCTACTTAATGAAGAATATGCTTTGAGTGTGTATTTGATTTTTAATAAAGACTTTAAAAAAAAAAATAGAAAATACATCATAATCCTGTATTCTCTGGGACCCCATTATGATAACATACTCGGAAAGTTATAAAATAGGTAATAATGAGTAAAACTAAAATGGCGCCTCATTCTGTGTCACTCTGTGTGGTGTATGGTGACAAAGCACTGTTTTGGTTCTGTTCCTTTGAAAAGTGATCCCTTAAAAATGTTGGCAGCTAACAAGAAACGTGGGGAATGCTGTACAATTTATTTTGTTTCTTATTACAAACTTTGTAAATCATTTTTAAACAATTAAACCGGCTTCATAAAATATTCTAACATGGTTGGACACTCTGTATTTACCACAGCTCTAAACTACCTCACAGAGTGATGCTGTCTCTGTTTTTTAAATCTCTGCAGGAGGAGCATGCAATGCTTTGCTAAACATCGCAGGCCCCTGCGGTTTTGAAGGGGTTATTATTTCTAAGCAAGTCTCATCTTCCTTTGAAGTAATAAAGCAGAGGCAGTTTTGCCTGTAGATTTGGCTGGTGATTTGTACAAATGAGAAGCAACACTACTGATAAGTAGTGTTTGTGACCTATGACGGGCAGCTTGGCGTTCAGAAGCATCTCAGCTGGAACGACTATAGGCTTCTGCTACATGGGATTCGGAGAATAGATTAGCACAACACAAGCTTAACTTAATAGATCTCAGATAGGCTAATAGACTTCATATTTTACAATCGCTGCACGTCCCAGCTTCTTAAATATATCAAATATTACACTATTCTGTTTTTAAAAACAGTTCTGTACAAGAGTGGCTGTTTGTCAAATCTTAGTAATGCTCAAAATATTATAGCGCATAAGTGTATCCAGGATATTGCCAGCACTACTGTATGTACATTTGGTTGGCAGTACATATAAAAAGGCAGTATTATATATATATATATATATTTTTTTTTTTCTATTCAGCAAAAAGGTATCACTATATACTGCAATACTCTGATTCTCCATCTAGATTACTGGAGACTCATGTCTACCACACTATATAAATATATATATTTTTAAATATATATATATATATATATATATATATATATATATATAAATTAATATATCATATATAACATTTCAGATCTGCCATATATATATATATATATATATATATATACATATATATATATATATATAGTAAACTACCTACCTGCAAGGTCTACTATACAGGCTAGGAACGCTAATAATAGGCAGTAACCTTGAAGCAGCTGTCCGTGGGTAGGTTTCCTGGCTTGTACATAATCCATCCTGGGCTTTGCTTAAAGCTATGTAATACAGCAGTCATATGCCTAAAAGGAGCCATGTTTGAAATGGTATTGGAGACTGAAGCCTTTGCGGGCAAATTTGCATGTCTCTGCCCAGGTTCCCAGAATGAATAACTGTATTTCTTGGAATTCTGAGCAGGAAATAAGTCTTTTAACTTTAACTGAGCACAAATGTACTATTTATTTACTGTACTACTGCACTGGAGGGCTTCTATCGCTCGTTTGTCCAGTATAAATTAAATGATTGAATATATATATATATATATATATATATATATATATATATATATATATATATATATATTTATTTATATTGTATGAGATTATTTTTTAATCAGACAAGGAAAGGAAATTAAACAAAAATTTGATGCCAGTGGATGACATTACTGTTAAACATAATTTATGTAGTTTATATGTGTGGCTTTACCAAATTCAACATTCCCCTTATACAGAACTGCACACTATGATAGCACTTTAGATATAAAGTAGAATTATAATAATAAGCTAGATCTATCTGGTAGTTGGAACAGTTTTATATGTGCTATCAGATTCTGTGTTTCTATGATTATAGAAAATATTCTTACAAAACATAGGTATCTTCATTATTAGACAAAGCTCATAAGCATAAAAGAATCACAGAAGTAAAAATCTAACTCCTAATTAACACTGTTATGACACATATTAGAGGCAACTATTAAACTGCAAGATTTACTCCCACGTTAACAAGACACATCACATTTATTCTGAAATGAGATGTAATACGTAAAATGTTACTTCCAAATCTTCCTTAGAAACCATGGCACAGTAACTAGCATTTTGTGGATATTTCATCTCAATTGCTTCAAGAAGATAACAGACAGACCCGGCGTAGTAATGAAACACGTACCTCTAAAAGGCTGAAATGAAATAGTTACAGGAGCCGTTCTGGGAACATTTCTAATAACAAATATATTTAAGACGTAGCAGCAATATCATTTGCAATGATTATTTCTTAAAAATAGATAAACTATTATAGATAACAAGCAGGCCATTTGACAATTCACTTAGAACAGTAATTTAGCATAGGTAATAAGAGTAAACAAATCTGGAGACTGAGTAATCGGAAGCATGCCGGCCCGCTCTGAAGTCTAAACACATCAATGTGCTTTACATTTTTGTACTTATCTTGTTTATTGATGGTGACACCAGGGTCAGTTTGGTTGCAGCCATTTCAATAAAGTTTACAGAACAAGTCTAGAAGGAGATGGCTGATCACGATGTGATTATTCTGGACTTGCATTGCACTAATCTGTGCGTGATTGCTGGCCGGTCTCGGATGCATTTTAAGAAGCCTGTTTTAAACATTTGCAGACCCAGCACTTAATATTTTAAAGAAGTGACATGTTTTTTTGTTGTTGTTTTTTTTGCATTGTTATATGCAATAATAAATCAAACAATGCAATCAAAGTGTCCTTGGAGTAGTTTGCTCTGCGAGAGCCCAGCATTGCAGTTGGAATTAATTTGGCAGTTTACTGGTTAATTGAGTTAGATGTTTAGGGAGGGGAGAAGCTTTCGCCATTAATGTGGTAAACTGTGGCCCTCATTCAATTGCAATTTGACCAATTGAATAGGGCTCTAAATAAGCACATAGCATTTTTTTTTAAAGAAGTTTTTAGTGAAAACCTTGCTTTTGGATAGATGCTTACGAACTAAAAACTTATTTAAAAAAAATATGTTATGTGCTTCTTTAGAGCTTTATTCAATTGGCCAAATCGCAATTGCATGAGGGCCTGTGTCTTTAAATTATATTTTCTGGCTAATAATTTCATTTGCTGTTTTTTGTACTCATATATTTTAAATTTTAGTTAATTGTGAACTAAAAAATAGATTTGACATGAAAATGGCCTATACTGCCCCGTCACGTTTTTATCAGCTCCAGATTAACATTTTAATTTGGGAACCCAGGTCAACCCAGTAGTTTTTTATACCATTACACGTTCCAGTATTTTGTTAAACTATCTATATCTGACAGGAGTGTCATGTCATTGTGTAATATACTTTCCCCTTGAGAAAATGGTAATCCTTTAAATAATTAAAGGACATACAATAATTAAATGAAGACATACTGTTTGGGGTCCCAGTCGCTTCTCCCCTTCACTCCCCTAAATCTCATTCCTGCAATATATATGTTTTTCCCTAACATATAGGTTCAGTCCACTATGTCACATCTGTCATAGGTAAATTAAAAGAGAAGGGTCTTCACAAATATTCCTTATAATATGACAGGAAATATACTATCTAGCCACCAGAGTGGAATCGATTGTAAACTTATTTAAGCAGGGTCCTCACTACCATTTGCAACTCTTTTATTAATGAAATGCAGGACCCATTGTGCATCTTTGAAGAATTTTCCCTATATAACTGTAATGGCTAAAGATCTCTCTGTGTTGGCATATATGGTATTGTGCAGGTCACTGAATTTAATTGGATAAAAGGTTAACATTTAGTCATTGTTTTATTATTATAATTAGTATTATTTATTCATAGTTATAAGAGCTGACTGCCATCAAGCTAATACGATTTAAGTGTTTCCCTAAAATAAATAAATACTTCAGTTCTTCCTCTTCTCCTGTCATGACCAAGACACCCATGACACTTCATCAGGCCATTTAGAAACAAAGATATTGAGGGCACATAAGAACCAAAATAGACCCATGTAGATTGCCCATTCTGTCGTTCATATAATACCATCCAACTTCAAGTCATATGTTGCTCGAGTGCAACTCTTTTCTCACTATGAAATGCTTCCTTCCTTAAACAACAATCATAGCAATATCATGTAGTTTATTTACATATTTTCATCTATTCATATTAATAAATATTCCCTATTTCTAGAATAAGGTCCTTTATAGTGACTCATTCCACCCTGTTCTGCGCTCCTTGCCTGTACAGACTTCATAACATCTTACCATAAGTCTACTTATATGTGCCACCACTCCCAAGTGCCCGTGGATCTCAGACTTGTTTGTAAATAAACAACAAAGATAGACTTTCCGCTATGTGTTCCCTTAGGTTCCTGAACATCAAGATTGTCAGTCTGTGCTATTAACTCTTGTGCTGCCACAGACTTGTAAAACAAAAACTTAACAGTAATGTAATCATCAGCAACTAACTGATAATCTCCCTTAATACACAAACAGGGTATGCTGCACACTTTTTCCTAAAAGAAGACAAATGCTTCTCTATATGACATTTATTGTTATAGAATATCTGCAAAATAGTACGCCTTGAAGATGAATAAATAAAACAATAATGTTAGTAGCCTTACTAGGGTAATATTTCAACAAAATTGTACTTAACTTTACATTTGACCACTGTTCTGTACAGGCTGTATAACATGGCAAATCTAAACACAATACATTGTGCTTGTTCTTGCACCACATGTTGTGTTAGTCTACTGTGTTAGCCCCTTAGCTGTCAGCAGGAGCGGGAACACACTGTGTATCTGTCTGTGCTGGCAGCTCAGGGGTTAGAAGCACAATGATCCTCCCACAACAATAAAACAGTCAGTATTTAGTACATTTGTTTCCATTTATTAGGTTTTACTGATCCACACATTACAGGGAATTGTGGTTGGTAATTTACAAAATTACCCATTCTACTTGGGGAAATGTTATCTCCTATCTGGCTTGCAGGGCTGTTTACTTTGTATATCAATCAGAGATAAAGTGCTATAGGCATGAAGGACCGAGTTAAGGCCCTTGGATATGGAGACCCACTCCAATGGAGTCTCTGGAGTTAAACTTTCCATTCATCATAAGAATTTTTTAGGCTCTGATATCCATGGCAGTCATAAACCTGTCTAGATAATGAATAGACAGAGCTAAGATGCAAGATAAAATATGCTATCTTTTTGCTCCCTGCTGCTGCTCACTACTTTACCTGTTTGCTGATACCTCCCAGCAGCTGCTTTTATCTATGCATCACAGTGTTTACACATATTGATTAATGGCGAGGAATGGCCAGGGTCACTGCAGGAGGTGCTTACTAGAGTCCAGTGAGGGATAGCACTCACTAATTCAAGCGCCATATGATATCAAACTATGTGTTCTAATTTAAAACATGTTAGCATTGATCTGATTCATAATACACAAATCCATTATGACCACTAGTCTCAGAATCTCTCTCCAACAGGTAGTTATCCTTCCACTACTCAGTAACTCTTCTGAGGCAGACCCATCTATCCTAACATAATGTTGTACAAGCTTGTATTATGAATTTGTTTCATTCAGACTGACTTAAGAACTTGGCACCTTTTTATTTATCTTTTTATATATATATATATATATATATATATATATATATCTCTTAGTAACTCTCAGTATTTGTTTTTTATTAATCAGAGGTACCTTGGAACCCATCCTTAATCTGTTTCACGTCGGCAGGATGACTTACAAACAAGCATTCCCTATAGGAATCAATGTAAATTGAAATAATCTGTTCCAGAACCCAGAATTTTCCATTTTTTTTCAAACTGATGGCCTTGTTTTTTTATACAAAACTTTAAACAGACATAAATAAAAAAAACATTGTTTACATCAAATAACATATAATTTAACTTCACTTTTAACTGTACTGAGAAGACTGGAGGCCCCAAAGGGATGGTGGCGATGTAGAGGAGGAGAGAGGTTATTGCTTGGAAATTTGGTTATTATAGGCACAGGCTTCACTTTGGGTTTTATAGGCACAGCCTGCTCTTGTGCTCTTGTAGGCACTAACTACAGTATCCACAGTACAGAACTTTATTCCACTTCCTGAAAGACAGGATAAAAGGGTTTGGGGGCATGTCAAGTTTCGAGTTAGCATTGAGTTCGGAGGCAATTTTTTGTCAATGAGATGCATCAAGTAATGAAAAAAACTAGTTCTGCCACAGCCAAGAATTGAGGTACCACTATATATATATATATATATATATATATATATATATATATATATATATATATATATATGTTTGTGTGTGTATATATACATCCATTCTTTTTTTCCATAGTGCAATTGCAAGTGCAATAGTTTCAAAATATTATGAAATGAATTCCTATTTTTTTTTTATTGCTTAAATAAGTATGTTTCCTAGCTTATGCAAATCCATCATATGAAATGCATAAAAGCTTTGTTAGAACGGCAGTCATATGCTGTAAAAGAGCCATGTATAAAATGGTTTTGGATTAAAGAGTTAAAATGCAATGTATGTCCATGCCCAGTTTCCCAATCCCTGTATTTGTTGAGATTGTGTTCACGAAATACATTTATTAACTTATTTGTAGGCATGCTTAAGTCCCACAAATGTACTATTTTTTTTATTTCTGTACTTGATGTGGTGGAGGGATTTTACTACTCTTTTGCTCACCATAAAGTAAATGAATTGCTAAATAGGAAATATAATAGGTTGTATTATTTACGTTTTCTTTGTTGCCCAATGTCACATATGCGTATAGTCTTATAACGACGTACACACAGTTTAATGTAAAATGTACTTTTTCTCTCTAAGAAATATAATAATTGCAACTTTTGAAGTATGTATATGCATTATTATTAAATTATTGCAGATGAATGAGCTGTTATAAAAACATAACACAATTTATTTAAACATCAGTCATGCATTTTTTCATTGCTCTTTTATCCTGTCAACAGTTATTCCAGACTTTTTTGGTGCTTTTTTACTGACTCGTGCAAACCAGGCCTGTCCTGAAGAAACCAAAGCATTTGGTAGCTATAATACAGTGAGTCATATCAGAGATATATGGTTGTAATTTCCTTCATAGGAAATGGTTTTGCTGCCTCAGTGTTTATTAGATGAGGTCTAACTAGTGAGATACAAAAGTACAGGGCGAATATCTTCAAGAATATTTTACTATTCTCTGAGACATTCTGAACAGGACTGCACCTTCAAGCAATTCTAGCACAATAAATTATTCTCATGCACAGATTATATTTTAACACACTGCACATTTTTGTTAATATTTAAATTGATAGACTATGTTCCTGGTATGTTTGTTAAAAGTTATTATTTTGATATTGGCATGACAATTAGTAATTTGGGGTTTAGAAAACATATAATGAGTATGCTTGCTCCACCCTTACCCTAAGATGAGACGTTGGGTGATGATCACCATGCTGTGGTTTTGTGCTATTCTTTTTACTATCACAAATTTAGAAGATCAGTGCTAGAAAAATAATATACCTTTTTATATGCAAATATGCTGCAGTGAAACTTAGCATTATGTTCTGTACTCTTCTACTTCCACAAGTGAGAGGAGAGGAAGATTTAGTAAGCATCCCAGAGGCTGTGCTGTGCGTTGGTAAGGTCAATGCTCCGTATTTCCTATGAGGAACAATGCCATTCACACCCCAATGCATCCCAACTGAGTCCATGCAATAGCTTAATAAAATACTTCATAAAATGCTTTTATCTGCACAGTGGAAAACTGGCAGCGAAAACTGCCAGTGCTTTCAGTAGAACGAATGGTTATAAGAACACACCCTACTGAAAAAGTATTTAGTTAAAGCACCACTCTGTTTCAATAACAACATTATGTTTGTAAAGTATCTAACAAATTATCAGAATCAGCAACTGTAAAAGCCATGGAAATAAAACCGATTTTAAAGAAACTATTTGCTTAGAGAAAGTTTCCATATTGTTGGGTTTAAATACTTGCTTCCAACTTGGACCACAAGTGGGCGTGTTTATCTTATCTATCTGTGGAAGGGGTATGTGAAAAACAGAGTGGACTGGTGAGGAAAGAGTGTGATGGGCAGAGAATTTGTTAAATGTAATCTTTTGGAAAAAATAACACAATTAAATAACTTGAAGGGCTACTTAATTTAGTACAATTTGGACCATATAACACTAAAGATATCCTAAAAGCATGATGAAATACCTTTTGAATGACTGAAATACATGCATTTTTAACTGAGAAATTAATAAAATAAATCAGTGTTTACATGATACAGTGGCAAGCCCCCAGACAGATATATCCTACTGCTACAAGTAGTGGGCGAAAAAAAACAAACTTCATCCACAAATTCATCTGTGCAGAGAATGGAATGCTGGAGTCACCTAAATAGGTCAGTTGTGGGTTAACTGCTCGCTGCATTCCTGAGTTCAGGGAACAATTGCTATAAATCGTCTTCACCACACGGTGTCGGCATATGTTATTAATCATGGAACAGTCAGGAGGCAGGAGATAGCTTGTTTGTAAACAGACCTAAAACTTTAGATTTTTATCTGTTATTAGCTTAGTTAAAAAAAAAGATAATTTTAACACACCATGAAGAGCACCTACAGTGAGGTAAATGACCCTTTATAATCTAGTGTGCTCCTTCATAAAATGAGCAAGTGATGTTTTTAAATAAGTATACATTCTACTACTGCTATTATCAGAGAACATGCCAATTATTAATACAATGTATATTTCAGTTATGCAAATGCTTATCTTTTCTATTATATTGGCTCCCGATTGAACTTTCACCCTGAAGTTTGGCTATTTCAATATAAAAGGATACAGACCCCTTTAATGCAATGTGTGCTATCAAACTCTGAATTTGCTTAAATTCAGTGTCACGGTGCTTAATTCCAGGGCTCATCATGTTTTAATTACTTAGTGGCTCGATCAAAATGAGAGAGGTCTTTTCTCCAGGCTGATGGTGGCAAGGAATTATTGCATCTGTTTAACCCCATGATGTGTAACAACTCATAAATCAATACTTGTGTTCCGAGGCGCTCCTGCCTAACAGCT
This sequence comes from Discoglossus pictus, assembly GCA_027410445.1. Classification (NCBI taxonomy): domain Eukaryota; kingdom Metazoa; phylum Chordata; class Amphibia; order Anura; family Alytidae; genus Discoglossus; species Discoglossus pictus. Next base: position 101,504,820 of record CM050163.1, on the reverse strand, counting down.
GATGTATCTGTTATTAATAACAATATGGTTGGATGCAAAGGCTTAGAGCAAAATTCAGTTTCTGCACAAACATCTTGTTTTCATGCCTTGAATTTAATAGTAAGAATTGGAAGCAATAAATGGAACCAACATCAAGTCATTAGTTAAAATATTAAAAACATATGCGCTGGTTACAGCCACATTTCCAATGCAACCTGGCAGCCCACACACCTAGTGTATTGTTAATTAACTGGAGGTGATGGGGCATACTGTTGTGATTTTTTGCCTCAGGCTGAAAAAAATACAAATATATTGTAATATTGATTTGGGACTGCCAAATCCACTGTATTAAACAAATGACCTCATTTTTTTCAGAGCTAACTATGTTTATAATGGGAATACTATATGAACAATAAGAGTTTTGCAAGCATAACATATGAAAAACACAGTGCATTATGGTGCGTGAAGCCTGGGTTCAAGGCTGTGTGTTTAAACACACATTTCAAAGCTTGCTTGACTCTTTGAGTAATTGTTTTTCATAATTATTTGTTGCAAATTTGTTTTTTATAGCGATTAGTATTTAGCACAAATTTGCAATGACGTTAAGTGCCTGCTTATACGACTATATGGCAATAAAGGTTTTTATCTTAAGTTATTTTGTTATGTTAGATTAATTGTATCTTTTGAATGTACAAGACGTTTTCACAAATAAGACAACAGCGAAGAATAATCGATTCTAGTTAAATATGTAAACTTTGTGTTTCTTTTTTTGTGTTTTGCCCATTATCAAGTTGAATTATTCATACTATCATAGTGGTAATTTAAACAAACACCTAATGCAAATGAGATCGCCTGAAAGGGTAGCTCATCCTGTGTGTAATGCCATGTCATAGGAAAGTTACAGGAAACATACATTTGTTAATATTACTCATTTTATCCGTTTATTTTTAAGAATTTAGTTGCCTTCTAATGCCTTGTTTCTAGAATAATTAATATAACAGCAGGATGGAATTACAGATTTAACTGTGAGGGCTTCCCTCTGGGAGTGTTAGCTGCAGCCAATCGGTGGAGAGGAAGTAAGTTCTCCATAGATGTCCATAACTCATCTGGTGCTGTGCATTGAAACACTGTAATTAGTAAGTCAGAAAGAAGTCTTAAAATTGTTAAAGGTATATCTAAGTGAGCTGGATTAATACATTTCTGCACTCTATAGGCAGCACATCTCATAAAATATTTAAATTTTATTAATATCTAAAAATCCCTCTAATGATTGTGTTGAGACCCCCAGGGGGTGTCTACTCAAGTTCCTAATCCCCACCCAAGCATCCAAGGAGCAATATTAACCCACTATTTACCTGCTCTTGCTTGCTCAGCCAATTGTAGAGCAGTGTTGTCAGCCTCTCAGACACTGCTGGGATATGACTCATGCCTGCTTCCTGTCTATGCTGTGTGCTGTTGCCAAAGCAACTAACATAGTGCTAGGTCTCAAATCTTTAATCTAACTGGATTGGCCAAAACAAAGTATGGAGGGGGTGTAACTGTAAAAGATTTTGCTAACTTCAAGGTAAGTGTTTAAATGTTCATTTTGGTATTTTTTCATGCAGACATTTTTTTTCATCTATTAAAACTCCTCAGATGCATTTATAATCCAGGAAACGGACTTATCCCTTTAAATAGTTTGTACAACCATCAGAAAGTTAGTTTATTCATATTTCCAACTCTTATTTCCACAAACAAAAAAACCTTAAAATAACTTTTACTGTTAAATGGCCATTAGACACCCAAAAATATTTATTTGAAAAATGTTAGTCTGACTAAGAATATACATATCAACAAAAATATCATAAAGTTACTTTTTTTCATATAAAAAACAATGCTGCCTCTGCTGGTCCTTGTAGGTATTAATAATAGTTTGGTGAATGTTGAGTGTGTTAGAATGGTGTTTACATTGCTGTAGTAGCAGAGCTTGCAGTTATCCTTGCAAGCCGCTTGCTTCTAATTATGTGTGTGTGGCAGTACTTATCATATACTAAACGTTCCAATGATACCAATCCCCCCTGCCTCCCTATCTTCCTCCTTGTTGGGGCTTCCTTTAACCCCTTCACTCCTCTACCACTGTTCCATCCACTGATAGATAACATAAGCACAGCCTCTCAGACTCCAAGCTAGCAGGACGTATTGATGGCAGACATCAATGAAACATCTATGCAGTGAAGATTTTCTCTAAAAATGTTTTACACAGATGTTGTTAGTCTGTTAATACTTCACAATTCTCCTGAACTACAGTGGTTCTTTAAATAGAAAAAAAAATGGATGTTCTAATCTAATTGGTGGTTAGGTCAGAGAGGGACATTTTATTGCAAATTGCTAAGTAAATAAGCTTCACTACTTGAGGAATACAAAGAGATTGGCAACTTGTTAAATCCAGTGCAATTACCACATATAGGTCTTATGTACAGCTAATAATACAATGATTTAGCATCTAAGCTGCAGGAGAATAAAGTTTTCCTGGCTCACACAGAGCTGCCACTGTGTCTTAAAACACAGTCGGTCACATTGAAAGCCCTAGAGATCCTCACTTATTCTCCAAAGAATATAAGAAACACACATAAGGAGAGAGAACATTAGAGACGGGAAAATAAAACGTTTCACAACCATTCATTTGAACTGTAAGAGCTGCTGATCATTAACCTATTAAAACAGTTGCCTGATATATCATTTTTATTTTGGTGCCTGCTGTTAAATAATTTATACCCAGGCTCACTGTCAGTACTCGTGTTTTTTTATTAAGTGAACACTGCTTCAAGATGTATCTCAACCTGCAGCAGATTATTTTTAGCACAATATCATGAGTATATGAATTAGATTTAGAAAGATAACGATGGCTGTAATGGTTTGCACTTCAGTGCAAGACTCATTTTACATCAGTTTAATGAGCATTATAGTAAGGCTTCCTATTGGTCAAGCTCTTAATGGTTATATAATATCTATCCATTTATCTAAAAGCTTTGTATAGTAGTTTTTTCTCTTTTAAGGCTATTTTTTCCCCTCGCACAATTAGCTCATTTCTTTCTTGTTAGCCTGTCCCGGTTTCTTGTTTCCAGCCCCCTGCCTCATGGATCTCCATCTGCTCTCCTTATTCCATAACATAACAAGACATCCCTGTTTGACGGCCAGCTTGGCGTCTTTGTCAGTGGCCAGCATTATTCTAATATTTCAGATGAGGAGTGCTAGTGACAGACTCCCAAATTATGAGAGCTCTTTGAAGTTTGAAGTCCATAGGCAGCTGGTGAGAGGGTGTGTCCTGAGTCACACGTTCCATTTGCATATATTTGGAGGAAGGCTTCAGACTTTCTGTCTTGTTATAGGTCAAGGTGAGGACAAGGTCACACAAAGGGGCTTTAGAATTATAGTTCATATATCCTTTCAGTTAGGTAATGAAGTGTATAATCAGGTAAATTACTGAGTTTCAATAGAGTTGATTGAGGCAACATGCATGGAAGATCACATTGAAATAATTAGTAACTATGTCCAAGAGAAAAAATATAAATACAAAATACAAAGGTTATTATGATATGTCATATGAGAAAGGTGTCTAATGTTCAGCTAATATAATTATTACTAGAATATTGCCTGTCAAAAAATGAAATTATAAGTGAGCTAATGCTGTTTGGTGTATGGTAATCAAATAAATAATACATTAATAAAGGAATATACTTTACCTATTTTCAAGTAATAAATGCCGGAAGCATTATGCTGAAGAGCTGACAATCTGTTTGGATGTTGCTGCAGCATACAATGTGTGTTTTCAGTGCTGTAGAGCTGCTGTGTAAGTGTCAGCAATGTGTGTAGTGTGTATTGTAATAGTGGGCGTGCGCGAGGGGAAGTTAGTGTTGTAAAATGGCGCCTAATGTGTGGTACGCAGCTGTGGCTGATTTTGCGTCCTTGTTCTTGGATCTCGTCCACTTTTTTCGGAAATCCGTATGTGTTTCGTGCTGTTTTGCGTCTTTAGGGTCCTGTAGCCTCGTTTTCGTTTTTTCCGGTGGCCATTTTTTCTCTCACTTAGGTGATTTTCGGGTGTCTAAACTCTGTAATTTGGACTTAAATGGAGGTGTAACTTCACTTGCAGAGGTCCTGGGTGCCCCCCTAAGCTTTTTATGTGTTTGTTGTGTATATTTATTGTGTTTCTAATGTTTTCAGGTTTGCACGGGTCGGCCGTTAAAGTCGTATCTTTGCGAGGTCGTAGTGTTTCTCGTATTTGTTTGTTGTAAGTCTGTAAATGTTGCGAGGTCCGCAGTTGCTGGTAAGGAGCGCCTTCAGCGCTACACGCCAGCAACTGCGGCCCTCGCTTCGCGAGCCCGCTGCGTTAGCAACAACTCGCTTGCTCACAACTATAAATGTGATTACTAATGTAAATAAACCAATCTCAGGCACACAACATACATCATAAGTTATGAGACATCCAGCATGGTGAGGAGTTGTAATAAATAATTGTTAATTAAACGGATACGGTAGCTCCTGTGGTACCAGATGTGTTTTATATTTATTGGTATACAAAATACATTTGCCACTTGTAAAATGGATATTAATGAAGATATATCGACTGCCATATAAGAAAAGGCTCAAGAGCCTGGAATTACAAAGATGTTGGGTTATAGGTGTGTATAGTTTAAATAGTGTTAATCTATATAAAAATGAAATGATAACATTTATCCCCTGGCATTGAGTTGAAGAAATGAATGAATAATCTAGAAATGTTAACACAAAGTATGTAAAATATTGCTGTTTGTAATAAATATATCCTCCTCTTTGTGTTGGTTGGTGTTATGAGTGAATCTATGGGAGTTGTATAATGTTTTATGTTTGTAGGTAGATCCAATCGATACACTTTATGGGCGTCTTGTTCCCTTGTCAGTACAAGATTTACACAGCAATACCCTACCACTGATTATACTACATTCCCCAGTGGGTAGCTCAGGGGAGTGGCTCGTCCTCAAAAACACCAACATTGTATTGAAAGTTTGAACTTGTTTCTAGATTATTCATACCTTTTAACCAAGAAACTCGAGAAATTGCCTTTTATCAAGGCAAACAAATCATTTGCCACAGATTTATTATGTTTATCCATTTACATTATCCCCAAGATCAAGCATAAACTGTTTTTATTTTTTTATTTTTGTTTAGTTTTGTTGATATTACGGTAGTTGAATAGTCTGTCCACTCATCTCTACAAGATTTAGCTGTCAGATATGGCAAACGTATATGTGGCTGAAATTAATTCTGAGGCTATAGTGTTAAATACATATTACCTGATATGTAAATCAGGAAACAATTAGATACATTTTTTATCAGATGCATTTGAGGTCAATGAAGTATTTAGACAGTCTAATCAAATTTGTGATGTTACTTTTGGCAAAGAAGTTGCCATATCATCTTAAGTATTTGGTAAGAAATTAAGATATTCAGAGAAAATAATGTGAAACTGGAATACAACTACTGCATATACCAGCACAACATTAGTAAAACAGCCAAGTACCGACTCTTTATAATGTCTTTATTAGCACAGAAAATACCTGAAATCAATACAGCCACACATCAGTGGATATTTTCTATATTTCAGTGTTATTATGTCAACTATGGATTTTGATAAAAGAGAGAACTGCTCTACTGAAAAACTGTTGCCCAATATAAGAGATATTAAAAGATAAGAACTGTTCATTTTTCCTCTCCCAATGACTTGCATTAGGATCCAATGAGGAAATGTCATGGAATGTTCTTGATAAACACAGACATTTGGTCAGTATGATTAATATCTGTCCTGCTTGTTGAAGTCACACTCAAGGGCATACTGCTATATATTTATCTATATTTTCTGTGCAAGGAACATGATACAGAATATATTTTTATCTCCGCACTTGAAACGACTGCCACGATTCTTAGCTAACCTCCCCAAATCAGGTGATCAATTTACATTTTTTATGGCATATGTAAACAAAATATTATATTCTTTCAGAAGTACTGATTTACATTTTAACAGCTTTAGAGCCCTCTAATGGAATAAGGATTTAATTCATATATCAGAGCAATCAATAAAATCTGAGAAGGACACTTAAACAGCTTCACCATCTAGGTCTGGCATCGTGTTCATAGCCTAGAAAATCCTTGACATACAGTTTATGATGCCTACTCTCTTATAAATCACATTCAGCCCATTTGTGATAGTGTTATTTCTGTATACATGTATATTTTTAATTTCTCTGATGCATACTTAAGTAAATTCTCTGGCTTGTGTTCACACATAATACATTTCATCTAATTAGCAGAAAGCAACACTTTTAATTCCTATGATATTGTTAGACATTTCATACCTTCCCCTAAAAACTCATAAAAGTTATGCAAAATAAGTTATCAGTGTATAAAAGTAAAAAACGCGAACTTGCAACTCCCATATGGAACATTTGTATAATTATCATCAATCTGGTGCAGAACAGAAACACAGCGTACTGAATTTGAGAAGTTTTCATTGTTTATATACATACATAAAATGTGAATGTAAAATAGATTATCACATAGGATAAATAAAATTAATTCTATGGATCAAACTTCTAGACAGTAATGGTGTGACCGTGGCCAACAAAGGTGTTATCTCTCTTCATCTCTCCACCTTCCCTTGGATTGCATCTTCCTCTCCTTTGTCTCTCCTCTCTCTCTCTCTTCTGACACTGCAGACTAATGTCTCCAATGGCGTTGATGCCATTTTTTCACAAGTTTGCGAGTTTTCAGTCTTACTAGGTGCTTTAGGGAAAGCACTATGCACACTTGATTCAAAGCACAAAGACAGAATCCTCCATTCTTTGCAATGTCTTAAAATATTTTCCTTGTACTTTAATTCATGTATAGCACTATAGAATATGTTGAGACATTAAAAGTAAACAAGAACAATAATAATAAATAATAACAAAACAAAAGAGACCATTCCAGCACCGCATCAGAAGTTTCTTTACAGTGGCAGTATGAATGCAATACATGAACACGTCACCTAAATGATCAAATCTTCTAAAATACCCCTACAAAAACACTCATGCTTTAAGTTAGAGCGAGAGGGACTTCTTTCCCACAATTCTCTTAGGAGAAATAGTTATTTGTGTATTAGAAAATCCTGCATCCCTTAGTCTTTGTTCAACAAATTTCTCTTTCTTTCTCTGAATCCTATCCTATATTCTACAAGATTTCAGGAAAAAAATAGGCTAGAAATGTGTGTGTTCTGCAATATATCAAATTTCCACGTCCCATAGCCTTTTCTCGCCCTTATCCCGCCATTCATCGGTGGGTTGCTTTACGGTGACAATTGAATAGCCGCAAATCATGCAGGCTACGTTACGGGCTACAGTTTTCAACATTGAGGGAATTTAATAGGGCTAAAAGGCTGCGCATTATCTACAAAAAAAGCTTATCAATAACAATTAAGATATCCTTAAACACATCTCAGTCATTACAATCCCCTTACTGTGCTCGGTGTTATCTCTTCCATTGCAATGCTATTCCATATGTTTACTACACTGTTTGAATTAGATCTTTACAAATGACATGTACATCTTCCTCTATCCATTTTCAAATCATGATTTCTTCTTCTAGCATAGTATTTTTTTATAGTTTATGTCCCTGACTATTTATTTACAGTCTTCTAAGCCCTGTCCCGTATGACTTTGTTGTGTTTCTGTACTAACCGGCACGGCTACAGGTAAAACTAGAACAATGGACAACTTTGCATAAATCCTATAAACCTTCTTTAAAATGAAATGTAAAATGTATTTCTCAAATATACCACCGCATTAGCATCTATGTATCATTACGCTGAAGCAATCACAATAAGGAGAACACATTGTGTGCTTGTATATTTTAATATCTGTAGCATGGCTTAACATATGGCTAACAGCTTTTCATATATCTTCAGCAAAACACACAACTCCAAAAAAGCACAATGAATAATTAGCATGGTATATACAATACATGCTTGTTTCATTACAGATACAGTCTGATGTGCTTCCAACATAAAAAAAAAACATTTGGCTGAGTTTCTCCGGCATTTCAGTAGTTGCCTGTTTTCAGAGGCAAATGATATTTCTTTCAGATTGAAAACTGCTGTAGAATTTGACATTGAACTATGTGATTGGGATGGAAAAGTAAATCCATTTTCCAGAAGAAACATTTTTAGGCAGTCAGTGGAGCAAGGACTTTAAAAGGTGATATTGACAGAGCTATGCAATAATAACAATGCTGCAGCCTTGCACTTATTGCCTTCTGGTGCAAGTTACAATGTTTATGTAAATGTGATTTATAAATAACTGAATATGCATGTATTAAATCTGATGCTTTCCATCAGTTTAGGCGCTTGTACTGGGTGGGCGGCAGATAAATCTGAGACTTAGCTGTTTTATGACTACGCTCGAGTGTATAGGGTCACTGTTTAAGTATATTTCAAAAGCATCTTCATAAAAGGGAGATGTGGGCTACCTAGGCTTGTGCCATTTGCAATCCACTAATATATATATATATTTATTTATATACTTTTAATATACTCCCCACTCGCAGCTTCTTATAATCCCCTCTTAATTAACAAATGTTAGGCTTATGTGTGTTTTTATATATACCGTATTTTTCGCCCTATAAGACGCACCGGCAGATAAGACGCACCTAATTTTTAAAGGAGGAAAACAAGAAAAAAAAAATCTGAATCAAACACACCTACATTACACACAAATATATATATATATATATATATATATATATATATATATATATATATATAGATACACATACATACCGTACATATACACATAAATATATATATATATATATATATATAGATACACATACATACATATACATACATACACACATAAATATACATATATATATATATATATATATATATATATATATATATATATATAGATACACATACACACACACATAAATATACATACACATACATGCACACATACATACACATACATACACATACATGCACACATACATACACATACATATACACATACATGCACACATACATACATACATACATACACATACATACATACATACACTGCAGCATTTGGGAGCCCTTGACCCTCCCTGATCCTCCCTGACCCTCCCTGACCCTCCTGATACTTACCTTTATTCTGATCTCTGCCATCTTGATCTCACCCCAGCGCTTCCTACCTGCACTCCTCGTGTACTGCAGCGTTGCGTGTGTGACGTCACTAGGACGCACCGGCCGACGCGATGCTGGTAGGAAGCAATGGGGTGGGATCAAGAGGACAGAGGCAGTGTTAAAAGGTATATTCGCCGTATAAGACGCACCAACTTTCCTCCCCCAGTTTTGGGGAAGAAAAAGTGCGTCTTATACGGCGAAAAATACGGTATATATATATATATATATATATATATATATATATACTGTATATATACTATATAATAAATAAATTTCCACATGGTACATGCTGATGAGTATGTTTATTTAGTAAGGATTTGAATGTTGTCCATTTATTTTCAGTATTCTTCCCTGTAAGTTCTTTGTCCCAGTCTATATGTTGTATTGCTGCCCGTAGCCCATTAAAGTTAGCCCTTTTAAAATTTAGAGTTTTTGTTGGCCCCTTACAACTCTGTTTTTTGTATTCAATCTCAAATGAGACTGTGTTGTGATCACTGTTCCCCAAGGGTTCCCCTATTTTTACATTTGATATTATATCAATATTACTTGTGATGACTAAATCCAAGATGGCCCCATTTCTAGTAGGTTCTTGTATTACCTGGGCTAGATAATGATCCCTGAGTGTACTCAAGAACCTGCTCCCCTTAGCTGAGCTGCTGGTCTCGTTTATCCAGTTTATATCAGGGTAATTAAAGTCTCCCATTATTAGAACTTGCCCATGCTTAGCTGCATTTCCAATCTGTAACAATAATTGTATTTCCTCACTTTCAGCTATATTTGGGGGTTTATAGCATACTCCCACCAATATGCATTTAGAATTAGCTCCTCCACTATTTAGCTCAACCCACAAGGATTCAATGATGCCGTTAGTGCCAGCATAAATATCTTCTCTAACTATAGGCTTAAATTCAGGCTTAACATAAAGACAGATCCCTCCTCCTCTTTTACCATTTCCCCTATCTTTCCTAAATAGGTTATAACCATCCAGATTAACAGTCCAGTCATGAGATTCATCCCACCATGTTTCCGTAATGCCTATTAAACCCCATTTTTCTTGTACTGCTAATATTTCTAGCTCATCCATTTTCCCAGGCAAACTTCTTGCGTTTGCAATCGTACACTTTATGTTGCTATGGCTCTGCTGATGTGAAGTGCCTGCCACTGTATTTGAGGCCCCTATTAATATCTCCCTACTTTCTATTGTAATCCTCCCCCCTTCTCCTCCCTCATGGGTAAATAATTCATCCCTTTCCCTCTCTACCCTATTTACCCCAATACTTCTATATAGTCCCTCCCCCCCACCTACAAGTTTAAAAACTCCCCCAGCCGTTCTACCATCCTATTCCCTAGCACAAAAGCGCCCTCATCATAAGGTGCAATCCATCCATAGTATATAATTTTCTACTAATCGGTGGCTGTTTTTTTAGAAAACAGTTGAAACCCATGAAACTTCTGTATATCTTTAACTGTTGAAATATGTTAAAATGTTCTGTTCTTTGCATTCTTTGTTAGGTTATATTTGTCATCATTAATACTAACTACAATACTAACTACAGTACTTCTGCAGAAGCTAATTCAGTTGTATTAAAGTAGAAAGTGTAGTGTATGTGTGCACCATGTTTAAAAGAGAAGTACTGATCAAACTATATAATTTTCTTCTACTTTCCTGCCACTAGATGCCGCTGTGATGCGCGCCTGTATAACCCAGTGCGCGCATGCGCGTGGCGCAGCCGAAACCCATAAGGTCATATATATATACAGTACATAAATAAATACATACTATAAAAAGTACATATAGTTGTTTAGTTGTTAACTATTATATGCAATCATCATCAAATCAGCAATTCTTAGTGCCAGTGTGTTTGGTAGGACTAGAGTGGTGCTTAAGAGTGAGAATATAAACTTTTTTGAAACAGAGAGTTCAAATAAAGATATTGCATAATAATACGAGCAGTAGATCATAAGTTTAGAAGTTTCAATATCCATTTTGAGCACTTGAGGTGACCACCTGCAGCCCCTGAATTGAAACAGACCACACATAACTCATCATTTTATTTCACAATGTTAAACCAATTGCAGAAAATGGAGGCAGCCAGGCACACACTTGTAACAGCAAATGGAAACATAAGCTGTTCAGACATGTCAGCTCTCAGTGATTTTTCTGTAAGTCGCTCTGATTTAGAGTCACTCTTATTGATCTCTACCATCAGCAGCCTCAGATTTCAGTGAGTTGTACTAACCTTTATTAGCATTCTTCCACTAAAATGCAATCTATTGGTCCATAACTCTAAATCCTCGCTTAAAGAACTGACATCTCTGGGATAGCTACCGAAAAACAATGTATTAATTAATTGCTTAGCAGAATACCTAACTTTTAGTAACTTCGCCACAAATATTTTATTTACATAGTTCTTTTCTTAACAGTAAATGTTATGGCACATTTGAGTGTAATGGACACTGAAGTCATACATTTCCTTCATTACATTTACAAGAATGCATTTTAAACATTAGATTATTTTATTATCCAAATACTTACTTTTAATCCTTCAGCAAAAATCAATTTTGAAAATGTTTAGTCCTCCCTCTAACGATCTCATAATGTGTTTACATTTGGCATGTGTAACTAACTACAAGTAGTCTTCATTGACTCCTTTCTTTCCAGATGAATACCGTGTTACACTAAATAATAGTTGTAGTAATAGAATATTAAAGAAATAATGGTAAAAATGTGATTTCAGGGTTTCTAACTTAACTTATTATTATTATTATTATTGTTTATTTGTAATGCGCCAACATATTCCGTAGCGCTATACATAAATTAAGTTACAGGCAATGACAAGTTCAAGATTCACACATTGCAATGAATGGAGGGCCCTGCCTTTGAGCTTGGAATCCAGTGTCCATAACGCTTTCCCTAAAGCTCCTTGCAGGATTGAAACTCGCAGACTTACAATCTAAAGGTAACTTACTATGAAAATCCATGACCATGGCGATTTCAGTTTACAGATTTATCTGATCACACTGTTGTTATCGTCTCTGACTACATGCTTATTGCTGCTCTTCTTAAGTCAAACATGTTAAGACAGTCGATGTGGTCTCTGCATTTGATACTGAGAAGTTAAAATAATATACTATAGCATACCTACAAACATTTTAAGAGTCACTTTGTGTTTGTAAAAAATATGCGCTACTAATAGAGTTAATTCCATTCTATAAATAAGTAAACTATTTGTTTGTGCACTTAATATGTGCACACATATACTCCACACTCCAGTGCACACTCCCCGTATTGTAATATCATTTTTCAGATCTTTGAAAGAATACTATAAGAGTAACCAGAGAAAAATATGGGGCTGGAAGAGAATCGATGGACTTTTTATTAAAAGAGAAAAGTTTGGGGACTGGAGGAACAGAGGGATTTTTCACTTAAAATGGATTGTACCTTTGGTCCAAAATAAGGACATTTGAGAAATATGCAAGAGTAAGATTGGGTTGGGATGGCTTACAGTTGGTCATTGTTATTTAATAAACCCCTGGGAGAACCTTTCAGTGTACTATACCTCATAAACATTGTAATATTTTCATGTAAGACAATGCAAAATATTATTAAATACTCATTAAAACTTAATGTAGAAGATAGTGTGCAGACAGATATCAACATTTGTTTCAGCCTAGCCCCACGTCTACGGCAGCACATTTTCAGGAGGCAAAAGTTGCTAATACAGTGCCTTGAGAAACGCACAGAAATATCTATATACATATATAAACTTTTCTATACAGATATGTGGTGAACTTATGATTGGGACATAGCAATAGGACACAAGCAGTTACTGGGTCTTTGGGAGGAAGACAGATTCTGAAGAGGCCTAGGGCAGCATAAGGCCTAAATAGCCATGATAGCATCTACAGTCACCTAGTCGCCATGTTATATCATGATGATTCACTCATAATATGAGACTGGCAGCTGTTTGATATGGCAAAAGAACAAACGGAAGATTAGATGTTACATGTGTCAGAAAGCAAGACTCCTTGGCATGTAGCTTAGACCTGCTCAGCTTTTGAGAATCCACTCAGATTCCATTGCTGGGCAATTAATGGGAGTGGACAAACCTGGGAACCTTCCAACAGTCTTCACCCTTGATGTGTAAAAAAACATTACATTATTCTCATACCAGCGAGAGCAGTTCCTCCAACAGGAGTTATGTATATTGAATACTGTTGCTTTAAAATAGATATGTTAAGTCAACCATTTCCATCAAAACCAATATGTCTACACAATGAAAAGTCTTCTTGTTTTTTATGCCTTCCTTTATCTTTGCATATGTAAGCATCACAGTTTGAAAGTGTCATAATTTGCTAACATTTAATGATCTGTTTTTTTTTCAGTAATATTTAAATTTACAAATCTGTTTCATATCTAACCATTCCTGCCTAACATGTCTGTTCTGCTATCCATCGGGGCTCACATTGAAAGTCATTTTGAGGAATCTGCCACACTAATTCACAGCATGACTTTCACTAGCACATAGCACGAAGCATATTTCTTTTAAAGGTTCGGGTCCCGCTACATGTGAAACTAGATGAGGCAGGTTCTGGCATAAAGAATAAAGATCAAACAGTCTAGACTTCCTACGGTGATGACATTGATGCAGAAATCATTAACACTCTAAGCTTTTTGCAGTTGTGATAAAATATTTAGGAACCATTCTGCTTTTTGCCAAATGCAACACTCTTTACAGTACACTGTGCCTTGCTATTGCCAAGTCCAAATATTTAGTAATGTTAGCAAGGGCATGCAGACATACTGACTTTAGCAAGAAATGCTGTTTTTACACTTTTTTGTGTTTGGGGTGATTTAAAATACTTTTCGATTACTATCCCTACTAGCGATGAAAGAGTTAAAATATCATGACTGGGATATTTTGAGTAAGACTGCAGTTTAATCACAGCAATAAGCAGATGCTTAGCCCCAGGATAGTGTTGTGGTCTTGAAATGACCCTTGTATGTTGGGTGTTTATTGTGACACAGCTGTTACTTATAAAACACATAGGTATTTTAGTGGTATCCATAGGGAATATCATTTTCTGAAGCCAAATCCTTGGCATCCAACTAGTAGCGCTTCAAAAATATTCAAGGTTACTTGGGATGCTTGTAGAGATCTATTGAACAGACAATAAATCTATCTAAACCCCACTTAAAATGTGCTTATCTCGGAGCTGATAATCATTTCTATATAAAGTAATGCTCTTCATGAGAGTTGTTTCAAACTCCCCACCTGCCAGAAAACTCACCTGCTGTTAACATTAGCAGCAAACCTTTAATAGAACTGTAGGGCCACTTACTCAGTCACTTTGACATAAGTGGCAAACTAAAAAGCACTGGATAGTCTTCAAATTGGATCACTTGGATATATTACTTTCTTGAGTTTGGTTCAAGTAGTGACATATCTGCTGGGCATCAACTGGAGATATCCTCTTCTGTTCTTATTTTAACATAACTATAGGACAGGGGACTTGAAGGTGATTCCTGGAAAGCAACACACAAGCTACAATATAAGTATCCTGAAATCCTTACCCGTCTTGTGTCTGTTTTACTTTAAAAGAAACCTTGTCTGAGTTATCCATTTGTTTACTTTAAAACACTGGTGGAATACTACCAATGAGCATAGTCATAGTGTAAATTAGTTTGTATAAATTAAATTAGATTTTATGCTTTGCTTTGTTCATGACTGGTCCTCTCTTGTGCTGGTTTTTGTGTAATGGCGCAAGGGATTCCCCTGGAAGGATGCTTGCTTCAGGATCTGTGGAGAGCAAAATTTGCTA
The DNA here is from genome assembly GCA_027410445.1 of Discoglossus pictus. Taxonomy (NCBI): domain Eukaryota; kingdom Metazoa; phylum Chordata; class Amphibia; order Anura; family Alytidae; genus Discoglossus; species Discoglossus pictus. The sequence goes on along the minus strand of CM050163.1, from coordinate 101,489,804 downwards.
GATTGGAACAAATGGCGGTCTGGCCGTGTCTGTGCCCCCGAGTATTAAAGCTGTACACTCAGGGGAGCTGGCGCGGCCCCTGCGTCGCTACACTCACAGGGATGTCGGCGTCGGTGGAGGAAAGTGTGTGATCCCAAGCGTGGGTGAAAATGAACCCCAAGCCATGCTCGGGATTACCTTACGGCGGTTAAAAGGCTTTTTTCACCCCTCAGAAATGCAGCTGGCACACGTGTATACTTTCAAAAAGGGCAATACACTTTATTCAAACACAAAGTGACTTAAGTACATGAACAAAAAAAGAACAGGTCCCAGTAATTAATTTAGCCTGAGTGCAGAGTAAGAAAAGGTAACATAATTAAGAGAGGAAGACCAGTTAACCTAGTCAGTGACCAGGAAGACCGATTGTGTTAGTTTCACAAGGGATAGCTTAGACTTGTCCTTGCAAACAATAATTGAATTACAATGTCTGAATTACAAAACTACAAATAAACAAATCTTAAGTGGTTAGCCACGAAATGCCCAAAACACATAGACCAAAGGGGTATTCACTGGGGATAAAGGTTTCCAGACCATAAACAGGTCAAATAGGGAAAATCATGGTTATCACAGGGGTAGCCCTGGGCTGGAAACAACAAAGCCCAGGGGAAAATGTCCATCTTGTCCTGGCCCAGGAAAGGCATTCCCTTAGGGAAGACTGGCTCATTTGGGGGAAAAATAGACACAAGTATGACAGTTATTTTTTTATAGATTTCTCTGTTATCAGGTTTGTCGTTACAATGACCCTTAATTTTCAAAAAAAAATGTTCTGTACTATCAGTCATGAACGCTGGACCATTACAGTGGCTATTAAATATGTAACATGTATTCAGTAAGCTCAATTTCTCAACAGATATTTTCTCTTTACTGATATATCATATGGTCATATATTTAAAATATACCATTTTTACAGAACTACACTTGAAAATATGACAAATTTTAGAATAGAAAATAAAATAAAATAGCATCATATATAACTTTTTATATGCAATTACGCTGCTGTTGGGTCTGCCATTTTGGTTACATATGAACAAAATTCATGAGGTGGGAGGAGACTTAAATTTCACAGGAAGTTCCTCTCCACACATTGGGAATGTAGTATCTACAACTGCCATTGCGTTCATTATGGAATGCTGATTTGTTTACAAGGACATATCCTCCTAGAAAAGTAAGAGGGACATCTCTTAAAAGATAATGGATCCCTGTAGTAAAGAATATTTGGGTATAACATGTAAAGGTTGTGTTCCTCTATTTATTTATTTTTGTTTGTTTTCTTAGCAAATTTGCCCATCATCAAATGTAGTTATTCAGAGAACCATATGGAAAATATTTGACCACAGTGGTCCTATAATAATAGTACATGTATGTATATAACAGAGAGATCTGGCTGGTAGCTTCCATTTAAAACCCTTCGTAACTTGGAAAGTTACCACAGTCATATAACCATATACAGTATAGAAATGGACTGCACTGTTAAAGTGTCTCTCGTAGACAAAGTGTTATTTCCTGGAAGCCTCTTGGATACTTATTTCCCGTGCACCTACCAGGCACGATCCTCTACTGATAAAACAGATTATAAAATGCACCGATAGTGCTGCTTTTGCTGGAAGCACGAATAGCAGCCCAAATGTTTTGCCTAAAGCCCAGAAGCAATTAGGAAACATCCTGACAACAAATCCAGACAGACTCATTACTCATGATTTACAAATACTTTCCTGAGGACTAAAAAACACGTTTCGGACGTGTGTTTGGATGCCTGGGGGCATAGCAGGGGCATGCAACGTTTTGCTAAATTAAATGTGTAAGTGGTTGGTTTAGAACACACAGCGATATGCAGGAAATGTAATCGTCTCCACAGTGTGTACAAATTAGACTAATTTCATTTTTTTTCCATTTAGTATATATTCAGAATATTAATTACAGCGGAGTCAATCTATATCCCGAGCTGTCAATCACACAATATACTACAAATAAGGTGTTTACACTTTCATGTTAGTTTGGTAGTTGCCATCTGGACTGAAGATTGCTTGTAGTATTTATAAATTCCTCTTAAAGGGAAATTGACGGTTCAAAAGTAAACATACTTTAAAACTGTGCCTCTTTTGGAGGGACAAACTATCTTTTTAAGGAAATATCCCTCTGTCCCTCACAGTCTTAACAATATGATGTCCCAGATATACAGACAAATCTATCTCCTCCAGACTCAACCACATGCCACTTTCTTTCTTCAGGTTATTCTGCTGTTTTCTCTTATTTTGTTGTTAAGTTGTTTAGTTGTATTCGACTCTCTGTGACTCAATGGACCTCAACAAGCCAGACACATCTATTGTAATGTCCTGGTCATGCTTATCCATAAAGGTTGTCATGGCAAAATATTGGAGTGGATTGCTAGTTCCTTCTCCAGTGGACCACAATTTGTTTGACTTCTCTGCTATGACCTGCCCATCTTGGGTGACCCTACATGGCATAACTCATTTTTTCACTGAGGTACACAAGCCCCTTCATCACAAGAAGGTAGCGATCCGGAAAATGTTTCTCTTAGAGTCCTCAAGGTTACAGGATTGTCTGTTCTGTAGTACACATGCATGTATAGAGCAGTATATGATTTGCTAAAATGTAAGTAGAAGTATCAGATGAGCTTGAAAGTTAGGTATTTTAAGCATAAATGATCTGAAAAGATCCTTCTTCTCTGTAATGTACAATGCCTGCAACTTTTAGTTACCGAAGTGCTAGAATTATAAGCATGATGAACATTTATTCTGCAATATCTTGGCCCTTTGCAGTCTCACTTTAAGAGTAACCTAAGCCAGACCAGCTTTAATGGAAAGCCAAACCCACAACCTTGCAGACGCCTGCCTTATTCTTTCTACTCAGGGGCAGTGCTATTGAAAGATTAATTAGTGCAGTAAAAAAGAGGAAAACACTACTGATCTGATGCTGCAGTTCCATTTGGAACTATAAACGGAAGACAAAGTAACATAAATATATTAAAACAGAACCACTTGTACGGTTTTAAAAATGCATGGTATACTTTCAGTTTATATATTTTTAAACCAAGCCTTAATATATTCTATGATAATGCCCCTTTAAGTGTATTTTCTTTGTGTTGCATTTTTAACAAATATGATACATAATGTTTGAAAACCTTGTTTGGTCCAGTAAAATAAGGTAGTTTTCTGCGTGGGAAAATAATGTTTTTTACACTTTTCAAACTTTTTCTCTTTTTTTTTCAGAATTGGCAAAACAACTTCTGTATTTTTTCTAAAAATCTCAAATTGTATTACTAGAAGACTCTTTGAGTGCTTATTTTAAGTGTCTGTTAGCCAGAACCTAACACTAGCACTAAGGCTCTTTATTCCATTAGTCACATTTAACCAAAAGGTTAATATTGGCATTAAATTACTTGTTTTAATTGAATAACATCTGTTAATTGCAATTGCACTATAATGACACTCATAAATGAATCTATTACTTCTGGAAGGCATAAATTATGTAAATTAAAAAGTACTTATATTTTATTAAGTATGCACTGTACTGGATTTAGACATATGTATGCTATTTAAGTGCAGTTTACATCATCATTTTCAATTGCATTCTAGGACATGATGCTGTTGATATTCTTGGGGCTCACATTTATTTTAAAGTTTATAAAGAAATAATGAAAAATGCCCGCTAGGGTTTCAAACATTTACTTAACTCACTGTAGAACTGTGCGCCTTTTTAATATGGAACGTGAAAATAATTTACATAATGGGATAAGGTCCATATGGTCCACATACTTTCATAACAAAACTTAAAGGGCCACTGTTGTCCAAAACATTCAGACACATAAAATAACATATTTTACACATCTACATAGGTTTTTTTACATGCAAAATAAATTATACTAATTTAAGAAAATGAACACTGCAGCAATTCATACTTAGCTTGATAAACCTTTGTCTTACCAATTAATTTCTAAGGAAGTATAAATAAAGACTCATGGAGAGTCATGATATTTTATTCTGTTTATATTCAAATTAATAGGATTGAAGGCACAAAGTTGTTGCAGTTCAGATCTCTACAAGACATGCTGCCCTTGTGTTTCCTTGAACATGTCGGGACATAAGAGGAGGAAACACCCCCACCATTTTTCACTTATTTTTCTACACTATAGACCACTAATTTCGCATACAAAAGATTGTAAGTCTGCCACTCCAATCTTGCATGATGCTTTGGGGAAAGCCCTATGGACACTGGATTCCAAGCTCAAAGACAGGGCCCTCTATTTTTGTAATGTGTTAATATTGTTTTGCCTTCATCACAAAGCATGTATAGCGCTACGGAATAAACAATCAAATAAAAAAATTATAAAAATAATAATACAAAATAAATAAATTATTGTCACTAAAGTCATGCATTTGCTTCATTTATTTAAAAGAACAAGTTTAAACATTAAACAAGTTTTTCTTTGGAAAAAGAGAAGTTCTGCAAGGGTAGGTTTTTTTTTATTTTATTATTGGAGTCAATGTGCCAACTGCTTTTGAAACAAAATCAGAACGGCCTTACAAACTCTATGGACCTCTATGGGAAAAAGACTACCTAATACAGTTAAAAAAACAAAAAATTATAATTATAAGTTTTAAAATAATATTTGAATCAATACAGTACTCTTTAGCATTGTTTAAAATCTGCTCTTTTCAATATGTTATAGCAATTTTGTGATTTCAGTGACCATCTCATGACTGGTATTTCCATCATGCCTAGCCTAAAAGCAAACGCTCTAACATAAGTCTTATAGGCGGTTTGAGTTCTGCAATGCCAAAGTGCCAACCATTTAACTTTATAATTAAAGTAGTGAAATGAATTTCATGGAGATAATATTATCTTTAATTAATCAAACATGTCTATTTCTATAGTTGTAAAATGCAATACATTGGCATCATTTTAAGATTATTTTATTGATTTTGTTTCTAGTCATGCCATGTCAGGCAAATTTTAATGAACACAATATTGAGGTGTCATCCAATTCATCTTACCTTTAACAAAGTATTAATATGCTTTTTTTATAAGTACCATTAAGAATATTGTAAAATATATTGTTATATACATTTAAGAACTGTATAAGGAGCTGAGCCATGGTTTCTAACACATCTTATTTCAACAAACACTTGTTTCCTCATTTATCGTTAGACTTCCTGTAAAAAAAAAAAGCAATTCAACACATAGCAGGTGCTGGGGATGAGCGAAAATAGCTTATTTTATTATTTATTTAATAAGCACCATCTCAGAGTATGTTCTGTTAGATACAACCCTCTTATTCTTAATGTTAAGAGATGTCCTATGGAGTCTGTCACCAAGGACACAAACTATAAAAAAAAAAAACTGAATTAATTTTCTAGAAAACAAGCTGGAAAGTTCAGTGTCATTCTCATTATTAATAGTTTAATGTGCATTAAATAAAAAAATAGTATTATTATTATTATCTTTTATTTGTAATGCCAACATATTCCGTAGCGCTATACATAAATTAAGTTCCATGCAACGACAAATTCAAAATGAACACATTGCAAAGAATAGAGGGCCCTGTCTTTGAGCTTGGAATCCAGTTTTCATAGTGCTTTCCCCAAATCACCTTGCAAGATTCGCAGACTTACAATCTAAAGGGCTTTCATATTTACTTATTTATACTAGGCAGATTAATATAATATATAAGAACAGAAAGAAACTCCAAAAAACAGCAGTAACATTTATCTATGTAAAAATTAAAGAAAAGTAATAATAATCTCAAGTGGTATGGTAATAAAATGTAGCCAAGTATGGAGTATAAATTCAGAACCAACAGGATGCCATCTCTCATTTGCTGTGATCAAAACATACTAAGCCACATGTCCTCAAAACAAATGGTCAAATATGAAAAATACAAGAAGAAATCAAAGCTTAGTCGACCGATATAAGGTTTAACATATAGAATGGTTCTATAATCCCAGACATATGTATTTCATCAATGTAAAAATCTGATTATCTTGGTTTTTTTGAGTTTTTGTTTTCTTAGAATGCCTGAACAAAGGTGGAGAGAGATGGGCTGTGTTTTCTGTAGATAAATAAATGAAGAATGCTGACTGTAGGAGAGTGGACCCACGGGAATTTATGTTGCGCAAATGTATTTTAATCTAGACTCTTCTTCTCAACATCTTCCCACCTGGTGGCAGCACTGAAGGCACATAACATCTCAATCACTGTAAACAAAGTGCATTGTTTACTGATAAAACTATACAAATAAAACATATTATTAATAATTATAAAATATAATATGTCTAAACAGTCACTCCAAAGTATGAGAAACAAATTAATAATGCATATTTATTTTAAAGAATAATTTGAAATAGCTCTTAAAGAAAGACACAATGAGAAAGGTTACATATAACTTTTTTGGCCTTCTGAGAATGAATTGGTTAAATATACATTGTACTATAGGAAACAGATGAGGCGTGGACAGACTGGAGATGGTGGTGCATTTTCTCACTGGTGCGTGTTGTTAACAGGTTGCGCTATATAATACCACAAAAGACTGGCTGTAATATGATAGGTCTGGCCAGCTGCAGAAATGGTAACGGCAGTGAGATAATTAGAAGAAAAGACAGGTACTTATTGTACATTTTCTCCAAGTATGTATTTCACTTTCTCCTTTTATAGAAATCTGGCCTTTAAATGTTCTCTGAGCCTGGGCTTTTTTTTTTCTTGATTGGACACAAGTAGCTCTTATTATACACCTCTGCATTTCCCTTCATCTATTCAGGCCTTCTCAAATCCCTTCCCTGCCACAGAACTGGAAAGGGCAACATATTCTAAAGCCACGTGACATTGTAGGGGTTAAGGTAATCAACATTAATTAGGATCCAGACTGAAACACAATGGCAGGTCTGACTGTGCATATTACAGAACAAATTCTTTATATGGAAGCAGACTTGAAATTAAAAAATGAAATCCTTTGCTGAAATGAGAAAGCTACATCATGTTGTGAAATGGGCAATTACTACAAATGTTTTTGTTTTGAAAATGAAATGCAATCCCAGCTCCAGATCATAAAGTCTTACCCACTGTCCCAGAGTGGATTTACCAGTTATTTACTTTGGCACTGTACATTTATGTATATTTTTATTTCCGTCGAACCAGTGGGTAAGCACGGCATTGCAGTGTATAGGATTTACAGAACTCTTACAATAAATATGAGTAGTGATGAAAAAATAATATACTGGAGAAATAGGTCCCTGACCAGTAGAGCAAATAACATTATATGTTCCCAATCAAAGTAAAGTTCTCAGAAGTTTCTACTGGGCCCCTATGAAGTATATCTCTTTTTCACAGATAACAGAATTTGACCATTATTTACCCACACTACCCAACACACTATATTTTTTAACTATTTTACTATGGATTACAACTACATTTACCAACCTAAATAGTTTGCCCAGCAAAACCTCACCATAAACGAGTTAGTATGAAGTGAGTTTAAGGGGATACACATTGGTCTATTTGTAACCAAATTTACTTGTACAATATGGATTTAATTTAAAGGAAATTATACTCTAAGGCTCACATTTGAGACATTTAATAGGCAATTTCAGTCTTAAGAATTACATTTCAGAGGTGTTGAGAATATCACTTAATAGTCATTTTATATGTGTTACCAGTTGAAATTAAACCACTGTTACCACTGTGTGTTGCAAGTGCTGTAATGGAATACGTCCTGCAGTATTTAATGACTCTTACTGACCATTTGGTTGTTGGCTACAAGTCAACCTTTATAAAATTTGTGTTTATTAATGAAAGGGAGTTCATCAAATACTGTAATAACCTAACAAAAGACACCGTATTTGTATGTGCCATTGACTGGTAATACATTTCATGTTCAATGATTTCAAATTGTTGTTGTTGTTTAGTCGTTTAGTCATGTCTGACTCTCTGTGACCCCATGGCCCGCTTCATGCCAGACACAACAGTCAGCCATCAAGTTCATGTTCATTGCTTCAATGACCTCATCCCTGCCTCTGTCGCCACCTTCTTTGTGTGCCTTCAATCTTTCCAAGCATCAGAGTATTCTCTAGGGAATCTTGTCTTTTCGTGATATGGCCAATATATTTGAGCTTCAGCCTCATGATCATACCTTCTAGTGAACAGTTTGTCTTGCTTTCCTGAAGTACTGATTTATCAGATCTTCTTGCAGTCCAAGGGACTCTAAGCAGGTTTCTCCAACACCACAATTCAAAGACATCAATTCTATGCCGCTCAGACTTCTCACATCCGTATGTTATTACTGGGAATATTATAGTACTAACAATGCAGACCTTTGTTGATAATGTACTATCTTTACTTGTTATTAGCTTGTCCAAGCTTGTCATAGCTTTCCTCCCCAGAAGCAAACATATTTTAGTTTCATGGCTACAGTCACCATCTGAAGAGTTCTTGGATCCCAGGAAAATAAAATATCTCACTGTCTCCCCTTTCAACCCATATTTAATCTTAACTCTTGCTTTCAAACAATAGTTTCTCAACATCCAGCCAAACTAGTTATCTTCGCCACCTATAAGACCACTAAGGTGGTTAGAACAACTCTGGCTGGAAGACAGATCTAAATACCTTTCAGAATAATTTGAATAAATACAGAACAGCTTGTGTCTTGAAGTTATTCAGTAAGCACTATTCCTTTATGCCCACACTAAAAAAAGAGTCATCTTTGTATCACCAACTAAACAAAATTCCAGTGATCTGAAACACTATTCACAGAACTGCTTCAAGTAGCAGCAAGTTATTTTTAAGACGTACAATTCCCTGTAAGTTACACACCTTTCAGGACAGTAATTCTCAGTAAATTGTGCTGATCTGAAGTCAGCCTTGCTCATTTCTGGCTTCGGTGATCTCAAAATTACAATAAAGTTCCCCTCATTGAAAGCAGTAGTTTTCCATTAAAATGCTATTTCTTGCTCCAGTCTCCATGTTGTTGGCTCTCTGATGGTGACATTTAATTCACAGTGTGACTGAATGACTGTGATACATCTTGTGCATAAATATGACACATGGGCCCAGCATGCTTCACGGCTGTGGTGAGCTCCATCATGCAGCCTAAAGCCCTGCTATTGAATCTCTGCGTACCTTATACAGAAGTAATATGGAACTGCTACAACTTGCTTCATCCATTCTTATATTATTTAGTGTTATACACTATGATAATACATTTCAATTCACCGGGATGCAGCCCCTGCACTTGATGAGTATTGACTTCCACTGTCTGAGTTTATGGGTGACAAAAAAAGCCTGGAGTCTTGTTTTTATGAATGGACAAATGTTATTAAAGTAACAATAAGCTGTACAGAAATAAAAAGGTAATACCTCCTTCTATCATTTAAAAATTCCAGATGCTATTGTTGCAAGTCCTTCTTTCTGAAACCTATATTGGCCTTCAGGAGTTACTGTAAATTTGCTTTTTGCCGAGGCAAAATGGCAGCTGTTATTCATGTTCATTGAGACAATAGATGTTTCCATGGTAACCTGTATCACCATTGTAATATAAGTGCAGCTTTTCCCTTGCTTTACCCGTGAACTTGAAACCAATTTAAAGGGGCAAATAATTCCAAACTGTTTATCATACATGTAAAGGAGCACATTTTATGCATTAGAATTTGTTTTACTACATGAAAAATGAGTGATATGAAATCCAGCAATCTTATTTTGTATCTTGCAACAGAGGTATATTTTGCAAGAATGCTCATCTGTCCTACATTCATTAAAAATTGGGAAATGCCTGATCTAGTATTATTGTGCCCAAAAAAAGTATGTCCCTCCGTACACAAGATAACTGACTAAAAGAACCTTTCTATAGCAAGTCATCCCTTCCAGCGCCCTGATCTCACATTATTTGTGCCACTTGTTTGCTGGTTACTTGACACTTTAGAGGCTATTAACTGGATGTTTGGTAGGCAATGGATGTCAGTACCCCATTGTGGGTTGCATAATATAAAGTATAATTGTTTTTAGCTGTGTGTATGCGTAACGTTTAATAGTATTTTGTAAGAGTCCCCTGTTTGGGCTATTTATTCATGTTGTACCCCTTTCTTATCTAGTGTCTAATTAGAATGTGGGTTTTTGGCCCTTTAATATTTGTATTGTCTTACTAGTAGCAAATGTGTTTGTTTCTACTGGTACCTCTATAGCAATAGGGACTAAGTTAGCTTATGGGGCACACCATAAACCTTTAGATAGGAGGTCTACTCGACTGAGATATAAGACTCTGCTTGTATGTTGTTTCTTAGTCCTAGTTCAATACTGCCTGTTTCTTTTGGGAATTGGATTTCCCTTATGGTATACTTATACGTATAGCCAAGAGTCTGCAGCATTTCTTCTGGTTTTTATATTTATAAATAAAGTTCTTTCTTTTATCAATTTGTATTCATCAGTGTTAAGCACTAGAACTTTTGGTATTCGAAGACCATTTAGTTGACAAAGTTGAACTGGGCTGCAGGATAAAAAATAAGATTATAAGACTTTAGACACTTGTTTTTAAAATGTTTAAGATATGATCTTTTAAATACATGAGAGACAATTTGACACTGTAAAAACCCTTTAAAATGATATTTGGTTTTTCAATGAATATACTCATTACAATAAATTCATTTATGAAATATTGTTGTAGCTATATAACAATTCATACGTGGCAGTAAGTTAGCACAATTAAAATATAGTTTTGATTTTGTGAGAAATGTAATAGTTATTCGTTGTAGCACTTTCCTACATCTGTTAACCCTGCAATTGCTGTAGGAGTTGGTTATAAAAACCTGGAGGTGTTATTCATTAAGAGCAGTTTCATATCACTGAAGGGTGGGCAGTTAGCAGAAGTTACAGACATTAGAAATAATTAGACCGCTTCTCTTCCCACAGGTTATTACATTAAATATTACCAAGAAATTGAGTGGCTGTAAAATTTCACTGGTGCAAGGGGTGGAAAATATGAAATCCTTTACATTTATAGTTTGATGTTATTAGCTGACTATATTACTGCCCGAGCTTATAATGAAAAGTTAACCTGTAATGTGCTGCTCTGGAACAACATTCTGTGCTGTAAGCACTAAACAGTTTATTTGGTAGATTTATTTAATAGCAGTTTACTAAATTAAAAGAACAAATCAAGCTGTAGGAGTATGCCATGTATTGCAGAATTATATTAAAGGGCCACTGAAGTGTTATATTGTACTATGATCTTGAAGAACTAGATGTGTGAATGGGTAAAATTAGATAAATCCCATTGGTGTTTATGGTCCATTTTACACAGATGCGGTCATGGGAGTGAGGATGATATGTGTCTAGGATGCAAACCTTATAATCTGTACAAGGTCAAAGTGTCCTGAAGTGTTTGTTTGTCTGGGATTAATGGAAAGGTGCCGACAGTATGATGAAAAAGTATATATGTTTCAAACATGTTATGCGGACTAATTGCATAATTAAGCAGCAACATTTTTGAGAAGGAAGTTTTAATTTAGTTTAGGTACCCTCTCCTTGAACAATCCTAAAAGCATTGATGATACATTGGTAAAGGTTGCATGTGTGATGGGAGTTTATATTTCTGAAGACTAGGGCTTGTAGTTATGGTTATGAGCTGCGTGCTTCTGAGCAGGTGTGGGGCATGTTGTAGGTATCAAATTCCAAAGAGTCCAGTGATTTGACATGTCACCCACTCCTTCATCCTTTGCTCAGTAGAAGAACTGCCCTCAGGCTCAAATGTATTAGGAAGGGTGGCACAACTTTCTGGCGCACGGCCAATACGCACCAACGCATACGCGCAGAAAATAGCGCTCCCGATATCTGCACTCTCATTCTCCCTGTTACTTAGCTTCAGTCAGCCCTCTCCCCTACAACGCGTTTTCAGCCCTCAGCAACTTGCTCTCTACTCTGTACCCCTGGCCCTGTAACCCTGCCTTCTCACCTGTACCCCATGCCCTCTCTAGACCCTGAGCTGTGCTGGATGGTGTACCTTGTGGATCCTGTTTGACTGACTTTAAAGTCAGTCAAACAGGAGCCACAATGTACACCATCAGCACAGCTTAGGGTTTACATGGGGTACAGAAGAGGAGGCTGGGGTACAGGGCCAGGGGTATTGGAGAGAGAGCAGGGTGCTGACGGCTGAAAACGAGGTGCAGGGGAGAGGGCTGACCGAAGTTAAGTAACAGGGAGAGTGAGAGCGCAGATGTCAGGAGCGCTAATTCCGGAGCACATTCGTCGGCGCGTATTAGCCGTGCGCCAGAATGTAGGGTGCCATTAGGAAGTACTTAATCAGACAAGAAGGAAACTTTCTATGTGCTCTGTATTTTCAGCCCTTAGTGAATTTTTTTTGTGCTTTAAAATGAAGTGTAAGGTGAAGCAGGTGAGGCCATATTTAATAGATACATTATTCTATAGCTTGAGTCATTTGTTGTAGGGACACTACAAATTTATCATGGCTACATGTTCCTTTGGCGTCCCAATGCAGTGAGACTGTACGTGGGTTAATAATATTTTTTTCAGACTATAACAAAATACAATATCACATAAATGAAGTGACATAATTTATACAGCAGTTTAAATTTATAGCTTAGAAAAAAAAGAAGATACATTGCACTTCATGTTTCATGTTTTAAATATGTAGAAATCTAACATTTCCTTTAAGCAGACATCTTGGTTGTCATAAAACACCTCATTGGTGAGGTAGACATCATGAACATTGGCGACTAAATTTCTGCGTCAATGAAAGAAACGTACATTTGACACAGATGAAAATGTAACGTTGAAATAAAAGTTGAATGCATCAAAGCATACTTTTCTTTGCTTTGATACGTAGGCTCTTTAATCACAGAGCTGCTCTAAAGTCTGGATAGCATTCAAATCGTCTCCCTTGGCTTCTTCATCCTAGATGACTTTAGTGTGTTCCTTGTTAATAATCACCATATGTGCAAGTCCTTACACACCGATGGGTGCAGAAAGCTCTCACAGCCACAAGCACCATTTTGTAGTCAGGTAGTTAACTGTCAGCGATGCTTACTTTGGCCTTCTGTGATACAGGAGTACAAGCTTTGATCGTTTTTAAAACAAATATTAAGACACAATAAAGGTGACCGTTTTTAGGTAATGGCATATAGCAGAAGTATCATATAATATTAAAAATAGGTTTCATACTTGATTAACCATGTTTTCATGATGGGATCTATTGGGGGAATGAGGGATATTTGAGAAAGGATGATGAGGTAGGTCGATCAGAAAGAGAGAAAAGAAAGTTACTGGGGGTAAGAGAAGATGGTGCAGGAAATGGACCACTGTGGGTAAAAAATTAAAACAGCATATTTTGAAGAACTGAACTTGAAAATACAATCTCTAATTTGTCATTTTTATAGGCAATTATGCTTCTATGGAACCTACAATTTTTAGGTCCAGTAATCTATATACTGGTGTTGGAGGAGATTTTGAATTCAAAGTAAGTTATTATCTGCACAAAGGGAATTTGCCTTCCATTGTGTTCATTCGGTTTAATGGGCAGCTTTACAAGGACACACCCTGCTGAGAGAGAAGCTGCAAGAAGCAGGTTCAGCAAAGAAAATTTATGGTGGCAGTAAAGAATAATTGCATATGAAAGTCACAAAATTGATCACATTAGTTCGTTAAGAAGTTTGAGAAAAAATACAGAAAAGACATGCGTATTAGTGAGTAACTGCATAAATACACAGCTTGCTTCTGTCTTTGTTATTAAGATTTAGGAAGCAATTACTGCTCATTATATACTGATAAACATTATATACTGATAATATTTTTCCTAGTCTTGAGATTGTAATATCCCAAGCAGAGGTAAGTGTTGTATACATGTTGCTGTTTAAGCATTTTCTCACCCTGTCCTCTCTCGAACTTCATTTTTACAACATACGCTAATAAAAAAATGTTAAAACAGATTATAGCATTATTGATATAATAATATTGAACATCAGTCCCCACCCATGTTAAGTGGCAAAGCCATAGGTGTCCCCAGGAAAAAATATGATATAAGATAATCTGCACTATGAATTCTTTCATTTTGCTTTTCTGAGGTGATTTCATCAGATGAGAAATAATGGAGAAACACCTTTAAAGCTTGTTTGAAGGCCCGCTGTAGATAAGCAGACACTTCCAATGTTGTTTAAGTATGCAACAAACTAACACCATTATCAGCTGTGTAGGTAATTAGCATAAAAGCATTTTCAGGGAAAAATCTTTATTTTAGTAACTATGCTAGTACACACTTGCTTTCCAAGACTCAAGGAGACTGGTACAGAACAGGACAAGCAAGGTTTCCATTCTTAAATACATAATACAAATTAAGAGAACACTCCCACTTAAAAGCCAGAAGGAAGCGTGGCAGACACAAACATTGCAGCCTTCATGCACTAGCAGTATCTACTGAAATAAAGGTGTTACCTAAAATGCTTTTATGCCCACAGCTTCCATGGCTGCTAATGTTGTTAATTTATTGCATACATCCTAATTTATAGTGGCCCTTTAACCAGTCCTGCTACCAAGATGGTAACTCAATCTGTATGGATCATTTTTTTGCTAGACTTAAGTTGAGCAATGCCTCAAAATGTGTTCCAATAATTATGTTTAATAGATTTTGACTATAGTTAATTTTCACAGTTATACCGTTATGTTTGAAAAGGTAATAACATTTTACTTGCATGAAACTATTTTCACGTGTCAGTTATAAAATAATATTGTGAGCAGAGGTTTTATGAGATTTCTTTTGTACAGATCTTGGAAATTCTGTAAAAAAACAATATGCCTTTCTGCAACTTTTATTTAGACACAATGGGCCTTATTCAATTGAGGTTTCGGATGGTCCAGTAGCCTGTAAGTGAGGTCGCAAGTTAATTTGCTATTCAATTGGCTTTTTTTTTTGCGGGCTACAAACAGGTTATTAGTTACGGCCTTGAAAATATTGCAATGCTTAAACTCGTAACTTACAGCCTCCAGAAGCCTTTGATCTCTCACTTTCCCAAGGCTAAAATCGCAAATCGATATTCAATTGCTCAATTTCCCCAATCCTGCAAATGTATTCACACCCGTATATGGCAAATAAAGGAGAAAATCCTACGAGGGCTAGAGAGAACGTGCAAGTGTGTTAAACACCTATTCATAGCACTGTAAATGCAAATAAAAAAAATCAATACTGCACTGTAAATAACAGGGAGAAGGTGAATTAGAATGAATTGCACAACAGTCTCAAACTCATAAATTGGCAGGAAATTAAATGTATTTTTATGTTTCATTTCGGGGTTAAATCGATCTTGGGTATCAATGAGTTAATACATATCAGGCCACCCACATGGACTAGAACAGTATTGACATTCATTTTCATAATTCTTTATTGTGAGGTTTTGCAAGTCTGATTGCATATCGGACCCCCGACACCTAATTTATTGACATGTAACCTCCATGTTTTACTGCTGTAATAATGACAGTCTCATGTTCTATTGGCTGATTCGAAATGGGCGGTTACGGGCTTGCGTCATTGATCATGTCCCTGAACTGCTCTGAACCAGTGCATGGTTTAGGGTTTTACTTTGAGACAGTAACTTGCGCCCTTGAGCAATTGAAAAGCATAGCAATCAGAGACCAACGGGAGCCCACGACAGGCCTGCAGATATTCGCCCGTCTGGGATCGAGTTGCGGGCTTGAAATTGAATATGAACCATTGCTTTTGTTTGTTCTGTTTAAGTTTTTGCACAATTCTCATTAAAAATAAAGACACAAACTAAAGACTGAAAATAGCATTCCAAGTCTTACAGAGTATACTGTTTGTGTGAAAATAAATTACATGAAAAGCCTATTTCAGACAATTTCACATTTAAGACTTGCATCTTTACTATATTTAATAATACCAATAGGATCAGACCCAGTGGGGAAGATACATGGGCTTAAGCTGTTAATAACATTTAATGTGGGAACATTCTGCTTCATAAATTATAGGGGCATTTCATGTCTAAAACTGTTTCTGTCTTTGACACTTTTTATATTGGAGTAATTAAAAAAATTATATTTGTTTCTGATCTGTAGAGATTAAGCGCTTCAGTGACATCACCTCCACCCTGTGAGCTGTAGACAGTAACTCAGAGCAGTTCATTGCATGGAAGAGAGGACACAGCTATGGTGGGTATAGGGGCTTCAGTAGGGACCACTGAATTCCTATATTTAAAATATATTTTTAAAGAACTACACTGGAAAAGGTTTTTGGAATATCAAAAATGCAGCCGCTAACTTATTGCCTTTTATATGTAATTTTGCTGCAGCTATCATTTTGGTTTCTACTAAACAACTTCCTTAGATGGGAGGAAAGTTTGAATACAGAGGAAGGTTCTATCTGCACAATGGAAATATGGCAGCTAATGCATTTAGCAGATGTAGCTGATAGCTTATTAGTATACAAGGACACCCCCCCTTAAGGTGAGAACTTCATGCACAATGTGCTCTAGAGAGATCAGATACCTCATTGACAAGCGTAACCTCTGAGACTTGTCGATTTTACTTTTCAGGAGTGTACTGCCTGGCATTTCAGGCCTGGATCATTCTTCTGAGTTAGACCAGACCCTTATGCTACATGATATATCTCCTAAAAAAGTGTTGCTCACTGAGTTAGATATTGGGTCTATAGAGCAAACTAGTTATGCTTTGTTCATTCTCAGATTGCATTTCCATCTTTCTCAGGTAGTAGTAAAGAGAACAAGCTTAGAAAATAAAATGGAGCCATACAATAAAGAATAATTGCATATAAAAGCAAAAAATGTTATCCATAAAAAAAAAGTATTCCTTTAAAGATACAGTTTTATTCATAGATAAAAATCTTAAAATATAAGTGTGACTGCAGATAAGAACCAAAAAGGCCCATTTGCCTAAAGTGTTGGCTAATTTTGAGCTGCACTATAGTCCCTTAAATTTTTTAACTGGGTGTAACTCTACCACTGCCGCTGGAAGGCTGTTCTACTAATCTACTATCTTTTCATTCGAAACCCCCTAGCTGATTTCAAATAGCATAGAAATAAGTAACTTGATACTCGTCTTTAATTGGTTCCAGAAGACACAACGAGTGGCTAAAGTACCAAACAATAAGGAGTTCTTATACTGAGTAAATGTAAATTGACACATACAGGTCTTGGCAAGTGTGAGAAGTGCCGAGCAAGCATCGAGTGCTGAAGCATTTTTTTCCTCATTGAAACGCGTTGAATACCAAATTCGATGAGTTATGAAGCAGACGAGTTCCGAGGTACCACTGTATAAACTAGAAATGTACCATTCTGGTCTTTCATAAAAACAAATGTCACACGGTAAGACTCCTGTATATTAGTAACGCAAAGTGATACTCAGTAAAATGCATCTGCTATATACACCACTATTAAAGCAATGCTTTAATGACGCCTGCCATCACAGCGGTTCCTGAGCAGTGCCAAAAACATGGAGGTCAGTAAGAGAGGGCAGAGCATTTGCTGTCCTGTTTTGCAGCAGTGAGCCGCTTGACCTCTGAGTGCGCAGAACTCTTTAGGTGATCCGCTTAGTTTGCTCATCACAGGAGCATTTCAACCCTCATTTGCCCTGAAGTAGCCTGTCTAGATCTCCAAATTCCATTACACGGCTGCACTCCCAGTGATCGCATCCCTCAATGTCACTACAATGTTCTGCCTGTGTTTCCCTCCCTTGCTGCAGAGAGAACTGACCTGTGAGTGTTGACTGAACCAGAAGGAATGGGACAAAGTCTCAAGCTGACATGAAGAAAGATAGACATGGATGATTTTAGAGGCACGTAGGCAGGAATTCATAAACAGAATTCCATGTGTGATAATAGCAATGCATTGTCTATATTAACGTTCAGTCCAGATATTTAATAGATAAAGGTATAGTGCAACTAATTATAACTAATTCCAATTAATATAATATGTATACTATACATATTTTAAAGCTGTAGTACCATTGAATAGTCAAATTATTTCAAATATGGTTCTTTGAATAACTCACCTTCATAATAACTAGTTATAAAGCATTCTGATTAAAATAATAGCATGATATACATATTTTAATACTATAGCAGAATACAATAGTACGGCTGGGTCATTTTTTTTTAAATGGTTCTTTGAATGACTAACGTTTTCTTTTTCAGTTGATCTTCCCTGTTATTTTAGAAGGGTCTCAGGAGGGTGTGTACTTGTAAACCAATCAGCTTTTCATTATACCTAATGAATATGCTGGCTGATGTAGATAGGCCATTTCCATTGTGGCGATACAAACTTGCTGTGTATTCAAAATCTGCTCCCACCTAAGGAAGCACAACAGCAGAAAACAAAATGGTAGATTATACAGAAGCATAATTGGACATATAAGGCTATATATTAGATGCTGTATTATTTTATTTTCCATAATAAAATATTTTGTTTGTCTTCTAAATTGTATATATTAATTATATGACCACATTGGTCCTCTTAGCATTATTATTACATTATTGGAGACAAATGAGGTTTTTAAATTCTCTGTGTACTATAATTTCACCTGCAAATAACAGTTTAATCGGTCTACTGTGAATCAAATCCTTTCAGAGAACAAAGAAGCTAGCGGAACATTGACATATCTACTAAAGCATCCGGCACATACACAATGCGTGTTGTCAGCTTGGCCATTGTACCAGATTGAACGGAGGTAAAAAGACAAGCAATTCTATAGATTTGCAGATCATGATTTAATTCCAAGAAATGGTTCCTATATTATGATTTCTTCAGAACACTCGATACTTCTAGATTGTGATACTGAAATAGATGGAAACCATTTTATATTTTATATGTCACAATGCCGGCTAGATTCACTAGACTTCACAATGTGCACTGTATTCAGTTTGTGGAGAGCTACAATTTCTTACTTTGATTCATGGTCCTCATACAACAGGATGAAATACCTGGGAGGAACTCTGGAATCAGATAACATATCCATTCAATTCTATTACAACACTGTCACTGAGGATAGGACTAAATAAAGGAACAAGTCCCAGTAAGTGAACTAACTATCCAAGATGGAAGCACAAATGACAAATTAACGACAGCTATACTTAAGACTTTCTATAAAAACGCTTTGATGGTTGTGTATTACATAGTTCCTAATGTTATTGTGTTTGCTACATACATGCAGTGTTTCCCAAATCATAGTGTTCCTTTAAGTATGCAGATTATTTGAATTTAAATACAAGGCTTTTAACCCCTTTAAATCGAAGCCCGTAGCGGCATGGGCACACCCACAAAGGCTGCGGGCTTGAAATTCGCCTGCATTACAGAGCTATTAAATTGAACCATGCCGCATGTTACAGGCCGTAGATGCAAAGCCGTAAACCATTCTTGCGAACGTTGGATGTGCGGCCGTGAACATGATCAATTAGTCAAACCCGTAATTATGGGTATTAGACTGAGCCAATGGCAAATGAGCTCATCATCATTACATCACTGAAAATGGAGGTTAGATTTCAAAGCCTTACGGGTTTCAATTACGAGTTTTGATGGGACCCGCATTCCACAATGAATGCAATATTAATAAATCCGTAAATATTATATTCTAGACCATCTGAGTTCCATTTTATGTATTAACACATTGATTGCCAGGATCGATATAACGGAAATGAAACAGAAATAAAAGTATTTTATATTGCAGATTTGCGAGCTTGAGAATGTTGTGCTATTAATTTTAATACCTCACATCACTTTCCCTTTAATTGAAAATACATTAGTGTGTTTATATTTGCATTTACAGTGCTATGGAAGGCGCTCCTTGCCAGCAACTGCGACCCTCGCAAACTTTACGTCGTAACGCAATCAACATACGAGACACGTTACCACCCATTACGACCTCGCAAAAATCGTCCACAACCAACGAACATGAAATAATGAAAAACACAATAAATACACACAACACATACATAAAAAGCATACCTACAGCAAGAGGAAGCATCCAGGACCTCAAAAAATGAAGTTACACCTTAATTTAACTCAAAATAAAAGAGTTTAGACACTAAAAAATTCTCTAAGCGAGAGAAAAAATGGCCGCCGAACAAAACGAAAACGAGGCTACAGCACTCAAAACACGCAAAACACCACCAGAAACACGCAAAACACCACAAAACACCTACGGATATTCCACTACAGACGCATACCACACATTAGCCGCCATTTTGGAAACAATAACTTATACAATGCGGAAGTACACAGCTACGCTAACGGTTTGTTCTCGCGCACGCACACTATTACACTGCACACATTCACCACGCTTAAACAGCAGCTCCACAGCACTAATGCTGCAGCAACATTAAAACAGATTGTCAGCTCTTCAACAGAATGCTTCCTACATATATTACTTCAAAATAGGTAAAGTATATTAATTTATTAATGTATTATTTATTTGATTATTATACACCAAACAGCATTAGCTCACTTACAATTTCATTGCCGTCATTTTTTGACGGGCAATTCGCTAGTTAATAATATCTGTATCTTAAAAATATATAATATTCATATTTATTAACTTTTTAATTAAAACATCCAAAGCAGTATTAAATTAAATATACAAAACTAAGTTATATCGACTAAAGAACCCTATAGTTAATAACATTTTAAATGTGATGTAACATTATTTTACATTTTTTTTTTTTTACTTTAATAAGATTTTTTAGTGGTGTTCAATATAAGAATAAATATCTTTAATGTAAATTATGGCACACATTTCTGAACTCATGATATTCATATTTATTAGCTTTTTTAATTAAAACATCCAAAGCAATTTTACGTTGAATATATAGAAGTAAGTTATATCTACTAAAGAATTCTACAGTAAATACAATTTTACATGTGATGTAACATTTTACAAATAAAAAAAGCTATTTTTACTTTAATAAGACTCTTTAGTGGTGTTCGATATAAGAAAAAAATATCATAAAGTAAATTATGGCACATATTTCTGAACTCTGCTTTTGTATCACTTGGATTATTCACAAATCAGTGGAAATGGAGACAGATGTGAATGTGTTTAAATGTGATGATTATGATTTAAGAGCCATAGCAGTTGCCGCTTTTAAATGCAAAGTTGGACAAAAATGTTCTGAGGTTACAGATATTGAAAGTGTGCATAAATTGGATGAAAATATACATATATTCAGTGTGAGATATAAAAATCTGAGTATCAGGAAACGAATACACTCAGATACAGTATGGAAATAATTTTACCTCTGAATTTTTTAGACCTAGTCCCTTGGAGCAGGAAGGGCCTGGGGGGCACAAAAGTTAAAATGGCAGGCCCTGAAAGGATACTGAAAACAGAAGAGTGTAAACCATCCATCAAATTGCAAATGAAAATGGAAAACATTAATTATGGATCATAAAGGAGTGGGGTAAAGGAGAGAAAAAGCATATGGCGGATATAGATTCAGTCTAGTTGGATAATCTCAAAAATTAACTTCTGGTGGAGGACATGAGCTGGTGCATGAAGTAGTGGTAGATTTAAATGTTGGCACAGACCAAAAAGGTACTTTAGTTCAGTAAAACAAGAGTACAAATGTAGGCATATTTTAAATGATAATCTATCTCACAGCCTCCCAGATATTCAATTTAAGGCATAGTCACACTTTTACCATAAAGTCACCTCACACATCCGGAAGAAAACACATCCCACTTCTTTCTCCTGTCTACCAGGATTAAAGAACTAGTGACATAAATATTATCTGTATTACAGTATGTGTGTACAGATGCATGTGGTAAATGTGTGTATCTCAAAAGGTCACTTTGCTCAGGCTTTAGATCAATGTTCACCAAACTATGTTGTTCATTGAACCCAATTTGGGCTCTAAAAGCATTGACTAGGGCACTAAACTTGCTCCCCACAAGCCTACCATCTGTATCCAAAAAAAGCTGCCCAACATCCAAAACCCATTCATTTAAAATACGGCCAAAGATCTCAAAATCCCTACTCAGAACAAACCGCATAAAATATGTCAATGCCACAAAGCTTTCCAGTGAGAGTAAATGTTTAGGGTCATTTCTTGTGAACCACCTGGTGTCAAAAATGGCATCTCAGGCTTCTGTAAAAATGTATTAATTTTGTCAAACTATACATTTTTTTATCTTTAATTGCCAGTGATACATTTAAGTTAACAAATGCCACTATAGGTAGTTGCCAGATTGTAAATGCTACTTAGTTATACTATGCTAGTGAATAGTAGTTTATGTTCATATTGGCCTACCAGAGTAGTAGAATTAGTGAAAAACTCAATATATAGAATTTAATAGTTAATGTTACAATAACAATTATTTAACTCTATGTGCAGAGCATTAGATGTAGATGTGATTAATCATGAGGAAAAACTTTAATCAAGTTTATAGGTGATTTTTTTTTTATTGTTACTAATTTGAAATTAATTAATCACTATTACTGCCTACAACTACTAAATATATTTACTTACCGTATATACTCGAGTATAAGCCGACCTGAGTATAAGCCGAGGCACCCATTTTACCACAAAATACTGGGTACAATGAGTGACTCGAGTATAAGCCGAGGGTGGGAAATGTGCTGCCCCCGGGTTTCCCTCTTGTGCCCTCTGTGTCCCCCCTCTCTCTCCCGTGTCTCTTCTCCCCTCTCCCTTTCCTGTGTCTCTTCCCCCCTCCCTTATCACCCTCCTCAACCCCCCTCCTCATTCTTAACCTCCCTCCTCAACCCCACTCCTCATCCTCAACCTCCCTCCTCATCCTCAACCTCCCTCCTCATCCTCAACCTCCTCCCTCATCCTCAACCTCCCTCCTCAACCTCCCTCCTCATCCTCAACCTCCCTCCTCATCCTCAACCTCCCTCCTCATCCTCAACCCCCTCCTCAACCCCCCATCCTCAACCCCCTCCTCAACCTTCCTCCTCAACCCCCCCATCCTCAACCCCCTCCTCAACCTTCCTCTTCAACCCCCCATCCTCATCCTCAACCTCCCTCTTCAACCTTAACCCCCCTCCTCAACATCAACCCCCCTCAACCCAAACCCACCTCCTCAACCCCCCTCAACCTCCCCCCTCAACCTCCCTCAACCCCAACCCCCATCCTCAACCCCCCTCAACCCCCTCCTCCACTTAAACCCCCCTAAATACCTCACCCCTCTCCCCTCACTTACCTGCTTGTGCTGGGGGTTTAGGTGGAGGAGGGGGGTTTATGCTGAGGAGGGGGGGTGGAAAGAGACACATGGGGGAGTTAGAGACACACGGGAGGGGGGTTAGAGACACAGAGACACACGGGGGGGGTTAGAGACACAGAGACACATGGGGGGTTAGAGACACACGGGGGGGGTTAGAGAGACACGGGGGGGAGTGACTCGAGTATAAGCCGAGGGGGACGTTTTTTGCCTTAAAAAAAGGGCTGAAAAACTCGGATTATACTTGAGTATATACGGTATGTTGAATCAATACCCTACTGATAAAAAACATGATAATATTTATTTATGATAACCCATAAATGTGTGCAAAAAATCTCACTTATAACCAAACAATGATATCCTTAAACTTTAGCTTGCTAGGGGTACTTGAGAGTGTGGCTAAAAGCCATAACAGCAGTAGCTCTGAGAAGAAAATCAGTATAAGCATATGCCAAACTACCAACTGAAATCTTGCTGTATTTTCTTGTTTTTGTGTGATCTGCAAAGAATAATTATATAACTTTATGAAAAAAAAAAATATATAGGAAACTGGTAGCATAAAAAGTACAATCACATTAACCTTCTGTCGCTTGAACACTCCTTTCTGTGTTGTGCCTTCTTGCAAACTTCATAACCAAGTCCCCGCTGCCTTAGAAATTAATTACGGTTTGATTTTACTTGTTCAGGCTGATCGAGATGCCTCACATGCAGGGCTGCAAATTATGAAGTGTAAATTAGGGCACCACTGTGTAGGAAACAAGTCCCAGGAAACCAATTTAAGAATGCCCCCTAGGATTTTATGGGACCTCAAAACACTCCTGTATAGAAACCATGTCAGAAAAGGGTAGAGCCAGGAAGTTTCATATTAAAATGGAAAATAAGCTTTACAATGAATAGCGAGGAAAGCTTTGTGAGGCAAAATTGAGGAACAGATGATGAGATTTTTAATTAGCCTTGTTTTTCGTAGTTATTTTTAGCAATTAGTGGAATCAGTACTGGGGAGAGAAATTGGCAATTGACAATTCCATTATATATATATATACATATATAGATATATACACACATATATATATAATATAATATAGATATATTTTCATATATACATGTCAAACCATAAATTTGGTTGTGTTATAAAGCCGTAAATATGGTTAAATAGTTTTCTATGATAATTATGTATTACAATGATATTCACAAGTTATTCTCCTGCCAGACTTATTAGGAGGCTATAGAAATACCATAAGACTTGGTTTGTAGAGATAAGTTGTTTGAATCCCACAAGGGAACTTTGCTCTGTAGTTTTAACAGGTGAAACTGCCATTGAAAGTTGGGCCTCCTTGAAAGGGTTACATAGGTTTGGGATTACAGTGCATTACTCTCCTGGAGGAAAGATTGAGTATGTTGATCTTGAACAAACATTGTGTTGAAGAAAAGTAATGTGTAAACTTGACATTGATTGAGGTTAACACTCTATCCATAAGATAGAATTGATACATATACTCTGTACATTTAGTCTATTTAGATACCATTGGATTAACATGTGTTTTTTTATCACTGGTCCACCAAATGATCTATAAATTGAGAGAGAGACAGACTGACAGAGAGAGAGAGAGAACCTGGACAATTTTTGAAAAAATGTCCACTGTTTAATGAATCTTTATGAGCAAAATTCTGACAATATAGAAAACTGGAACAAAAGAGTGTGGTTATATTTCCAGGGTACACAAAATATGTTGTTTGTTAGAAACACACAGAATTAGTCTAATAGGTAAACAACCTTTTACTTGAATTGAATATTTATCCTTCCTTAGTGAGACTATTCCGTTTCACTTTACGTTCTGTTACTGGTTTCAAAGTCTGGATACAAATTCCACAGGCTGATTAATCATGGCGTCCTAAAACCATTTCTTGTGATCAGCAGCCGCTGGAGATTTACATTTACCCATATTACTTTCTGATCTCTTGTTTGTAATCCAGATGTGTAGCAAGAGTCCTTTATTAAAATCTTTCATATGCTTGGTGTATATATCTTTAGGTGGAATGTAATAATTTCCCAGCTCACCGTTCACTCAATTCACTGGAAGGAAGTTTCCATTTTAAATCCCTCAGATGCTCTACACTGGTTACTATCCTTAATCAAGGCTAGCCATTGTTTACATAATTTTCTGTCTGCTTAGAGTATTTATGGTAAAACCTATAAATCATCATTAAAAAGAAAGGAATACTGGCCGTCCATGAGCATGTCCTCTTCTGTTCCCCAAAGCAGTAATCCCTTTATTATTTCCTGTTCTTATTTTTATGTTACTGGAATCAGTAAGAAGTCATTTTGTAGATTACCAAAAGCAGCATTTGAGTGCTTCCAGATAGAGGACCACATTTTATTAGGTTTGAAGAGTTAGGATAATTTATTTAAAAAAAACTCTAAACAAAGCCAAAAAGGACGTACAGTCACGCACATAATGACACACACATATTCTGAACTCAAATATTAAGAAAAATAGGCAGACAAAGATTAAAATGGGAAGCAATAATTGGAGATCTAAATAACTGCAAAAGATAATGGGAAACATCAACAAAATATCAACCAAATGATCATTTAATATGTACTTCAAAGAAAGGAGTGATACCATAACCATGACCATATACCCAAACAGTACATATAAGTAATGTTGTTAACTAAAATGGATAAAGTTATTTGGATACAGATTTTAGAGATTGTGGCTAAAGTGCCAAATGCCATTCATGGCAAGAAGTATTGGGTGGACCAATCAAAATAATTGCATAACCATGATATTCATTGGTAACAGAGCTAAGATCAAAGTACTTACTTATATATTAACTGATA
Source organism: Discoglossus pictus (assembly GCA_027410445.1). Taxonomy (NCBI): domain Eukaryota; kingdom Metazoa; phylum Chordata; class Amphibia; order Anura; family Alytidae; genus Discoglossus; species Discoglossus pictus. Next base: position 101,463,713 of record CM050163.1, on the reverse strand, counting down.
GCTGAGGGTAATATAATGAAGCTCACCATAAAAAGACCACTGAACTGCAGAAAACAAAAATGCATTGAATCAAAATTAATCTCTTAGGGCCTCATTCTATTATCGGACGTAAAATGGCTGCAAGACTGCGATTCCTTGTGGGGGTTCCGTTACCTCGCAATTCTATTAAACGGCCCGCAAGGATCTCCTCTTACGGCCGGCCGTATATCTTGCAACCGGACGTAAGCTCAGAAATCTTTAAAGTCAAAAATAAATTCAAGACAGCACTGTAAAGCTCTGTAAATGCCAGGGATCATATTGGGGGACATGAGGATTAATAGTAACCCCCTCTCAAGCTTGCACATCAGCCCAAATCCGAGTTTACATTAACTGTTTATTTTCCGGCCGCAGCGTGGCCGGGTCTGAGGTGCTCCAAGCACTCTGGACTTTTTACATGGATTTTTGACATAAATTAAAAAATATGTTTTTTACGGATTTGAGTGTAGGGGAATGTTGTGCTATTTTTGCTAACACCTACAATAACTTTTTAGTCTCCTCAGAGTGCAGGATGGCTTTATTTTGGCTTTATAATGTGCTTAATTGGTGCTAGCGGGACCTTTTTCCTGCAAGTAAGCTGCGGCTCGCTTTTAGCCTTGCAGAGAGGGTTCCCGGAGCAATAGAATAGCAACCGGGCTTTTCTTGCATCCGAAACTCTTGCGGCCGTTTTAGATGAAAGGCTTTCCTCCGGCGCATGCGGCCGCAAGGGATAGCAAGGCGCCGGCCGCAAGCCTGCCGGAATCCCCGGCCGGAGGGGAATAGAATAGCCGAATAGCTTGCGGCCGGTCCTTGCGGCCCCGCATCTCCTACGGCCGGTAATAGAATGAGGCCCTTAGAATTTTTATAAAAATTTTATTGAAATATCTGAGCTTAATTGCTTTATTTTGCCACTCATATTGCTCAGTATAGGAGCAGCCATTCCCCCTCACATTCCCCTCACAGAGATACATCTAGTTGAACTGGAGCTTCCAACAGAATATGGAAAGATGATATCACTGTTCAGAGTGGGTTCATACACAGAGTCCACTTACAACATGAAAGGGGAACCTTCAGACAGGTGGATGTTGACTTGTATATGAGGTCAGTCTTTATGTGCATTGAACCTCACAAAAGCGAGTACATCCCTCACATGTTTGTAAATGTTTTATTATATCTTGTAATGTGACACTGAATAAATGACACTGCTATAATGTAAAGTAGTAAGTGTACAGCCTGTATAGCACTCATGCCGGCCCAGACCATGACACTCCAACCACCATGCTTGACTGTAGGCAAGACACACTTGTCTTTGTACTCCTCACCTGGTTGCCGCCACATATGCTTGACACCATCTGATCCAAATAAGTTTATCTTGGTCTCATGGGACCACAGGACATGGTTCCAGTAATCCATGTCCTTAGTCTGTGTGTCTTCACCCCTTTAACCTCTACAGCAATGCTGGCAGCACTGATATGTCTATTTCACAAAGACAACATCTGGATATGACGCTGAGCATGTGAACTCAACTTCTTTGGTCGACCATGGCGAGGCCTGTTCTGAGTGGAACCGGTCCTGTGAAACAGCTGTATGGTCTTACCCACCGTGCTGCAGCTCAGTTTCAGGGTCTTGGCGATGTTCTTATAGCCAAGGCTATCTTTATGTAGAGCAACAATTCTTTTTTTTTCCGATCCTCAGAGAGTTATTTACCATGAGTTGCCATGTTGAACTTCCAGTGACCAGTATTCGAGAGTGTGTGAGCGATAACACCAAATTTAACACACCTGCTCCCCATTCACACCTGAGACCTTGTAACACTAACGAGTCACATGGCACTGTGGAGGGGAAATGGCTAATTAGGCCCAATTTGGACATTTCCACTTAGGGGTGCCAACGGTTTAGCCATTAATGGCTGTGTGTTGATATTTTGAGGGGACAGCAAATTTACACTATAATACAGACTGTACACTTACTACTTTACATTGTAGCAGAGTGTAATTTCTTCTGTGTTTTCACATGAAAAGATATAATAAAATATGTACAAAAAATGTGAGGGGTAGACTCACTTTTTTGAGATTCTATATGTACTGCCCACTTTTAGCTAGCAAATAATGACATTTACATAACCACAAGCAAGTGTATTATTAGAGTAGTTCCCAGCACATATGACAACTACAAGTTCTGTTTATGCGGTTAATACTACATTACTGAAAGTGACCCACTCCAACTGCCACCATGAAACCATTGATAGCACCTACAAATTCAAAGGCTCCTGTAATTAGTCTGAAAGACAGGGTCATTTATATAGCTCATAAATATAGTTCAATGTTATGAAGTCTAAGGAATTTATTATTATTATTAAGAACTTTATAACCTTATCTGCCAGTGTTCCTTTAACTTTGTTAATTTCCTTCCAGTATCCTCTTCAAATTCCACCACATTTTAGAGCTGCAATATCACACCTGTAAATATAAATTCTCATAAAGCTGCTAATTATCTGTTTTGAATAGCCTTGTTCAGCACATAAATGACAGATCCCCAAACCTAATCCTAAAGAATGGACAGCCTATTCTCACTATCAGACAGTGCTCATAATGGCTCTCAGACGGTTTTCTCACTTTAGATACCAGTCACACTTCAAGAAGCTGATTATTTCTATCTAGGAGCTCTGAAGCTGCCTGCATAAACTTGAAGCAACAACTTCTGTTTTTCATAGATAATTATTAGTCCTTACTGTTCGGAACGCGCATGTTTGTTTCTCAAGGTGACTACAGAATAGAAAATGATAATCATTGTGTCTTCAAAAGACCTCGCTTTCCAGGGTATACAAATAATCCTACAACCTTAGTTTAGCTATTAGCCGCACAGAGAATGCAACCATATTTGTAATTTTACCACCGTCTTGAGAAACCTAAAAAGCCACAAGGTACAAGACGTACGATATAAGTTTTTCTGAGATGCCCCTGAAGATCAGGTCGGAATGTGCTTACATTGCACAGTGACTTTCCTTTTGCTTGGAGTGGAATACATTAAACATGAATCCGGTGCTTCTATTCTCTTATCTAGCTAAGTTCTATTACTCGAGAAAAAAAAAATAAACTGCTGGAGTTATCACTGACCCAGAACAATGTACTTTTTATTCCAGTTTCCATTTATAAAAGCATTCATGTGCTAAAACAAAAACATATGGAAATAGGCGAGAAGGCCTGTAGATAAATAAACCTTTCAATATCTGTTCCAGTATGCTTTACATGCCTGGCTGCATCAAATATTCCTGTGTTTCCTTTGGTTGTCAGACAACTTTATTCCAAAATCAAATAAAACAAGGGTTGCTTAAAATGAAAGCTATGAATAGGAAATAAGGTTAGAGATGATGTTTCAGCTGTGATTCATTTCGAAGTCAGGAAGACACAGAAGACATTCAACTTACTTCCTATGACCTTTTTCTTGAAATTATCTAAACAATGAGAATGGATATTGGATTTAAGGCTGTATCTTTTTCTTATCATGTTTCCAGTTAAAGGACTAGGTGAGAGGAACTGCAACCCTTTCACTTCATTGCTGTTTACGGGTCACTTGACATACAGCAAGCAACATATTGAAGCGTGTAGTGCTTGCAAGCACCGAGCGGCCATGATGTCTCCTCTGGGAGTTTGCCACATACTGTACTTCTGTCACAAACAGCATTTTGATTTCTAGGTAACCAACATAGCATGCTAGATTATGCTAGGGCTCGTTCAGAGAACATATTTAACTATTTATAAGTTAGTTTATAATCTGTTTTAGGAGAATAAGGCTGAGAAATATCCGCAATTTATCTTTACGGGAGGTAGGGTGAATATATACAGCTAAAAAGGCAAGGACTTTGATGACATCGCTGTGATTTATTTATATTTTTTACTCCCTGCTAGTATTTTCAGGCCTAGTAATAATGTGGTTTTGTAGTTTTACCAGTGCTGACTTCTTCTGAAGTGAACTAGGCAGAAAAAAATGATCCCCTGCTCAGCTTGTCGCTGTGCCAGAGCGTACTGAATTGCAAATGGTGGTTTTGTATAATTCACTACATTTTTACAGACCGTAACTAAGTGCCAAATCCAAGCCCTTAAAGCACAACATAAGACTTGAATTTAAGTCTCACATGTACTTACAGAAGTGTTTTTTCCCTAAGAGAAAAAACTTAATTGTGCTATCATGTTCTAGACAATGACTGCCAGCATCTGTGTAATACTGAGACATATGGGCCCTTGTCTCATTTAAAGGGACGCAATCATGAAAGTAAGATATTGGCTATGTCCCAAGAGATCTTATAGGAGTGTATTAATTTATGGATCGACTGCTTACAGGAAACTTACTACTTTATTAGGAAACAAACAAATGATGATATATTTTAGATTTTTTGTGTGAGGTTGTTTTTAATAGGTATGTATAGCTTTATTCAGGTAGAAATGTAATTTTACAGTTCTAAAATAATAGACCCAGTGATCACACAGCCCATCCCTAATACTATTCTCCATAACTGGGATAAATTTGCTTAGTGCTGCTAGTTAATTGCTGTTTATGTTAAAAAAAAACATCCCTATCTCTTATGAATTAAAGGACTGCTGCACAGTGAAAATAAAAATGTATATGTTGGAAATCTGTAGGTATGATTAAAAACATAATTAATCAGAAAAACATCATACAGCTAGTTTTTTAAATTGTTTATTTTTCATTTTGGAAAGAGAAGTACAATTTAATAACATTTTTGTTCCTTAATACAAAAGTTGTGTACTGGCTATAACTAAGAGGTAAAGGGGATGAAGGTAGGGGAAGAGGAACAAAAAAAAAAAAAACATCACATAATATCCAAATGTTACAGACATAGATTTTGTTAGTCAATGTTGTTAATAGATATCCTTTTTTTAAATAAAATATTGCTTTTCAATATACCTTGATTGCCCAATAATTTAAATAAGATATCTTACCACAAACCTAAAAAGTTATTCCATTTATCCCATCTCCCTGAGAATTAACATACATTTTTTCATTCAGCATTTTCGTTTATCATCAAGAGAGAGTTAGTTGATTCCAGACCTCGGCCAAAGCTTGTTTCGTAGCCAGTCTTATTTGGAATATTATCATTGTTTGTAATGTTTCCACAATCTTTGATAATAAGCGGTATGGATATAATGGTAAATCTGTCTGGATTGCAATTAAATTCCTTGTTCGATTCCAGATTCTTTGCACGTCCACCAGTTGAGGTACTATGTTGCGTTTTGTCCACATACTACTTTGTCTCTCCAGATCATTTGGTTTGTTATTTTAAACATTCTTTATAATTCAGCCTGAATAAGTTTTTTTTTAAAAACCTGCTATTTATAGTTCACACAAATATACAGCTTTTTATTTATGTGGAAGATATTCTGCCAGTCTTCTTCATTTATTTCACGTCCAATATTTCTTTCCCACTTTTTCATTTAGGGTATTTTAAGTGGTTGTGAGTTGTCATGTAATAAATGGTAGCATGTAGAGATTATGCTTTCTGTAATTACATAGCGTTTTTAAAATCTTTGATTGGTTGTATACCTGCTCTTATAATCTGCCGATATTGAGCAAAACTACGAATTGGCATGTATTTCTTTGCTGCAAGTCTTGGGCCCTCATTCAATTGTGATTTGGCCAATTGAATAGGGGTCTAAATAAGCACATAACATATTTTTTTTAAAGAAGTTTTTAGCTAGTGAAAACCTTGCTTTTGGATAGATGCTTGCTGACTAAAAACTTCTTTAAAAAATATATGTTATGTGCATATTTAGACCCCTATTCAATTGGGCAAATTGCAATTGAATGAGGGCCTTGGAATTTATCTCTTTTTTATATAAAACTTTGAATCTTTCCAGACCAGCTTGCTCTATATTTTTAAGGTGTTGTTGGCGTAGTTCTGGTGGAAACACTTTGTTTCTGAGAATTGTTGTCAATAGGGAGGGTGTGGATGTTAGCTTTTATTTGTTCCCTATTCGATTTCAGATTTTTATAGTGTGTAAAATAGTAGGACACTCTATGGGGATTCTAGATCTATAATCTTTTAGGTAGCAAGTTATAATGGTAGAGGTAATTGGTTCTTAATAGATCGTTTCTTATGTCCAACCATCTTTTTTGCTCTATAAGAAAGAAGGTGCCAAGCTTGATTTTGTCATATAGCTACTGCTTGGTAATATTTATCTTGATTTAGAAGGGCTAGTCCTCCTCTAGGTTACTTACTCTTGCACCCATAATTGCTCCCTATGCCCCCAAATGAACTTATCAATACGAGTCTGTAAGATTTTGAGTTCTGTCATCTGATAGAGATAAAGAATTCTAGGAAGAATATTCATCTTTATAGGTGTGTGCTTGCCTAGCCAGGAAATTGGGTACAAATGCATTTGTTCAGGTCTGATATTATTCATAGTTTTTAATTCGAAACAAAGACATTTTAGGACTCTGCTGGATCTGGAAGTTGTGTGAGAGATGGGTGGTTACATTTCTGGAGAGATATGATTGCAGTCTTTGATGCAAGTTCCTGCTGCTGAGACAGTGAGAAAGAAGGGGTGTGATGTCAATTTTAAATCTTATTTAGTTATCAAACAAAATTTCTTGACTTCCTGCCCCCACCCACACCCAACACACACTCCTCCACTGATATCTTACACACTCATGTACATCAATTAGCTCTCAGGATCTGATGTAACAAACACAACATGGATTCCTGCACTGATAAAGAGAGTCTATGAGCTTTTCCCCAAAAGAATGTGTTATGTCCATGGTTTATGCAGCTTCTAATATTGTTAGTTTGGTACATACTTGACAAACAAATAACTGCAGTGGTCCTTTAAGATGGCTAATAGTCTTCTGGCTAAATGTACCTTAAACTAATCACCCAAATTCATAGAGATAATGTACAATGTGAATAGGGCAATATTTTACATCTGCAAAGTAATGAATAATTACAGTGATGTTGCTTTTGAAGCTTTATTTATAAAAGTGTTAAATATCTAGAAATGTAACAGTTTTGTTAAAAGCTTACAAGATGGCACAATTTTTGATTGCAAGAAAATGTACCTGTAAAATAAATGACTATATTTGTTTATTGTTGTGTAAATTCTGTTTCCAATTCTGTAATTTTTTGGTAGAAATGTGAACATTTAACATGAACATCTGTAGACACAATTGCAAGCACCATAACAGCTGTGTTCGAGTTTCCAGCCCTACAATATGCACCAGGAACCCTATAATCTACTCGCCCACAAATGTCATAACATAATTATCTTAAAAGAACTAAAATATGAGCATTCATTACGGGGTCAAGTGAAAAAGCCTATTTATGGACCAGTTACTGCTTTAACATAGCATTGTTTGTTTTTGTACTTTTGTTTGCTTGTTTGCATTCCCTCACATTGTACATTGTTTGATAGATTTAATATGTCATGATGGATGATGTCATGGAACAAGTAATGTATTATAAATCTTACAACTGTAAGCAGTTGACGTGTTTTACCAATGTAATATTGCTTTTATGGGAAGCTAAGTCTTAGGGGACACAGACTAGGCTATGATACTGCCTTATCACTCTGATAAGTGGCTCCATTTGCTGCATAATGCGTTGACTTATGCACCAAGCAAATATTTCTCTTTCAGCGTACCAATATATATATCTAAGCATGAAGTTTATTTTTAAGGTATATTCTGTTGTGTTTCTGGTTATCTGTATTAATATGTGACTGTTGTGTGCCTCTAATTTGCTGGCTACCAAAGGAACTGAAAGGCGATAGCAATGCTCCTTTTGTTTTTGAGCTAGATTACAGCAGTGAATTTACATTAGTGACAGTTTTCTTCAATACATCTGCATTTTCTGCAACTAACCTCATCTATCTCTTCTATATACTGACTTATTGAAGCAACAGTAATACAATTATTAAACAAGTAGTATTAATATTCAGTTGAATATTTTCAGTGGTACAAAAGATTTGTTCTTATATATTCTCTCTTTGTTAATCTTTTGCTCTGAAGCTTGGATTATTTTTTTCAATTATAAAAAGGTTGCTTTCTTTCATTTCATGACATTTCTGTGGTATGATATGACACACTGTTAACTGCAGATGAAGTCTTTCTTTCCAGATGTTAATGTTTTCAAGCATAGATGATTTGGCAGTAATTTGCGCAAGAGCTTATCATAATGATGATCAACAATGTGCATGACCAAGACAGCATCCTCTTCCTCAGGGACGATCAGGTTCTTTTTCCATCAAATGCTTTTGCCTGTGTATCAACAACTTATAAAAAAATATATAATAATTAAAAAAACTAATTTTGCAATGAATGCAGCTTTGCAATCTATATCATTTGTTTATGTGAAGCTGAAAACGAAGCTGTGATTAGCATGAGGAAAGTGATATATGTATACGACTATTGAACATATTGATGAAGTGCAGATATATAGTTCATGACAAGGTAACCTATTAATAAATTACATGATCTAATCAGCAAGATTCTACACATTGCACAAATGGGAAAACAATGTTCATATATATTACATGATGTGTACTCTGCCTGTTTGTTTATGATGTGCTAACTCATGTCTCACATAATACATTATTTGTTCCAATGCAACTTAAAGGGACATAAAACCCACATTTATGCATTTAAAATAATCTGAAACAAACAAAGTTGTGTTTTGCTTTAAATACACTAAGTAAAACCTTTACATCTATAGATTTCATTGGCGGGCATGTACAAGTCATACAGTTGTAGTACTACTCACTGGCTGACATGGGCAAGCCCCCAGATTAGTAAAACATTTTAAGCATTTTTTTTTTCTGCTTTGAGAGCTTTATTGGAAAAAAGGAAAAACACAGTGGTACATTAGATGAAAACTTGTATATGTCCCTTTAAGGCTGTTTTAAGACAGAGTAAAATAGTAGAAAGAATGAAACAGGAAATACCAGGCATGTACATTACGAGCAATTAATTAATGTCTATAGTTTAAAAAAAAATCCCACTTGTTAAATATGGTATAATTTTAAAATATAGTAATAACAAGGTGAACACTACTTAAAAAATGTGTTTTATTAAAGTAAACTTACATCAAAGTTTGTATTTTTTACCTGTTAAATCAGCATTTCTAATCCATCTTCCAAGCAGAGACTAATACATCTTTGTAAAGGGTGATTAATACCAATGATGGCCATTCCATGGGACTCCAGTCTCCAGCTGTATTTCTTTCAGTGTAAAGCCAAATGAAACTGAAAAGACTGTGCATGTGCAGACGCCAGTGAGTAACTAGGTTAATTACTACCTAGAGTATGCACATGCTCAGTCTTTTCAGTTTCACTTGGCTTTACACTGAAATAAATACAGCCAGAGCTCCAGATGAGTCTCTAGTTATTCATTAGTAAGACATATAAGTATATATTTGGTGAGTGGATCAGAAAGGCTGATGGTATAGCTGTATATCACAAAAGCATCTCTTGAATCTGGGGTTTATATATAACAACATTATTTTAAAGGAAAATTGAGATTGGGTATTGGTGGACGTCAACAAAATCTATGTTGAATAGTCATTATATACTATATGAAGATATTCTATTAAATATTTGTTAGTCCATTAACAACATATCACCTTTAACTTATGAAATCTAATGTAGTTTGATTACATAGCAAAAAGTATTATTAATTTTCATATCATTCATGACATACTCTGTCGAGCATCTTCAATTTATCATAAAATGAAGCATGACTGGAAATAGTTAATCTATTGTGGCAAGAACTACATTCTCTAAATGTCCAAATAAAAGATGAATGCAACAATCATTGTTCTTAGAGCCAGCAAGGATGATTAGCTGCAATCAAATTATTGATTGCTGATTTATCACTGTAGTACACAGCTTTCATCTAAATGTGTTAGTTTGTCACCTGGTAGTGTGAACCCAACACATAAATCTAAGCAATGAACGATGGGAGGAACATTTTTCTAATTAGTTTTAACTATCATGTAAAAAGTTAAAATGTCAGTATTATTGAGGTGTTTCTTAGAGATTGCAACAATGCTACATCAACCTGATTTTTTTTAGTATTTAAACTTCTTCACTTCCAGGGAGACTAATGTATTAGAAAGGCAAGTTATTTGATTGTCTTTGTGTGTCTAATGTTTATCTAGGGCTGTAAATCATTTGAGACTCAGCTAAAGGAAAAGGATATCTAGAACATGATCATTAAATAATTTAAAATGAAAAAAAAAAAAAAAATCAAAAAGGTGACATCCCTGGAACACGTACAGGCAAAGTCTATCTATTTATCGGGAAAAATCTCTGTTTCTTGGCAGAAAATATGTACCATTTCTCTCTTTCTCTCTTTGATAAAGGGTACAACATCCCAGAACAAGTCAGTAAAGGATGAAAATATGTCCCTAGTTCTCTGTACAGATTTTATTTATGGAAACATTTCCAGGTTGGTCAGTATTCAAAGCATGCAATAGAGTAAAAATAACAGGATGACCACACTCAAATATGGTCATATGGAATGTTATACATAATCCAAGAATATTAATAATTTGGACATTAAAACATTGATATCTCACCCTACAGGGTTTCTATAAACCCCCAGTTGTATTATATCCAAATGAAAAGATTAAGGGGACGTCTGAACCAACAGAGAACAATATAGGATCTTATTCTTGATCCTTCAAGGAATTATGAACAGCTTTAAAGGGCATATATTAAAAATGTTGGTGATATATTCAGAAATACAAATATAGTAATTTCCTAGCGGTTCCTTAAAGGAATTTTCTTTAGTTAGTCTACAGTTGTGGAGGAGCTTTCCTGTTTACAGAGCTGAGTTCACATCCAGTACTATGAATTTCTTCAATAGACTTATTAATTAGTAAGAGATCTTGAGTCAAATTGCAATATGTCCCCTCCCACGTAACAACTTCTCCAGTGGTCATCACAGCAGCTTGGAGTAGAGGAATAATAGGTGAGCGTCCAGTTTTCGGCAATAGTCGTAAATGAATAATTCTTGCTGTTAGACCTGGAATGAAGAAAATGTGATGTGATGAATATTGTATGTAAAATGACTCAGTCATGCATGGTTAAATGCAAAGTTTTTTTTCAGATATCTTATAATAATTTATATTAAAAAAAATGTTAAAATGAGAAACGTGCTTTACATAAGACATTGCTATGTCTAGAGCTCTGTGGTATGGTGGTCAAATTAAAATGAATTTCACTATTAAAGGGACACTGCAACACTGCTGCATTGTGAACATTTCAGTACCAAGTATCAGTATAAACAACTTTTACAAATTATCTGTAAGTTAAAACAATTATCTTTAGTAATAAATCATACACACACATTGCTCCTTTCCCTCATTCTGAATGTCCAATTCTTCAGCTTTTTTAAATATTGATGTAGTGAGTGGATAATATTACCATAGATTTATTCACATGTCCATTATTATTTAGCACTTAAATTATCATTTTGAAAATGAATTTTAATGCAGAGCATGGACAATCACACAGTTTTTAATAAAACATCCATTCAGCCTAGGCCAAGGATTTTATCTCAAATAATGGTACAAGCTGATTAACTGATACAGTTATTCTCGGCAGATGCATAGGGTACAGTGCATCAATCATCGCAATATTAATTACACAAGGCATATATTTTATAGAAATGTAAATATTTAAATATATATAAATTATATATATATATATATATATATATATATATATATATATATATATATATATATATAATATATATTTATATATATATATATATATATATATATATATATATATATATATATATATATATATATATATATATATATAGTCTGAATCTGTAAATTACCAGAAAAAAATGCCTTACTTTTATGAAGTATGGTGATTGATGGTTTCAAACATAGCCAGAAATAGGTAACATTTTACTGCGTTTGCTGCAAAAAATGCCCCCTAAAACCAGTTTGTAACCTAGCATGCAGGGATGCAGCAAAATAATAGAAACAAAATCACTTTTACAAAAGCAGCAAAGCTCTAAGAGCAGGTGCAGGTGTGGGTTTCACACTCCTCTTTAGATTTTTATAGGAACATCCCAATTACATTTTTAAGCAAGACATAAAAGCCTGCTCTTTATTAGAATATCTTGTTGCATTTATGCTATATAGACATTGATAACTCAGACTGTTTGAGAGATACACTTTAAAACAAGACAAGTTATGTCTTTTAGTGATTCTTTCACACAAGACATCAGCCAGAGCTGGGAAACACCTTACTGCATCTTCTATTTCTGCTTCCAGTAGGTGTTTCACCACACAGCTTGTCAGTGTAATTATAGTCCTCTGTGTTTAGAAGTAAAATACCGCTGCCAGAACATCCCCTCCTCACTGCTAAACATGCTTACAGAGTATTTATTAACTTTCAGTGAAATGTCCAATTTCCACAAAGGATGAGTCATCTATTAACCATAAAATAACTCACAAGGCATGCAGCTCCATAAAATGACATCCATGTGGGAATCTGCAAAGAGCTGAAGCAACATCACTGTCACAACCTGCTTCTTCAATGGGGCTTGACAAGAACCTGGTTCAAGCCTACCCCAGCAGGACCATGTAGTTCTTACTACCTCAGGTACAGAAGATGGCCTCAGGATATCAGGAACGCCATATGATCCCTTAGTATTAGGATTAATGTACAGAATGACACTTACACCTTGTCTATGTAAGTAGATACCACTGTATACCTTTATTAGTTGGCACATTTTATACAATTTCTGGCACACAGGCTGACCAATCAGTATGCCACATCCCTAAATAATAGGCTGTCCCTTGCTTGCTGGGAAAACCCTATACCTCTGATGAGATCAGATCTTTAATCTCATCATGTTTATTATATTTAGGTGGGCTGAATGAGTTATCACCAGATAACCACATTGTAATATAATAGGCTGGTGCAATAGCCTGCAGACTAGCTAATATGTTTCTTTACAACAATTCCTATAACATGAAACATGATACACAAACTAACATACATACAGTATAACAGTGTCATCATTTTTTAACCATAAATAATAAAAAATACATAATTTTAACAATAATCAGGATAACCTATTCCCAGTCCAGGCCCAAGCCATAGTCCAAAACAGTCCAGTCAGGCCCTGGGCATGACAATCACTATCTTCCACAGCTTAAAATCTTTGTTGTAGTGTAGGACGCAGCTTACATACACGTTCCACATTTACCTTTTCACAGAATTATAAACATAACCAGAACACAATGCTTTCATAATCATGATTGTGCTATCCTGATATACACTATGAAACATTAAGTGACCAATATAAACCTATAACTTACGGTATTCACTTATGAAAAACTTGATTATGTGCAAGATGCTTTTAGAAATAATAAATTAAATGTTGTATTTATTGTAAACTATTATATGTCACTTTGCTGTGGGCAGTCATTGCCTTTGTTAAGCTGCTTTTAACAGCCTTTTAAAATAATGAGATTTTTATTAGTTTTACTAAAAGCTTTTGGATTGCCATATTTCAACTGTAGCAGCTGAAAGTTTCTGTGTGTTCAAGTACATGTCCACCTATCAATAGATAGAAAATGAATGCTCCACATACAATATTTAATAAACTAAAAGTTGTATTAGTATACTTGATAAAACAAATTGCCGATTGTCAAGTTTAGAGTAGGGCATAAGGCCCACTGTACGTATGTGACAACTGCAAGTAGGAAGAAACATGTCTGTGACATTGACCTTTTGCATGCACGGACAGAGCAATCTGTCAAATTGCTTTGTTTTTTAATGTTTAGGATTGTTTTAGTTGATAAGGTTATATGGTGAACTTTCCTCCACTGTATGTGATGCCTAAGAGGGAGTTCCTACGCGCCATTAACTCGTAGATCACTCATTTATCATTAAGAAAATATGATAAAATATGCTATTTAAAATAAAACACCTTGATATCAATTTAACTGTAGATTCTTTATTTGTCTTTGATATTGCAACATTTTATATAGTGTTAGATTAAAAAAGCTGAACTTTATTAATTTACTATGTGCCAGTTGCCTGTACCTTATATTAGATTCAGCTGATTTATTTTTACGTTTTTAAGTCTTTACTATATTTATATTGTATGTACATTCTTCATTCCAGAAAAGATAATAATTTGTTTCAATAAATAAAACACTATAATAAACCTCACACTATATCAATGTGTACCATCCAGAAACCATTGGCTTGGCCCCAAACAGATATTTTTATACACAATTGCAATGTGAGTTATGTCTATTTAGTTCATATACATTTCTAAGCAGTCTAAAATAACTATTCCTCCACTCTCATGCCAAACATGTCATCTCTCATAATATAACTTATTGCTTCTTCTTTCCTTGGATAAATAAACAATCCAAGACATTACAGACTTCAAACAGGATATTGGAAGTGGGACATTTCTATATATCAATGAACGTTTCTTTATTGAACAGCAAAGGGGAGGCAGAGACTAATAATGTAGGGTCATCTCTGAGAGATCATATACAGACAGCAGTGAATACAGAAACATGGGTGGCAAGCAACAGGGGTTGGAATAGTAAGTATTTTTTTAATTAAGTGGATACAAAACCTTTCAAGCAAATAAACATAATCAATAATATTAATATTGTATTAAGTGCTAGCTGCAATATATGTTCATACCAGTTTATTTGCATATTTAAGTGCAATGGTCCACCAAATAATAAACACTCACTTTTTAATATGTGCAGGAATAATAATTTCTATGCAACTGTAAAATCACCATGATTACCAATCAACCTTCTTAAAGCAACACAACAAAGGTCCCAGTTGTTGCAGAAATAAAAGGTACATATTATAAACTGATATAACTGCAACTGGTTGCCATTAAACATTTTGAGTAATAGATAATTGCAGTTGAAAGTTTGGATTTATACACATAAATTACATGAAAAGATCTTATTTCTCTCCCCATAATTAAGTTAATCCCCTCTTCTTTCATATTCTTTCATCTGTTCTTCCTGCTAATTTCTCTTAGAATCCAGGAGAAAGGCAGAGATGAGGGCTGGTCCTATTCTGCAGTATACGAGTGTACAGAGTAGGTTGCATGTATCTTTAAAGGGGAAGTTTCACCTAAACGCAAGTTACTCTTATATGAAAGAGTTTACTTATAGAAGGTATATGTGTAAATGTGTTAGCACTTGCCTTTTATTGCTACAAGTCCTATGTATGGTGCATAGACTTCTCTAAGAGTGATCTTTAATATAAAAAAGTCCATCCACTAGCCGCCATCTTCAGATAATCGTTTTTTGTTGTATTTCACATTTGTATGATCCCCATTTGAAATGTCTATTATATCAATAAATCTTAATACAGTGTAACTGCAATTTTAATACATAACAAAGATTTGAAACTTCATGACCTTTGGAACTTGTCTAGACAACCTGATTGACAATGATTCACAAAAAGTGTTTAAATTAAAGGAAAAAAAACATGTCCACACTTTATATATAACCAAAAAATTCCATCAAATTGGTAACAACTTTCTAATGAGCTTGTTATCTCCATTAATCTTGAACACATCAAACATTTTAACCATGGAGATGTAATGTGTGAGCAATTTGGGTTTTTCATACATCCATTTGGAATAATACAGCATATAATTGGGATTGGTGCCTGTTGTACTTCCTCTGCTTTATTCTTCTCCAGCAATGATCAGGTCTCCAATTTATACTTTTTCCTAATAATGCTTACACACTGCAGCATTTAATTAGAGACAGGGAGATGTAAGGCAGGCATACAACTCAAATAAGGTTTTGATGCTCAAAGAAGCAGCGGAAGGCATTACATCAGTTTTCATCAGGTAATAACTAACAAGGAAGAATTATGGCTCCTCGTGGTGATGTTATCACAGTGTAATCCAATTAAAGTTTCTTTAGTTCTGCTGCAATATTTGGTGAGCCGCTGGAATGTTATAAAATGTAGCTGCAACGACTGTTGTAACTAATCACTAAGGGATCTATGCATCACTAGAATATACTGAGTTTATGACAGTTATGGTCATATTTTTGGATCGTAAAATCCAACCTTTCGTTTATATATAATGTATCTCTCCTGTCCAAAGTTCACTTTCATTCATTGATAAACTGTTGTAATTTCTTCCGCACACAAATGGCAGATCAATAAGAATGGTTCAATTTCGTCAGTGCAGTATTGTTCTTTGATATTGTGCTCTGAAGAAATGTCAAACTTTTAATGCCGAGGGCAGCAACCTATGACTTTGAAGCCAAAGGTGACTCAGTATAGAGAAAAATACAGTGTGGATCTTTGTAATCTCCAGCAGGATACTCCAAACTGTGGCTCTGAGAAGGATAAAAATGAGCAGTCTGTAAGATTAGCAAGAATTCATATTAGTGACAGTTTGCTTCTTTACGTCTGCGTGCAGCTGACATCACCTCCTCCAAAACAATGATTTCATTTTGAACTTCCTCCAAAAGGCTCTTACATACAAGTCTCCTATATAGCCACTTTTTTTATGGTCCTTGCTCTGACATTTAAGGATATTTGGATATCTAACTAGGAAATTAAGCATTTTCTTGCATATAACACATTTTCTCAGTTTGAACGCCTCTGTCTCTTTTTGTTTAGTTTTCCTCACCAGACGTGGACTCCTTACTCGCTGTGCCTTAGGTAGTGCAGCTACACCTCACTGATGAGGCCCACAGGGCCAAAACGTACATCTAGGGTTCACCGTTTGTCCGGTTCAGGGTAGAATTTCCTGGTATTTCGGGGCTGGATCAGTCAAGCTTTTGTCACCTTGTGTACCGTGGAAAACTGTGTTATATACTGGCTTTTAAAAAGCATAAAATAAACACATACTTTACTTTTTTTGTATGCAATAATTCTTTACTTATTGCTTACATTTTCTATTCCTGACTTTATCCTGACTGCTATTTTCTTAGGAGGGTATGCTATTGTAAATAAGTTTTGCATTAGTCCTGTTGAAAGCACTGGCAGCTTTAACTGCCACACTCCCCTTATGCAGATGTGGTTTTCCTGGTCCTTCAAAGTCTTCTCCCACCTCAAGAAGCTGAACAGTAGAAACTAAAATTGTAGACTTCCCAACAGCATAATTACATATAAAAAGTAATAAAAATTGGAGCTTTAATTAAAAAATATGTTTACTTTCTAACAAAATTTGGAAGTGTACATTTTCAAAAGTATATATTTGAAATATATGTCTACAGTAATCCTTTAAATTATATTTTACAGTTTGATGGTCAAGTCAAACCACAGGAAATCAATCAAAATTATAGTGAACTGATAATAGTAGAATTAAATCTAGGAAGAGCCAGACAGTTAGTAGTTGCTGCAGTTAAAGGTAGAACAGCACTTTATTTTGTTGCTGAAACCAGATTAAAAAAAACATAACTTTTATTAAGGATGTATAGTAAAATAAAGCACAGTGGCACAAACAATTTGTGCAAGAAAATATAGTAAAAAATGTAAAAACACAAAAGGAAGGGGAAACGTGTGTCGGGCTAATCGCCAGCTGGGCTGCTACACTGGATGCCACCAGAGAATTGCCTGTTCCTGATCCTCTCTAAGCATCATAGACCAGTAACCTCAAGTGCAGCCAGGGTAAGATTAGGGCTACTTGCCACAGGGCAGACCCTCAGGACCTCTAGTTGGCCAATAATTTTGTTATTTTTTTCACCATACTGTCATTTAGATTTAGTGGAGGTCATAGGCTGTAAGATTATATTGTATGCTATTCTTGTGTTGTTTATTTATGATAGATACATTGTTTACAATGGTGTGATAGCAATTTCTGTATACTTATGTTTTCTGCTCACCTCTCTCATATGACAAGAGGTTGTTAGGCTGTAACTACCAGTGTGCACACTTATTCACACTAAAGATAACTATATCATTGCCTTTGTCTATATTTTGCTGCTACACTAATAGTTGAATACTCTATGCATCCATAAACATATGGCTATACTGTACCATGTCAATCCTAATTTCAAGAATTAGCCTTTTTTTTTTGTCATACGTACACACTCTCTCATGTATCGCGACCTACTCAGCTTTGAGTCATCAAATTGTTTTATGTTAGCCTCATTTGTTCCTTCTTGAGTCTACCATAGCTCCCTAGTTACCACCTACTGACACCTAAGGGTAATAGCATTATCCCCTTGTCACTTAGACAATATTTACCACTCTATGGCATCTGTAGTCACATGTATTTCCTTATAACATCAGGAAAATTGCATCCTTTTTGCTAGCTCCCAGCTGGCTTTTGTGTTTTTACATTTTTTACTATATTTTCTTGCACAGATTGTTTGTGCCACTGTGCTTTACTTTACTATACATCCCTAATAAAAGTTATGTTTTATTTTGTCTGGTTTCAGAATTTTTTTTGTGCTGTTCTACCCTTAACTGCAGCCACTACTAACTAACTTAGATTTATGTTATCGGGGGATTTAGTTTCAATCCTATTGTAAGGGTACCTGTGTTTGATCGCACACACACGCATATCCATACGATACTAAATAGCCTATAATAGTACAATTAACATTAATTGTTTTACTCTGAATGTGTGTCATCTATTATCCTATCATATATAAAATCATTGAGTCACACTAAATGAAGGAAGAAAGAACAAATAATATCTTTATATAGAGAGCAAATTTTTCAGCCTACATATGATCAATTTTTCTCATGCTTGGAGCTTGCATAAATGTGTGAAGCATTATGTGTCAGTATTTGAATTATTTAATGAAATTAAAGTTCAGGATCTCATAAACTGATTTACCTGCGGGATGTATATAAATTACTTCAGTATAATTTTTCATTGAACTGATGCCTGAAATCCATGATGCAAAGTACTTAGAATATAACTTGTACTGTCATTTGGTTATCATTGTTTAGATCTGGCCTGTGTGGTAATAGCCCTACATTAGACTATGGTACCAGATCTTTATGAATACTTTATTTCAGGAATATAGATGAACACTGATTTACCAAATAGTGTTGAAAGAAATGAAAAGTACATATACAATTGTAAAAAATTACAATTGGTAGTAGTTATTTGATATATGTGTGTTTGCGTCATTCCGCCGTGTCCGACTCCCCATGACCTCATGGACCGTAACAAACAATGCTGATCCACTTGGTATTCATGACAGAGATACTGGAGTGGGATGCCAGTTCCTTCCCCAGTGGGCCACAGCATACAGCTCCTGGTATTCCAAGGTGGTCTCCCATCCCAAGTATTAACCAGGCCCAACTCTGCACGGCTTCAGGGTGGCGTGACCTCTTGGTTCCCTGGCTGGAATCAAATCCAGGTCACAATGGTTAAAGCACCGAATCCTAACCACTGGACCACCAGGGAACCCATTTGATATATACATTAACTTAAAAAATCTACCCTCAGGTGCAAAGACATTATCAACAGCAATTATTTCAGGTTGGCAGTGCGCGTTATGAACAAAAAAATACCTATACCCAACAACTGAATTTAAACACATCTACCATATTTGTCAACTGGACCTCTTCTTTATTACCAGCATTGCTATGCTAATCTTTTTTTTCAAAGTTAAACCTATTTTTCAGTTCATCATTAATTAACATTAACAATACCTATGCAAAAGCTTTAACAAGAATATATACTGTAATTTAAAACATAGGTCCCCTCAATCATGACCACTAGAACAAGAAGGGAAGTGGGGAGGGGTGCAATAATGGGGAGGGGAACTATAATTTGAAATGATGCTTCCTTTCTGAAGCCTTTCATTACTGCGGTTCAAACATATATTTTCTTAAAGTTAATTAATATTGAAATGCACTTATGTCTTTCAGTTAATTTAAACATACCTCTGACTTTAAAATTATATAGAATAGGTCCTACTTATTAAAAAAATGAAAAATGCTCATCAAAATAAACATAATAGTAAATAAAAATGCTAAGCAGAAGTACCTTAAAATGTATATATAAAGGACCACAGTTGTGCTTTATTTAAAATATCCACTTTTTACACAGGAAAACAGACAACATGTTTTTAGAATATAAAAACATATTACTAAGCCTTTATTCGTTTTAATTGTAAATTATCCACAGTGAAATCTAGCATTTTGCTAGAGTTACTTCTTGAAGTCTGAGGGGGCATTGGATGTCAAGGAAGCCTCTATCTGAACAAAGAGAATGTCGCCCCCCCAGGTCTCCCATTCTGATCTCCTACCCGCCCCCCAGGTCCCCCATTCTGGTCTCCTACCCTCCCCCCAGGTCCCTCATTCTGATCTCCTACCCCCCACCCCCAGGTGTGTATAACACTCTTTCTGCTTGTATATCATTGTTGAAATATATGGTGCTAACTGTAGTAATCCACCTTAAGAGGACAAAGACTGTGACAGATCAGTGGGAGGGGTGTACAGCAGTTCTCACTCCTGACCAGCCTGGCGTGTATGAAACACGCTAGATCGGAATGTTGCAGATAAAACTGCTAGTGCTTTCAAAGGGTCTAACTGAAAAAGCATTAGTTTACAAGAATACAATCACCTGAGAAAGTAGCAAACAGAATTCACTCTAAAAGGAAAATCGAACCACACACTAAATGTAAAGATTCTGTTTATTATTTTACTTTCTAAAACATTTTTTCCAGTTATTATATGAATTAAAAAAAACATATAGAAAAAAATGACAGCACAATGGTCATTTAAATATGAACCGTCACCAGATATTTATGTAATTAGTGTGCCCCTAAAGGTTATAGGGTCAGCTTCTCCAATTATCCGGCATACTATTGAGAACAGCTAGGTAAATTTAGCAATCATTATCTTGGTTTATATGTTTCATTTACATTCCTGCAGTAGTGATTCAAACAGAGACTGGGATTTTGTTATCTTTTTTTGTGAGTTTTTCTAGTTTTTAAAGTAGAATTAAATGGATAAAAACAAAAATGATGGTCTACAATATATTGCAACATCTATTCCCCTCATTTCTGTGAGTTTGTAAATATAATATATAAATGATACAATGTCGTTAAATATTGTTTGAATAGGCCATAAAGGCAATTTTTTTTTAATCTCATGTTTAAAAGTTTCTCAACTGTTTACCCAGTAGTGAACTTTTTAGATGCAATGGAATTAGCGATAGCTCTCATGTGAGGTTACTTATAACTGGTTTTGTAGACACCAAACAGCCCTATAGACACCACACAGCTCAGTCATAGTAAATACCATACAACGCATTAAGATAATCTAAGTTATAATTCTATTGTATATTAAAGGGATACAGATGTTGCAATATAGTGTTGGAAGTACTGTAGGTTTAAAAAGTATTATTATTATTAGCAAAAAGTTAGCCTTATGCTAGAAATATTATTCTTTAAATCTGTAGTGAGACCCGGAAATCCTCCATATTAGTCATGGTCCCAGGTAAAGTCATATTTGCTGAATGGTTCTAATTAAAAGTTTTCAGCCCAGCTCACATCAGGAGATATTCAGCAACAATTGTTATATTATGAGACCACACACCTGGCTCTTATAAAAGGGCCATTTACCTCACTGTAAGTGACGTTCATGGTGTGAAAGAGCACAAGATTGCATATTAAAATGATCTATTTTTTTTTTTTATTACACTAATAATAAATAAAATAAAACATTTCAGGCTTCTATTAACATACAAAGTGTATCCTGCATACTGGATGTTGCATGAGTAATAACAGATATTAGTGTGTGCTTGCTGTGGTGATTGTCTATAGAGAAAAATGTAATTGATAGCAACTTTTCCCTGGACTCAGCACTGCACTGACTAGTTAACCCATAACTGACCTGTTTAGGTGAGTCCAGCATTCCATGCCTGCACAGATAGATTTGTGAATGGTTATTTTTTTTCCTTTTGATGTCTACACAGACATCACCGGAGTTAAGAGAGCATTGGTCTGCATTGTTCAAATTCCAGAGAGGCCAGAGAGCAGGAACATACATTTTGTGCCATAAATTTAAAAGATTACCCCCTTCAAAATGGAAATGTAAGCAGTCTTACCACAGAATTGAATGGGACACAGACCACTCCAGCCTGACTGGCGGCAGTAATACAAAAGCAAGTGGGCAGTTTATTACACATGTAAACACAGATTTTATATTATTTTATTTCTCAAAAAGTATTTAACATGCTTTTAGGGTTGCTCTACTGTGATGTGGTCCAAATTGTGCTGAATTGTGTGTCCCTTTAAGTAGCAGGTGACTTGCTTGTGTAGACCTTTAATGTAACAACTTACGTGCTGCTTTCTCTGCCCTGATGCGGCAGCTATTTAAGCTATCTCCCTCTCATGCAGGTGATCATTGACACACCATGGTTCAGTGTCTTTAGTTAGTGGTAGGCCATGCTGCCATTTAGTTAAACCAGTGCCATTGTTGTGCCAGTAGAACTCCATTCCCACATTATACCACCTGCAATTTATGGAGCATGGTTATCCTCATATTTAAGACATAGTAGGTACTCCTACATTTCTAGTAGCTACTACCTATGGCCTTCATCTAAGTATTGCCATATGTAAAAATGCTATTGTTAAATTGCCATTTGTTTTTACTGAATCACCTTATTAGTAGCACTACTGCCCTCTTTAAACAGTTTCTGGACAAGACTGCATGCTATCTTTATAGTCTATTAAGGTAATAATCAGCTTCCATTGCCCTTTCATTCGTTACTAAATGAGGCAATTAGCTGATACTATTAGCTAAACAGAAAACCTGCAAAACTATAATAACCTGACTGGACACAAATGTATTCATTCTTCAAAATACTCAAATAATAACAAAAACAGTTTTGTATGTTTTACTTTGTGTCTGAAACTAATAATGTGTTACGGGATTTTTGAAAAAAAATACAAATGAAAATCTCTTGCAGTATTTTTCCATGTGTCCCTCATAATTTATTTTAATGTAACTTGACCTGTAACCCTATTTGTTCTGCATTACTCGGCTGTACCAAAACACAGTGTAGCCTTCACAGTTAAGAGCACACAAATATCTGAAGCAGGGACATTTATGTAATCAGCTACAATGCTGTATTATTCATAGCATGTAATCTAGTAAAAGGTATAGCCGGCCGAATCCAAAGTATAGGCATTTCCCAGGGTTGGCTGTATAATAACTGGTGATGGCTAAAACCAGCTTGAATGTGCAGGAATTGCTTTCTTATCTATTGCAGCTCCCCATATCTGTATGTTGTGCACATGGTTTGAGTTATATAAATAAATCTATTTGCTTCACTGATATCAGTGTTTAAACCAGATCTGAAACCTCCCATTAGTAAAACTAATGTAGACAGAGTAACAGTGAGTTTGCCTAGATTATATGTGGAGACTGGGCTTAAATCCTTGGTTTTAGGCTATCATCAAAAACACTTTGTGTTCTGATATGGGACTTGCAAGGAGGTGCTGCTGGCTTCTTATCAACAAATATTCTGGACATGACTTACTAAACTATTTTGAGCATTTTAGTTTAAGGGAAAGAGAAAGTAATGAGTGATGCTCAAGTGAGACTTTAATGCAGCTGTGTAGATGAGAATGGTTTAATGATCAATTAATCCACACAAGTGACACTCACGTCTGTTAATCCTGTTGTTGAACTTTGATCAAGCTCTGCTAATTTTCTGAGCACAAATTGGACTAGATTATTAAACTACAGTGACACTTTGGAATAAATGGCTATGCAATCAGGACTGTTAATATGCAACATAAACAAATTATCTGTTAGAATAAAAGTACAGCCAAAAATAGGGAAATTTTAATTTTCACAGTGATGTAGCTTTAAAGATGGAAGCATTTTTTTGGTAAGCTGTACGACTGATAAGGCCCACTTGACTTAACTAGACACGTTAAAGGATCACTGAAATGAAGTACTTAAATCAAAGCAAGTTTAAAGGGACATTGAAAGCATTTTGTTATGTGTTGCATCGGAAAGAGGGTATTTGATAATGTACCACTGTGTGTTTTTTTTTTTTTTTTAGTTATGCTTTCAGAGCTTAACTAATTTGGAGGCTTGCCTCTGGCAGCCAATGACCAGTAATATAGATGTTTTAGCTTTAAACTTTATAAAAACTAGTCTTTTCAGTTTTGGTGCTCTCCTGTATGTTAATAGTTCTTGATATCCAATTACCGTATTTTCCTGCGTATAAGACAACTTTTTTGTTTTAAAAAACATGCCTCCAAGTGGGGGGGGGTCTTATACGCCGGGTGCCTCCCCCCTCCTCATCCTCAACCCCCCCTCCTCATTCTAATCCCCCCCTCCTAATTCTAAACCCTCCTCCTCACTTTACCCCTCTAAATACCTCCTCCTCTCCCTTTCCCCTCACTTACCTTCATCTGCAGCTTCTCTTCCGGCCTCCGCTCCTTCCTGCGTCGTCACCCGGTATATGCTAATGACGTGGTGCGCATGTGACGTCACGTCATTGTGATGTGATTATGAGTCCTTGTGATGTGATTATAGGTGTCAATAAATAGTATGCTACACTATTATAAAGTTTTTCTGGTTAAATCATGGTTGTTGGGGCATGTGCAATGGTTTAATTATGGTACTGTATTTATTTCAACATTTCAAACACTGTTTCTAATCAGGGATACTTTGACAATAGAGATGTGGTTCTTGATTGTTTTGATGGCAGCCACAAGATGGGTACCTTTCTAAACTGAAGCAAACCAAACCATTTTTAACAGTATTTGCTGTGCATTATATTTTAATTAATTGGTGCTCCTCTTTGTAGAGAAAACTTCTTTTAAGCCAGTCCTGGAATAGTTATACACAGATATGGCTAAAGCAATGACCTGTTTTAATGTGCCAGCCTCTTTTCATTCTTCATTTTATACACTCCATCTCTTATTTATACTTCTTGCTCCATTCCTCACCTCTTCACCTATCTTGCTCACTCTGTTATTCATCCCTCTTGCTCACTATGTCCCTTATTCACATATGGTTATGATTCTATTCTTAATGATTGTCTCATTAGAGCATAACAAGTGGAATGACAGTACCGCCTTAGGGAAAAACCTTTTCAAAAGGAAGACAAAAGTTATACATTTAGACCTAGATTTACAAAGATTCCTATATCAGAGGAGGAGAGGTGAACTAAAACAGAAACATCCGTTCTATTCCCGTTGGTAATCCCTTATTCTCTAAGGTAATTAAATATATATTATATCATTTGGACTTGGCATTAAAGAGATGCCCCAAATTAATGCAAAAATGAACGGTATATATTGTTAAAGGGATACTTTCAAGTCCAAGAAAGTTCTATTTAAAGGACCATGGCACGATGACAAAAACAATATTTGTTTGAAAACTTTTAGTCTAACTATGATCATAGTTAAGCAGAAAAAATACGGCTCATTTTTAATAAAAACATTTTTTTTTTTAGTGCCTCTGCAGAATTGTAAAAAGAAAGAAAAGTTTTGGAGATCCAGCTGGAATATTTATTTATATTCTAAAATATACTTGGTACTAAGATCCATAAGACCTAAAACATAACCTTAATCATCTCTAAATGCCTATTAGTTTTGTACATTCAAATGAATTCTTTCTCGTTTTGTCAAAAAACTGTATAGTTTTCTATCCTTAAATTGGAAATGATGCTTAAAAATATTAATGATATTTCCAGGCACAATTTAATGGGGCTGAGATGAATAAAATATAGGCTAAATAACTATATTTCCCTGTAATTTAGGATAACGATTTTTTGATGGCGCTATTTTAAAGGACTAAAAACTGAGTAATAGCCATGTCATTTGTTTTGTGCATTATGATTAAAAGGTAATACTTTAGGATATCATCATGTTAAATAAGCATGTCTGCATTGTGATGTATTGTTTAGAAATAAGAACAATCTCCTGCATGAGGCAAATTAGAAAGGATGCCCTGAAGTATCTTCTAAAGATTGTAATCCCATCTGTATTAATTGAACAAGTGATCTCTTTGAGAAGGGGCTTTCATGGCATATTAAATAGGGACCTTTCACCTTGAATAGTATAATTATGTTACAGTAGTAATCTGACTGTCATATAAAATGAGTGGGTGTGGGTTCACCTCTATTTCCAAACGTTTGGTGTTGGTGTTACTGACACGGCTACATGACTTTTATATAATGTAAGGATTTAGTCATAGTTTTCACGTTAACTTCAAATCCTTCATAGATTTCTATAAAATTTAGATCTGAGTGACCTTATCACAGCTAATGAGCCTAATTAACATTTACCTTTCTACTAACATTTTCACAGTTTCTATAACGATGATGTATTTTTTCAACATATTCTTTTGGAAGGTCCACTTGTTTTATATGACTATGAACTCTGTCCAGATTTATAAAAATGTCCAGAAACCCAATAACAAGATTATCTAATGTTATTATGTGTCTAGCTTCCACTAATGTAACTAGCGGCCATTATTTTAATCTCTTGCTGCTTTTGAATTGACCTCAAAAATGATTTTAAACAATTATCTGTTGTGACTAAAATACATTATTGCTATATAAAGAGAGTGTATAACTATGTTGGCTTCTCCATATCATAAATACAGTTCACATTAACCAAGATTAAAATACTGGACGGAGGAGCCTGAAATTCTTTTCCATTGCTATACTTAGGACACAGACAGAGCTGTTCTCTTAAATACGTCATTGCCATTAGCTTTATGCACAGTTGTAGATCGATTATTGAAAAAGTGCAGTTAAGAACTAAAATATTTTAATCAATTCAAAATTAAATGACACTTGCTCTGCACATACTGGTAACCTTTTCAAAATGGTTGCATTAGTTAGCTGGTATGTCCATGCCATCAACAAGTGCACATATTAGGTAAGGCAGTCTGTCATGATTATTGAATGTAGCTGGACCAAGCATGGCTATGATATATGGCCCTTGGTTGAATGAGGAAATGCAGCTGTGCTTGTGGCTTTGTGGTTGCTGGGTGTTGACTGGCAAGAAGCTGTTTCTTTGGAGAAGCATTCCTATGGTTTGTGAAGTGGTAAGGTTAGTGCCGGGTGTAATTGTTAGGTGTGTCATGCTCTGTTTCATGGTGCTGACTTGGAGATTGAGGGCTATGAATTGGTTACTTGTACCTCCTTGTTGTATACAAGTCTAAGTGATGTTATCTCGCTTAGCATTGTCATTAGTGTGAATAGTTCCATTTTGTTGACCATAAAATGCATTTAACAGCTTTGTTCAGGAATACATAGGGCCTGCCATTCATTGTATTATTTTTACTTTGTAGAAAAAAACAAAACAAATACACAATCCATGCAATGACATATTTTTAAGTGTTCTTAATTATTTTTTCCTTGAACTGTAAAAATACAAATACAATTCCACATATAATTAGTGAGATAGGAACTATAATCCATAGATGACTTGGAGTTGTGTTAACAATATACAGTATATTCAAAACTTTTTATTATTAATACAGTGTGAAATAGATAAAATAATGTGCCCTGTTATACTATGAATTGTATTTATTCACCAAAATAACTGAACTATCAAACTTTCTAATTATAATACTTTATAGAACAAAATTGCAGGTTGTCTAAATAATTTCACATCAGTATGTTAATATTTTGCTGAGGGTATTTATCAAATACTGGAAGGACGGAGACTGAACCTTCAACGTGCATTTTCCATTGCTACACATAGGACCTAGTTGTCTTCTTAAAAATGTAATTGTCATTAGCTTTGTAGACTGTTAAATAAGTGCAGTTAAGAACTGTTTAAAAGACCACTGTAGTCCAAGGAAAAGGCTCTTATTTGGGAAGTATGTAATAAACTAATAACATATGCAGCAGTGTAAGCAATGGACATACAGTTTTCCAAAATTCAGATTTTCTCTAAAACCCTTGAAAGCACACCCCTTTCCCCTTACAGGCCCAGAGCAGAAATCGTGCATCTAAAGATGCAAGAATTGTCTCAAGAAAAGCAAATACCCTTCTCCAACTTCTAGTCAAATATCATGGATGCCTAAATGATCCAGTAAAGGTATCAAGCTTTTAATTTAAAATTAGCTTAATGACTTTTCTCTGTTGTTTGTGTCTTTAGTCTGACACAAGGCTTTTAAAGATATGTATTTTTTCTTTTAAGTTAATGCAATATTAATTGAAAATGTTTAGCTATTTTCATACAGTTACTCTCTTCAAGTTGGCCAGAATCCCAAAGTGGTGTGTATAAGTATATGGGGTACCTCAGCGTTCAGTAATGGGCCGTCTCATTTGTAACTTATTTGTTAATGATTTAGAAATAGGACTGGAAAGTAACATCTCCATATTTGCTGATAACACACGTTGTGCAAGGTAATTAAATAAAAAAAAAAACAATGCACTTTCACTGCAAATTTACATAAATTAGAGGAATGGACAGAAATTGTAGATGATATATAAGACAAATAAATGTAAAGTTATGCATTTGGGAACTAAAATAAACATTCCATTATAATCAAAATGGATCTAATCTCGGGAGATCAGAGATAGAAATGGATCTAGGATTTGGACACTAAGGTGGACAATCACCTACATAACAGTGCTCAATGCCAAGCAGCATCTGCAAAGGCAAGTAAAATATTAGCATTCATTAAAGGGGTATAGAAGTAAGGAAAGCCAATATACTTTGCCTTCATATAAATCCCTAATTTGTCCTAATTTATAATATGGAGTACAGTTTTGGATACAACTTTAAAAAAGTACCTTGTAGGGCCAGAAAAAGATACAGAGAAGGGTAAGAAAATGAACAAAAGGAGGCACTTATCTATGAATATATGTTATCTAGAAAAAAGTGCCTAAGAGGGGATATGATTATTTTATACAAATAGATCCAGGGTCAGTATAAAGCTTTGTAAGGGGAACTTTTTGTGCTAAGAGGTTTTCAACTGACCAGAGAACATCCCTTGAGGTTAGAAGAATAAAAGATTTCACATTAAAGGAAGAAAAGTGTTCTTCACAGTAAAGGCAGTCATCTGTGGAATTCTCTACCAAAGGGGGTTGTGACAGCAGATTACTTTGATAACTTTAAAAAATTGGCTGAATATAGTTTTTAATAAAAAGAGCATACAGGTTATGTTGGATAACTAGAGAAAGAGGGGTATTGATTCCGGGAGTAATTAAATAACCAGTAGGTTGGATCAGTAAGGATTTTCTCCCTTCTTATGAGATAATTGGCAATGTTACAATGGAGTGATTTTATTTGCCCTCCTCTGGATCAATTAATAATTAACTTATTAAAATGATCAGAGCAGATCTAAAAAGATTGAACATGACAGACTACAATTTAGTCTTTGTTCAACCTCAATTACTATGTAGAGGTATATGAAGTGAAATGCCAGTAACTGTCATTTGAAAGGTTGAAAATCAATAATCTAAATATATAAAGAAAATAATATTTTTTTTTAGAAATAGATAACCAGTTTTGTGTCAGCTAAGTCTACTTTTTTTTGTGTAGCTGCCCTTAAAATTACAGCGCCACCTCATCAAACATAACATAAAAAAAGGAAATCTACAATTCCACTTTGCTTTCCTTTATTAAATTTCAGCAGTGATTTAAAGGCGGGTCTCTGAGGTTACACACTCAGTACAAATGCTAGTGACATTTTCTTGTTCTATTGGCGCCTGCAGGCAAGGATTCTACACGTATCATCTTGTGAAGAATCATACAAGCAGAAGAGACATATTACCTTGATATTTCTTGTGCGTGAAATTTAAAGAATATATAAAAGAAATGAGTATAAGCAATTGAAAGTGTCAATATAAATGTAGGTTCATTAATCAAAGGTCAGGAGGTGGTAGAGTACAAAGGCAGAAAAAACTAAACTGGTGATTTATGTGTCTAAAATTATTCCCTGGTTACATGAACACTAGATATAGAACTTAGCATATTTTTCTGTTCAAAATGAAATCTAGAAATTGTCTATAATTTTGGACTCCATCAGATCATTTGACAGCTGTACAATACTGGGAAGCAAATGTGTTAATAGATTCTTTGCCCTCTCTGGACTGGTGCACAGCAGAGGGAACTCGCTGGCTGGCAGGGTCGATCGATGCTCACTCACAGGCGCGCTTTATGTGCCCTCAACATGGAAGGATATTGCAGGATCTATTAACACAATGAAGTAAAGTAGTTTTCAGTTCTCTCTTTTAGACCACGTCATTAACCCGGCACATTCCCAATGCTTTCAAGTCAAGTAAAAAAATGTAAATCAATCTGCAGATGAATTTACCCAGGATACTTAAAGCAGAATTATATTCTGCAACCAAACTAATTTACAAATGTATTATTGAGAGTAAATGCAGTGTTTTAAAAAAAAAACTATATATGCACATTGGTAATTGTGTAAAACAATGGGGGAATAGTCGGGATATACAAAGGATACATAATTAATTTTTTACAACAAATGTTCTTTCAATTACCTAAACAATATGATCAATATTAACACACACATTTGTAAAAGATTGTTTTGTTCATTTAAATGTGTGCATTTAATTAATACATTCAACACATACTAGTAAGTCAACAGTGCCTATCTGTACATGGAATAAATTAATGGGAAATGTATTACTCTCTTTATAGTGACAAATTGAAAAATAATTATAATGCCAGTGTAACAATGAAATGAAATGGTAGTGTTAACCCTATCAACTTCAGTATTAACCCTATCAACTTCAGCCTTAACAAAACACAGCTCTGTAATCTTCAAAATTACTTACACACACAACCTACAGTGTAACAAATACCCACCTTCACTTGCATCAGTCTACTGCCTTATTCATTTACATCTTGCACCTCTTACCCCCCTGTCTCACACCCCACCCTTACCTTCTAGATTGTACGCTCTTTGGCATAGGGACCTCATTTCTGTTACACAAAGCTGTTTGCTGTGCCATTTGTATTGCACTGTACCTATACTTGTAATTTGCTATGTGTAACCACTAGTGTATTCTACTATGTAAGTAGTGCTATGGATAATGCTGGTGCTTTATAAATACACAATATTGTGGTTGAAAAGAAATACACAATATTGTATCAATACAAATTAAATCACCTTAAATTATGTTATGTGAATTTGTTATAGTGCTTTATAAATAAATGGTAATAATGATAGTAACCCTAATATGGTCAGCTATTATATACAGTAAAGCACTTGCGTAAACATTTTTTTTGTGTAAATTAGTACCCTCTCTTCGCCACTTATCTAAATCTCTGGGAAGAGTCATTTGTGGTCAGACATGCTCAGCACTCTTTATACAAATGCATATCACAAATTACAATACATTTGAATTTTAGTAGTCTCAATTAGCGGGCTCGCCATAATTAGTTTCTCTTGTTTCTCTATTTGCGTGCATGCCCGTATGCTCCATATTTTTGAAGATGTGTTAGTGCATGTGAAAACAAGGCATATAAAGTAGGGGCATAAATATAGAAACCGAGGTAACCTTAATGACCCAAGACAGTATAGACAGAAGTGACTATGTAATTGCAGTGTATACATAATTTGAATTATTTTTAATGGCCAAAGAATTATGCTGTGCCATGTAGTTCTAAGATTATCAAAAATATGTATTAAATTAGGAACACAATTTTATTTCATCATATAGGTTGTACTTAAGTGAGGGTTATTTTCACTTTGTTTTTTTAAGAATGTGGCTGATTTAAAAGTTCAACATCATCTTGAATACATCTGACTTAAAGGGACATTGAAAGCATATTTTTCTTTGTTACATCTGGAAGAGGGTATTTGATATTGTACTGCTGTATGTTTTTTTTTCTAATGATGCTCTCAAATCAGAAAAAAACTGGATTAAATGTATAATTTACCTGGGGGCTTGCCCCTGTCAGCCAGTGATCAGTAATATAGCTGTATGACTCATACTTGTCTGCCAATTAAATGTATAGAACTATATCACTTCCTGTTAGTTTCAATTAATCTTAAATATATTTTACTTTGGTAATGTTCTTTTAAATGCTTGAAAAATACATGTGTCCCGTTGCCCTTTAACATTTTTGAAATGCATATTAAAGGAATTCCTACACCTACCAAACACATTGTTTTAATTTGAAGCAAATGTGTTAATAGAGTCAAGATCACACAGCACCCTATGTGGGGGTCCTCTTTTTTTACAAAAGGGTTACAGAAAGAACATAGCACTCTGCTTCCGAACAAAGCTAGATTACTTTCTGGCAGGAAAGTAAAAACTTCATCCAAAGAAGAAGAAGCAAACCAGCTTTTCAGTAAATCAGACCACCCACCACAAAGAAGAAGCAGACTTTCACACCATTAAATACTTTATTTCAATATAACTGTAATAGAATCACTATTATGTATATGGCAAATGTCTATCTATGCTCAGTATATTGTATATATGACAAGTCCTCTGCTAGTAATTATTTATTAAATGTATGTGACTACACATCATTATACAGCTTGACTAAATTGTGTAGTCATTGCAGGCTTTAATAGCTTCATCTTATTCATGTGTTTGGTAGTTTTCATCCTCTGAATCCATTAGTTATTTTCCAGATGTTTTTTTTTCTTTGCAATGGGAATCTAGGAAGAATGAGGGAATTATCTAATATATATCTTATAGCTTAACTAATGTATCTTCAACTGGCGACAAACTTGTCTTAATAGCCCATTTCCTGTTTAGTACAATGTCTTGTTTGTCTGAACCAAAGGATAGCCCAGCTAGTTGGGGACACCTGCTGCTTGGGTTTAATTGAGTTGTGTCTAATGAATGCCGGCTATGAGAAGTACGTATGAACACGCTTTGTGAGAAATGTGCCAATATATGCCGGGCCTAGTGTGACGCCATCAAGTAATACAGTTCTTGAAAAGCAATTTCTCCAGTAGAAATATATATTTCTTGTTACCAACTGGGGGGCATTTGATAGCTATACAGTGAGTGCATACCAGGAAGACAATGCTGTAATACTTGTTGCTAGTGCTTCTGGGAGCCTATAATGTAGTGTCACGGCAAGGTCACTATTATTAGCAAAGGGGTGAATATGTGCACTTATACTGCTTGCAGTGCTCCCCAAGCACATGTATTCAATTATCTTCAGTGCATGGCATTGTGGGTATGTGACAATATGGGAATGCGCTCACTGACACACAACAAAGAATTTGAAGTAAAGAGACAATATTGACAGCACAACATTTTTTCTCAACTACTCTTGTGTTATTTAACGGAAAAAAAAAATTATTAAGCATTTCTGATAATAGCATGTTCTTTTTTATTCTACATGGTTTTACA
Source organism: Discoglossus pictus (assembly GCA_027410445.1). Lineage (NCBI taxonomy): Eukaryota > Metazoa > Chordata > Amphibia > Anura > Alytidae > Discoglossus > Discoglossus pictus. The sequence goes on along the minus strand of CM050163.1, from coordinate 101,430,389 downwards.
ACAATCCTCCTAGGGCCTCATTCTATTAGCGGCCGTAAATCGGCCGTAAGGCTGCGATTCCTTGCGGGGGTTCTGTTAACTCGCGATTCTATTATACGGCCCCGCAAGGATCTCATCTTACGGCCGGCCGCATATCTTGGAACCGGCCGTAAGCGCAGAAATGTAAAAACGCAAAAATAAATTCAAGCCTGCACTGTACAGCTCTGTAAATGCTAGGGATCATATTGGGGGACATGAGGATTAAAAGAAACCCACTCTCAAGCTTGCACATCAGCCCAAACCCGAGTTCAAATTAACTGTTTATTTTCCAGCTGCGGCGTGGGCGGGTCTGAAGTGCTCCAAGCACTCTGGACTTTTTACATGTATATTTTACGGATATTAAAAATAAAATATTTTACGGATTTGAGTACAGGATAATTATGGGCTATTTTTTCTAACACCTAAAATCCCTTTATAGTCTTCTCAAAGTGCAGGAGGGCTTTATTTGAGCTATTTTATGCGCTTAATTGGTGCTAGCGGGACCTCTTTCCTGCAAGTAAGCTGCGGCTCGTTTTTAGCCTTGCAGAGAGGTTTCCCGGAGCAATTGAATTGCAAAACTCTTGCGGCCGTTTTAGATCAAAGGCTTTCCTCCGGCGCGAGCGGCCGCAAGAGATAGCAAGGCACCGGCCGCAAGCCTGCCGGAGCATCCGGCCGCAAGGGAATAGAATAGCCGAATAGCTTGCGGCCGGTCCTTGCGGCCCCGCAACGGCTGCGGCCGCTAATAGAATGAGGCCCCTAGTATTTACTAGTAATTGCTTTATAGCTTTACTTCTCCAGTGATTCATGCACACAATACTATTACAGTACTTAATGCTTTTTTAATAAGTAAACATTACATTTAAGGTTTTTCAAGATTTTTCAAGTCAAGGACATATTGCCTTATTCTATTACCTACTTGCAAATGCCGTGAACTCATATATTTGGCTTTAAATTTTGTTGATAAATGTTTATATGCGTTCTATTGACTTAAGTGCCAATAAGTAATATTTGCTGAATATGTAGCAATATTAAGATGGATTTTAAGTATGTATAAATGTACGAATTGGGCAATAGAATAGGGCCCATAGTATACAGATTTACAAAGTATTTAGGGGACCATCTCACATTGTGGTTTTATTATCCTGCAGCCAATTACCATTTTATCAGCGGAATGTGTAAAAACATTAAAGGGATTGTCTTAATCCTTTTGGGGGGTTGAGGGGAAATATCTTTGAAACAAATGTTCCCTTTATCAAAATCTCTGTGTTTGTTTACTTAACCAAGTAATGGAGCAGTCACAGCCATGCTTGGAATGTGGTGGCCAAAAACTCCACATAAGATAATATTTAATAAGAAGTGTGTCTTGGTATAGGAAAAACCATGCCACTTAGCAGGAAAATAACATCTACTTTAAATACTTGAAGGGACATGGAGTGTTTGGGGATTTCACTAGGAATATAATATAACTATGCATATATTTACTTGTATGTACTTTATCTTCAAAAAAGTGCTAAATACAATTGGTATGTGTTTGGGTGGTCTCTGGTTCATGCAGCTCCTGAATACACAGACTGTGAAGTGCAGTGTTTCAAATTTGCCAACCGGTAACTCCTCTCAAGCTGCATGTTGCAGAATGCTGCTACTGATTGGTTACTATGAAGCAGTGCACACTCTATACTTAGACGTACACTGTCTTCATGAGCTGCAGAGGGGAGAAACAATAGGGACAATTTGTAAGATTTTAGGCAGACAAAAAAACAGAACTTAAAAGCACTTCTTAATACAATATAGTACACAAAAGTAAAGTGATACATAGGTATGTTAAATTCATAGAGAAATCTAAATTTCTTCCATGCCCCTTTAAAGATGCACATTAAATACAAGTAGTACCTGCAACTTTGCATTAATGGCAACATTTTGTATAGTTTGTTTTGTTTATGAGGTACTGTTTTGTCTTTGAAGGAAGGTTATTATACTTATATTCTGAAAGCAAATAATGATAAAGGACTAAACTAAATTATTTTACACCTAATAGATAAAGAAAGAGATAGACACACTATGTAAAGTTTTCCATGTAGTAATAGAGCCTGAGATATTTATTACATTCCCGTAACTGGTCATCGTAACATAAAAAGCAAAAAAGTAATTGGTTCTATTCGTACATTTTCCCCTAAGTAGTTCTGAATGAAGTGTTAGTTCATGTTGCAGTCAAATAAGCTAATATTCAAACCTGAAAATGTGCAAATTAGCAAAATCAGAATGAAATTAGAATTAAAATGGTTATCAATAAATGTATGTAGAGTTGGGTTCCCCGGTGGTCCAGTGGTTAGGATTCAGTGCTTTCACCACTGCGACCTGGGTTTGATTCCAAGTCAGGGAACCAAGAGGTCACACCACCCTGAAGCCATGCAGGATTGGGCCTGGTCAGTACTTGGATGAGAGACCACCTAGGAATACTATGAGCTATATGCTGTGGCCCACCAGCAACCCTCTCCAGTATACCAAGTGGATCAGCATGACCATGGACATAAAGGTGTCCTGGCTTGTTACAGTCCATGACATCACAGGGAGTCAAAAACTATTGAACAATGCAAAAAAAAATAAAAAAAATATGAGAGGTCCCTGTATTGGTATTATTATTAATCCAGGGATCCAAGTTACATACAAATCTATTTCAAAGACATTCTCAGGAACGTCTCTCGTCCGTAACCCAGGACCGCCTGATTATTATTGCCTAGGTCCAGGCCTAGAGTAGCACATTTTTGGTGAGTAACAGGCTGTCTCAAGATGTCAGTATACTGCTCTAGAACAGGATGTGTATATGCACAGATATGTTTATATGGCGTGATCTGTAAGAATCTCATATAATATATATATATTTTGAGAAAGAGAATATATAATGGATAAATGTGTAATAAGGTCCAATATTGCCATCCATCAAGATTTCTGGTGACATAAACCATGAGGCTGAAGGGCAATGACAATAAACTGAACAATATTACATGGATAACCATTATGTATTTTTATATTACATTTTTTTTTACTTATCAGTATAGAAGATCATTTTAGAACCTAGTTAGGGCAATACATGAATTTCATAATCCGTAGAATATTGTAAACACGATAGAACATGGCAGAGAACACATGGACTAGAGGAGACTTATATCACTGGTGATATGGCTCCATTGTCTTGAATTATCTGAGAACTGAATCCCCTGAAAGTATGAGCACATACCTTTTCTCATAAGGGAGTTGTACCATGTATCCACCTTTCTTTCTATATTGACAGTTAATTCCAATTTGACAAGCCTAATAAACCATTCCAAGTTTTCCTAAAATACATTTTTTTGAAAATATGACAGATACATTGTTTTAAAGCAAATAAGGGTGCATTTCACCGTTAACAAATCTTTTTCATTCTTTCTATGTCATTTTTTTTTCTTTTTTTTTTTTCTGCCTATCTCTCATAAAATGATTTGAATTGCAATAAAACAGAGCCAGTGCATTTAATTATAATGTACAGCATTTGAATAGTAAAGCAGTGCATAACTGAAGTGTTATTTTAATGTCTCTGGCTATGAAATGCTGTGGGGAAAATGTATGAAAATGACAATTTGATAAATAACAAAGTAAAAATGTAATTCTCTCAGTTTAAATACATATAAAAGATACAGAACGGTGCCTGGTATATGGAAAAGATATGTGTGTGTGTCATGTTTTTTATATGTTGCAATGTAGTCAAATTCATGGGAATTTGTGAAAACAACAGACTATACTCAGGTTTTTAAGTATCAGCCTTCTTTTCAGAGTTAAAGGGCCATATTTATAGTATGCTGTCATATAGAACTTGACTTGATCATGAGCAATTTCTTTAGTATAAAAATAAATACAGGCTTTAATTTTGAAGTATTAATTTCAATTTTGCTTTTTTTTTTTTTTACTGTACATTTAAACAATTAATTACTATTTTATTAGTTATGCCCCCAGGCACTATGAGCTCCTTATTTCTCCACTCCCCGAATTATGTTTTGTCTCTGGGTTGAGACCACCCATTGGAGAAAGCTCTCCAAACATCAATATAGTGGGAAGTGGCTACAAAATTGTATTTGTGTACATTGCTAGTAACTCATGTTGCACTAATGCCTGCTACTAATGTGTGTTTTATAGAGTCATCTCAAATTATTTTCAGTTTGGTACTTCAGCTCCCACTCATATCATTCTGAGGATGGAGAGATCTGGACCTTATACAGTTGGGGGCATGGTTTTAAAATGGGTTCATTGATTAAATGCACAATAAATAAAAGTTTAATAAAAAAATTTACTTATCAAACTCTACCAAACTATTATTTAGAGAGTAGTCCTTTAAAGGTGTTGGACTTTTACTTTTGTTCCCAACAGGAATAGATATCTTGGAAGAGTAGTAGGAACCATTAATTCACTTCTGTAAATTGGCACTTGACATTCAGACTGAACAGACAGCTTTCTCCATAGCTTGGTGCCTGAGGAGTTTTAGTTACTTTCTCAATCAGTTGTGGAGGACAAACGATAGGGTCGGGAGATTTTTTTTATGTACTTGGAGCTTTTAGATTTTGCCAACTACCCTCACAAATGCTCAGAAGAAGACAGATGCAATGATAACCACACCCCTGCTCCTTCAGAAACATAAATGACCCTCTCACTCACCCAACCTTTCCTAATGCATCATAGATGGCTCCAGAGACCAGCACAGGTATCAAACTGTATTTTTTATTAAACTCTAGTTTTATATCCATTTTTTCCTTGTACAGTGGCTTAGGCTCAGGCTGAATTCTGCTCCAAGTAGCCAATGTTGTGGTGCTTGTGTTTCTACATCGTAGAAGTTAAAGTAAAAACATATAATACCTGCCACACAGGTGTGCAAGGGGACTTGGGAATGGGTGTGTAATGAAGATAACAAATAGAGGTAAAGCATACATGTTAATGAGCCAAACAGATAAAACAGTCAACAGTGGCAGCTACCTGACTCAACTTTATAGCAAATAACAGTTGACCTCCAAGGACAAAAATGACTCAGATGGCATTGTTCTGGGCCATAAAAATAGCATTTCAGCGTAAAACTACTGATACTTATCAGAGAGTCTCCAGCGAAGTCTGAGACGGCTAATGGTGAATACCAACATTACTGACTCCAAATCACAGAGACTCCCAGAAAATCAATGAGAGATGACATTTCTGCAATACAACATAGCTATGTGGTAACCCATTAATTGCTGATAGGGTGTTTAACCAATAAGCTGCTCTATTGGCTGTTCTCAAAGTGTATTTACACAAGCGAAGTTGCCTAAGAAAATAATCAATAGCCTCTTGTTTTTCTGTTTGCACAAATGCCGTTTCTTTGCCATTATATACAAAAATAGATACAATGTTCTTGTTTTCTGTTCACCACATTTTCAGATATCTAGCTATCTCTGTAAGTTGTTGTTTACAGAGTGTCCTTGAAGCAAACATATTGGTAATTAGTTGCAAAATAATTTACCTCAGTAGATAGAAAAAGTCAAATTCCCTCTAAAAATATTTTCACAATACAATTAGATATTGTTTCCAACTTTCACATATAGAAGAGAGAATTATTATTTAAAAAAAAAACTAACAACATATTCTTTGTATCTTTAATATTGAAATTAACGTGAAAATAACAAAATGGCGTCTAAAGAGTGTTGATTACCTGTAGCTACATTTTACCCACTTGATGCCAATTCTACAGAGATTACAGAGTCGATGATGTTTGGACAGTTACTCCAAGAGGTCTGTAACAAAATTCATTTTAAATAACTCTGTGAAACGGTTAATTTTTTGGGTGGTAGAAATGGGGTTTGGAGACATTGATTGGGCCACTCAGAGGCGGTTTATGTGTTAGGAAAGAGACATCTCGTCTCCAGCTTGCAAAGTAGCACTGGCATCAGTTGTGCAAGCAACTGTTTGCTGCCCGCCTCGCTATGCCAACTGAATGTCATGGACTCGCAGCAGCTGCCAGCTGCTAGGAAGAATTTCAGGAAGAAACGATCCATACAGAACAATAAGCAAGTTTTTTTTTGTCAACATTGGATTTGCAGTGGGAGGTTATATTTATGTTTTTATCTATTTTGACACCATTCTTTTAAATTAGGAATTTCAACATTTTTATCAGTGAACAATAGTAGAATATATATTATTAGTAGATACTCAGATGTATCGATCTTATATGGTCTCTAGTTTAAAAATATATAGGATCTTGAATTAAACACAATGCTTGATAAACCAGTCTCATATTATGACATATGATATAGGGCATTCTGGTTTGGCATTTAAAGGACCACTGCAGGTCAAGAAAAAAGACATTTCTTTGTCAAGTACATACCAAACTAACAATATTAGCAGCTGTATAAGCCATGGACAAAACCTTTTTGGAAAATCTGAGTTGAAAAAGACCCTGTTTATGAGTGCAGGAATCTTTTTTTTTGTTACATCACATAATGAGAGCTTAGTGATGGTTATCAGTCAAGTGAGGGTGGGAGGAAGGAAAAAGGTTTGTAAGTTTGCAAGTTTTCAATCTTGTTAGGTGGAAAGCACTATGTACATTTGATTTTATGCTCAAAGACAGGAATCTCCATTCTTTTACAATGTGTTAAACTGTTTTTGACTTGTACTTAACCCCTGCACAGCTACAGAATATGTTGGTGCATCACAAATAAAGGCTATTATTATAATTATTATTATTATTAATAATAATAATAATAATAGAAATAATAATAACAGGGAGAAATGCCGAGTCATTCTTTGATAATAGGATTCTATTCAAAATGAAGCCACACAATTTCAATGTCAGTGGCTCAGAAGAAGACACTTTGCATCATTTAATGCAAACATACCTCTCCAGAAATGTAAACGCCCCTCTCACACACACAACTTCCGCCAATGTATCATGGTTCCCTCCGCAGTTCTGCAGAATCATCACATTTAAATGTTTTCTAATTAAAAAGTAGCTCTATGACTTTTTTTGTTGTTGATTAATTATGCCATTAGGCTTAAGTTTTCAAGCATATATATTTTTTTCATTGGGCAGTGGTTCTTTAATAATAGGGTTAACACAGGCTACATATATAATCCCACATTTTGATTACTTATTGGCTGCTAATAGTCCTAAGAGCTCCTCTCACAAGGAGATAATGAGGCATACTGCTTGGTGAGTGTTTTCGACAAACATTATAGATTATGGATGCACACAGTAAAAGTTTATCAGTTTTTGGGGCCTTCTGTTTTCTTCTGCAGACTCGTATCTTCTTCATCTTTGACCTGCAGCTCTGTATATTGTCAGCTAAGGACAGTCCCACAGGGAATGGAGTCACACTACCATTGTCATGCTATTATAATTATGATATCTAATCATCACGCAGAAAATCCCATCAGTTTAGTGTTTTTTTAGGCTCCCAAAAGCATGATACTGGAAGCCCCTGTGGGAATGTTCTTATCTCACAAAATGCACTTCTGCAGATCAAAGGTGACCAAGATGGCAGTTTACAGAATAGAATATGAGGAGGAAGGGGGGATCCTAAAGCAAAACATAGAATGTAGAATATAGGCTTAAAACATTTGCTACAAATTCATTAAAATCTCTATAAATAACAGTACAATATTTACAGATAGACATGACATCTCCCATTGGAATGTTGTATCCCAATACAAATAAAAATAATATTTATATTTATTTATTAACAAACAACAATACAATAAATACAATAACAATAACTTCACTGATGTACTTTGTACATATAATAACTGGAACTTCTTGTTTTGCTTTGTGTTTAGGTATTTATTACAACTAGCATTGCTAGACTTCTGTCATAATCTTTTGACCCAAAAACCATCTGTATATATTCAGAACAAGACACTGTAGGCGTTGCATGCACAGAACAGAACTTAATAACGTGTTCAAAATACAATATTTAAGGACATTTTCCTTCATTTATTTTACATTTCAATAACCACGCATACAATATTTGCATTTAATTGTGTAACTAAGGTAGTGATAGGCATCCTGTTTAATTTGAAGGACGTCTCACACAGCATTCAAGACATAAAAAGTGGCCAACATCATTGTATAACCTTTTTGATGGATACAAATTGTGGAAGAGGGAGGAGGGACATAATGAAAAAGAGAAATATTCAGTGAGGGTAAGTACAGGTGGTCCCTGAGTTACAAATGACTATACTTACAGATGACCCATACTGAAGAATGTGCTCCCAAGGCTATTTGTATGAGTTTGTTGTTTGCTTGAATTAAAAGATAGAGCACAACTGTTTTTGTTACTTATTATTACAGTACATGGGTATTATTATTATTATTATTACAGTACTAGAGAATTGCCCGTCAAAAAATGACGGCAATTAAATTATAAGGTAGCTAATGCTGTTTTGTGTGTACTACTGAAATATATAATACATTAATAAATGAATATACTTTACGTATTTTGAAGCATTGTGTTGAAGAGATGTGAATGTGTTTTGATGTTGATGCAGCATTAGTGTTGTGGAGCTTCTGTGTAAGCGTGATGAATGTGTGCAGTGTAATAGTGTGTGTGCGCGAGACCAAACCGCTAGCGTAGTTGTGTACTTCCGCATTGTCGTAAAATGGCGGGTAATGTGTGGTGTGCGTCTTAACGGAATATCCGTAGGTGTTTTGTGGTGTTTTGCGAGTTTCTTGTGGTGTTTTGCGTGTTTAGAGTGCTGTAGCCTCGTTTTCTTTTTGTTCTGCAGCCATTTTTTCTCTCGCTTAGAGAATTTTTTAGTGTCTAAACTCTTTTTTTTTTTAGTTAAATGAAGGTGTAACTTGCTTTTTTGAGGTCCTGGATGCTCCCTCTTGCTGTAGGTAAGCGTTTTATGTATGTGCTGTGTGTATTTATTGTGTTTTAATTTTTTTCATGTTCGCGGGTTGAGGACGATTTTTGCGAGGTCGTAATGAGTGGTAACGTGTCTCGTATGTTGTTTGCGTTGCGACGTAAAGTTTGCGAGGGTCGCAGTTGCTGGCAAGAAGGAGCGCTTTTGTGATTAGAACTGTAATATTATTACCACATATCATCAGGGATCCGAGTTGCATACAAATCCAACCTAAAGACATTCTCAGGAACGTATCTTATCCTAAACCTGGGGAACCTCTGTTAGGCAAGAGGGACGGCAATAACAGTTTTAAAATACCGTAATAATAACTGTGAAAGAAGAGCATGATTTCCCACTCCAGAGAAAGGCATGGGTGCTGCATGGGAGGACTTTGAGCAACACATATGGTCCCTGAGCCATATGTTATCTTTAACTTAGGGTAAAATATTAAACCTTTAGCTTAAATAACTATTTATTCCATTGTTGTCATCTACATGCCCCTATCTATGACTATATGCTAGATGTGAACCTTGAAGGCTGATATTAGCTCATTACTACACAGTGAATTGCTATTTGCACTTTTATAACAGACAATTTACTTTGCTTATCTGCTTTTAAAGGGAGAAGGAGTCTTGGATGCTGAGACATAACAAAAAATGAGAAGTGCTTACATTACAGCGATGATGACTATGCATGCATTTACTTGCATACAATACGTGGTAAATTTATGTATGTTTTAACATTTTTTCTAATATTTTCCTCTTATTCCTTCTAGAGCAGTGAAAATATTCTGCTTTATTAGAGCGCTCCTCCTTTCAAACTACATCAAGGAATCTTGGATCTATAGCTCCCAGTATTCCATGTTAATAAATAACTCACAATGCCCACAATGCAGTGCAGCAAGGGCCTCGGGCATACAGTGCAGGCATTCATCATGGATCCTCTGTAACCAGTTCACTGGGTCACTCCTCCTCCTGTCACCACCTCCTTACAAGCATTGCTTTTTGCAGCACACGTCCTACACATAACATCCTCAGCAGCAATGTAAACAGTGGTAGCGGTGCTGGCAGTGTGCGAGCGAAATCCCCAAAGTGGGCAACGACAAGTCGATTTCACGAATAATCTTTCTATTTTCCTTTAACATTTATATGTGTGTTTTTCCACAAGCTTCATAAGTTCCATTTAGTTAATGTGGTTTACATTACAGACATTCTGCTGTGTGTGCACAATAAGTCATGCAGTTTCCTTCCTACATTAAATAAAAATGGCATAATTGGAACACACACCAAAAACCCTTTCTTGCTAGTTACAGAAGGTCCTACATCAGTCACCTATCATTTTAATGGCGTAGTAAAAAAAAAGGCATGGCGGTACAGATTGCACAGTATAAACACAGAGATGAAACAGGTGGTCAGTTATCTATAGATCCATTACCACAGCTGAGCAAAACAAACTGCCATGACAAAGGAAAAACAAAACAAGGCATAAAGGAGCCTTTTATCCACAAAAGCAGAGGATTCTGGGGAAACATCCTGTGTGCCTGCCAGTCATTCACAGAAGTGCTCCCTAAATACATTAGATGCTCTTATGAATTCTCTTTATCAGTGCTTTGACCTGAGCTGTTTTAACCATATTTTTCAGTCAGACGTGTGGCGGAAGGAAAATGAAATGTCTGTGCCCTTTTTAAATGTAGTGAACCTGTCAAGTTTGGTGCTCATGAAACTGAGGTAATAATATCGCTGGCTTAAGTCAGGCATAGAAAGTCAAAGAAATGCTGCACTATGTATTAAAAAGATCGCTAGGTAGCTGCTCTGCTGGAGAGAAAAGGAACAAGGGTCAGAGGATAAAAATTAATGTTTGGTTTCTGGGACTGCTATAGAAAATTCATAGATAGAAAAGCAAACTTGGAAAGTCATCCTGAGGTGTGAGCTGGATTGTATGTAATGAAACCACTGTCCAAATAAAAAGGGCGGCAAATTATTCAAAATTGTTTTGTTTCGGCTTGTGGGTATACAATATGGTTTCATTTGTTTTTAAAATTAAAGACATATTTTAGTTTAATGGATTATGATTATTATGCATCTAATAGAGGAGAATCAGTACAATATGAAAAGAATACCGTAATAAACATTAACAAACTTATTCCGATGTTTGCAAATTTCTTCAGGTTTCTGCCACTTGATTTGGAGAAGACAGGCCCCTTGAATACGATTCATAATTCATTTTGGCCAATCACATGCAGCTATAGCATTGTTTCAACAACTGGGAAGTCAGTTTGTGCAGCAAAGTATCATGGAATGAGTAGCCTTGTTTTGCCCCCTGGACAAGGAAGCAAGGAGGAGCTCATTGCTATGTGGATTTCTGCACTGTGTGTTGTTGGCTTGAAGGATTAAAAAAACATACCCAAAATGCAGTTTCTATTGATAAGTACCAGGTGCCTATGTAAGCAGCTCTTGGGGCGAGGAAACCAATTTTATTTTCATGTAATGTGTGTAGTAATAATAATACATTTGTTAGATTAGAAAAAGGGAAACACAGGGAAACTTCCGTATATGTCCAGGGCCTTAAAGAGATCTGATAAGGAGGCTGTTCTATTTTTTTTTTTTTTAACCATTCTAGGTTTAGCTGCAATAACCACTACAGGGAAGGAGGCAGATAATCAGTGTTATAAGGGACAACAGATAAGGTCTCCTGATAAGACAGTCCCAAGTGCAGATTTTCTCCTTCCCCCAGATGCATGATATGGTGTGGTGAACAACATGCCTGCTGAAGTCTATAACACTATATTTTTTCTGATTGATAATTAAAGACAAATTAAACCATATTGTATGTATGTACATTACAGCGGCCCTTCAAACATTTGTTGATTTCAGTTGCATGAAAACCAAATAAAGTCTAAAAACATTTTGTAAGCAAAGGCAATTTTTTTGACAATCTTAGAACCTCCCTTTTGACAATCACAAGGACTGTTTATGCTGTGGAAGTTGTAGCTAGGCACAGTAATGATAAAATACAACTGTAGATAGTCATGAAAATGTATAGCATTTGATATATGTATTGCTTTGTGCAAACTGAGCAATAGAACAGACATGGTGGCCTTATGACTGCAAAGAGTAAACACCCACTTGTAGCATGTACAGGGGCATAGGAACTGGGGGGTCGGTGGGGGACAAATCCCCCCAGATTAAATAAATAGGGGACACAAAAAATAACAAAATTAAACTTAATAATGCATTACCAGATTTGGAGCCATTGAGCAGTATGTCTTTCCCATGAAAGCTTGGACTCATAATTTGTATATATATATATTTATTTGTTGTTTTTATTATAATTATATTAGGGGGTGCCAGGGGCATTGAGAATGCGCCCCCCCCGAACATTGCACCAGGTGCACCAGTGGTAGATCTGCCCCTGCTTTCTGTCCTGGGAGTGGAGTTGAATTATCCCCCCCAGATTTTGTGAGGCTCCATAGCGTGTGGTGGGAGTTTGGCAAGAATTTTTCCCCTTGCCCAATTTCTTGTTTGTATTTTGTTTATATATACATTTGAACAATGTGTATTGCAGTATATAATGATAACTTTTTTAGTGGAAATACATTTCATTAATAGGGATTTATAATATGAAGTAATACCTTATTTATTATGTATTGCTTCAGACTTGATAAAGGGGGGGGTCAAACCTCCCAAATGCTCATCACTATAAAACATTTGTCAAAAAAAGGTATCGCTATATACTACAATACTAATGATTCATCCAGATTACTGGACATTCATATCTAGTTAAAACTTTATATCGATCTATCTACAAATTAGAACTAAATCTGTAAAAAATCAACACACTTTTAACCTTCTAAAACCCATAGTTATTTTGCATAGTTACTTCTGTAAACTGCTATTAAAACTGCACAGTCCAGCATTCTCCATAAAATGGCAACAGTAAGGGATTTCACTTTATGGCATTACGCACAAAATTACAGATTTTATGGTACTGAAAACCAGTGTTTTCTTTTACCTTGAATTTGCTTAATCAATGCTTTTCACTCCCAAAATAGTTTTTCATGATTAATATATTTTGTTAAGGATTAAAAAAGAAAGCTTATGAATTTGTTTTAAAACCTCAGACTCTGCATCCCCTTTTCTTGATCTGAGTAATATATAAAACAGTGCTGGTTGTCTCAGATATTTTCTTTTTAAGTTCTTTTGAATCCAGGACTCTTGTCTCTATATTTATCTTTTGTAAAGTATAAAAATGTTATGGTAAAAATATTTAATACCATTTTAATAAATAAAATACTAATTGCAAATACACTATTTTAATTATTGTCAATATTCACAGGGCCACTGAGGTACTGTATGTGATATTATAAAATCAGGTATTTCAGCCAAGTTGCTTCCTCATCAGTTCTAATAACAAAATCTCCTACTGAATTCTCATTTCCAGTGCAAAACTTTGCCATGGGGGCATTTTAGGGACATTTACTATGGAAAAACTACCAAGTATTTGTCTCATCTAAACCCACAGGGAAGCATATATATAACAATGTATGCTGATCTAAAATATGGCGAAGAAACTATGCAATAATTATAACTATTTTTATAATTGTATATTGAAATTGTAACTACAAAAAAAGTTTAATGTTACATATTATTCTCTATTTACCAGCTGATTTCTATTTTAATATGAGCTGCAAGGTACAAATAGTAATACAATAAAACCATTAAAATAGAAATCAGCTGGAAACATAATACAATAAAATTCATTAGCATAACCTTTGTGATACAACTTACCATGAACATACAGTACATTTCTACTACACCAATGAAATATATTTGTGTGTAGATATTAAAATGTATTGCTAATCATTAAAATGAAATAATCTTTGTTAATATTGTGAAGAGTTCTGTCGTGAAGAGCTGTGATAGGCTGCTTTAGATAACAGCCTTTCACTGAACATATATGAATCTTTCTCAATACTACCATATTTATGGACTTTGTACATTTGAATCCCAAAGGGTTTATATTCAATTAACTATGACTGATCTGGAGTTTGTGCGCAGTAGCTCTGAATTGGCTTGATCATACTTTGTTCCACGTCTCCATTCTACAGCATGTTTGAAATAAAGTACTGTAGTCATTAATTGCTCTGGATTTCTTTTTCTACATTATTTTCTTTTTCTTCAAGTTTCTCAGTTTTATATTTCTTTAAATCAGGAATAGAAGAATCTGCACCAGGCAGCTTTTGTACAAATCTCTGCAAAAAGACGCATGTCGTTGCTAATGTAAGGTGACTTTTCTAGTTTAATGCCTCACCTCAGAAGAGATGCCAAGACGTGACAAAATGTGCCAATGTGTTTGGTCTCCTTGTGACTGATTTTCAACTATAAATTCTCAGTAATGTTTCATCCATGGAAATGTAATCTATCATTATCAGTTAATGGCGTTTGCTAAGTTCTAACCTTACAATTTAGTTGCATTTGACACCAGACATTTTAAATATAAAATTCTTAGATTATACGTAATTTGAATTCGCTATACTTTAAAAAACATTTAAAACTGAACTGACTGTACTTTTCAGCATAGACAAACCAATTTATGAATGGTTGACTTACTTTATATGTTGATATAACAAAGATTTGGAGAGCTGAGTCTTACAGGGTGTTTTAAAAAATAAGAACATTGTGGCATGAATGATAGTTGTATACAGTACCTTGCAAAAGTATTCACCCCCCTTGACTATTTACCTATTTTGTTACATTACAGCCTTAAATTTAATGTTTTGTTAATCTGAATGTTATGTGATGGAAGTTGGTGAAGTGAAATGAGAAAAATATATACATAAAACTATTTTTTTAGAAATAGAAAACAGAAAATTGGCATGTGTGTATGTATTCACCCCCTTTGTTATTTTTGTCCATAAAAAGCTCTGGTGCAACCAATTACCTTCAGAAATCACATAATTAGCAAGAGGCACCACTAACCAAACACTGCCATGAAGACCAAGGAGCTCTCAAGTAAGGGACAATGTTGTTGAGAAGTACAAGTTAGGTTATAAAAAAAATATCCAAATCTTTGATGATCCCCAGGAGCACCATCAAATCTGTCATAACCAAATGGAAAGAACATGGCACAACAGCAAACCAGCCAAGAGACATCCGCCCACAAAAAACTCAGGGACCGGGCAAGGAGGACATTAATCAGAGAGGCAGCACAGAGACCTAAGGTAACCCTGGAGGAGCTGCAGCGTTCCACAGCAGAGACTGGAGTATCTGTACATAGGACGACAATAAGCCGTACGCTCCATAGAGTTGGGCTTTATGGCAGAGTGGCCAGAAGAAAGCCATTACTTTCTGCAAAAAACAAAATGGCATGTTCTGAGTTTGTGAAAAGGCATGTGGGAGACTCCCAAAATGTATGGAAGAAGGTGCTCTAGTCTAAAATGTACCTGTTTGGCCATCAAAGAAAACGCTATGTCTGGCGCAAACCGAAGACATCACATCACCCAAAGAACACCACCATGTTTTTCAGTAGCCGGGACTGGGAAACTGGTCAGAGTTGAGGGAAAGATGGAGGGTGCTAAATACAGGGATATTCTTGAGCAAAACCTGTACCACTCTGTGTGTGATTTGAGGCTAGGATGGAGGTTCACCTTCCAGTAGGACAATGACCCCAAACACACTGCTAAAGCAACACTTGAGTGGTGTATGGAGAAACATGTAAATGTGTTGGAATGGCCTAGTCAAAGCCCAGATCTCAATCCAATAGAGAATCTGTGGTCAGACTTAAAGATTGCTGTTCACAAGCGCAAACCATTCAACTTGAAGGAGCTGGAGCAGTTTTGCAAGGAGGAATGGGCAAAAATCCCAGAGGTAAGATGTGGCAAGCTCATAGAGACTTATCCAAAGCGACGTGGAGCTGTGATTGCCGCAAAAGGTGTCTCTACAAAGTATTGACTTTAGGGGGGTGAATAGTTATGCACATTGACTTTTTCTGCTATTTTGTCCTATTTGTAGTTTGCTTCACAATAAATATAAAAAAAAACATCTTCAAAGTTGTGGGCATGTTCTTTAAATTAAATGATGCAAATCCTCAAACAATCCATGTTAATTCCAGGTTGTGAGGCAACAAAAAACAAAAAAATAAAAAAAAATAAGAATAGTGATCTCAAATTATGCCTGGGGGGGCGGTGGCAGAGTACTCCATCTACAGCGCGCTGGGAGGTAAACTCACACATCCTCCCAGTCAGGAGGCACTCCACCGGGATACAGGAGGGCACCAGTGCCCGGAACGTCAGCGAAGCCTCACCCGCCAGCCACTGCTTCCTGTATTATAATAGCCAGATTGGCCAATGCAGACAGCAAGTTGATGAGGAGGTCCCTGGCTTTGTTGCCCCAACACATTGGGACACCTGGCACAGTATATTTAATAGACTTGCTATGGATTGGCCCTTTTATAGAGCCAATCCATAGTTTCTCATATCCCCACCTGGTGGTGAGGAGGGATATGTCCAGTTAAAAAGTAAAGGTTAGACTGTAAAACAAAATTAAATTAGGAGGGTGAGCTGAAATGAAACCAGGGGGGATACCGAGAGGGGTACACCATCTACAGCCCATTGGAGACAAACTCATCCATTCCCCCAGTGGACAAAACCAGGTGATACTCTGCCCGGTTACAGGAGCGCTCCAGTGCCCGGAACATGGCCTCAGGGGACAAAGGAACCCCCTCTGTCAAACACTGCTTCCTGGACAGGAGCAGGTTGATGAGGAGGTCCCTGGCCTTGTTGCCCCAAGACATTGGGACACTTGACACAGTATTTTAGGTGAAGTCTCACATGGGATCTGTAGAGTAGAATTCCTCTTCCTATACAACCATGCCTGATGCAATTATAGAAATATATCAGGGGTAATACAAAATGGATCCTATATTATTTTTAGAAGCCAGTGATAAATAATTGTGTATATAAAAATATACAAAGACTGACCAAACAGCTGACTCTATGACTGTAAATGGCAGGGATAGAATTTGCAACAGTTAATTGTCCAATTTCAGTAATCTTAAATGATAAAAAAAAAGTGTTCTATATTTTAGGGTTCTAACTTAAACTATGGCATAATTAGAAAGGATTATTCTTCATCTTCTACTGGGAGAAACTAGATTGAGACTGTGCTTTACTTTCCAGTAGAGAAAGATAAGTATTATAAGGCTTGTGTCATCAGCGTGGAGCTGTGTTAGATGCATTTGAGATTTCATTATGATAGAACATTGCCACAGAGTTGCAAAAATGAAGTGAGCAGGAGGAGATGATGGTTTCACATTTCTCGTACGGGAAAGGTCATGGGGATTTGGTGTCCTAGCTCCAAGTTACCCTTTGGGACATCTTATTCAAGTTGGGGAGATCCCTCCCAAACATTTTCAATCCATCTCAGCATGGTTTAAAAGGAGAGCCCTGCACTGCCTGAACTATTTTCCTGGTCAAGCTATGTGATGTTTATATTAGCTCTTTTCATTGCTGGCGACCTTGCTAAAGGATAAACTCACTCTCTGGATTATTGACTTCAGTAACAAATTATTGTTAAACCATTGATGTAATAATGTCATTTCTTTGAGCCCAGAATTTTTAAATCCTTACTCATTTGGTTCACTGGTCCTTGACACACTTGGGATTATTTTCCATTGATGTGCACACACAAACAAATTACCCAGCATTTCATTCTATAAACTAACATTTTTTTAACAGTTTTCTAATACCGTCTTAAAAGTAATTACATGTTACCTCCACCGAACCATATCTATCTACAGTATAGTGGACGCTAGCTTTAACAGTGAATGGCTGATTACTTATACCCACAAAGAAAATCTAGCAAGTGCAAAAATGAAACATATTCTAAATCTGGCTTCACAGTGGTTTAGTTTAGAATTATGATTTTAAGTTCTTTACTTATTTGTAACTATAGGTCACTACAGATGGCGAAAGCTCTATAAACAATAATTCATGTGACCATTATGATATTCTAAGCTACCCCCTAATTATATTTTGTTATAAAGTTTCTAGAACCAGTTCTAAAAAAAAACAAAAAGGCATTGAGAAATTTCATTAGCAGGAGGAAAATAAATATATTCCACAAGCCCTCCAGTAATTAGGCACCTAAACAAATATGTGCATTATTTCATCGTTTCTGAGGGTACCGGGGTTGGAAACATATGGGATTTAGCATAAAAAAACATTTTCTTTCAATTGCATTAGTATTTTAATTGTGAGTGTTTGAAATAAAAAGTGTTTGCTTAATTGTATGTGTTTACCGCAACTTGTCGGCATTTTAAGTGTGGAAAGGGTGAACATGAGCGGCTGTGTTAAAGATTACAATGTAATGACAGCATTAGGCAGCTATCTGTGAAAAACAGTTCTGCAAATGTACAATGATTTGAAAACACATAAGGTCTTAATTAAACTATACTTGCTGTTCAACAAAGCTCTTGCCTGCAAAGCAGTTCTTAAAAAAACTCTGAATTTTCTTATATCTTTTTCCCCGTTGAAAATACATATGTCAGAGTTAATTTGAGAATATCGGGGCTATTTATGCAAGTGCTCTGTGTTACCTGAACTAATGCCGCAAACCTTACAGAGTTCACACGCTTTAGACTATCTTGCTAACAGATATATTAGTCCAATGCACAGAGATTGTGCTGGAAAAGCCTATCTGTAATCCCTCTAAGCAGCTGTCCTGTTTCATTTTCAAAGATGATAACAGAAGTATTTATGCTTTATGCATTCCAGGAACTGTCTCCAATACTAGACATTTGGCCTATAGACTTTACCAGAAAAACCTGCAAAAACTGATCACATCATTTGAGCAAATAGCCCAGGGCATGACAGTTAATTACCGTTCTGTTTCAAAACTACAAGAAAGCATTGTGCAGCTAAGCCGGGTAGAGAACGCATATGGAGGCGATGTGGAGGCATTAGATTTTCAAGGTGGTGGTGGGTTTTTTCTTGCCCGTTTTACAAACACTCTAGGGGTTACGCAGCAAGCAGACTGTACATCATCCAAAACTTCAGAGACGCGCCGCTTTGTCATTTGTCATTGGTGTCATCTGCAACAGATTTTATAGCTCATTTTATAAATTAGTTTTTTAACCACACGAGTTTACATAAGCTTGCAACTGATGCTGAGATATTTATTTTCATGTAACACATGGAGAATATTCACAGGAAGAAAGGGTCTAGTGACTCTATATCATTAACACCTGTGTCTGATACTGCGCCTGGATAGTCAATTATAGGCAAGCAACCCCCCTTCAAGAACCACATATTTCACTTTGATTAGATAGGAGGATACTGCAGTAGTTTATATTGTATCTGCATACGTCCCAACCACCACTGGAAGTGGAGTCCCTTTTTAGGAAAAACAAATACAGTTTCCCAAATGCCCCTTTTCTAAAGAGACGTTCCACTTTAAGTGTAAATGATTTGATTCCTGCCAGACCATGCCCTTCTTTTTTGGTTTTATCTCCATGTATTTAAACCAATATTACAGAGGAAGATATAGACAATGGATGTCTCTGTTCTGCAGTATATATGTCTTTGTAGCGCAGTCATCACATTTTAAACATACCGTATTGGTCCGAATATAAGCTGCACCTGTTTTCCGATTTTTGAGCTAGCGAGTGACGGGTACGGCTTATATTTGCGACTGTAAAAAAATCATTGCCGATTTGCAAACTGCTGGTTACGTGTGCGGCTTCTATTCGCGAATGCAAAATTACTGCTGATAAGCGCAATTGCGAGCTAAGAGTGCCGATTTTCGTGCTTTAGACTGTGGTATTGAATAGCGATTTACAGTTTTAGTGATTCTAACATCCTGTAAGGCCTGTAACCTGCAAAAAAAAGCTACAGTGCTAATCAGAAAGCCTGTTTCTTGCAATGGCTGATCACTTTGAGAGTCTTTTTCTCTCCAATTTTACGGGTGCGGCTTATATTTGAGTACTATCTTTTTTCAATTTTTTCCCCTTGAACTTTACGGTGCGGCTTATATGTGGGTGCGGCTTATATTCGGACCAATACGGTATTTTGCTTGAATGTTTCAATTATTTGCTCAAGTTGCTGCCATCTTTATTGAATAGTGATTACACTAGCAAAATATTATTTATGAAATGTTGGGAAGTATGTGCTTCCACTTTCTATAGTGAGTTGGTTTGTAAATTGACTGATGAAGCAGCTGGGAATAGGTAGACGCACATACTCCTGTTTTCTCTAAGCGAGCAGACAAGATGGAGACTTGCATAGGATTGCTTTACACATACATATCATCCATTTTGTTTAAACTGGAAAGTGTAGTTTGATGCAATGGACATGTAGAACCATTTTCCTGCATTGTGTTTAATATTCAATATTATTTTACTGTTAGAATAGCAATTTAGAATTTTACATGCTTAGTAGGAGATTCTCACTGATTTTAATTATAAGTATTATGAACAGCCATTTTGGCTGGTGTAGAATCACAGGCCATATGAAGGCTACATGTGGTCTTCATTAATGATTTGTTCCCAGAATATAATTTGCAACTTTTCTGGTTCTTAGCCAAGGACAGTGATGTAAAATCGAACATCATAAGTGTGCTGTGATTATTCCTCTGTAGATGTGGCTGCAGCCGCAGTGCCACTTACAATGCCACTTGAAATAAATAGCCAAGTAAACAGGAGTGCTTGTGAGCATCTTAACAATATCAGATGGAGCTCTCTAGTCCCTTGGACTGACATGTTACAGATGTCTCCCCAAGGTCCATCAGTAGGAAGCTTGCAGCTTATCATTTTTTTGGGTAGCCTGGTTTGGGAGGACAGAATCTGCTGAATGTAGACTCCATAGGATTATTATTTGTCTGCTCTGGGGTTAGACTCTTAAAATGAAATGTTTTACACAACATCAGAAAGATGAGCTGTGACATTATTCAATCAGAAAACTCATTTCAGCAAAGCTGGGGGACCCTATTATTTCTCCCCAAGAGGTGTGTTATGAACAAAACCTTCTGTCACTACACGCACTTAAAGACAGGCATTTGTGTTCTATTCTCCCATAATAGGTAGAATTCCTTAATTTACATAATAATATCACAGGCATTTTGTATCTCATTATATTTAAATCAAGACCCTGATTACAATAAGTTAATATATTTGTTTTCACATTGATTATGATTACCAGGTGTCGAACATATAGGATTTTGGAAGGTTTGAAAACTCAATTTTCCTTTATTTTCCTTAAAGTGATACCACAATTATCTAAACATCAATTACATGTCTAATAATTTTTAAACGAGTTACTTACCGTATTTAAATGGGGATTCATTTTTTGAAAAATGTTCAAACTTACCTAGTACTTTACTGAAGCTTGAATCAATCTGTTGAGTGCTGGGTGGTATTGTGATTTTCTGAGGCCAGTATGTGGTCCTAAGGAATGGTTTTGGATCTCAGAGAGTCTTTTTGTGCTACTGTGGAATTGATACAGGATTCCACAGTAGTTATTTAACTTACTAGACTTTCATCAGTGATTTTGGAGACCAAAATAAATTAGGTCGCTAAATTAGTTTTGACATACATATTGCAGGTTTACTTTTTTATTTAGATAATTCTGATTTGTTTTGACACAATATGTCTTCTTCTTGGTTACTACTTTACGCCTTGTTGTTTTCTCCTTTACAAATGAAGTAAACATCCTATACACTTTCTATTTAACAATTTTCTGGTGGTCATTCTATTGTAATACAGGCATGGGGCCCTATTCAATTGCAAGCCTGTAATTACCTTAAAACTAAACTTTTGGCTGCGGGTCAACATTTTTCTAAACATGTAGACATATTCAATTGTCACTAACCCATAAGTACATTCTCACAACCTCAACATGCAAACCACGAACCTGTAAGTAGCATTTCAAGGCATGATCAATTAAGCAAGCCCGTAAGTTACATTTTAGACAGAGCCGATAGTAAATGACACTGTCATCATGACGTCAGTAAAACATGAAAGTTTAAACTAAAATTAATTAGTGTTTAGAATTACAATTTGTGATTTGGACTCACAATCCAGCAGTATAGAAATCAATAAAAATCATTAAAGCAACTGTTCTAGTCCATGCGGAGATCGAAATAACATGGAAATAATGCTTAAAAAATATATTTTTTTATTGCAGATTTGTGAGCTTGAATATAGATTTTGCGTCTTTAGCACTGTTAACATTTGCCGAGTTGAAAAATCAATGGAGGAGATAGGGCAGAGTTACGTTTTTGACAACCGCAGTGCTTTTGAGCCTGTAACTCACAATTGGAATGCGCGTAGCAAAATGTATCCAATTGAATATCAGTAACATTTACGGGCTTCATTACAGGCTCAAATAAATTTGATTTGGCCAATTGAATGAGGCCCATGGTATGTTTCAACAAAAATCAGTCCAGTTTGCTGCACTCCTTTAACATAAGACCTTTGCCTGTCACAACTATAAAAGGTGAAAGACAATTAAGTGAAAGACAAAACATTTCATAATTATTAACATATTAATACGATTAAGAGCAAACACTGAAATTACTATTTGAAAAAAGTATACTTTAACAAATGCTGCACATACTGTATATGAAAAATATATTTTCATCAATGCATTTCAAGTATAAACAAAGGATAAAAGAAAAAGGTCTTCAGCTATCTAGAAAAGCATAGTCAAGGCGAATGTAGCTACAAATAAACGTCTAATTGAAATAAATAATGAATGTATAAGCAGTGGGAGGAAGGTGTAATTTTTTTAAATACACATATGATTCACATTAATTAAACATATAAGTAATTCACTTCACCTTTAACACCATTTTCAGAAGTGATTATTTCAAGATGGCGTCTTTATCCATCCAAGTCTCTGTGCTTGATAAGGGCCTGTGGAACGTCACATTTTTGTGAACACATTGATTTCCTTCAATTCCACTGTTGGCAGCTAAAATTTTAGCTATTTCAGTAGCCAGATGGTCCCCAGAGCTAAAAACAAAACAAAAAAAATATGTAGACGTTTTCCAAATAGACTACCAGTTTATTTTCTATAATAACATAATAAGTATAAGCGGAGTTATCTTGAAATGAAAATGATTTTTAGTTTGTATTATCTAGTTTACTATTTTTTTTTATTTAACTATAAACTTTTAATATGTGTATGTATACACGAGTGTGTCTTTCTTTTGTCAAAAAAAGCTTCAAACAAATACATAAAGCTTATGATGGTCAAAGTGCGATAGCAGCTCCCCATTATACAAATTGGATTATCCAAAACTACAATTGTATGACATAATAGTGACTTTTATATATGTATATGTATTGTAAAATTACAATTTCCATCCGTCATACTAAATATAAACGCATGCAAACAACTGTATATTTTAACCAATATATAAACTAAGAGAAGCACATTCCAAATGACAGTTTGAATGTATGCTATCAAGCCCAAACCATATTGTCACCGTGTCTGATCCCTTGCTTTCAGGAAAACATTCCCCAAATAGGAGCATTGTGGTCGCCACAATAATCCTGTTAGTTTAAGTAAATATGGTAAGTGTGTCTGTCCAGTGGTATTTCAATCATGTTGACTGCTCTCCTTCCCATAACCTATCTGCAATGGGTTAGTAGTTTACTTACTAAACAGGTGGCTGACACTTGTTAAAAGGAAGATTGAGTAGTAAATGTGTTCTTAGGGTCAGTCTGAACAATTTTATGACTTCTTGCTGTGAAGTATATTCCTAAGAAGCATGTGGCAATGACATTAACTTTTCTTAAAGGAATAATGGGTTTTTGCTGCTTCAAGTTTGTCAAGTGCTATCTGGATTGTTCAAAACTATGGAAATGCATAAAAAAATAGTTTGTCTGACTTTTTTATAATTGCTTGGTAGATTACAGGGGAAAAATATAGTAGAGAAAGTAAAAGTTTATAAAATTAGATTTGAAAATGAATTTAATAGTCTGGAGTCAAACTAAATTCCTCTATTCCTAATTGGGTCATCAGTGAGGTGGAAGCGAAACAAATCTAAATGGCTTTCATAGCGGCATGTGTAGATATAGGCTAGCTTGTGACCAGACAGTAGTCTTCCTTGACTGTCTCCCAGCCAGAGCTGATAGGTTGGTGGATGCCAAGACACACTATTATAACACAACAAGTTACCAGACAATGAAGAGCAATCTTGTTCCTGTTTAGACACAAACTAGCCTTTATATATAAAAACTGTTCTGAAAGTATTTTAGATCCGAGCCACACCCATCACCATGATAACCTCATAGTTAAGCTGAGTTTGAGATTGAGAACCTGATGTTTGAAAATAACTTTAATATTGAAAATATTGCTTTTAAAGCCATTGAAAATTAATTTGACTATTAATCAATTCCTAATAAATCATCTATATCCTGTTGTGAGGGCATTATAGTGGTCCTTTACTTATGACACTAAACGGTATTATCAACCTTCATGCAAAAAAATGCTTAATTTGGGGGAAAACAGTGCAAAAAGACAATCTGAACTAAATCTTACTATGGGGAGCCTGAATCAGTTTTGCCCAGACAGAAATTCTACAGGATGGGTATAGGTCCACGTTCAAATCTCCAGTCAGTTTCAAAATAAAGCCAAGTAGTTTTGAGGTTTCAGATTCACTATATTAGTAAGTGATGGTCCTAAGACTGTTACAGCAGGACGACATCTAGTTTGTGTTTTTATTGATCCCTAAAGGCACCTATCTCCTATAGAGAAGTTAAAAGGGAACCCCCATATTGTTTTGCACTGAACCCTTCTATTCACCATCTCCGCCACTGGTAATAATGGTGCCAATATTTCCCTTAAACAGCATCCTAAACAGTTGTGTATGCTATTTCACCCTCTTCATAGTATGAAACCATAAAGAAATATGTATTTGTATTGTTCAGATGATTATGTACAATTTAGATAACAAAATTAAAAAAATGTTCGGGCTTTGTAGAAGATTCAAAACTTTATTTACTAGTTCTTCATCTTGAAATTCATATAAAACAGGGCTATAATTTAACCCCAAAATTGCTGGAATATGCATACGAGCTTAGAATGTTGATATTTTATAACGAGGAACTGCTGTGTTTTCCAGTCATGGGAAATTACTGGGAGATACTGCGTCTTTTCAGTAGAAATTCTTAAATCATGCGTGGGTTAGTTACTCATTTGGTATTCAGTGGCAGCTCACCCTCCAAGCACCCAGATAGCAAGGCTGCATTTAGATAAAGTGCCGAACCTCTAAATGAATAGCTTGTCTGAAAGAAAATCATTCTTTTGGCCAGGCTATATGTTTAACAGATTTAGAGGAAATAACAGTAGTTTGCATTTGCAGATCTCTTGTTATTTTCTGCGGCGTGCATTAAAATAACAGTGTTATTACAGCGAAAAGAAGTATTAGGACAGAGTGGGTGCAGCGCCATAATTAGGGGTCAAGCAGCTTGATTCAAGTTTAGCCTTTATTTGCAAATGCTTGTTACTCTAAACCATAAATAGTATTGTGCTAAAGCCTGGCCGATCACATGTTACGCTCAAGGTATTTTAAGACTTAGAATTGAGGTAATCTTTGTGAGTTATACTTTATTCCGCACTTAGAACTACAACACGGGGCCCACGCATCACAGCTATGTCTCTCACATAGTGATACTGAAACATGCACATAAGGATGAGATATATAAGCAGCACTTTTTATATCAAATATATAACTCACATATATAGTTGTCAGTGTTGGGAATGCTTATGATGTTGGTCACACTTTGCAAGCCTTGCAAAGCAAGGCAAGCAGTTGAGGCATGCAGGACATAGGCGGCGAGCAGTTTCACGCAACTGCGAGGGTCTCAACTGCGAGCCAAGCGTGTAACTCTAAAACTACGAAAAACGAACAAAATAATTTAACAAAAATAATAACACACAAGGGGAGAGCCAGGGAGCCTGGGAGTGAGGTTGCAAAGCGAATTTGAGCCATATTTGGGGGGTTTCGTCAATACAAAATCTGCTAATGGTGGCCGAAAAACGTAAAAAATCTGAAACTGGATGAAAACGAGGCTGAGCAAAGCCAGGCACGCGGGACTTAGAAAATACACGACCGCAAAGATAAAACCAACAGCAATCAGCGTGTAACATACAAACATTCAGCAGACACACAGAGGAGAAACACACAGGAAGGGACAGGGGGGAGATGGTGCAAAGAGACACATGGCATTCCCAAGCACAAAACTTGCAGGTTAACGAAACCTGCAATGAGCGTCCCTTACAGTAGGCGGGAGGAAAGGGCTGCAATGTTCGCCGAAGGCGCTCAATGAGAGCCCCACAATGAGCGCCAAAGACTCTCAATGTAGGGCTTGCGGTGAGTGCCGTAGGTGATCAGTGCAAAGCAGGAAAGTTGAAGTAGACAGGGGAGAGGCTTCCAATGAGCGCAGAAGGTGTTCAGAGGAGAAAAAAGCCTCACATTGTGTGACAAACATCATTGCCTGCCTTACAATTTTAATCCTGTCATTTTTGATGGTCAATATCCTAGTAAAAAATATTTCTGTGCCACTGGTGGACCTTTATTATGGTATAAAAATCTGTATGTAACCTTTTATATTAAATAGACAATCTATGTCAAACATCAGAGCAAGATAGCAACTACATCTCTTAAAATATGAGTAGTAATAGGTGGGCCAAGGTCATTTATTTTGTTTCTCTTGAACCCTCAATAACCTTTGATAAACTATGGGCCATATTAAATTCGAAGCACGCAACTTGATCGCAGACGGCCGAATGTCTGCTGGTGTGTTGTTGGTATTCAATTGCTCAAGGGCGCAAGTTACTGGCCCAAAGCCAAAACTGTAAACCATGCACTGGTTCGGAGCAGTTGATGGCGGATGTGAAAACATTTGTAGGCTTGGGGAAATTGAGCAATTGAATAGCGATTTGCAATTTTAGCCTTGCTAAAGTGAGAGATCAAAGGCTTATGGAGACTGTAAGTTACGAGTTTAACCATCGCCATTTTTTCAAGGCCATAACACGGAAGCCGATCGGAGCCCTCAAAAATACGCCAATTGAATAGCGCGTAAGTCAGCAAAACCTCGCTTACGGGCTACCGGATCTCCCGAAACCTCAATTGAATGTGGCTCTATATGTTCCTCTCTCTGGGTTCCTCATGCAAATGTGATTTGGCCAATTGAACAGGGCTCTATATAAGCACATGGCATATTTTTTTTACAAAAGTTTTTAGTTAGTGAAGACCTTGCTTTTGTATAGAAATTCACTAACTAAAAACATCTGTTAAAAAAAAATGCTATGTGCTTAGATAGAGCCTTCTTATTCAATTGGCCAAATCGTATTTGAATGAGGCCCTTGGTCTACTACAATATGTAAGCTTCCTTCATGTGCCCTTTTGAATGTCATTTTCTTAAAATATTTTAATTATTTTCCATAAAAATGGATATATTCCAAATTGTTACTTCATTTGGACCTTTGTGAAAATAATTGACTATCTTATCCTGACTTAAATTATAATAGTTAATAATACAGAGAAATAGCATTTGGCTTAATAATAGTATAACTTTCTTGTACTCTCTTAAAAGGGAGAGTAATATCTGCATATAAATTGAGGTACTATAAAAGATCATATTGTAAGTGTAAGATTTATGTGAAGTTTAGAGGATCTTGCCTATATTGTATTTTATTGCTTTGGATAATTTACATTTTAGTGAAGGTAGTTGATATGAATTGAAAAGAACACAGAAGAGATTAAAGAGCCGTCCTCTCTAATTGGCATTTTACCTATTTTTTCCATTGGAGCAATATTGAAAAAGCATAGAAATGATCCAAAACATTATATTTATTACTCTGCTATACTTTATACCTCCACGAAACCGTGGCTGCAACTGTAAGTGTGGCTTTTGTGTAACTTTGAAAACCAGATTGCATTTTTCTTAATAATATTTTACAATAATGTGTATATTGTACTCTCAAACTTAAGTAGCATAAGGCACCAAGGTGAGTGGACCTTCCTAGAAGGTGATGTACAGTATTTTGTCTCATTTATAAGCGTATTTTCACGGTAACTACTTGCAGCTTTTGAAAATTACTTTTAGAAAATTAGAAAGAAGCCACCTCATATTATAGAAAAGTCATAGTATACATCTTGATTCATACCAATTGTATAGTTTATTCCATATTTCAAATAAATATAAACCTACCTATTTTACATTTTATGTTATATGGGATTATATGGGATTCCAGGGATATTTTATCAATGCATTAGCAGTATTATATAAAGACCACAAAACTTTTATAAAACTTCAGGGACCATCCTCATATGTAATTCAAATACAAAGGGAAACACACCAAGGCTGTTCCCTATCTCCAGCTTTATTTGCCATCATAATTGAACCATTGGCAGCAAGAATAAGAAATAATATTGATATTAGCATTAGTAAAATAAATCAAGTAAAGTATAAGATCAGTATATTTGCTGATGATATTATCTTTATGATCACTAAACTGCTTTCTATATATCCTAATCTATTTGCATTACAGAATAGCTTTTCCGCACTTTTAGCCACATAAAATTCCCTGTTTAAGACCGTAGCCCGTAAGGTAGCCCGCAAGACTTACTGCTAATAAATTGGCCCCATAAAGCAGGCCGCTGCCGATCTGCAGCTTATGAGCGAAAAAAGCCTACGGGACGTGGAGCGTTGAACTTCGAGGCCGCAAATCCTTTGTTCTGTCAAGCCTGTAACTGTTACGTTTTCAATCATGCTATTAAAATGCAAATTCACTGGCTTTCAAGCCTGTAACCCGCAAATGGAGCCAAAAGGCCAATGAGTACTAGAGAGGACCTGCTAGTGGGTTAATGTCCTATCCGTAGCACTGTAAATGCAAATATACACACACTACTATACTTAAAAGGGAATGTGATGTTAGGTATTGGAATAAATAGCACAACATTCTGAAGCTCTCAAATCGGCAATATAAAATAATTTTTTCAATGTTTAAATTCCTTGTTGTATTGATCCCGGCAATCAATGTGTTAGTACATATAAGGGAACTCGAATAGACTAGAATATCATATTTACGGCTTTAATAATATAGCATTATTTCTGGAATGTGGGTCCAATTGTAACTCGTAATTGAAACCCGTAAGACTTTGAAATCCCACCTCCATTTTTCAGTGACGTAATTATGACAATCTCTGTTGCCATTGGTTCAATCGAAACCCGTTACTGGTTTGACTAATTGATCACGGTTACGGCCGTGCATCCAACGTTCAACAAATGGCTTACGTGTTTGCGTCTCAAGCCCGTAACTCGCAGCATGTTCTAATTTAATAGCTCTGTAACTAAAATTTCGAGCCTGCAGCCGTTGCAGGTCTAACATTGCACTTGAAGTTTAATGTGGCTATTTGTCGGCCTTGGGATTAATTCAGATAAATCTGTTGCATTAAATTTAGGTCTTCCACTACAATTGGTAAAATGATTACAACTTAAATACAATTTATAATGGCATAACAGTCATACAGTCATATACTGTATTTGGGGGTTCATATTCTACTAGACTCAATATAGTTTATAAAACGAATTATCCCCTGTTACTCTCCCAACTTATCAAAAACCTACATCACTGGTATACACTTAAACTTCCTCTTCTTTTACTTTTTGCAGCAGTCTAAAAGGTCCCTTCTTCCTAAAATACTATATTTATTTAGATCTCTGCCAACTACAGTACCACAAGCAGACATCTCAGACATCTCCCGACTACAAAATGAGATATTTGCTTTTATATGGAGCCATACACATCTGAGAGCCAATAAACCCAAAATGTACACTAACAGAACATCCAGTGGTTTTCTGTTCCTAATTTACACACTTACTTTATAGCATCTGAAATGCAATAATTAATGCTTTGGCATATCACTCATATCCCTTCTTGTTGGGTGGATATTTAAAATTCACTCCATCCTATATTAACTACAATAATTTTATCAAAAAAAGTAAGCTATTCCTTGGGCCTTTGATACAGATATCAAATTAAATGTAAACTCATATCCCTGTGTTCTTCTCTTGCTTCTCTGTACAATAATCCTTATTTTTTTGTTGTTTCTATAATCCTAATGCTACAGGTAGCATTAGTCTTATTTACGGTCTCGGAAACCAGTCTGTTTGTTCTTCCTTTATCAGAAGAAGGCTGGAAAAAAAAAAGTACAATGGTAAGTGATGAGGATTGGTCTAAGGCCTTGAATTCTATTGGGCATTGCAATAGTAATGACATGATACTGTAAACTAACTTGAAGGTTTTGAATAGTTTGTATCTTGTTCCGAATACCATCATAGAATGTATCCCACCCATCCAATATAATAGATGTATAATAGATTGCCTATATTTAGGCACCCAACTTCATGTTTGATGGTCTTGCCCAGCAGTCAAATTGATCTGGGGCAAATTAGAACATATTTAGCCACATTAAATTTCAAGTCTGTAAGTACAACGTGAGACCCGCAATGGCTGCGGGCTTGAAATGTTGTTGAGTTGCAGAGTTATTAAATTAGAGCAGGATGCGAGCTACGGGCTTGTGACTCAAACCTGTAAACCATCTGTCGAACGTTGGATGCGCGGCCGTGATCCTAATCAATTAGTCAAACCCGTAGTTACGGGTTTAGATGGAGCCAATGGCAACAGAGATCGTCAGAATTACGTCACTGAAAAATGGAGGTGGGATTTCAATTACAAGTTATGATCAGACCCTCATTCCAGAAATAATGCAATATTGATAAAGCCGTAAATATGATATTCTATTAAATGCGAGTTCCATTATATATATTAACACACTGATTGCCGGGATCATAAACATGAAAAAAAGTATTTAATATTGCAGATTTGCAAGCTTGAGAATGTTGTGCTGTTAATTCTAATACCTAACATCACTTTCCCTTTTTATTATATGTACAGTAGTGTGTGTATATTTGCACTTACAGGCTGACTTGAACGCCAGTGAATTTGTTGCAATTTAATAGCGAAATTAGAACGTATCGGTGAAGAAACAAAAGATTTGCAGGCACGAATTCCACAACCACGTCCCGTAGGGTTTTTTCGCACATAACTCCCAGATCGTCAGCGGGTTGCTTTACGGGGCCAATTTAATAGCCGCAAGTCTTGCGGGCTACAATACGGCTGCGGTTTTCCATGTTGAGGGAATCAAATGTGGCTAATTGTTACTAATATATATGGCATACAGCTTACTTTTACACCACAACTCTGATGGGTATACTTCCCTAGAAATCCCTGAAAACGGAAAGTAAAAAATTATTATTTACCATATTTGGGGCACTCAAACTATATGCTGCTTCCAGAAGAAAAAAAAATAAACATATCTTGGTCTCCAATAATCAAAATAGCTTATTTTGAAAAATTAACTTATACATTTAAAGGCCATTTATTAGACTTCTTATATTAAGATTTAAACAACTTTGTTTTGTTTAAGCAATTTGTATTTACAAACGAGTGTATTGTATACTTATTTATGCTGTAACATTTTTCTTTACATATTTTTTTTCATTTGATTGTACAATCTAATATTGTCTCATTCAATAAAAGATAAATTATAAAAAAAATACTTGTGCAAACAGCAGCAAAATTTTACTTGGCAATCTAATTTAAAAATATAATTTACCTCATCAATGACTGCTGTTGTACCCCTCTTTATCTCCATCATTGTCTTACTAAAAACAAACATTTTCATCTGAGATAACATTAATTAGGCAGATTTGGTAACCTGGAACATGCTCATTTTGAAGATACGGGGGGGTTATGGGATTGTAAATATAGCCCCCTTATCTTGCAGAGCATGATCCATGTTACCCACTCTGCCTAAGTAATTACATTTCTTTGATAAAGACATAAACCAGTGTTTGCGGCAGTCACAGGTCGAAGTCGCTTTGGATAAGTCTCTATGAGCTTGCCACATCTTACCACTCAAGTGTTGCTTTAGCAGTGTGTTTGGGGTGATTGCCGTGCTGGAAGATGAACCTCCGTTCTAGCCTCAAATCACTCACAGAGTGGTTCATGTTTTGCTCAAGAATATCCCTCTATTTAGCACCATCCATCTTTCCATCAACTCTGACCAGTTTCCCGGATGATGTTCTTTGGGTGATGTGATGTGTTGGGATTACGCCAGACATAGCGTTTTCTTTGATGGCCAAAAAGTTCAATTTTATTCTCATCAGACCAGAGCACCTTCCTCCATACATTTTGGGAGTCTCCCACATGCCTTTTCGCAAACTGCCATTTTGTTTTTTGTTGAAAGTAATGGCTTTCTTCTGGCCATTCTGCCATAAAGCCCAACTCTATGGAGCGTACGGCTTATTGTCTTCCTATGTACAGATACTCCAGTCTCTGCTGTGGAACTCTGCAACTCCTCCAGGGTTACCTTAGGTCTCTGTGCTGCCTCTCTGATTAATGCCCTACTTGCCCGGTCTGTGAGTCTTCTCTTAGCAGGTTTGCTGTGGTTCCATGTTCTTTCCATTTGGTTATGATAGATTTGATGGTGCTCCTGAGGATCATCAAAGATTTGGATATTTTTTTATAACCTAACCCTGACTTGTACTTCTCAACAAAATTGTCCCTTACTTGTTTGGAGAGTTCCTTGGTCTTCATGGCAGTGTTTGGTTAGTGGTGCCTCTTGCTTAGTTGTGGCAGCCTCTGGGGCCTTTCAAAAAAGGTATGTATATGTAATGACAGATCATGTGACACTTAGATTGCACACAGGTGGACATCATTTCACTAATTATGTGACTTCTGAAGGTAATTGGTTGCACCAGAGCTTTTTATGGGCTTCATAACAAAGGGGGTGAATACATACGCACATGCCGATTTTCTGTTTTCTATTTCTAAAAAATAGTTTTATGTATATATTTTTCTCATTTCACTTCACCAATTTAGACTATTGTGTTCTCATCCATCACATAAAATTCAGATTAACAAAACATTGAACTTAAGGCTGTAATGTAACAAAAACATGTAAAAAGTCAAGGGGGGTGAATACTTTTGCAAGGCACTGTATATGTGTGTATATATATATATATATACTAGCGACTTGCCCGTCAAAAAATGACGGTCAATAAAATTTGAAGCCATGGGAATGCTGTTTGAGACATAATTGAAACCGTTTTGTACTGTGAGGACCTTCGGCGCGCATTGCCCTCATCGCATGCCTCGCAAGGAGTGCCTTTGGCGCTCATTGCGAGCCTCTCATGTTGTGTACTTTTGGTCCTGTGAGAGAAATATATATTTCTATGTATATGTAGTAAAGTAATAATTAATGATTTCTTAAATCAATTAATATACTTTAATTATTTATAATTGATATATGCAGCGAGCATTAGGCTGAAGAGCTAACAATCTGTTTGTATTTTGCGTCTGCCTAGAATATACATTGTGAGTGTTGGTGCCCTGCTTCTAAAGTGTAATGAATGTTCCAAGTGTGCATTCTAAATTAGCTGCGTGCGCGAGGTAAAGCCATTGGTTTATTGTGTAAAGCGGCATTGTATAGTTGTTATGTTATTAATGTGGTACACGTTTCGTGAGCATTTTCCTGCTTTTCTAATAGTGTATGTTGTAGGTCGTAGTGTAAAGTGCTAGGCTGTTTGAAGTGTTTTGTGTGGTCCTGGGTCGTGCAGCCTCGTTTTCATTTTTTTCTGCGCCCATTTTGTTCCTTGCTTAGGCGATTTTCGTGTGGTGAAAATCGTCTAAATCGAGTTAAATTCGCGTTCCACCTCACTCACAGACGTCCTGTATGTTGCCCCATGCTGTCTGTGATGTTTTGGGATTTTTGGGGGGTGTATTTATTGTGTTTTTCGGGTTTTTGGTCCGGCGCTAACCTCATAATTTTTTTTTGTAAGTCCCGCGTCACATATTTTTTTTTTCTAAGTCCCGCGTCTCATATTTTTTTTTTCTAAGTCCCGCTAAGTGCTCCGAGTTTAACGGCTTCTGCGCTCATTGCCTAAGTGTTCCGAGTTAAGTCGTACGCAACACGCAAAGTGTGACGACGTCTCGTAGTTAGACAATTATAATATGTGATATACCCAAAGAACAGATAGACTGTTGGTTTGATTCATGTTCTGTAATTCTGCCTCTGCGTGACTTTGTATAAAGCTTAGTTCCACATCTACCATCGAGTGATTGTGAATTGTTTTTTTTAATACATTTTTATTTTATGGTTTATGAGAAAAAACATCCCAATGAGATGTGAAGGTGACAATAAGCTCAATTCCAATGATAGCTGTGAACAATATTGCCAAAATTCCAAAATCCAAATATTATTCTGTGTGGATCAGTAGTTTATTACATTTGAATGGATTTACTGTTATAGAAATTAATAGTGCCCAAATGATGAACAATGATTTCGCACTCTTGTCTCTTGTTTGCACCATTGTCATACCCAAGACTACGAAAACAGACAGTAGATACTGCAAGTAGCTCATGATTAGATAAACCTGACAGTCTCACACATATGGCTTTAAGTGTTACTGTACTTTAAACA
This sequence comes from Discoglossus pictus, assembly GCA_027410445.1. NCBI lineage: Eukaryota > Metazoa > Chordata > Amphibia > Anura > Alytidae > Discoglossus > Discoglossus pictus. Next base: position 101,395,923 of record CM050163.1, on the reverse strand, counting down.
GGCTGCTATGTGATGACTAACTGTGAATAGCATCTCTCAATTTATTCAAATGCTATGAAAATTGGGCTGTTCCTGCAAACAAGATATAATAATAATTAAAAAAAAATATTTCTTCCTTTATATAATTTTGCTGATGGTAACACGCTGTTTATGAATGGACATAAAGAGTCTGTCTATCACTGTAGTGGGGGTTGATCATCCCAGTTTTGGGGTATTTTTACCTCATGGTTTTACCAACCATTATGCCCTCACATTTCTCCTCCAGCATAAAAGCATAGCTTCTATTTTTAGTACTAATTTTATTTTGTATTTATTGTTAATTTTTAAAGCTGCATTTGTTTGTTTATTGTTTTTTTGTTTTAATAAATATGGATAGTTTCTCCTCTATATAGTCTTACAGTGGAACCTTTATTCGTCCGCCCCTATATTCTTTAGCTTTTATATTTTTCTTTTTTTTTTGGCAAGAAAATGCTCCAATATTCATTCAAAAATCCGATATTTGGCCTGAAAAATCTATATCCATCTGATTTAGTCTTCTTCCGTCCCTCAGGAATGGGTTTATTGACGAATATGGTTCCATTGTATAAGCAAACGCTACCCTATTTAGTTCAGCATTTATTAGGGTATATTCAAAAAAATTAGAAGTTTTTCAATTCAATCATGTAAAAGGTAAAGGGACATAGAACACAACTTATTTTTTAAACATTATAAAAGTTACATAGTAATTAAGGTGGAAAAAAAGCCTTTCAACGATATTCAGATCTCCTCTAATTTGCAATATGCGGATTAATTGTTAATTGTTGTTTTAATGAAAGAAAATATTAAGCAAAACCTGTAGAATTCATTGGCTGACAGATGGCAAGCCCAAAGAGCAGTTACAAATCTGGATATGTTTTTGAGCTCTGACAAAAAAGAAAACGCATTCGGACACTTTATCAAATACCCTCAGTCAGCGGCAGCAAATAAAAAAAATCTTCCCAAGTCCCTTTAATATTATCTTATGGAGCATTTTGCTTAAGTTGAAGATCTGTCTTCAAAATTAGTGATTATGCTCCATAGAATAGCAGTGGAGTTTGAGAGTTTGCACATGCCCAAAAAATAAAAAAGCTCTACTATTTCCATATTGACAGAATTAAATGCATAACACAAAAATAAAATATGTGAATATTGTACCAGCTACATCATTTTGTTCGTAAAATATATTATCACATAGAATATGAAACAGTAAACCCCTTAGTCTCATCATAACTACATTTATGGCTCTCGGAATAATTGGAAAATTAGTAAATATTTATATGTTTCGTTAAGCTTTTAGGATGAAAATATTAAAATAACATGTTATTTATTCATGGAACACAGCTAAAAACAGATTATAACAATATCATATTTAATTTTAATCTGCTAGCATGAGAAATTAATTTGAGATGAAACCGCACAAATAGTAATTTAGAAAATATATGATAAATTGATATTACAAAATGGCGAGCCATGCTTTGTTTTTGAGTTTGTGCACTTTACATGACCTCCTGGGCTTTTGAGTTACAGTCTGATATTTGAACAGATCTCTATAATTTGTTTTTGTGCATTGATTACATTTTGCTTTGTAATTTTCCTTGATGAAAACTAAAACTGTACAGTGGAAAAGAAAAAAAAACTATCATTATTTATATATGCACATTGCCTTGCTGGCTTTCAGTCGTACTAATAAAATAGCATATTGTGTGTGTGAAACGGTTATATATTTATTTACATATTAATCTGCAAGATGTCAAAGCAATTTTCAGTGTTTTGAAGACTGCAATGAGTTTTGCTGCCTTGCTTCTCCCTCTTGGATTTTCAACAAACTCTCTGTATCATCTGAAAAGCCTCTAATCAGCAGATGAAAAGGTTTTTGTGTTCTTTTCTTTTTTAAGTAATGGTACTTTGCCTGGCTACTTAAAATCTGAAACTTGCTGAAGATTAAGGTAAAACTTTCTGAGAAACTCACTAAGGCCCATTGCAGATTATCACTCTCCTATCTTTGAACCTGAAAAGGGTTATACAGAAGCAGTCTGATTATCGTCCCTTGTGATGTGACCAAATGGTACATCATTTCCTGAGCCTTAAGGAACCACTGCTATCTCATTCTTTTCTCTATGTTCTGCAGAAACCTGAAAATGGGCAAAATGTTTTTAATTATTTTTAAACTTTGTATGAAACTGTCTTTACTGAACTGTTTTGTTCTGCTGCTTTCTCAAGAGGGCATATCCTGGTAAACTAATGAGCATTTCATTAGTCCCACTGAAAACACTAGGATTTTTAGCTGGTGTATTCCCATTTTACATATAGAAGATTCCTCTAATACAGTTTCTGTTAAATAATTTAAATGCAAAGGCATATATAGGGTTATAAAATAAAGCATGCATTATTACATTATTACTAAAAAAAGAGTGCCTTTTAAGTAAATGACTTAAGTATATATATATATATATATATATATATATATATATATATATATATATATATTTATTTATAAAGATTGTGGTAGTTGTCCAGTAATACAGATAAATAATCAGAGTATTGCAGTATATTGGGACACCTTTTTTATTGGACAAACTTATTCATAATATAACAACAAGCTTTTGAAAGATAACTCTTTATCAAGTCAAAAGCAATATATATATATATATATATACATTTAGAAAAATAAATCAGGCATGAATGGGTTATGCATGCAGAAAGTTACTCAAATATATATATTATTTCATTTATTTATAACGTGCCAACATTTTCCGTAGTGCTATATAGCTAACGCAAATGAGCCACTGCATTTACAGTCTTAAATTAGTTATTTTCAACCTATATACTATCTGTTCATGGTAAAAGAAGCCTTTGCTCAAAATAATTGTCCACCTAACACACACTTCCAAAAGCTAACTAGAAAGTGGGCATCGACCTATCATAGACGATTTCAAATAAATGGTGGCTTAAAGGCATCTGTAGTGAGCTGGGTTATTATATTTTGGCAATTTTTATGGAAAAGGCATAATTTATGTATGCTGCACATTTCCTAAAACATTTTATCTCTATTAATATCTGAAAATCCCTCTAATGATTATGTTGACACCCTCAGGGTGGCTAAACAAGCCCCTAAACCCCACCCAATCAGCAGCCTTAGGGATGCAGTTTTAAATCATTACATACCCTGTGTGCCTTCCTCAGCCAATAGGAGAGGACTGATGTTAGCCCTGATGTCACTGCTTGGGTTTTGCTTCCTGCTGCAGTCTGCTCTCTGTCTGTTCTGCCCATGCCTTTCACCACAGACAAACTACATATTCCAGGCTGCTTTTCAGAACAAACAGGAACCCAAATTTAATTCAGAAGTTTCAGCTAACCTGATTGGCCAAAACAAATTATTTTACATTTTATGCTAATTTAGCCTGGGTTTGGAGGGTGTTAATCCCAACGGTCAGAAATGACAAGATATTTTGCAACTTCAAGGTATGTGTTTACATGTTTATTTGGGGATTTTTTCATGCAAAATCTTTTAGAAACCATGGAATGATGGGCTTTGTCCAGTAGTTAGTCTCATTTGGAAAGGTATCTCACACATCCTCACTAAAAGGTCAAACCAATAAAGTTATCATAGACTTATTGGGTGCTCCAATCAAGAGAAAGTTACGTAGAGCTAGGAAGCTATTTAATCAGTTCTAAAACATTATATGACTACAGTGTGGCAGTCACACCAACTATTTATCAATTATTAAAAGACAAATTAAAAAGAATATGCTTTTTGAAAGTATGACATACTCAATAGATGGCAAATACAAATACCATATCACTAAATGGTCTCCATGGTTGGAATGGCAATATTATGTGAACTTGGTTATAACATAACTACTGTCTAATTTCTGATTCCTCTTTCCCATCTTAGCTATTTTAAAAAGGTTAAAAGGTGGTCCAGTGGTTAGGGTTCGGTGCTTTCACCACTGCAACCTGGGTTTGATTCAAGTCAGGGAACCACTCTGAAGCCGAGCAGGGTTGTGCCTGGTCAGTACTTGGATGGGCTGTATGCTGTGGCCCACTGGAGAAGGAACTGCCATGAATACCAAGCGGATCAGTATGACCATGTACATAAAGACGTCCTGGTGTGTTATGGTCCATAAGGTCACAAAGAGTCGAAAACGACTGAATGCTAAGAAATAAAAATATGTAATTTTACATAGACAGTACAGTCAGTATATGTTCAATTTGCACTGACAATACATGTTGTTTTAAAAACTGTTGTCATTGCTCATGAACCAATGTAATGTTGTTTTGAAGACATGAAAATTAAAAAAATAAAATAAAACCATTTCTTATGATGTCTATCCATTGTGGTAAAACACCAAAAGTACTCCCAACAAAATGGTCATAGCTGTAACAGGATTTGACTGTTGTTGACATATCACATTTGACAATGAATATTAATTTAGCCTCAAAGTGAAGCCAAAGTGTTTTGAACATGTCACCGTCTCCCTCCTTCACAGGAGAACTGGTATACTCAGAATCCCGGCCATCGGTTGTCATTTGCTTTTGCGATCAGGCCCGGCCGAGTCTCTCCATGTTTCTCTATGGGGAGGCTTGATCAGCTCTGACAGCTAGCGTGACAGTCCTACTGACATGGACTTGAATGGTGTGTTTTTGCACAGAGCTACTGAGGTTTCATATAAAGGAGGAAAACTATGTTTGTTCTCGAAACACAGTGTGTCAGCTGTCCTGAAAAATAAGAATGAATGACAGGTTGTACATTAAAAGAGGAGCAGTAAATATAATCTACAAATATTATGTACACATTAGTACAAATGCATATAATCTTAGGTTTGATAGAAAATCCGCCACTGGCAAAATAAATGAATGCGATGGTATATATTTCAAGTGAATGTTTTGTCAAAATCAGTTATTGTAATTTAATGCTGGATGCAAGTGATATTCAAAATATGGGTTCACTTTCTGTATTTGTGTACTGTCTATGTAAGGTTTTTAAAATAGGGAATGAAAAAAGGCCAGAGAGTAATTGTAGTTTGAGACTTTGTTGTTGTATAGTCGTTCAGTCGTGTCTGACTCTCTGTGACCCTATGGACCACAGCACATCAGGCACAGTTCTAGGGTTAGGGTTAGGTAAACTGTTAGGGTTAGGGTGAGGGTTAGTTAAGGCCTGGAGTAATCTTCTAAGGTTATAACTTCTCTAAATATCGTCAGTGCTGCAAAATATCGGCACCGCCATCTAGCAGTTCCTTGCTGCAATTGCGGCTGCCACTGCTGGCGCAGTCATAAATGGAAAGATCCCCGGCACATCTATCTATATGTTTCTGGTTGTGCTTATTCATAAAGTGTCCTTGACAACAATGCTGGAATGGGTTTCCAGTTTCTTTTCCAGTTGACGACGTTTTACCTGACCTCTCTGCTATGACCTGCCCATCTTGGATGACATTACACGGTACATCTAGCTCAAAGCTTCACCAAAGTACGCAAGGTAGCAATCCAGAAGCGGAGATTGAGGCTTTATTTGGGCACAAAAAGCTATATATTAGACGGTTCAAGTGGCCCTTAACAACGGTTAGTCTCCCTGCTTTTAAATTAGATCATCCTGACAGCTGACCACGCTATGTAGATAACAACACATCTTGCATCTCATTATAGGCATAAATATGCTTTGATAAAGCAATGTAGCAGATGTGGTAATGACACATCAGTTTTTATATGGATCATTTGATATGCATCAAGTATGAAAAATACGCCAAAAAAAGATATAAGCTCAAATGGTTAGGTAATTATATCTATGAAAAAAATCCATGCACAATTCTCACAATCTGCAGGACCACTAACGTGTCATATTTATAGTATTCTGTTTTGAAGAACTTGACTGGCTAATAGACAAAATGTGTACACAGATTAAACCAAAGAAATAGCAATTAATTGTTAACTATCATATTCAGTTATGATTTCATGAAAACAGATATGTTGTCTCTGTTCCTAAGAGGAATAGAAACCTGGGAGGAACGGTGGTCTCCATTCAATAAAGTTGAAAGACTTTCACTTTGAATTGCATCTTGACAATAGAACTAATTGGAAGTGCAAGCCCCAGTAGGATAACTCCCATTACCACCAAGGTACAGGCAACCCAGCAGCTCAATAAAGAATCGCCCATGAAACAAGCAGAGCTAAATTTAAGATATTATATACATAGTGGTAGATTGTTACCTTCTTCTTATTAATACACATTACTTACTGCTCCACCATTCATCGAATCTCCTGGTACCTTTAAATGTGTGCAATTACATACATTCCAGCACAGTGTTTCTCAATACAGTTTAAGATAAATTCCACTATAATCTGTCTGTATATAGTTTTAGGCTCTCCTCATCCCTCCTGACCAGCACAGAAGGTCTCAGCGGCTGTACTGTTCCTTTGTTTAGTCATTCAGTTATGTCTGACTCTCTGTGACCCTATGGACCACAGCACATCTTGTGTCTGGCTGTGCTAATCCATAAGATTTTCATGGCAAAGATACTGGAGTGGGTTGCCAGTTCATTCTCCAGTGGACCGCAAGTTGTCTGACCTGCCCATCTTGGGTGACCCTACATGGTATAGCTCATAGCTTCATTGAAGCACTGAAGTCCCTTCACCACAACAAGGAAGCAATCCAGAAGGGGGTATAGTATTAGGCTCTCCTCATCCCTCCTAACCAGCACATAAGGTCTCGGTCCTAGGACCATCTGTTGGGAAGCACTGCAATATTTTGCGTCCATTTCTTGTGAATGTATAATAATACGATAAAAAATATAAATAAAAAATAGGTTACTTTTGCATTCTTGCTTTATTTAATTTGTAATAAACCATTCGAGTTTTAGAAAGCGTATAAATTAAAAAAAAAAATTATTTTAAAGATAATGTGATTAAAAATGAAAGTTTCTGTACATGTTGCCTTTTTAACCCAGTAAACACAAGAGTGCGTGCGGTTCCATCTTTTCCCTGCATGGTGCTGAGGTATTTGTGGCAGGTTAATTTGCCAAGGTAGGGTGCTGCTAAGAGTTAAAGCAGCTGCTCTGTGCCCCTCCTTCTGCCTGGGTGTAAACAGAGGAGCCTCAGCCTATCATGTCTGATTGCTGCTTGGTGCTTGGAGAGAAAGCCAGGCTGTGTAACGTGATACATTATAGACTGGTTCAACTTGCAAGGGCTGAGCTCTGCCCCTCACTCACACATAGACAAGAAGGAGCAGGAGGGAAGGTGCCCTGATCCAGTGTGATATCTGTGCATCCTCTGTGTACCTGGAATGGAAGGAGGCTCTCTCTGTGTCTGAGCACCATTAGCATCTGAAATGAGCTGGCTTTTTAACCCTTGAGGGAGCAAACACAAGAAATCCAGTGAGGTAATAAGATTCTACTTTGTGTGTGTGGCTTATTTTGGTGTGTCTTGGGGTTATGTGCAAATCCTAGGTCAGGTCTTTGTTATAGCATGGGCAGATTTGTGTGCGACTCTGTAAAGCACCTAATGTACAGAAGGTATGGGGTTTGCACAGCATGCCTTTGCATTAAAGCCTATCAATCAGTCTACAAGCAGTGAAAGAATAGGACTGCAGCAGCTGCTGCCCTTTTATTCCTTGTAAGCTTTCCATACACATTGCACTTGTGTTGTTGGATATTCCTGTAGTTATGTATTGTAGTAGATCAGTGCAAGGAGTTGTTAATTCATCAGGTAATGTGGCAGGATGGCTTGGACCGTGAACAAAATATACAATTTATTTTGTGTACATTTCCAATATTTGACAGTATATGCACAACCGTATTTTGCCACCAAGTCATTTCGGGGTCTTTAATATAATCAGACGCGTCAAGATTGTGCAGTTGTAGGTCTGATCTCCTCGCACTGGAGTGGAAATACTTTCTGTAATTGAAAGCAGATTCACGTCTGGAGTTGTGCGAGCCAAGGGTTTTCATTCTTAAAATAAAAACCTTTTGTTCTTGAAACTTTAAAATCGTGTTTGTAGCCCAAGCAGCGAGATGTGATGAACAATTATTTGTCAGATCAATTCTACTTAAATGCTACTTGAGGTACAATAAACCATGTTTTAATGTCTGTGATGCTTAAAATAAAGGAAAATACACCATAAATATATCAATGAGTATGTCTGCATATCATTTTAGTTTCGATCTATTGTGTAAGGAGAAAAAGATGCATAATTTACACTATATATATATATATATATATATATATATATATATATATATATATATATATATATATAAATAAGAATATCTGTATGTATACGTATGCAAATCTAAAACCGCCTATTGCATATTTTATTGTTCTGCTAAACTATGTAAAGGCAGGATATAAACTTCACGCATTATTGTACGTAATTCTTATTGATTTTGTGCCCCCCCATTCATCTGCTCTATATTAACTCTGGTTTCGCCCCTCTGGACATGATTTTAAATATGGTGTGAATCTCTATGCAGGCATTTTAAATTCCTGGTAGAGAGCACTGCTATCAAATCTTGCAGACAAAGACAGAGTGATTCTCCACATGTGTACATAGCTTTGTAGATATGGAACAACAGGGTGATAGTGAAGGACAGGCACTCACAGAAATATTCTGAGCAAAATAATCTGTATCTCATTTAGAAAAGTTCAGATTTTTTTTAATTTTAATTTTTTTTTTAACAAATGTAAAAAACCACACATCTTGCTATGAGGCATGAATTATGCTCCACTGTGAGATGCACACGTACATAATAAGCACTTACACTATTTAGAAACCTTTTTAAGTAATTGTTTTTGTCTGTTAAAAGAAAAGGATTGTATATTTTATTGGCAGACTAATGTTATCCCTTTTTAATAATGCATGGGAGTGTGCAGAGACTTGTGGCAGTGAAGGTGTTAATATTAACCCTATCATTTGATACCGTTTTTATAGACAGAATATATGTTGTCCTATTGTTGAGATGAACGTATATGCTTTTTTGGGCATTTATTGTACAGTATAAAAAAGCATTGCCTATGAAGTCCCGGGCATTTTAACTTTGTGGTTATGCCTTTCCGGAGAGTGAAATTGATTAATGTTTCAGAAAGATGCTGCAGATCTGCAGAATGATTTAGCTCGCCTTGCTAGTAGGATTTTTGTAAGTCTTGGATGGCTGTTCATCTGAAGGTTTGCATTCCTAATGGGGATGTAATGTTAAACAGAAAAAGGGGGGAAAAATCCTCAGTGTATGATTAAAATACCTGCGAACATCTGATATTCTGCACTGAGGTCTTTGACGAAGTGTGACCTGATGTGTATAGTGGTTTATTTTATTTTACAGTATAGAGTGACTCATGAATGAGCAATGCATTTAACGCACTCATACCTATTGGGATCCTCGATGCAACTATTTTCAGTTTAACTATTCTATTCATTGGTTAGGCATGGTTTCTTATTTTAGACAACACAGGCTTTTATTGTGATTTGACTAAACCCATCACTATCCTTGCTAGGCCTGGCATATTGAACCAAGACCGTTGACATTTTTTGATCTTGGGACTCAGTGCTTACCTTCCAGTACTCATGAGGACCACCTTTGAGATACAGAACATGTTGGGCAGGGTGGAACTATATGTACCACAGATAATTTTGAACCTGTTTGAACAGATTACTTTTTAACTGCAGATGAATTACTCGATAATATGTGATTATGAGTAGAGGTACAATTAAACTGATGGGCTCTCCACCGCCATTATTGTGCCTGATGATTGGGTGGGTACAGTCTCAAGGGCCATCTTTGGCCCTAAGACCTACCAAGACTCACTGATTTGCTTTGTTTTATTCAATACTAGTATTTTCTTGGAGCTGTGCAAAAATACCTGCTAGGCTATCCAGTAATTGAGGTCCAAACTACATTGAGAAGGTTGGACACCCACAGAAAGGGTGAGAGCTGACAACTTGTTGCCTGTATGCTTCATTCAGTTACAAAACGGCAGCCTCTCCATCTCACACTGACAGGCTTTTTTAAAACTTGGAAGGTTAAACTTGCAGTTAGCCTGCCAGCAGTGTCCAGCCAAGATTTAATGATCTACCACAGAAGTCTTAGGACAGTGGGGCAGAGATAAAATAGCACTCTGTATAGTAGTTCAACTCAACATGGATTGTGAGATAGATGTGATGTTGTGCAAGAGTAAATTAAAATATAAAATGTAATTATTGTATCGGTTATTAAAATCTTGTTTGCTGTTTTTCCGATCTTTTCGTTGTTTTATGGACGTAAAACTTTCCAGCTTTGAGTTGGTTCTCTCGCCCATATACTGAGATCATCATGATAATGAATGCTTTTTAAATAGATTAAAATGCTTTATTCCAGATATTTGTTCCTTTTTAGAAGGCCCCTTCATAAGTGGGTTGCTAAGTACCTGTCACCAGGGCAAATAACTTAAAATGACCTGAATTAATGCACTTCCAGCGAGGCATTGTTACTGTGTTTTTCAAATGAACTACTAGTCCCTCTGTAGTGGTACTTGAGAGAGAAACCCTATTTTTGCATTATGGTTGTAATTAAAAGGTAGGAATTGTGAGATTCACATTTTAACCCTTCATTACACTGTTTTGCAGCCCCCTCTGGTGGATAGGAAGTTAAAACCTCTAAAAATAAACTGAGAAAGTAACTACTGCAATCTGCCTAGCTCATACACGTAAAGACCTTCTGACAGCTGAGGCATTCATGTATTAAAAATAAAAATCAGCGTGGTGATAATGAAACTCAAAGTGCTTTCAACCCTGTGTCTTGTAAAAGCAAAATGGCCTGTATTTCTTATTATTTTATTTTTTTTCCTCTCTGCAGACATGACAGGTATTGAATGCAGCAGATAAAATCAATTCTGAAGTTCCTTCACAACCTGTATCTTTCTAAAGCACCTTACGCTTATATTTGTGGTGCAATTATTCCTCCTACTTCTGGTCGTAAAACGTACAAATGTAGAAATAGTAACATATGGCTGTTGTTGACGGATTCCTTAATAATTTTGCCCATAATTCTTCCAGCTCTGACTGGCGCACATGTGGCAAGCGTTTAACAGGCTTGTGTGGCTTTGCTGCATAAATGTCACATGTGACTAATGGCAATTAAAAAGACAGCAATCATTTCATTGTGTGACTTTATTTTTTTTTGTTCCTTTTCTCCTCAGTTGTGAAGACTAATGTCTGTATGTTCTGTAAGGGTGCAGATTTCACCCACAAAATGCATGGCTAACGTCATGAAAACCACATGATGATTCACCAATTAAATAGTGCTTGGCTTTTCTTTAATTCCAGTCATGGCTCAGTTTATATAGAATATATTCTATACACATTTCAGTGTGTTGGGTTTATCTGTTCCATTAGGCTTTACAGACCTGTATGAAATATTGAGCATGCTGTAAATTTATATAATATATAGACCTGAAATGGAAACCTTTTTCACAGGATGTGTTGTATACCATGATTAGGAAATTCTATGGCTTCTGACTGGGTTTTATTGGATGTTTATTTTTCTAGCCCTCATATACAGCCTGGGAAAGGTTTACAGTAGTGGTTGACACATTTATATGAAACGTAGGCGCTAGCCAGGTTTGGAAGATCTCAAGGCCAGTACAGTATGCCTAAGCCTAACACTTAATGCCTAATAATACGTCCTAATTAGTTATATCTCTACAAAATGTAAGATCTTGAGGGGGCAAAAAAACATAATTATGGAAACATACATATTGTGTACTTCCACTAGAATGAACTGATGCACAGATTATGTGTATGTGTGTGTGTGTATATATATATATATATATATATATATATATATATATATATATATATATATATATATATATATATATATATATATATATATATATATATATATATATATATATATATATATATAAATAAAAATTACCCACAAACAATACATTGCCGCCAGATGATTTTTTTATTTTATTTTTTTGATCAGCCAAAAACAACAACCTCAGACATTTACTAATGCTGTAGAAGCACATTCCTCTGTGTATAAAAGTTGCCAGAAAAGAGGGAAGGCAGCCATGAGTTGAAAAGGCTCCTCAGAGAGACCATAGAAACAACTTTTGTTCTCTATGACACTGTTGATTTGTTCAATTTGTACATTATGAGAATAAAAAAATATGGGAATAAATATGTGTTAAATGCTGGGCTTTTTTGTGTGATGCAGCTGATAGAGGAAATAAAAAAAAATATAAAAAAAAATGCATTAAGTTAATCTATGTTCACTTTGAGTAATCATTATGATTTTTATACTGCATGAGCTAAAAAAAACAAGCAGTTTGTTATTATACCCACTCACGCTGTAGTCTCTCTAGTATAGTATTCTAAAAATATATAATTTCATACAATTAATTGTATTAACACATAAATATAAAAAAGAAACTGCAAACACTTTACATTTACCTATATTGGTTTTTACTAACCCCCCCGTTTTACTTTGTGCCATTCTACACTGTATGTATATCCGCTGTCATAAAATATTCCCTTATCTAAATATCATTACTGACATTATTTAATATAAATGATTACTAGTTATTCATGTTGAACCAAACAAGTCAGAACCTGAACCAGTTAATTGATAATGACTTGCATAATATGTTGTTATATTTTCTTGTTTTTAGAAACCAACCCTGTTGTGTTTCAGTGGTATTTGCCCATAAGGTAAATTGTTTATTGTGATATTCAAATGGGCAATTACTTTTTACAGCCATCCAAATTATATACGTAGTTACACATGGTATCCATGATCTGTGATAATATTCCTCTTACCTGTGGTTTGCTGTAATGAGATTGGAAGCTCCAGTTTGGGTACATTATAATTCTGCAGCAAAGTGAAAGCATGTAACAACTAGTCTGTCATTTGCAATGATTACTTTATACTGCCATAAATGTTTAAATAGCTATCTAAAATATAACTTTGCATAAGGGAATGGCTGTTTCATATACATGTTGTGTGTGTTACCTATTTATAAAACATTTTGAAATGGGAATAATACACACACACATAGACAATAATACCCGCTCTAGAACAGTTGTTCTGAACAGCAGGTGATAGGACTGGTGACGATCCTTGAGACCTTTTCTTCCAGTCGTCAGGAACAATGAAGCATGAGCAGTTAAAATTGAAGATGTAGGGGACAGGCAGAAGTTCGGAGTCTTTGCTTAATAACTGGATAAGACTGAAATTGACACCACACTCCTCTCACTTCACTATCCCAGAGGCAGAGTTGGTGAGGTGAAAGGATGCAACCATAATTCTCCACAAATGTAAATGCTCCTCTCGCAACAACAAATTCCACCAATGTATCATGGATCCCTCCAGGTTCCCGTAGAGGCATCATCCCCCCCCCATTGTACAGCAGTCCTTTTGAAACCTTTACTATATCTTGACCTAGGCCATCATATTCTATAAAAGTGTAAATTCACAAAGTCTCCCTCTAACTTTTAATGCGACTATATCCTCTAATACAGCTGGGTAGACCGAAAAACATCACATATAGGCAAGGTGAGAATGCTGGAATTATTCCCAAACTTTGTCATTTCCAATACTTACACAGGACAGAGTATCATTTTTTTTTTTTTTTTTTTTTTTTTTTTTTTTTTTTTTTAGGAATAGCCTTGATTTTTACTCTAAAAGTTTCTAACCAACAAGTGAAAACATTTAACATTTTCATATTTTTTATCTTTGGTTTATTGAGAGATGTGAATAATGAGTTTTTAAAATTAACCATTTAAAAAAATATATATTAACCACACCACATATTTCTTTATAGCTTTTTTTCTATTATGTTTGCAGGACTTAAAAAAAAAAAAACAGCACAAAATGATAATTCAAATACATATTGCATGACGATATCGGTCATTTTATTCTGCGTTCGTAGGAAGAAGCAAAGGCTTAGTCTGAGCAACTAGTGCAAGGATGATTAGGTTACAAAGCAATTCACTGGGAAAAATGCTATGGTAGCCATTTTAAAGATGCAGAGCAAATGTTATTTTACATAACTGTTTCTCCACTGTGGGGCATTGATGGAAGATAAAGAAAGTGTACATCATTGCTTTTAAATGAAATTAATTCCAGGTAGGAAGATCCAGAGGCCCAGACAGCATTAGGACATTTCAATGTCTCCTGAGATATAATCCAGGCCAACCGTGACACAAAGCAGATACAGACAGCCTGATAGGAAACATATCAGCCTTACACAAACTCATATTGCCTAATATAGGATGCATTCCAGTCTAGTAGCAAATTATGATTCCTTGTTTATTTTTTATCTTTTCACTTGCATTTCCAGATATCATAACATCCTGCTCTGGTGTATTGTCTTTCAGTCTGTGAAAGGTCACGTGTCCCAGGAGGAGAGAAAACTTGGATTACTAACTGATTCCCTGAGCCATATAAATAACGGATGACAAAAATACAGCTGAGGAAACTCAATTCTTCATCACAAATTTTTGTTTACTCTGCTTCTGCTGTAAACTAGCAGAACAACTAAATTATTACTGTTCCATCTCCTACACATAGGCCCTTTGAGAAAACCACTTGCCTTTCTTTAGCTGCCATTTTGTATTTATATTTTTTTGTGAAAAAGTATTCAGGCTTCACTGGTACTTGCCAGACTTCCTTACCTTCTACTGAACTTGTGGACAGAACAGTTTCCTATACTTATCAAATGATACAGTCCGTATATCCTTAGTTCATATTTTTATTCACTTACATTTTTATAGTGTGTTCATCCATGGTGCCAAAGAGTTTACAACAGATTGAAGCTTGCTTTAAAGAAAATGATATACGGTACTATTTTTTTTGTCTAATACTTTACAATTTAAGATAAAAGGTAGGCCTTATGATGGCCCTTATTAAACTTGCTGAAACAATATCTACATTTTATGGAGGGTTAATGATAGATCCCTATGGGTACATCCACGTGTAGTACAAGATACACTATTTTAGGAGAATAATCCAGAGGGTAATCCTCCTTCTCCATAGTCCTCCACAGTCTATATATTGGATAAACTGACAATGCAGTAAATGTTTTGCCCACCTTTTCCAATAATTTACTTGGCATTTTTGACATTTTCCCATGGTGTTTTGTGGTGCCTATCCACATTATTTTGCCTTGACATTGACTGATGTGACAATGACTGCTCCCACAGCCTGAAGCTATAGCTATAATGATGATCGCTTCAGGCAAAGACCTCCCCACCTTTACCCAATCTACCATAATTGAAAGAACAAAATAAAGACCCTGATTGTGGATTGAGGTAACCTGTTTGCATAAGCTTGAAAAATATTCTCAGTAATAATAATAATGATTAGACCAAAGCAAGCTCTAAAATTTTTATTTTTTGTTTAATTTTCTTTTGTTTTTTTGGAGCCAGCTGGAATCTGTAAATGTGAACAAAGTTGATTGCCCAAAAAAATAAATAAATAATCTCCATTTAACATGTATTGAGATATCAGGAGAAATAGCTGAATTGTGAGAGGTTTGCTAGAAGGAGTCTGAGAGATTGGCATTGAATGTCAAGGCATATCAGTCTTCCAATATCAGCAGTGACATCAAATTTTAAAACCCATCTGACCCTTGGCTTGCAGAGAAAATAATAATCTCTTAATATTTCTTTCGATCTTTAAATTCTTACAGCTCCACCTGTGTACAAGTATATTTTAACACCCTGTGACTGAAAATATTTGGATATACTTAATACCACCTTAGCAGAGAGAGTGCCATTTCCAGGCTTGTGCTGTTTATATTTATTTCCATTCATGGTTCCCTTGTTTTTTAGAGGTGGTCTTCATCTAAACACCAAATGGGTTAAGTTCTAAACTGTTTTTTTTTTGTAGCAGTTATCAAGGGAGCTTGAAATTGTAGCCTGAAACCGTTTCTACATTGCTAACTTTAAATAAAGCAGAGATGCTGTGTTTAACAAAGCTAACATTGTTAACCTTATGTAATTATTAAACACTTGTTTAATTTTACTCTTCACGTAAAAAAAAAATGTGCAATTGCTGAGCAGACAGCTGGTTAAGCTCTTTAAAAGTTTCGATTCCCTCGATAGCAGGGGGCAACACGTCTTTTTAATTAAGCTAAGCTTTGTTTAGGGAAATGCTTAAAGGCCAGTTTACTTAAACAAGGCTATTTAGATTTGTGATAAGGTCAATGTTGGATAGACCTAAGTAGTTATATGTGTAAATTAACCCTTATAGATGGACAGCAATGAATTCTAGAAACCCTCGACTTGAAGATGTTTATGGTGAGTGAGAGCCATTTTGAGGAAAATTCAAAAAGTATAACAGCTATGTATGTATATGTTGTATATTAATTTATAACTACATATTCATTATGCAGTTGGTCTTTAATTTTCATTTAAATATAATATTTTAATGTCCAATACTTCTATAATTGTATGACGCCAGAGAAATATGTTTTTATGGATATTTGAGAGAGATGCTCTCTATTCATACTGCTTTTGAGATCTTGCAGTTCTTTTTTTATATCTCTATTTGTTTCCATTATGAAATGGTCCTTTTTTTTTTTTTTACATTTTGATGTGAAATCACTATTGTATATAAAAACTATTTCAATAGATTTAATAGTGGAGGAGAATGAAGAAAGTGAATATATTATTTTTTTTTTCTGAATTTTTCAAAATATCCAAGACATGATGTTTGACATTTCCATGTTGTGTATTTAAAAATATGAACATGGGCAGACCCCCCTTTTTTTTTTTTTTAGTTTTTTTTTTTTTTAGTTTTTTTTTTTTTTAGTTTTACTGTTTCTTGCAAAACTTCTAACATATTCCCTTACCTCAGACGTATCCATTTTAACTTCCTGTAAAATACTGTATCTGGATTTTTTCACATAAAGACCTATTTTCATTTGGTGAAACAACCTTCCTTCTAAACATTTCTGGTTGTAGGTTTATTCTTTGCCTTGATTGATAGGGGCAGATATGTCTGCTCATTAAAAATTCAGCTGCCTGACCATTCCATAGCTGCTTTTAAGACTCGTTTAATGATAATGTTTTGGTCTTCTTGCAGTAGAGCTGCTGTTACTGCTACTTTTTAAATTGTTATTAAGCAATTAGGAGAAGAGACCTGCCGACTTCAATTTTAGCTTTGAGAAGGAATTATGCTGTTTGTGCTTAGGAAATTGTTTAACCCTTTCAATTGGCAGTGCTGTATTGCACATGGAGATACAAAATGCTAAAAATCAATAAAGATTATCCTTCTATTTCTCTTTGCAATACAACATTTGATATGCATGTCAAATTTTATAATTTAAAAAGTAAAAAATAATGTTTTTGTTTCTTTTAATTTAACTTGTAGATTACATTTACAATTTGCACTCTTGGTCCTCTATTTAGAAATGGCATTTAGTAGATCTTAATTGACCCCCCAAGGACACCTATATGATAGATTGAAATCAAATTATTTAGCAAAAGGTCCCTCCAATTACTACCAAGGCTTTTCTTTTTTGAGCACCCCAGCATAAAGTATTTTATTGGTGTTGAGGTTTGTATATACATCTAGTGCCCCTTCAAGCCAAGAATCCAAGTAATATCTAAGGGCCTCATTCAAATGCAATTTTGTCAAATGAATAGGGCTCTATATAAGCACATAACATATTTTTTACAGAAGTTTTTAGTTCGTAGTCTTCGATCCAAAAACAAAGTTTTCACTAACTAAAAACGTATGTAAAAAAAAGATTCTATGTGCTTATATAGAGCCCTATTCAATTGGGCAAATCACATTGGAATGAGGCCCTAAGAATAGACATTGCACTATATAACTGCAGCAGAATTCATATAATCCTCAAAATCCACTTTTTAATGACAGCAATTTTTGCTTTGGAGGTGATTAATTGAAATTAAAGAGAACTTGGGGGAACACATAAGCTGCAGCTCCTCTTTCATCTGTTATGTTTGACAGAGCCGTGAAAAATTAGGATGGGAATCTTTGTGTTCAGTCTCGCACTGAAATCCCTCTCCATCAGTGTCTCCTAAATAAATACATTTATCTTGTTTTCCAATTATTATTTATATGGCAGCTGAAGTGTGCTCGTTTAAACAAATCAACTGCAATATATTTTTTTTTTTTTATTTAAATTAAGGCATCATAGATTTTTATTTTTTTATCTACGCAGTTGGTGTTAGACACAATAGAGTAATGTCAAAAGTGATTGGGCGGACAAAAAGTGCACCTCTAGTTTCATATTGAACTTTAAAGGGACATGGAAGTTTGCTGCATTTTACTAGGTATGTCATATACCTATATCTATTTTACTTATATGTACTTTATTTCATTAAGAAGTTCTTAAACGCTCTGTTTTCTACCTAAAATCATGCATATAGTACCTGATTGTGTCTTCATGAGCTGCAGATGGCATAAACAAACTCTGCTGTAATGGCTGTGCAGTGTATGACACTATATCCAATCGGTGACAATGTGCCCTGATTGTTGTGGTAAAATCCCACCATATTCACAGTGTAGTGTAGCTGTAAATAAAATAAAAATATTACTCTGTATCGGTTTTTGATAACTAATTCTGCTTCTTCAACATCTATTCACCTCCTTGTTGTTTAGTCGCTCAGTCGTGTCTGACTCTTCATGACCCTATGGACCGCAGTATGCCAGGCATATCTTGTGTCTGGTTGTGTTTATCTTTTCTTATCAAAAATACTGGAGTGGGTTGCCAGTTCCTTCTCCAGTGGATTGCAAATTCTCTCTGCTATGGGATGCCCATATTGGATGACTCTACATGGTATAGCTCACAGCATCATTGAGGTACACAGGCCCCTTCACCACAACAAGGTAGCGACCCAGAAGGGGGTATCCACCTCTAGTCTCCTTCAATGAAACAACATTCTCTGTTCAAATATGTATATGTTTGCTATTACAGTCTTCAATGAACAACTCTGCACCCCCAGTGACGTTTAGTGAAT
Source organism: Discoglossus pictus (assembly GCA_027410445.1). NCBI lineage: Eukaryota > Metazoa > Chordata > Amphibia > Anura > Alytidae > Discoglossus > Discoglossus pictus. The sequence goes on along the minus strand of CM050163.1, from coordinate 101,376,941 downwards.
CTACACACAAACACTACTTGGATTATATCTGATATACTATTTTAAACCAAATGGCTTTTCCAAGATGCATATTGATGCACAATATAAAATATTTTTTTTACATTCATGATATATATATATATATATATATATATATATATATATATATATATATATTTCTCATACACATAAATCTTTACCTTAATTGTCATAGTTCTTATTAATAAGCTCGTATTCAGTAAGAATCCATTGGATTGCAAACAATTTAATGAGACATAAAACGAACAAACAGTGCAGGATTTCCGAAGGAATAATTCTATTTAAATTAAGAAGCTTTCTTTCGGAGCAGAGCTTGTGCTATAAAAGATATTTAAAACATTCAATAAAATAATGATTTTTAATACAGAGGACTGAGTTTAATGTTTCTTCTTGAAGAAGCCACAATTTCATACAGCTGTGCGCGATTGTAAGATGTTTCTGCGTATAAAGCTCCCATGTATTCTGTGCCCTGGGCCCATTATTTGAACGTTGGATGTATAATGTATAGACAAACGTACGTATATATTAACGTGATACAAAGTATAGGGTTTGTAGGAAATTGCATGTTGGGAATGGCAACTAAAACACTACCTATGTGTATCCCCCTCCTCATCATACCCCATTCTGCCTGAAAGCAGTGGTGGGAGGGGAAAAGCCATATTTTCTCTGATTTAAAGAAACACTGACGCATGACCTTGTACAAATAAAGCGTGATTAATAAAATGTACCATTTGTTCCCAGTGCTTTAAAAATGAACACTGAATTATATTCCCTGTTGTAGTTATACAATAGAGATGTTCAAAACAATTAGTATTTAAAAATGTATTTTTTTCAAAAATTGCTTAAATTTATTAAAAGAAACAGAACTCGTCAACTTAAAACATATTCAGGAAATGCTGAGCATAGTCCTGAAATTATTGTTGGTTGACATAAGTGGGTCAAAGTTAAAGGCATATGGAAGGTTTCTGTAACTCTCTTGGAATGTACCTACGTATCTGTTTACTTTATTTTAATAAGAAGTACTTAAAGTCCTGTCTTTTTTCTGAATAAAATGATCCAAATAGCACCTGCTTGGGTCTGTCCTCTGTAGCTCATGAAGACGGAATGCTGTGTGTGCAGTGTCTCATACTAGCCACTCCGTGTCCATTTCTCAATAACATACTGCTGTTGAGAGAGAGTCACTGATTGGCTAACTTGAAAAACTGCACTTCAGAGTCTGTGTCTTCATGAGCTGCAGAGGGCAGATCCAAGCAGGCACAATTTGCAGGATTTTATGCAGAAATAAAACAGAATTTAAAAGGTATATGCAAGTGAACTGGGTTATGAATGCATATGATAGAGGAGAATTAGTAGTGTATGAAAACATGTGTTATATAGAAAAGTTCAGTTTACTTACAAAGTTATTTGCACAAAAGTCAAATCCAGCTGTTCACACCCACAGGATGCTTACATAAGCCAGGTGCACACAGGAAGTACAGCAGGGTACATATTTTGACATTTCTGGTACAGAGCACAGGAAGTAATTGTTGCAGATCTTGTACTGAGCACATCAGCAGCCACAGAGGTGAAGAATGATACAATGTATTAGGCTGCTTCTGGATTTCAATGTTATGCTAATTGAGGTGGAATTTTCTACGGGTGTACACGATAAAATGTAAATGCCAAAAATCATAAGAAATGTTGCTAACTTCAAGGTAACCTAATTTAATGTTTATTTTTGGATGTTTTCATGCAAAATTTTATTTCATACACTACTAATTCTCTATCACATGCATTCATAACCCAGCTCACTTGCATATACCGTTAAGTACTTCACAATAACAGAAAGTATATAAATGTAAACCGATCATTGGTAGGTTAGGGAAAGCACTTTGGATACTTGATATTTAAGCTCAATAACAGGGCCTTCCATTCTTTTGCAATTTGTCATAAATGTTTTGACTTATATCTTCCTTGTATAGCGCTGTGGAATATGCTGGCGCATTACAAATAAAGGAGAATAATTCTATTGCAAGTGAAACCCAGAAAACTTCCATATCTCCTATAATATTCAAATCTGAATATAAAAAAGCTAAACTACATTTTATTTGCTCTATTATCCTAATATAATAATCTGGGAATGCTCCTTTAAATTTGTCTAGATATAAATACTGTTTGTTTAATTGATTGTGTATTTTTTTGCTTTTCCACATAATTTATGGTTAGCCAAATGAATGCAATGTTACTCATATAGGGCCTTATTTAATTGCGATTTGGACAATTGAATAGGGCTCTATATAAGCATATTTGTTTTTTAGTTATTGAACTTCTATCCAAAAGCAAGGTATTCACTAACTAAAAGCTTCTGTAAAATAAATATGCTCTGTGCTTATATAGAGCCCTATTCAATTGGCCAAATCGCAATTAAATGAGGCCCTTGGCTTGTAGTGCTTTGCTGAGACTCCAGATAACCTTGTCTTGCTGTAGGAGCTGCCTGATAATCCCTTGCTGGTCAATACATGCAGCCACCACTAGATGTAATCATGTGTTACTACAGAGGCAATCCAGCCACTTAAGCAGCATAAATCATGTCCTGCATGCTCTGCAAATGCCACTTTAATCACTGCGTGTTTACCTGAGTGTGCGGGTGATGCTCTGTGTCATGGCACATGCAGGGATTCCCCATTATACGGCGGTATTGGATACACATAAACCATGTGCTGCTCAACTGTATTAGATGGAAGTGACGTGGAGCTCTGTGTTATAAGTGTGTGAATGATCACCTAGGGCTAGAGCATTCGGAAACATTGGAAAATATCATGGTTTCAGTTTTAATTAGGATTTCCTTCAAGACTCCAGAAATATCCTTACCAATACTATACAATATATCATTGTTAATGTGTAGTATAATGCAACTATTTCAAATGGGGATGTTTATAATGAAAATATTTGCTACACTTCAAATCAAAAGCTATATGCCCTTTTTAAGGACTCTGTGCCATATATGTGCTCATTCAAGTGAAATAGGTTGCCTGTCGCTGCATTAAAGGAACAAAGGTGGTTGCAGTATTTTTAATGTCGCCGGAAAATCAATTTCCACTTCTGGATCACTATCTTATCGGGGTGAAGGGGCTTGTGTACGTCAATGAAGCTGTGAGCTAAACCATGTAGGGTCACCCAAGATTGTCAGGTCATAGCAGTGAGGTCAGACAAATTGGAGAAGGAACTGGCAACCCACTACAGTATCTTTGCCAAGAAAACCATATGGATTAACACAGACAGATGTACACACGCATAGGGTCACAGAGAGTTGGACATGACTGAAGAACTGAACAAAAAACTATATATACAGGCGATTTTAATTTTAAAAGATTTATAATCCTTATCTTCAATATTTGGGTATGGAACACAGTACAAAAATTTAGAACGACGGGCCTCCAGGGCTGCAAAAAGTTCAGGATCCCTGCTTTTCCATATGCACCCCTGTAGAGCAGGGGGGGGGGGGCAAGTTTCTGTCCTGGAGGGCCACAAACAGGCCTGGATTTGAGGATATTCCTGCTCCATACAGACGAGACAATTGCTTCTCCTGAAATCCTGGCCTGCATGTGGCCCTTTAGACCGAACTTGCCCACCCCCGCTGTGTAGAGCGATCCTCTGCTGTATATACATCCTTAAGCATGGCCAAATTACCCATTAGGCCAACTAGGCAGTAGCCAAGGGGCACCGCGACTTAAAAACAAAAATGGTTCCTGGCTTAATTTTTTTTTAAATGTTGCAGTTCATCGACTGGCTACTAGGAGGTAACCACCTAGAACATGACAGTTACAACAGGAAAGGAAAAACACACACAAAATGGATCAGTGGAGGGGCTCCTCCACTTCACTTCCTAAGGGCTCCAAAAAGCTAACTTCCCAGATAACTAATGCACATTTGTTTATTTCCTATGACAAGATTAATAGTACAGCAATGATTGTAGCGGCTGCCCTCACTTCAGGTTGATGTGTTTGGTTAGAGGAGCACAGCTAGTAAGAGGTTAATATGACAAGTTCCCTACCTCCGTGGCTTTGCACATTGGTGCATAATATACCATGGATCATATAGAGGCACCCTGGACTTACACCCTGGTCTGTCTGGGAATAGACTGCATATCCATTCCAAGGCTGGGATACCAGTAGCTCTGAGCCAGTATTATAAATGTTATTGGAATTTATTATTGGTATTATCAAACACAGCAGTGCCCCTCTTAATCCCTCTGTCGCACAGTAGGTCATTACAGAAATTGATTCTGACACTCTCTTGAATCCGCAAAAAGGTTAGAAATGTCCATCCAGAGAAGTTCAGCCTATTTCTAAATGAACTATATCAAAGCTCTCCTGCCTTTCTCACTCTGCAGACTCGTGCATGCACCATTTAATATTCCATCAAGTAATTGAATCTTTTATTATGCATTCCAGTAGTATTTTAATACCAGGTTTTGAAACTAGATTCTAGACACCTTGCTTAGTCAGGGCTTTATTTTAATAAGATACAGCCAAAAAAATGTTTTTAAGTGAATGTGATGTCTAATTTATGTTAATGACCGACTATAGTAAAATATTAAAATAATAGTTGTCTATTTACCTGGATTATGTATAAATCTATACTGTATGCTTGTGACTGGAGATTTATAGTGAAGGAGATCATTTTATGAGCAAGGGCACCCCGTATATAATAAGAAACTATATCATAAACACATAGGGCCTCATTCAATTGCGATTTGGCCAATTGAATAGGGCTCTAAATAAGCACATTGCATATATTTTTAAAGAAGTTTTTAGTTAGTGAAAATCCTGCTTTTGGATAGATGCTAAAAACTTCTTAAAAAATATATGCAATGTGCTTATTTAGAGCCCTATTCAATTGGCCAAATTGCAATTGAATGAGGGCCATATATTGGTGCCATATTAAGGTTTACACTTATAGTGCAATATGTTCCTTGAATTTATTTTGCTAAAGAACAAGAAACTAAAATTACTATTATGATTAAGAAAGCGTATAGTTTAAGAGATAATTACAGGATTTAAATAACTTTTTCCGACGCACACTTCCCTGGTCTGTGTGTATATGTAATATGTGTATGAGGTCATCTGCACTATTGCATCCATATATATGTCTAAGGATCAAGAGAATGATCCAATCTAGTAGTCCTGTTAAATCGCCATACAACCCTGTCCCAGGCTGCCCTCCCCCAAGAATGTTTGATGTCCACATAGTAGCTTTGATGCCTTGAAGCCAGCCATGTAATCCTAGAACACTGCACTACATTTGCTGAACCCCCATAGGGAGAACAAAAATCTTATAATTAAAAACACGTTTCGCTGGCCCTATAGATAGAGTATGGCTGATTTAAATCTCTCACGAGAAAACAAAAACTCTGATTTAATGAATTTGGTCATTTTACAAAAGAAAAAATCCAGTTATGATTGAGTCACTAAAATTTTTACCTTATGTTTCCTGGAATGTTATGTTCCATAATGTTATATATATTTATCCTTGTCTGAGCTCTACTTTTTTTTTCCTCTGTTCTGATTTCCACCCTCTATCTATTTCATGTAGCTATATGTTATAGAACATGAAGCAGGGCTAACAGATGAGTAACATAAAGACTAACAGCTCAGAGGAGGGAGGATGGAAAGAACATGATCAGAATTATCAAATCAAAACCAATCATACTGCATTATTGATTAAATAATAATCATCTATTTGTATGTGACAGAGTCCAATAAAAAGCTGATTTTTCAGAGTAATTGCTGTATTTTTCAGAATCATCAAGTTGTTTAGGCCTAGATTGTAGTTATACAGCGAGTGACCTGGCGCAACAATACGTCTGACCTATTTTGCGTTATTTCATCCCAAGAACATGCGTTGTCCTTGCTCTGTGTCTCCTCTTTTCCTGCTTTCTTCTTAAAATAGTTGGATAGCCTTTATCTGAACAAGTGTTCTGCTGAACTCCAATATTTATCATATGCACTTTTTTTAAGAACTAGATTTTGATAGCAGTCAATTTTTTTTTTTTTTTAAGAAAGAAAGAAATAATAACTACTATGTGTAGTAAGTCACCAGTTCTGTATATATCAGCCTGGTCAATAGGAGAGACATTTGGATAAAAAAGGGTTTCTATTTGCACTAAAAACTTCTCGAAAGGTCTGAAAAACATATACAACAATACACTTGAAACAGTATTTTGTCCTGACCAAATTTTAGGAGCAATGGTAATGAGTAATTGTGTTGCTCAGTCATGTCCGACTTTCTGTGACCTCATGGACAACACACCATGCTGATCCACTTTGTTTTCATGGCAGGGAAATACTGGAGTGGGTTGCCAGTTTCTTCTCCAGTGGGCCACAGCATACAGCTTCTGGGATTTCTTGGTGGTTTCCCATCCAAGTACTGAGCAGGCCCATCCCTGCATGGCTTCAGGATTCTTTGGTTCCCTGACTTGAATCTAATCCAGGTCGCAGCGGTAAAAGCACCCAATCCTAACCACTGGACTACCAGGAAACCTTTTATATGATATAATATAATTGACAACGTATTTATTATTTTACTTTTTTAAATCTCTTCTAGTTCTTCAAATCTGCATGATCTCAGTGTTGCTTTATCACAAAATAAACTGGATGAAAATGCAAACGTAACAATTGCAACCAATTCTTTTTGTTATATGTTCCATTATTCTCTTTCAGTACTATAATATGCAAATGTAATAAAATTTAGGAGGCCCTTGTGTATTAAGTACCTTGCAGTGTGTACCTCGGCGTTTCCATTTCTTAGCTTGAGCCTGAAACATCCTGTGGCTTAGTGGTTTGTACTTTTGTTTCTTAGCCATAAATTGCCCCTTCCCTTTTTTTGCTCCATCACACATGCTCTTATAAATCTACCATGAAGAATAAGAAGGGAGAGTTATGGTACTGATTGTGCCCTCAGCATGAGTCACTGAACCATTATAAAATGCTTTTTATCTTTGGCGGTGAATCATAACTTTACTTTAAAAAAAGATATTCACACTTCTATCTCCAGAACAACTTTTTAGACAAAATCTCCCCTTACTTGGATGGATATATCTTGTCCTTAAACTGTAAAATGTCTATTCCAGATATTCATACAAAATGTGCAAATTCTATATATAATCTTTTTTTTCTGAACTTTTAGCTTGTCTTCTGCAATTTAACAGTAAGTTGGAGCACAGAATATATGGGAAAGAGCTATACTTTTATATGGGAAAAGTAAGAATAAGACAAATCATTATGCAGTGGTTTACAAATTATATAGTCATGTGCCTGGAATTTGTTTTGACTTCCCGATGACTTATAACTTAAGACTTTCATCGTAGTCCTTCATTATGTAGTGCTCTGCTTTACATTGTATGGGCTGATTTTGCTATAAATTGCTGGTTTTATTTCCATTTACTTTTATAATCCCCTTTTCAGGCACTTTTCTGTATTTAGACAGTTATACAGATATTTGATAATAAGTCTAGGAACAGGACAGATGAAAGCCCTGCCTTCACTGATATGCCTACTGTGGCCATTTATGACTGCTAAAAACAGGACGTCATTGAAGGGACATGGAAGGTTTCTGGATTTTTCGAGGTATATAGTTTACCTATGTATCTTTTGAGTACTTTACTTTATTTCATTATAGTGTTCTAACCCAGAGGTTCCCAAACCTCTCCTCAGGGCTCCCCAGACAGGTAGGAATTTCAATTTAACACTTTGTGAACACAGGTGAGGAAAATAGAGGCTCCATTGCCTCTTGAATACTAATTTCCTCACCTGTGTTCTCCAACCTGTCAGGGAAGATATTTGGAAACCACTGTTCTAACCTATCAGAGACCACGTCTCAGCAGCATGTTGCTGAGATGGTCACTGATTGGTTAATAGGAGACGCTGCACAGCAATTACTACAGAGTTTTCCTGAGTTGCAGAGGGCTCAAGCCGGTAAATGTGTTTGATTTTAGGAGGTAAAAACAGAACTTAATAAAGTGCATAAAAGTATACACCAGTATATTATATACCTAGTAATATCCAGAAACTTTCCATGTCCCTATTAATACTTTTGATAGAGATAATGTCACTAGGAGAGGAGCGAATGGCGAAGAATTACACCGGGAAAGAATTGCAAAGTACTATTTTTATTTACTTTTAGAGTGAATGGTTGGATTATTTAGAGAGATTTAGATAAATATAACTATATATATATATACATATATATATATATATATATATATATAATCTGTTACAATGGGCATTATCTAATAGGGCTCTAAAGCAATTGCATAGGCACTAACATTTTTAAAACATACACAAATATAAGAAACCTAATCAACAGGGTTAAGTCTTTAATTGTTTTTTAAATATTTACCTTTTTTTTTTTTTTTTTTAAAGCCTGCTTTTTTCATCTAGATCTACATAGTCTTTTAAGTTATGATAAAATGTATTATGTTTGCCGCCTTTTTTTCTTTTTTGTAAATTAACTTTCTTTTATGGGCTATTGCAGGATTGGTCCTGGAGGGCCACACACAGTCCTGGATTTGACGATTTTCCTTCTGTGCACAGGCGTGTCAATCAGGATGAGTGAAGAAGTGATTGACTCGCCTGTGCACAGCAGGGATATCATCAAATCCAGGCCTGTGTGTGGCCCTCTAGGACCGAACTTTTGCACCACTGGGCTATCCCTTAAACTCCAGATACTCTTCAAACGTATGCTAAATAGTATCTGTTCCTGCACAGTATTCTGCAATGTCCCCCACATGAGCCTGTAATGTATAGAGTAGAGCAATGCTACACATATCTTCATACAGAACCAAAATCAGGATTGTGAAGTTTCTACTGCAGAATAAAATAACATGGCACATAACAATATATTCTGTAATTACAGATGTCTCCAGCTCCTGTCAGTACAACAGCTAAAAACAACGCAGTGCAGTAAATAACTCTTATATCATTATTAACACTTGCTAAAAGGCTGGAAGTGGCAGTCAAAAAAGCATTTCCAGCTGCCTGTAGACTGATTTATTTCTATTCAAACAAAGATGAGCATTACGATGTAGAACACCATGCTGTTGCATCATGTATGTTATTTATTAATAATATTACGTAATAATAAAAGCCCAGTCAAATACTCCGCACCACATTGCAGGGCAATATTAATACTGACTAATTTTCTTATTTCTTGGGCAAAATAATACTGAATAGTTGTTACTTTGTTTTATTGGAGATCTCTGTTACGATATAATAAGCCAGAATATAGCTAGTATCTGTCATATTATTTCTAGAGTATGAATTAAGCTGCAAAGCATTTTCAGTTTAACCTTGTTGGATGATGTCAGGACTGCAATGAATTGCATAGCGCTGATGATCACTATAGCAGGGATGTGTATGAGCAGGGTCTCTGAGCTCAATGGAGAGAATTAGAGGGGGTCTGACTGCTACAGGCTTACAGGATACTGGTACAGCTGATTAGATGGGTCATTAGCATAGCCTAATGGCTGCATCTACATCATAAGCATTACAGGACCACTATAGTCTTATTTATCCTATGTGGTCTTATTAAATAACTAAGCATGATAAGGGGTAAGATGATTTTAGAAAGTAAGAAAATACATTTTAAATTGTTAATTATTCTATATAATTATTATTGACTACATGTTGTTGTTTTTTCTAGGCTGCTTCTTGCAGCTTCTGTCTCATCAAATGCATGTCCCTGTAAACGAATGAGCTTCACATTAGTACGAAGGGTTGGAAAAAATTGTTAGGAGGCAGATAAAAACATGGCGTGTCTGCAACCCATTATTGCTACAAAGCCTCTCCGCATCTCTATGTAGATTAATCTGTGTCCCTATATTATTATTTTATTTTTTTATACATAGATTGTATCCCTTGTCCAAGTTATACTATGCCCAATATGTCCATGGGAGGACTTCTTATACCTTAACTTGCTGTTTGCCCTCTAGACAACAGCGCAGGGCTCCTCTTCACTCCCCTCCTCCCTCTCCTCTCCCTGAATCATTGGTCTAGAGGTGGCTGAGTAATCGCCAATGCAGGGCCGAACCACCGGGGCATGCAATCTAGAACTTTTAACCCCTCCCTGCCTGTCGACTAGTTGATTAACTTTTCAGAAATGAAGGAGACTTTTAAAGGAACTGAAAGGTATTTATTTATTTGTAACGCTCTGTAGCGCTATACATGGGTTAAGTTTAAGGCAAAAACAATATTAACACATTGCAAAGAGTAGAGGACCCTGTTTTTGCACTTATAATAAAGTGTGCATGGTGCTTTCCCCAAAGTGCCTTGCAAGACTAAAAACTTGCACCCCGGTAAACTTGTTTTAATCCAGATGTAACAATGCATTTAGTCTAAGCCTGCATATGCATTGAACAGATATTGTATAATCTTCCTCTTTGCATTCAAAGTCTCCTCTCCCTGTCTAGGAGTATATCACAGGAAACTAAAATAGTTAATTCCACAACAGCATACTAACATATAAAAGTAATGAACCAGATGCTGTATTTTTTTTTTTTTTCTTTCAAAAACATGAATCCTATTTTCAAGTGTAGTTCTTCAAAAATGTATGACCACAGTGGTCCTTAAATGTATCTGTTCCTGTCAGACTTTTATGTTACAGTCTGGAAATAGAATATCTATTATATCTATAGAATAATTGGCATTAGGATATTCTAATCTCTAAGAGCTTGGTTATTATGAAGTGACAGGGCAACATGCACCTGTACACTCTTTGGCTTCCTCCTCCTGAGTGCAATCTGTCATTGATCAGGACTAAATCAGGGTTCTAGACATCCCTGGGTATAATTGGTTCTTATACCTAATGCTGCTTTTTTTGAGAGAGACCATAAACCAATGAGTGAAGCATTCTGGGTAAGCAGACATTTTATAACCCGATATTGTAAATCACAATATTTACTCTCAAAGTTTTATATATATATATATATATATATATATATATATATATATATATATATATATATATATATATATATATATATATATATATATATATAATGTGGTTGGCCATATACATAGTACTCCCTAATTAAGGATAGTAGCACCTCTATTGTTGGTATATTCACAATATGTTCAGAATCTATGAAAGCGGTTTGTTTTGATAAATATGCTACACGGTGGCTGCTTTTTTGTTTCATTTTTCCCACACAGTTTGTACTTTCGTATATTTTCCTAGTAGCTCAGTTCTGAGTCATTTACAGCCATTAATACAACTTCAATCTCCTATTAAAAGTAAATATTTGTCATTTGTAATGAAATTTAATGCTTGCTTGTTTACCATAGTCTTTATTCAAAGCACACTATTAGGAAAGTTACCGTCTAAAATATTTTCTACTAGTTTTTAACTACATTAGCATTTATGAATCCATATTATCTTTTTAGAGCATGGTAGACCCCAAGATTCTTAAATAATCTACACTTCATATTTTTAAAGAAGCATTAAAATATTTTTTTACGAATTGCATCTGAAAAAGTGTGTTAATCAGATTTTATCTGAAAAGCCTGATTCAAATGTTTAACTCATCTGCGGGCTTGCCTCTGTCTTCCAATGAGCAGTAATATAGCTGTATGACGATTTTTTTTTTTTTTGTACATATGTTTCAATAACATTTAACTTTTTACGTTTTGCTTAATATTTTTTCATTGCAAAGCACAGATTTGGTAATGTTTTAAATGCATTAAAAAAAATGTTTTTCATATGCATTTTTAATAGCTGTGAATATATGAGGTTTTATTGTGTATTTAATAAAACATTCAGTGTACAAAAAATGTGCTTTTAATTTTGTCCTTGGAACACTTCCGTGCTTACAAATGTATTCCTAACGAAAGATGGGAAATGTTTGATCGCAAGTGGATTGTGACAAGTATCATAATTTTGCAGTGGTAAAGGAAATGAGAAAAGTAGTTCCTATTAATAGATAATTATCAAGTGTTCATGAAATATATGCACATCGGAATATTAGTTGGCACTGCTTATTAATCTGAATGAGGCTCAATAATCTGTGTGAAAGAGAGATGCAAATAATGAATCATCAGCGTATTATAAATGATGTGTGCCATTGTAAAGTGAAATAAACATACGGTTAGTCCCGGCACCTTCCAGTGCTGCCTTCAAAAGTAGACCGTCTTCAGAGAAATACTATTACAGCCAGTTACTGTATGCTGCATACTGGATTTTATGCACCCCATCCATCTTAACCTCAAGAGGGAGAAATGAATCTGCTGGTGCAGCCTTTCATTGGCTGCATCTGACACACCCACATCTGATTCTGACTCTGAACGGCAAGATAATTTCTATTGCCATTTTTTTTCTTCTTTCTTGATTTTCTTGTGTTAATGGATTGTAGAATGTGAGACACAAACATAATTACCGAACATATCCTCACAAAGGGCCAATCAATTGCATACATTTTCCTCACCTTATAGGTGATAAGGGGAACCAGACATGGACTCCTTGCTCACTGTGCCTTAGGGAGTACAGCTACACCTCATTGACGAGGCCCACACAGTCCAAAACTCACATGGGGTTTGCTATTTCTCCTGTTCAGAGTAGAATTGCCTGGTATTTCAGGGCTGGGTCACTCTATTGAGTGGGACCATTCTGATATACTACAGGATATTTCTCCCTGTGAAGGGCACAAGTGAGCTAAAAGAGGCTGCTCTCTGAGTAGGTAACCAGACCTATAGAAACAACCCACTGAGGTATTTTTCGTTCTCAGACTATCACCTCTGCTCTTTTTGCATCAACGTGATTGTCCCAATAAAAACCCAAAATAAATACTTTTTGGGTATATCACTTATATATGCTTTTTCTACCTAAAAGCTTATTATATATATTCTTACACACCGACATAACCGCTCAGATGACGTCATGTGCCCGCTGACACCCCCTCATGTGGGGCTAATCTCCAGTTCTCTCTCTCTCACCTGATCTGCCCAGAAGGCGCTGTTGATACCCCTGTCCTCTAACAGCAAAGGAGCAGCACCTTTTTATATATTTTTATTTATCATTCGGGTCCCAACAAGGAGATCACTTTGGCTTGTATCCAACACCAGCACGGAGCCTGTACAATGCTCTCACTCGCCTTGCTCTCCCTGTCTACCCCCCAGTCTCCCTCTCTGTAGCCCCCCAGAACACCACCACTCTCCCCCACCTGGTCCTTGTGGACGGGCGATGAGGTGGGGTACATCCGCGGGAGCTGGACACTAGAGGAGAGGCTGAGTGCAGCACTGTACTGGCGTGCTGGTATGGGTGCGCGCTTTTTTCATGCATTTTGTCTCCCTCGCTCTAAAGTCGTGCCAATAAATAAATAAATATATATATATATATATATATATATATATATATATATAGGAATTTGATGTCTATATATTGCATTGGGTGTTTTTACAGTGCTATGTCAAAGTATATTTCTTTCTGCACCACATTTACAGCAGAATGTCGGTGTAGGGCAGGAGTAGGTGATACTGGTCGTTAAAAGCTATTTAAAATAAACTTTCCACCCTTTCATATAGTTTTTAGTCATTGAATTTTCCTGTCTTATCCTACAGGAAAGCTCCAAATAATTATTTTTGTGTGTGTGTGTATTGTTACAGAGACTGACACAAACTGCTTTTAAATCAATGCTGTGACCTCCACTGAGTGTGATTTTGATTACTGTGTTAGGTGCAGCCAGTGATTCTTGAAGGAATAAGGGATTCCTCCATACAGCTCCATTACTCTGTGCAATTTCCTCACACTACAATGAGGCAGTGAGATTGTAATCCAGATTTTGTTGCAAAACTATTTCTAGAGTTTTCCACGTACGGTACATTTCTAATCTATTTGTAGTAGTAATTTCTTGTGTCATTAAAAAATATTTTTAAATCCTGTTCATTTAAAAGCTCGATGACAAATATGTCATTTCACTTTCCTATTAAATATTGACCTGTTAATAGGCCACAGTATGATTTAATTTATTTAGAAACCAATTGGCAATCAAATCCGTAAATACATTCAATGTGCTTTTCTCCATTATCTGGTATCCAGGAGGTAACTTTATTAAACCTTCCTTCTTCAGGGAACGTAAACGTCATAAATTGGTTTGAAAAACTGCAGTAAAAAAATTAAATAAAAAAATAAATAATATATATATGTTGCTAATCTGTTAAAGGAACATGATGGAACTTAATTATTTAATTTATTTAAAATACATGCTTTATAAATTACCAAAGTTTTCATATGCATTAAAAATATGAAGTTAAACTTCACTGAAACTAGCAGTAAGTGCACAGAGAATATATACATCTGTAGATTCCATTGACAAGTGTGGGTCATACATTTTTAGATTACTGCTCATTAGCTGAGAGGGGCAAGCCCCCAGATCAGTTAAACATTTGAATCAATTTTTTTCTGCTTTGAGAGCACACATGCTATACTATGATATATCCTCTTTTTCAAATACAACACAGAAAAAAATATTTTAATGTACCTTTTTATAGTTTTTTATATGAGCACTTCAGTGATTCTTTTAGGGTACTTGTTTTGTATGTTTGAATTAAGAGAAAGCACAATCGTTTCTTTAACTGATTATTATTACCACATATGAGCCATTATAGTAATGTTGTTATTAATATTAATCAGGGATCTGACTTGCATACAAATTCGACTTAAGAACATGCTCAGGAACGGATTTCGTCCTTAACCCTATATGGTTGTGAATAAAGTTTTTTTTTTTTTTTTTTCTTCTTTTTCTCGTGAATTTCACTTTCACACCGGGGAACATGGAGTAAATCCCTTTGTCCGCTCAGGACTTTCCTTCAAGCAGCATTCAGAAACTTAAAATTTTACTCTCAGACCGAAGATTAAATGTATTTTATCATGATTGGCTATGTTTGTTAATAGATCTATATTAACAATCACAAGCTTAAATGCTGGTGGTGTAAAGTTTAATCATACCCTGCTAAATTAGTTGATATTGATTACATATTTTAAAGCATACCACTGCAGGGAAAAAGCTTTCTCTTATATATCAAGGCTAATGTGATGTTTTAAATGGCCTTAATATTTTCCGGTCTGATTTTTTTTTTTTCTAAACTTCAAAAGCATCTTCATTAAATCAGTGGGTTATAAATATATTTATCACACTCACCCTCCTGCAAAAGTTCGACTTCTAGCATATGAATACATAATTACAGAATTTCAAAGGGTCTTGTTAAAATGGGACCCAGCTTTGGATATCAAATGCAATTTTGAAGAAGAAAAAAAAAAAAAATGTGAATTGCCATTTGTTTTTATTAAACTGGGATTTGAATGTTTGAAACACATTCAGGGAGACATTTCTTCAGAAACAGAGGTAATCTTCCACACATGCTATGTGCAAATTATTATTTTTGGAGCACTTTCATTCCATATAAATAAACATTAGAGACTGTGCCTCAAAGAAATGTGTTGACATTATGTGCCTGCAGACTAATGGCTTTCTGTTGTTTTGTAGTTCCCATATAGATGCATTTTTCTCAACTAAAATTTAGACCAGTATGACATTAAGTAGTCTTATCATTGTCTACTATTAATAGAACTCTTGTTATAACTAAATCTCTAATTGTTGTGTTTATTATTCTGACTGCCGGCCTAGAATATAAACTGTTCCATGTGTCATTGGTAGAACACCATTATTTAGTCTGGAGGTAGAAGGTGTGGCATTGTGTGGTGAAGGCTTTGGCCTTGAACACACAGGTTTCAATGCTCCGTATGCAGTTTTGCCACGTATACATCTGGAAGTCATCTGTTTGCCCAGTTTGCATTTTGCTATGACTAAGAAATTATTCTCTGCCATTTTCCTGTCTGTATCTGTGTTGTTTTTACTGGTTTTGGCTTTTTTTGGGAACAAGAAATGCAGACACATGTATTTGACTGAAAAAAGAAAGGGATGTTCATTTTATGAAGCAAAAAAGCAGTTTCATGTCAAAAAGAGGTTGTGTAAAATACAAGACATTTATCCTTGAAAAATTTAAAAGGTCACTATCATGACAAATAGGACTTTTTGAGTAATTGCAATTTTTACACATTTTCCTCCAATAGGATGAGCCAACAAGGCAGCCCTCTTATTTATACTTCTAATTACTAATAAGGGTATCTTGTATGGGCTCTTCTAACTTAGCTGCAGTTTGTTATATGATTAACTTTTATTTTAAAGCATACATTGGGGTGTCTTTTTATATTCTAATAGTGGTGTCAATTGACTTGACTGATAACGTCAAGGAGAAACAAAATAGACTCTGTGATGTAGAGCCGAACCAAAGTCCAATCCCTTTTTTTTTCTTTTTTTTTTCAAAGCACCACTACACAATGACAAAATAAATATATGCTTGAAAACTTTGATTTTGACCAAGAGCATAATTAATAAAGAAAATAGTCCTACGGCAATTTTTTTTAAATGTTAATGCTTCTGCAGGACCCTGGATGGATCCATGGTACATTGTCTGAAAGGGGGTTTTAACATTTCTGAAGAACTGTGTGGGGGAGATTGGTGGTGTTCAATCTTATCTAGTGGCTCTGGACTTCTGCCTTTTGTCTCCTCCCTCCACAGATAACTACAAACATACACTGCTATCATCCAGCTCTCAGGAATTCACAAAATGGATTCCTGCAGTCAAAAAAGAAGGTTTTAAAAAATGCAGATTTTCTAAAAAAAAATGTCCCTGGCTTACAAAGCTGCTAATATTGTTAGTTTTGCACATACTTGACAAACAAGTGTCTCTCTTTTTTTTTTTTTTTCTTGAGTTCTGTAGTGGTCCTTCAATGCACCCGGTTGACTGGTACAATTGATATATTAGTCTATTAAAAGGAAGCAGATGCATATTTTTGTTTTATTTTGTTTGTTAAAGACCATTTACATGTATATCTTTACAGATATAACTATATTGAAACTTGCTTAGAGAAAAACTGCCTTCTAGAGTTGGCTTCCCTGTTCAATATAGTGCAATATAAACATGTTTGTTTCTGTACCAATCTAATGTGTTACATTCTGTCAGTAAATGTTTAAATTATAGTTTATTTCTCTGGTTATAATTCACACTGTGCTGTTGTATGCTATCCGTGTACTTGTTTATTTTTCGACAGAACCCTCTTGTGTTGGCGAAATCCATTTATAAGAATGCTTTTATATTTTTATACACGCGGTTCACTGGCGTGTGCTTAATGTTTTTACACGTTGCAGAAACTCTGTGTGATTACATGTGCGTTTCACAACTCTTTACAGTGGTCATTAAATCTGATTACGGTTTACCTGACTCGTATAGATATATTTAATGTAGGTGGCGGAAGGAAAGAAGCCCCATTGGCCAGGCACAATGTAATCAACCCCAAAGGTCAGCCGGAATACATTATCATAGAGAGTCACCCAGGACACGTACCGAGTAGCCTCATTGTTCGGAGATGCATGTTAAAACAAAAAGTGGAGAGGCGTCTGTGGAGGTGTCACCTCTCCAATCGTGAGACGCTTTGTCTGTTTAATCAATCATGTCTTCAATATCGTCACACAGGCAAGGTCTGCATTATTTATAGAAGAGCCATGTCACTGACTGATCAATTCTTGTTGTCCTTTTACCAATTTTACTTAACCTCCTTTTATGCTGGAGCATCCTGCAACATATAAGCATAGATTTTCATGTCCGATAAGAACCAGCAGGTGCTTCTAGTCTGTGTATTGTTTGTATGCCAGAAAAGACGGGCTACTATAGTGCCAATTTTCTATAATGAATTTGAGAGAATAGTTTACACATTCTTGCCTGCATAATAAATTAGATTAATTTAAGAAAATTAACAAAAAGAAAAGCCACAGAGAAAGAGATGAAAAGCCGTATGTTTGAGAACTGAAACAAATGTCAAAGTGAGCTTTACATCTGTAATTATGAAATCACAAGGTTTTGGATGTCCAAAGATCCCAAGGCTCTGTGCCACGGGCAAAGGCAAGAGGATGGAAAACAATATGGCCCCTGTCTCAAATGTATTTCAGTTTTTGTTTTTTTTTTACACTATAAACCACTTGCATATGTATTGTAAAGTACGGTTTAAGAAAGGTGCTTTATTAATAAAAAGTAACAGTAGTTGCTTAATAAAACATTTGTAATTTAATATCTTTATTCATAGCACAAATATTTTGAAGCCACTTGTTCTACATATCTGCCTACATTAGTGTCTGTCCAACTTCAAATTATGACCACTTGTGATACTTCAACTTTCTTTCTGACTTCTAGAACTCTGTGAAAGCCAGAACATTATCCTAATAATGGTAATACAGGTCTATTAATCTTTTATAGCAATGCCGGCTTGCACAAGCAGAACAATAAAGGTACAGTTAATCACTCTAATCTCAGCAGAGATTATAATCTAATTTTTAGG
This sequence comes from Discoglossus pictus, assembly GCA_027410445.1. Taxonomy (NCBI): domain Eukaryota; kingdom Metazoa; phylum Chordata; class Amphibia; order Anura; family Alytidae; genus Discoglossus; species Discoglossus pictus. The sequence continues at coordinate 101,358,500 of CM050163.1, read as the reverse complement.
CACAGGAAGACTAAATATCTTGAACCAGGGTCACACAATGCTTAGCCACAAGGCTGCTCCTCCTCTTACAATAAGGATACCATTAAGTCCGTGCCCACTGTAATTTAGAAATCCAAAGCGTCGGCCGATTAATGCCGTCAAATGTGCCTTTGCTGCAATGCATCTCTACAACAAAAGAGTCATTTCAATAGCTGGAGTCCCATCTGACCTATTCCCAGGTAATTACCCAAGAAGTGTATGGTCTTTCATGAACCTCTGTAGGGAGTTACAAAGGATAGGATTTCTTAGTTGAAGTGTATTTATATGTTTAAACAAAATTGACTAATTGCACTGCTTGCTTAGTATGACTATAATAAGTTTCTCACCCACCTGCATCTCTTCTAATCTTCAATATTATATATATATATATATATATATATATATATATATATATATATATATATATATATATATATATATTATATGATTTTCATGTTGCACAGAGAAACTTTTTTTATTTATGTGAGAACTCTTTCATAGCACAATCAATATAGCAGAGGGACAGGAGAGCTATATGTCATTTGCCTAAGCTGTTTTCAATAGATTTAACATGAAATTACATTAGTGTGTGCTAATATATAAATAAATAAATAAATATATATATATATATATATATATATATATATATATATATATATATATATATTTGTTTTTATTATTTTTTTAATGGATTTGCATTTTATATAAAAAAAATTCTATTTTCTGTGCTACAAGAAAAAATGTGTACATTCCTCAAGATATTCATAAGTATTATTGGGAGGAGGGAAGTGCTGATACTTACTGTGACACTATTTTCTGTGGTAAAGCAGAATTGGTTTTTACACCAATTGCAGCACAGACTTGGATTAAGATAATAACACAAACTAACCTCTTATGTCTGCATTTTAGAATGAATGACTTAAAGGCAGATAAAGGGCCTATTGGTTGTTAAGCAGCTACATCTCCACAGCTTTGTAACATGTTGTACTTTGGTGTTCTTCAGTCTTGCCCCACTGTCCGTGACCCTACGGACAAACGCATACCAGGCACATCTATCATTATGTCACTGGTTGTGCTTATACGTAAGGTTAACATGGCAAATATACTGCAGTGGGTTGCCAGTTCTTTCTCCAGCGCCAGTGGATGGCCAATTTATTGATGTAGACAAGTCCATTTACCACGACAAGGTAGCAATCTAGAAGAGGGTACAGACATGTTGCTGTTCTTCCTAACAGAACTAAAACAGGGGAGGAACTGTGTATTCAGATAAGATCTGCTTTCATTTCTGTTTTTAAATACTGCAATTTTAAAAACCCACTTTACAAGTAAACCGCACAGAATAGTAAGCCCTAGTAGTGTAACCCTCCCTCTCAAGCTACAGACAGTCTAGCTTCTGTCTTCGATAGAAGCCTATATGACACAGACAGCTAATTATAACATTTTCTCTAAATATAGTTATGGTCCTAACCTGCAGAGTTGCGGATGTTGTTACTTTCTTATTTACTACACAAACATGAAGATCACATATATAGTTGTGAGCATGCAGGTTTTTCCGAACGCTGCAGGCTCACGTAGCGAGCCTGCGGCCCTCGCAAAGCAAGGGCCGCAGTTGCTGGCAAGGAGTGCCGAAGCCACTCCTTGCCAGCAACTGCAAACTTTAGGTCCGCAAATGCGGACCCTCACAAAGCGAGGGGCCGCATTTGCGGAGGTGGAGGCTCCCACATCGGCCGCAAAATTTAAGGACTTACCGTTCACAAATATGAGCCACGGGACTTAGAAAAAAAAAACAATACGACCTTATCACCCGAAACCCGCGCACATGAAAACATTAAAAACATAATAAATACACACAACAAACGCATAAAAAGCTTACCCACAGCAAGGGGGGGCACGCAGGACTTCTGAAAGTTAAGTTACACCTCAATTTTAAGTCGAAATAAAAGAGTTTAGACACTCGAAAATCCCCTAAGCGAGAGAAAAAATGTCCGCCGAAGAAAACGAGGCTACAGGACCCTAAACGCGCAAAACACCACCAAACACTTATGGATTTACCGAAAAAGCCGGACGAGGTCCAAGAACAAGGACGCAAAATCAGCTACTGACGCGTAACGCAGATTAGGCGCCATTTAACAACACTAACTTAGACAATACGGAAGTACACGGCTACCCTAACGGATTTGCCTTACAGTACACTTCACACGTTGCTGACACTTACACAGCAGCACCACTGCACTAATGCTGCAGTGACATGAAAATAGATTACCAGCTCTTCTGCACAATGCTTCCTGCATATATTACTTCAAAATAGGTCAAGTATATTAATTTATTATTTTATTATTTCATTAGCATACAAAAAAAAAACAATGCTCATAGCACACAAACAACCAACAGCCTTGCAATGAGCGCCGAAGCATCTCGGAACACCAACAAAATTAATGTCTGAACCAAACACCATTACCTGCCTTACAATTTTATTGCCGTCTTTTTTTGACGGGCAAGTCGCTAGTTATTTTATAGTATAGGGTGTCCACTAAAGGGATTATGACCGTAATACATTACTTGTTCCTACACAAAGCATATTATACCTTGAATATATCTTTCCCTACATCAAACAATTTTTTTAATTTGTACTCCGGGTGTGAAATACATCCTTGGCCCTGACTTAAGAAAAGTTGAGAGGTTTCCCATTGGGATTCTGGGATTTAGCCTAATAACCTGGACTATTTTGCTACCTTCCTTGGATTCAACTGAAATCTCTGTTCTATGAGTCTCGTGATCAAAACCCATAAGAGTTCCCAAGCTGGCCTGTTCTTACTTAACAACAAACAGAAGCTGTAAGTGTAAGAAGCTACATAATTCTTTTGTCATGCTCTACAACACTCAAATATTTAGTCCTCAAAACATTTATTTATTGCATTCATTGCCAGGCAAACCAATAAAAAACATATTTTTCATTTTAAATAAGCATTTGGGTTTTGGAGTTATATAACACTAGTTTAATTTTTGTTTGTTCTTGAACATTAATTATAATTTTCCTAAAGATGTTATTAAAATGTTCTGTTAATATCCTTTTTTGTTCAAAGTTTTTTTTTTTTTTTTTTTATATTTTGCTGCTCTGAATGTTTGTTTTTTATTCGAAACCCAGCAGTCCTGGCTCGTCTCCTAAAATGTCAGACAAATTGGAAACGTACATGAAAAAAGCTAACCAATAAGTAAATGACTGTTTTACAATAGGAAATACTAATTCAAAGTAAAACGAGTGCTAATGGTAGTTGGCTGGTTGAGAATCTGAGTATATTAATATATCATTATACTTGGAAATAGGAAGCGGTTTGCTGCATGTTTCTGTCTATTTACAGCAAGCAAAAGCATGTAATTCTATGTACAGTAAAACAGGTACGCAAATGTGTTCATGGCTCAATATATACAGTGTTTTTATGGCAATCTAAACTTTGAGAAGGGAAATTAATTTGCGCTGACAATGTTTTCACGTTCATATAGTCCCTTTTATAAATTCTAACTGGGCTTTTAAAGGACCACTGTACTGCCTTTTGTAAGTAAGACACATCTGTTTCTTTGCTGTGCATTGGCTATTAAGAAATCATGTTAACTACTTATTTTAAACATTATACTGTGTGTTTTTTTTATTTTCTTATTATTTTTTTTATTTTTAAGCTGCCTGTTTTCTCCTCAAGCAGAACTGTCTAACCCCTCCCACCTGTGTCACCTGGGGCCTGGTCAGTTCTTCCTGACCCAGGTTCATCTTCAGACTATAAGCATTTTCAGTAAAGGTGGCAGGGGTATGATGGCTCATGCACTGTCACTGAGTGGGGCCTATAGTGCAGCTACAAGCATGTTACAATAGAGCTGTTACCCATGTGTAGGAGGTAGGGATGAAGATCATGTCATGGGACAGGGTCAGTGACATGACAACAGTCTGCTCCCAAGCTCCATGATAGTCTAGCACTCAGGCAGAGCTAGTCAAGTCCCTAGTAGACACAGGTAGGAGGAGAGACAACATAAATGTTGTTAATATGTAGTTTTCTTAACTTCTTAAGCTTACTGCATATTTTATAATAACCTATGCACAGCAAAGAAACATGAGCTTTACTTTGCAGTACTGTGGTCCTTTAAGCATAGTACAAGCTAGATATACATGTGTTGTTTAATCCACTGATTAACAAAACTATATCAACCCAGTTGCTAACTAACATAAGTCCTTACTTGTATACAGTGGGGGCTGCAGGTGTGGACCTCACAGCCACCTATAAGTAACTTACTCCAGATTAACCACTAGGAGCAGTACTAAATATGCAGAAAGAGTTAATGTTGCACCAATCCACCGTTATAGCTATGGTTAGCCGGACAAAAAGAAGGGACATGACTGAAATTTTTTAGATTACTCATTAGTAATTGAAAAACCAAACCACTACATTTTTTTTATAAACCTATACAAATTGCAATTTTAAAATGGGTGTATGTATATAGGAGTTCACGGTCTTTCACTTTTAGCTGGACAGCCAAAAATGCATTGAAGTGCATTTCAGTTACTGGAATTGTCATTGAAAGGGTTAAGTTTCTGCTTTATTTGATATTGGTTGTTCGTTTGTTATATTTAACTGAAAATTAGACATGTTCTAGTAAAGAAGAAAAAAAACAACTAACATCTATTCTGACTGCATATTCGCTTAGTTTTCAGAAATGCCATGTAAAAATCCAAAGATGTGTGAATCCATGCTTGGCATGCACATAACAGACACTGGCTTCAAGGTTTCTTGTAATCTTTGCAAGAGGTTTGTTTAAGAAAAAAATATCTGACATGCCCCCTGTACCCATCCCTCACGGCAGGAATGACGGTATTTGCTTGTATATTGGCATAGAGTGATCTGGTATTTTTAGCTTGCAGCTTTCAAACAAGAAGTCTTATCTTACACATTGCTAGCCAGCATTTACCTCTGACAGGTTTGCATTATGCGAGACGTATATGTTCTCGTCTTATCCTCTCGCAAACCACAACTGGATATTGCAGTGGAATGTGATCTATTTTATTTGCTTTTTCCCTTAGGATACCACCATTGTACAGTAATACATCACTCGCTACTTAGAAGAGGTCATGTTAAAGAGAAATGAAAGGGTTCACAAAAGCTTTAAATTGCGTGCAGCTTGGCACGCCGGCATTGAGAGAGTTTAATGCCTTGATTGGGACTCGTAAATAGCCCCTGATATATTTGCTGATTTCCGGCTGCAGCTCTGTTATGTTCATTACTTCCCTACAGACTACAGACAAAATATACATATTTCTCTTTCTAATAAAGGAAAATGTAAAGTTTTTGTTCTACATTATTTCACAGCTTTTATTGTGCAGGGTTCTTAAAGATACACGGCAATGGTCCTGGTTCTTGCAGAAATAATAATTTTAATACTAACAGTCAGTTGCAGTTATATTTATTTGAGTAGACGTATTAAATATCTAAGATTGAATGCTGTATAGTTTTAAGTATAAATTAAATGAAAAAGTCCATGAACTCTATTAATTAACACTTACACTCATTTGTTTAAAATAATAACTATTTTGTATTGATATTGAAGTAATAACTGGAAGCTTTGCTTTTCACTTTAAGCCAGGGGTGGGCAATTAATTTGCCTAAGGGGCCACATAAGAAACTTGGACTGTTGTGGAGGGCACCCTCAGGCCCCGTCAGCAGCACCATTCACCCCTCCTTCCCCTCTCAGCAGCACCATTCACCCCTCCTTCCCCTCTCAGCAGCACCATTCACCCCTCCTTCCCCCCTCAGCAGCACCATTCACCCCTTCTTCCCCCTTAGCAGCAATATTCACCCCCAGGCCCCCTCTTCAGCACCATTCACCCTCCAACCCCCTCGGCAGCAATATTCACCCCCAACCCCCTCCGCAGCACAATTTCCCCCCCAAAGAAACAGGCCTTCCTCAGGAGCATTATTCAACCGCTTAAAACCCCCCAGGGCCCCTTGTCACACTATTCAACCCCTGCACTTTAATCACCCCCCCCCCCCCCCCCCCTCTTACTTGTGAGTTGCAGTCCCTGTCCCAGATCCCAATGCTCAGAGGTTGGGTATCCTTCCCCTGCCGGAGCTTCATACTACAGGGTCATGTGACCTCCATTAGGAATTCCCCTTGCTGTATGAAGTTCCGGCAGGGGAAAGATACCCAACCACTGAGCAATGGGATCCGGGACAGGGGCTGACGGAGGCCGGGCAGTCCAGAGCCTGGGAATCTCCGCTCAGTCACCTCCTCCTGGGCTGTGCATCGGGTGCCATAACATTGTTAAAGAGATACATTGTATTCATAGTCCAAATAAATATTTGATCAGACCTGGGTATTTTTTGGCCCGCGGACCACATTCAAGCTGCGGGCTGGACAGGGACGGCCTGCGGGCCGTAAAATGCCCAGGTCTGCTTTAAGACGTAATTTATTCTATTTGAGTATAGCCATAACCCTCAATAAAAATCTTCTCCGTTTGTGTATTTATTTATGCAAAATGTTCTATTTTGCAATGATTCTACTTTCCTTTTTAGAAAGGATGCTATCTCTAATTTCTGCATGGAAATATACAATATAGTATGCGCCATGATCTGATAAATCATGACTTGGTGACATGTATGTACAAAGTTTATTAAATTCTTCTCTTTATTTGCTGGCATTTTCTTGTGTTTCTGCTGGAATCTTCATTGCTCACATTTTCTTTTTCTTGCATATTTCAATAACACGACTTGCCCCATCTCCTCACTCAATACAGTTTTTGTGTCCCTGTGGAGTTGAATGAGCAGCTTTATTGACTTAATCTTCTGGCCAAAGATTTTCTGGTTTACTAAGAATGGTTCCTGATTTACCTATCTGGTAACACACACTGACAATATCTTTTGGAGTAAGAATGCAACAACCGGCATAAACAGAAACTTAGCAAATAAGTTAGGTGGTTTTGTAATATAAATTAATGTGTATTTCCAATTGAACCACGTTTATCCAGTGCATGTTTAATACTGGTGACTATGTCCCATTAAGCCATGCACAATTCAGTAATATATCAAGCTTCATTCCATTGCCTTCAGGATGTCACAATCCCTCTGTGGGCAGTTTTCCCATTGTGCATTGCTAAACATCCACAGTACTATATATATATACATTGTGACAGAAAAACATAAATCATCATTTATGCAACATGTAAAAAGAAAAAAAAAGACCAGTGCCCCCATTTCAGTAATATATTATTTAACACAGATGTACTATTTATTTACTGTATGGTGGAGGGCTTCTATCGCTCTTTTGCCCACCATATATTAAATGATTGTTGTGGTGAACTACCTACTCATAAGGTCCACAACACAGGCTGAGATCCCGCTTCACGCTTATGGTAGCCAGTAAGCTTGACATGGCTGTACATGGATAGGATTCACAGCTTGTGTATAATCCAACCTTGGCTTTGCATAAAAGCTGTGTAATACAGCAGACCCTAGCTTAAAGGAAGCCATGTTTAAAATGGGCTATGGATTGAAGAGTGAGGCATATGTGGGCATTAAGAAGCTGTTTGGGATTGCAAATGGCCCCTGGGCTGCCAGTTATCCAGGACTCCTATAAGGAGTTATCTCAAACTTCTGTCAGTAGGACTGTGTTCCTTACATTCATATAAAGCAGCCGTCTTCCTTCAAAACACAATAATGCTCCTCTAACTGAGCTGGAAAGTAATTGTAATACTTGCTGATATAGTTCTGACATTTATATTTTCCTGTTCAGTTTTGCTGAGGTTTTACCATAAATGATTTCACTTACAAAGGAAGTCCTACACACTTGAGGCACCATCCATTTTAAATTCCCACCCAACAAACTTATTTCGACCTGGCAATGTCTGAAGATGCAAGGAAGATTTATTTTAGTATACAGTTTACCCTTTCCCTTTAACCTAATTATTATATTATTTATCTAAAGAAGAAGTTGACCCATTTTATATCCGACATAGGACAGGTTTGTGCGAAACCAGCCAAACTGTTATTAGGAGCCCGGAAACCACGCAGGCTTATAAATGTATGTAGAATAAACGTTAGGATCCAAAAGTAAAATATAATGTAATTTGCAGTATTATCACCATTTTGTCATCAACCGTGAAAAAGCAAGATTTAATTTTATTTTTAGTTGTATTTTTTTTTAATCTAAAAGTAGCTCCCTGCCACCAATTTATATGTAGGCTTTTGAGAGTCTGTCAGTATCTATTATGATCTAGTGATGACACAAATGTTGACTTGCTTTATCTAGTGATGGCATTGTCGGACACAGATATACCATAGCCATCGGCTCTCTGACTGTTGTGCCATGATGGAATAGATGCACTGTAAGAATATCAAGTCCTCTCCAAACTGCTCTGCACCTGAGCCTTGGAGTGTAGAAAATAAATGATGTGATGGTCTTTTTTTCATGGCTGAAATAGTATAATTTCTTTTTCCTGCCTCTTTCAATTTGCTACCAGTGTCTGAATTCAGCATTTCAGTGTATGAAATATTTGTCATGCCAGCAGTTATTGTGGCTATTCCATGCACTTCATATAATTAATATCATTGTCATATTAATAGCGTATGCATGCAAAATTATTCTTAAAGGAGCAGAGTTCTAGATTAACATTACTTTGTTAAATAACATTTTGAAGAATCCTACTATTGCAATAAGTTTTCAATATAAGCACTAGTTTAGGTCACTAAAATCACAATGGTTTCTTTTTAGCAGAGAGAGGAGAAAATGAAGTGTCCACAGATACTAAAACCTCAAAGTATATAGGTAAAGTAATAAAAACGATTATTAAAAGACGTGAAGCCATCTTGTTTAGTAATCATATTGTAATTGCATAGGTTAATTAATTATCTCTTCTACAATGCTATCCTAATACATCATTGTAGGAATGTTAGTAAAATATATGCGCAGGATCTTTTTTTTTTGTTGCTGTGCTAGTTGAGAGCATGGAGAAAATAACATAAATTGGACAGGATGCAAGGGGGCATCATATATGACATGGAAAAATTAAAACATGTAATGTAACACAGAAATATTAAACATGTATGGTAGTCATAATTGTGGATTCTATACTATGCTGTTGCGCACATTTTGCTGCCTTGCACATGTAATTCTGCTACAGAGCAGCTTTGAGAGCCTTTCATCATTGGCTATAAAGTGGCATTTTTATTCTCACCTAGTTGCCCATTTATCAAGAGTCCTTCCTTTTCTGTCTTTCTATTTCAGCGGGCAGATTAGTATCAAATAACTGGCTGTCCACAACACTTCACAATTCATGTCCAGCAATGGCTCACCTTTGTTTTTCTCTATTCTAAATACCTTTTTATCATTTCACGGATCTTTCCAGTCAACAAGTCAGTAATATTATGTTTTTCCACCGAGCATTTACCATTGTCATAGAAAGAAAGATTTATGACCATGATTGTTTAGAAGACCATGAATGCAAGAAATATAAAGAAAAGTGTTTTTTTGTTTTTGTTTTTTTATGGATATTGCAGTTCATGGGGCAGATAGATTGCTTGTCTTTATTTTTAAGTTAAACGTAAAGCTTGCTTGAAGCTATGCTTTGTTGCACCTCAAAGAAGATATTTGATAATGTACAACAGTGTGTTTTTTGTTTTTTCCAATTGAAGCTCCCATACCGGTAGAAAACAAGAATCAAATGTTTAACTGAGCTGGGGCTTGCCTCTGTCAGCCAATCATCCATATTTGATGGTTTCCTTCCTTCCTTTTTTTTTTTTTCCTCCATTTTTTGTTAATATTATTTTGACTTAAACTTACCTCTGTATAGCGCTACGTAATATATTAGCGCGTTACAAATAAAGGCAATAATAATAATTTATGAGCCGTATTTGTCTACTGATTTCAAAGAAGTTTGGAGAGATCTTGCTTAATATTCTTTCATGCAAAATATAACTTTGGTAATATTTTTAAAGCATGCTTCTTTAAATGCATGAAAAAAGTAATTGTATTCAATGTACATTTAAAGACCCTTTTGTACTGGACCGACATATGTTTGCATTTTATTGTGGTACAGGAGATCAAATTCCCTACTCTGTATTGCATGCAACTTATTGATGTAGTCAGCACATATTTTCTATCGTTGTCAGCAATGTATCAGACAAACTATATCTTGCGCTGGCTGACAGTTAACATTGTCTTCCATCATGATCCTAGTTTCACATTTCCCATCTGTAGTTAGCATACATTTGACTCTTAACATCACCTTAGACATCTTGAATGGGGAAAAAAGAATTCACATAGCAGCGGCTCAACCTAGGTGATAAATATACTGGCTTTATTAACTGACCGTTTGAATGGAGATATCATACTGATAATGCACAATGTACTATATATTTTTTTTTATTTTTGATTTAACAACCTGAAAAGAACCAGCAGTAGGAGTTTATTTATTTTCTTAATAATTTTATACACCCTTGTAAGCTCTCCCACTTTTTTTTCTGGTTTAAGAAATTATGTCTCTCTTCCCCCAACATTCCTAAAACCAGCATGCATGTATTTTAATTGTATAGTGCTACCAATGTGCGCAGCACTTTGCAGAGACTATATACAACACAGTTACATGGCAATTTAAGTTTAATTTAACATAAAGACAATCATTGGGTTACATAGTCCCTCCCCAATGTGCTTGCAATCTACTTATATGGTGGAAAGGGCACATTCAGACACCATTATGGTAAAAAGATAAGTGCATATGTAAGGCATGCCCCACAAGCAACTGCCCCCACATACACCGTTTACCCCTTTTTACCCTCATTAAGTCTTCCCTCTTTCTTCCCCCGTTCTTCCATACCGTTTATTATTATGTTTTACAAGTCTAAGGTAGGGTGCAGCCGTTGCCAATGCCTTCTCTGTATAGGGCAGAGTAATCCTTTTATAATCTTTTTAGATGGGGACATCCAATAGATTACTAATAATTGTGTCTCAGTTGTGAAGATTAACATTTAATTTTCATCAACCATATGATCGAATTTGAAGTTTCTGCCCAATGGTGGACGTAATGTCAAGAGGTTTCCACCCCAAAGATTCTCCTGGCAAGATTAGTAATGCATATGTTCTTATTTACCAAAGCAACATGTCTTGTATCCTGTGGGACCTCCATTTTTGACCTCAGTGCAACGTCTTTTCCACTGGTTTGCACCTGTGATACTGATACGTAACCCCCAGTGAATGCATTATCTTGTGCTTTTTGTCTCTGCACAAAGGAAATCAAAGCTGAGATTGAAATCAGTTCTGTTCTTTCAGTGGGTGTTTATGACACAGTGTTTAAATAGGAAGCTTCCCAGTCACATAGACAGGTGTCCATTTGATTGATAAACGAATATACATTTTAGTTTATTGCAATTTTTAATTCTTTAAATATGTTCTCTTGTAAAAGTAGTTGTTAAGTATGTGAACTCAGTATATAGCCTTGTGATTGGAATTACCGGTCTGTGTTTACATTTTAAGGAGAGAACTTTTGTCTCTTTTTAAAACGTCAGAAAGCTTAAATGACCAGTGCAGTTCAAGGGAAAAAAAAGACATTTGTTTATCAAGTATGTACCAAACTAACCAAATTGGCGGCTGTGCATAAAGCATATTTCAGAAAACTCTCAAACCCTTTTTTTGTGTGTGACATCACTTCCTCACGGCTGGATTATGAGGGTGCTTGTTTCGGGAAGAGAAGAATGGGGAGGAGGGAACAGAGAACCATTGTAAAGATAATTGGATAAGCTTGATATAGCCACCACACTCCTTCCCTCTCAATGGCACAGAAGCAGACCCCGTGCATCATTCACTGCAATGACAGCTTTGCTGAAATTTAAATGCCCCTCTCCCACACATAGAACTTCCACCAAGGTATCATGGATCTCCCCGGTGTCTTGCAGAGGCTTTACATTTTATTATTTTCTATAATTAAGAACTTGATGGGTTTTACTTTCCTGTTTTTTAATTATTCTCAGAGTCAGTGTGTTAAAACAAGTGTTTTTTATTATTATTATTATCATCAAAACTTTTGTTTGCATGAAAATCAAGCTCTTTGTGGATTAAGAAATATTTTATTCTCTATGAAGTGCTTTTGGGGGGGGGAAAAAGTCATTACTTCATTCTCACTAACTCTAATAAAGGTAGTGTCAGAGATCTGCACCAGGTGAGTTATGGAAGAATAAGCTACTCTATCTACTGACTGAACTACAACAACAACAAAAAGTCAGGAGGATGCTCTTAGGTTATTCCAAAAGCAGTTTGTAGAGGGTTTAACACTTTTTTTCCCCAGCAAATAAATACTTTTATAATGTTTAGCACCCCTTTAACCAAAGTGTATACAGATAATATTCAGTTTATTCTGTCTTTTTTAATTACCAACCATGCACCATCTCTGCCTTGCACACCCTGAGCCTTGTGTTGAGTTGTGGTACACTCATGTGTGACTGGTTACACAAACATGCACCATAAATAACATCTGAATGATGATGGATGAATATTGTTTTTCTGAAAATGTATAGGTTCTTTCCATTTTAAATGCAAAACTGACTTTCACTATGCCAGTGTTTTCTTTTTGTATCTTTGGATGCATCTTTGGAAGTAGAGCAATGCTGGTGCTAAGTTGTGGGATCATGTATATGTATGACATTTTTCACTTCGCTGGAGCATTAGTGTTGTCTCTGTATTCCTTAATTTCTGCTAATGCTCTATGGAGCCTCCATGCTTACACCCAGCTTGCTTCCCTTGAGACGTGCCAGCTTCTTAGTATATTGGAGTACCTCTGAAGAAGTGAGGCTAGGTTGTGTATATGCAAATCTTATTATCATCACTTTCGGACCCCCCTTTAGCTCTACATTTTCATGAAGTGCCACTTTAAAAGAGTTTCAACTCAAAATACAAAATTAAACGTATTTTTCCTAACAATACAACAAATGGAAAGATGTATTTGTGCCCTGTGAACAATACATGTTTTTTTTTTCTTCTTTTCAACAGAAGTGCTGTCTTGTCAGCATCTTGTCCTCACACATTTGCAATTCACAAATGACAGCTCCATGATTACATAGAAGAAGAATGGCTGTACATATACAAAGGAAGGTGTCATAGATCTTTCACAGAGGAGAAATAAAAAGTGCATTAAACCAGAGGAGCTGAAAGTTTTTAAAACCATTATTTTCAAATACTTTCAAGAGTGTGTTTTTGAGGCATCAATCATTTATATTTAACAATTGATTTGAACATATGGGTAAAATGCACCAATCAAACTAGGTAGTAATTATATCACTGTTAGACCAGGTAAAGTAAAGTAAAATAAAATGAAATAAATGATTTAATAAAACATACCATACCTATACATTATAGATTGTTACATAAACGTCTTTCAACTGACTTCCATTACACGGGTACATTTAGTAGTTCCTTGGTAGGTTAAAGTCTAAAGATAGAATTTTGTGTTAATGATTTAAACCGCAGCTAACAATAATACTACTAGCAAGTAGTATGTTGGTTATTGTAGGTAATGATACCATGGAGAGCTGTGGATATCAACAGGAGTTTCAGATAGCTTGTATCCGTGGGTCCACTGGACCAGAAGGAATAAGGAAAGCATAAATGAAATAATTCATGCTAGTGGTATGTTTTAAAGTGTTTAAATAAAACGAGGAACCTATGTACAATTAATCTGTACTCTATTCAAATTACTATAACACCAGGGGCGGAACTATCACTGGTGCACCCGGTGCTTTAAAACATATATATTTTTTTATTTTTTTGCTTAAATGCTCCTGGGGTCTCCCCACACAGGCCCATCCTGGCCTCCATCACCGTGGCCCCTGAGCTTCACCATCTCCTGCACTCCTTCCTCCCATGCCTGCGCGTCTTCTGCTCGGGCAGGGAATTATGACGTTACGTGACATCATGTGGATTCCCTGCATCATGTTAAAGACTCTCTGCCAAAGGAGGAAGTGCTGGAACTGATAATGCTGGGGTGATGGAGGCCAGGAGGGGCTAAGTGGGTAATCCTAGCTGGCCATTGCTCCATGGGCATTTTGAGCAAAAAAAAAATCTATATAATTTTCTATATTTTTATCACATATATAGTTGTGAGCGTACGAGTTGTTGCTAACGCTGCGGGCTCGCTACGCGAGGGCACTGCCCGAGGGTCGCAGTTGCTGGCATGGAGCGCCTTCGGCGCTCCATGCCAGCAACTGCGACCCTCGCAAACTTCACCTCGCAACCCAAACAGTACGACACACACATTACGACACTTGCAAACAACATACGACACACGTTCACACACATTACGGACTCGCAACACTCGGACGCAACTCGCGAACATTACAAAATGTAAAACACAATACATACACACAGCACATACATAAAAACATTACCTACACCAAGAGGGAGCACCCAGAACCTCAAAAATGCAACTTAGACCTCGATTTTACTCCAAATAAAAGAGTTTAGAGACTAAAAAAAAATCTAAGCGAGAGAAAAAATGGCCGCCGAACAAAACGAAAACGAGGCTACAGCACTCTAAACTCGCAAAACACCACAAGAAACTCGCAAAACACCACAAGAAACTTGCAAAACGCCACAAACGACCTACGGATATTCATACCACACAGTGCACACATTCAGCACGCTTACACAGCAGCTCCACACCACTAATGCTGCAGCAACATCAACACACATTGCCAGCTCTTCATCACAATGCTTTAAAATAGGTACAGTATATTCATTTAGTAATGTATTACATATTTATTATACACCAAACAGCATTAGCTACCTTACAATTTCATTGCCGTCCTTTTTTGACGGGCAATTCGCTAGTTATTATATAAATTTGAGAGTCTCTTATATAGAGGACATTCTTAGCGGATAAGCTTCAGAGTTATGTTAGAGATTTGGCCTTTGAGGTTTCAAAACCTCCTACTCCAGCAACCGTAGCTTTTCTCCATTACCAGTATGGCAGTCTGTACTTTTTTTTTACTATGCCACTACAATATATATATACAAAAATAAATAATAATTTATATAGCATTGAAACATGTTTCAAGTGAATACATGTGCAGATATGTTTTATTAATCATACATTTTTATTTGTACAATGGCTTACACAGACATCTGTCATGTTCCTTTTAACCACAAGACCATTTCCTTTGCAATGTTATAGCTCCGATGTAAGGTAGAACATTGCTGTAAACATCTGGTAGTGGGAGGTGAGGTGAGGGAGGTGAACCCCAGGGTGCATAGGGAATAAGCTGTCATTCTGAGGAGTGAAAGCCCTTATACAAACATACTTCACACACGCCTCTACACCACATGCAGGAGTAAACACACGTGTCTTTCAACACACTCCATAATGGTATTTAGCGATGTCTCCGTAATATGCGAATATAACTATGTGTCATCATTACCTTATGTGAAATGCACTGCACTTACCCAATGTTTTCTGGCTATATGTTATTTTAATATATCCATATTATTGTAATGCTCATTGCAGGCATCTGGTGCAATAATAAAATGTTGCAAGATGCTATTCTTTTTATCTTCTATCCCTTAATGTGGTCCTGACCCCACATTACTGTTTAATTATTTGGGGCTGAAATCATCTTTGGATACCAAACAAGAAAACCCAGCAAATCCCATCTCTTCCACCCTCCTTGCATGTGTGATCAGCTGCATCAATTTCTGGCATGTGTCTAGGGAGGCTGGATCAATTTAGGTGAAATTAGGAAATATAACTCATCAAGAGATGGAATATATATACTGATGCGTCTCAAAATAAAGCCATATTGTTTAGTCATTCAGCCGTGACCGACTCTCTTGTTTGTTTCCATTTATCCATCTTGTATGCAACATTTTGAACAAACATGCTTTTTAATTACCAGTACTAGAATGTGAGGTGTAGCCTTCAAAGGAATATAAATAGTGTCCCCCCTAAAGAAATGAAAAAAGTTGAAAACTAATATATATATATACTGCAGTATACCCAAATAATTTGACTGTTCTAGATAGTCCTCTTACATGCAATGAGTAATGAGTAGAGGAGGGACTAGACATATGTATGTAATATCTCTTCATTATCCGTGTACAAGTACATAAAATAAACGTACGTCATAGACCTATTAGAACAAGAGCCTATGCTCTTGTGTAAGAAGATGAAAGGCACATATATAATGTGAAAATATATTCCTATAGTGAAAGGATGATAGATACATTAGAGAACTTCTCAGCAGATGTGGTAATGGTTAATGTGGTATGCAAGTTCAAACAGTGATAAATTAATAAGATTTCCATTTTATGTTTGTGTGTCAGAATCAACAGCGCAACCATTTAATTTTGGTGATTTTTAAACTGCCCGAGTAGTGGGCGGTGCCTCCCTTACATGCAGCCAGATCAGATTTTCCTGTTTGTTTGTTTTTATTTGGTCCCTCTTGAGTTTAGGTTGTTAATCCTTTCTAACCAAGGTGCAGGCTCTACAATAGAAATTACCAGAGGGACAAAGCAGCTTTCTATATAAGCTTATATTAAAATATCATTATTATTTTTTTTACCACCTGGACTGCTTGAATGTCATGTGGAAAGTCAAATTATCCATTAAACCGATGTATGTACTCTATGTGTGAATCTGCTTACATGGTACTAAAACATTATTTATTTATTTTTATAGAACAGTGAGGACCTACAAGAAGCTTGCTAGGTAGCCGAAAAGCTCTTATAAATTATACTTATTTTAACAGTGATTCATAATATTAATATTAACAAACGCATACATTGACTGTTGTATTATGGGATAATTTAAAGAAATAATTGAAAATACTAATTGTGTCAATTGCTGCCAATAAAATAGAAAGTATTCATTTTAAATCTCCTATATACCTGGAATTTCACGGCTATGGTTTAACACATGTAAATATTGAGGCATTATGTGCATGCAGTACAATGTTGTTGGATGTAGTTGTGCATTAGGGAGTCTTTAAATAATCCCCTGTGTACCCGTGCAAATGAATTTATGCTGAATAACACGAAAACAAACCAACAGAGGCTCATATTTCAGCACTTGGCATATTAGGAACTTATTTTACTAAAGCTATGAACTGCTTCACAAATGCTGATTGTGGAGCAACTGGATCCATTTTGCATCTACATTGCCAATTCATCACAGGTAATGAATGGCAGCTGTCTGAACCCCTGGATGGACATTTTTCATCAACACACTGAAGCAATGCATAGGAGTAACCCACAAAAGTTAGGTTTCATATGCAGTGAAATTTTACAGAATATGGGGTTTATTTGTGGTACTTCAATTTCCTCTCTTCAGCATGACCAGGGTTCATAATCCAGTCCTCAGGGCACCCCTGACTCGTGGCATACAGGCAATTCAAATGCACAAGCCCGCAAGTTACGGGCAAAAACCGTAAAGCATGCAATTGTAACATGATCAATTAAGCAAGGCCGGAACTACTCATTTAGAAACGACCAATAGAAAATGAGACCGTCATCATTACGGCTGTATAAGTCAATGTCAATCAATTATAATTTAGAGGTCCGATGTGCGATGAGACTAGCAAAATACAAAATAAAAATGAATGCCAATACTGTTCTAGACTATATGGGTGTCCTGATATGTATTAACTCATTGATTCCCGAGATCGATAAAACCCCGAAATGAAACATATTGCCGATTTGCGAGCTTGAGACTTTTGTGCAATTTAATTCTAATGTCTTTCATTGCTTTCCCCGTCATTTACAGTGCAGTATTGATTTTTTTAAAATTTTACAGTGCTATGGACATGTCTTTTACCCCTTTTGCAGGTCCCATCTGGTAACCGTAGGATTTTGTACTACATTTGCCATTTATGGGTTTGAAAACATTTGAGGGCTTGCGGAATTGTAGCAATTGAATAGCGATTTTTAGCGATCAGAACTCTTGCGGACGTGAAAGATCAAAGGCTTAGATGGGGTGTAAGTTACTATTGTAACAACCTCAGGGATTTTTAGCCCGTAGACCGTTTTGCAGCTCGCAAAAAGACGCCAACTGAATAGCAAATTTGTTTACGGCCTACATTACGATCTCTAGTAACTTACAATTTCTCAATTGAATGAGGCCCATATTGACTGGCTATTGCAGACTCTGGTTGCCTCATCTGTATTTTATACGTAAATCATGGCCTGTCTGAAGTTTGTTAGATACCAGTTTGAGTACCTCTTAATCCTAGTACAACCTAATGTCGATAATTGAAACCATAATTTATAAATACATAGGCCCTCATTCAATTGCAATTTTGCCAATTGAATAGGGGTCTAAATAAGCACATCACATATATTTTGTAAATAATTTTTTAGTTATTAAGCATCTATCCAAAAGCACGGTTTTCACTAACGAAAAACTTCTTTAAAAAATATATATTATGTGCTTATTTAGAGCCGTATTCAATTGGCAAAATCGCAATTGAATGAGGGCCAAAGTAAATATATCCAATGTCAGCCTTAAGTCAATGGACAAAACTAGGTCTGGTGGTGTTCCCTATCATGTCTGTGTTTTTATGTTTTTCATTTATTTTCATTTTTTTAAGGCTCACATACTAATTGTTTTATTATATTACTAAAAAGTTTACTTTTTTTAAATACATTTTCAAAATTGCCCATGCTTTATTTTTCTGGAACAACATTTGTCATACATTATCCAAACTTCCAATAACTTTCACAATCATTAAAATATTAAACAAAAATGAGTAATAGAAAATTTGCACGTTTTTGAAATATTCTTAAAAGAATAAATAAACAAATTACCTTGCATATATGCATAATTGTGTATAAAATAGACACTATAGCATATATTAAAATAATAATCATAATTTTTATTTGATAACCTTTTTATAAACATTCTTATTGGTACTCTTAATTGGCATTTTGATTGCAGATAGATGAGCACTGTTTTCAGGTAGTAGCTCTTAACAATAAAAATATATTCAGTTGAAATGTTGACAGTGTGCTCAATAATCACTCACGTCTTATTCTGATATTGTTATTTTATTCCGTGTCCAGATATTTGCACACTGCTCTGCTGAAGTCCTTGAGGACCCAAAAGGCTGATTATTTGAGTGAATGTTCAGGGATATGGAACCAACATGTACATTTCTGGAACAAGCCTCCGGAGACTGTATTTTGATTTCTCCTTGAAGATTTTCCATCAGAGAATCTTGTAGGTTGTTCTTCCATTACTCAGGGGAATGTTAAAAAATATGGGACAAACAACCCCTGAACAATTCCTTCACTTACATATATCCACCTAAATATAGAAAGCAGTATGTGTGACACAACTTTTATTGAAATGTATAAAAGAGAGTGACATTTTATAAGTTTAATTATATGGGATTTCATTAGTTTCCATGTTTGTTATATCAATCAATATAGATAATGATTTTTGTTTTCTTGAATAAATAGTTATAAGTGTTTTCTAAGGAAAATCTTTATGATATCTGAGATTCATATCTATAGAACGGGTGTCCAAACTCGGTCCTGGAGGGCCACCCACATGCCTGGATTTGATGATATCCCTGCTGTGCACAGGTGAGTCATTCACTTCTTCAGTCATCCTGATTGACTCACCAGTGCACAAAAAGGATATATTAAAATCTAGGCATGTATGTGGCCCTCCAGGACCGAGTTTGGACACCCCTGCTATATAATAATAATAATAATTTACCTCATGAAGCTATTACTGTTTTGGATTATCACTGTCCTGGAATCCATTATGGATTTTTTTTTCAGTTTGATCCAGTGCTAAAAAGTAACTATTTCTGCTAATGAATGTAACAGTTTAATATAGACAGAAATTGTCCAAAATTTGCATTTTAATGACATTTGTGTGCCAATCGGTGCTCCAAATTTAGTTTAAGCAAAGGGAAATACTTTGCTGCAAGCTTCCTTATAACATATATTTTCACTTGCCCCCCTTTTTTGTAAGCCTTCTATTTACCCATTTAATCCACTCTTCTCTCTACCCCACCCCTGTTTCCCTTTATTCACCCCCTTTTTTTTTTACTAGCTGTGTTACCCAATATACTTTCCATCTGCTTTGATTTCAAGGAATTTCAAAAAGCTTTGATACATTCCGAAAGTCTAATAATGCTGTTACCCGCCATGCAAATACTTACAAGTTTTCAGTAAAATTAGATCTAAAATCAATTTTCACCTCCAGACAAAGGTGCCAATCCTATTACATCTAGTTAGCAGGACAAATATTATCCATTAAGTAAGCACATTTTCAGTCCATCTTATAATAATGATTTGTAACACATTTTCTCATTTGCCGTTTCTTAAATATAGATTATTTTTCTTCCGAATAATAACTATAATAGTTCTGAAATTTGCTTACTGACCCTGCAAAAAGCCTTTGACTCCTTCAATTGCACATTTAAATTTCAACCTCAAACCGATTTATTTTTTTAATTTTTTTTAAGGATTTTTAAACTTTGCTTCAATTTTATATATATGCCAAGCCATTCCTTAATCCAAGAAAGACTAAAGTCCTTGCCCTCAAACTAAAGATTATGTCTAAAATCGGAGAGGTCCAAATTAGGCTCAACCATTTTTTTGTATCTATTTATTTTTATTCCTAAACGTCTTCATAAGTAATTAGCAGCTAATTATTCATTTTTCAAAAAAGCAATTACTCCAGAATATTACAAACTGTATTTATAAATCTCATTAAAATGTGAGCCATCTTCCTATGAACACCATATATATTATTGAGCACTGCTGTATATTTATTTTCCTGCAGAAGACAACCAAGTATTTGCTCCTGACCGCGCTAGAGGTGCATCCCTGCACTGTCCAGCATTGAAAGGGTCACGGTAACAATAAATATTTTACTCTCCCGCTGGAAGTCTGGAGAGTCATGAAATGATGAGAGACAGTACGACAAACTGACTTGCCTCTTCTCTATAAATCACTTGGACTTTGAGTGTGCTGCCCTTTTCAGAAATGTGCTAGATGTGTAAAGTAGCTTTTGATGGATGCAGAAGAGTGGTCAGTGCTGTGGGAATCTGACAGCTTAAACCCCATGATTCAAATAAGTGGCTAATAAAATCTGACTTTCATATGGCTCTTGTGCTTAATTAGAAATATGGAAGTCTACACCTATTATCTGCTTAGAGGGGCTATAGACAAACCACAGTAAGAATATTCTAATGTTAAAGGGGGTCATAGGTGACTCATTTTTAATACTGAAATTTGTGATCTATATAATAACACTCTTAACCTTTGCAATATAAAACCATTATATAGATTAGAATAGCAAAAAGGTGTATTATGTTACAGTCTCTGTATTATGGAAATGATCCACAGAGAATCTGAGATACTCAGCACTAGTGGTCTCCAATTCAAAAATAGAATGAATCTGCTTGGTTTAAATGATTTGTCCATTGTCCTATCTTCTGACTTCAGAACTTTGAGACATATCCTTATCTTCTTTGGGCTGACCATATATGTGTCTCGGTAAGTAAATAAATGAATAACAACTACTACATATCTTAAATGAGATGATCAATCAATCTTTTTTTTATTTTTTTATTAAGTAGTATTCTTATATTACATATATTTTTCATGGCAGAATATGTTTTATTCTAGTGCTTTTTGATGCATATCCCTTGTTTAAAGACACATGCCAGATTCTCTATCATCCATTAACCAAACTATGTTTTAAACAAAAAATTACAAATTACTGCTAGAAGATAATTTGCTGTTCCTCGTGCCCTGATCTGTGTAAGAATACAAATGAAAGGGTGTCTTGGAAATATATTGTAAATGTACACTGATATGAACTATTGCCATCCTTATCTGTGATTTGCATTGCTGGTTGAATCTGGATCACTTGACAAGACTTCCTCCCAACTTGTTTCATTTAAGTAGGTTAAGGTATAAAGAAAGCAATCACTTCAAATTTTTTTTCTTTTTTAAATACTTAAAATATACTCATTTTTAAATACAAGGTACACCGAAGTCCTTGATGTAACCATATTAAAGAGGTCTCCGAATTGTCTAATCAACAGTGTTAAGATAATGCAGCAACAAGTCAGCTGTACATGGAGAAGGAGTGAAGGACCATTGCCTACTGATAATAGAAGACTTATTGGCAGACAATTGAGAGCCTTGTTTCCAATAAGTTGTCACCATTATTTTATACTATTTCTTCTTCTCTTTGTTGTTTGTACTTGCCATTGTCCTCATTTGTTGTTATTACTGATTAGAATACTCCCATATCACACACAGGGCTCCTTGCAAGGTTCTGCTCTATCCTCTGGATGCTTTCATATATAGTGCAGTAAAATGAAGATGGATTGTGTGCCATTCTCTGCTGGGATAGACTGGCACACAGATCAGCCTCTGAGCCAAGGTGTTCCTAATTAAACTGTTGCCATGGGTAGGAGGATTAAGGAGAGATATGTTGTGTGGTTTTTTTTTTTGTTTTTTTTTGCGCAAAATGGGGACACTGTAAAATAGAATTCATATTGCATTTGAAGTTTGCCAAAAGAGCAAAATTGATAGCTGCTATTTTTATAATGCATTCATATGTGCAGTAATCTATATATGCCATATATAGTGTGTGTTTATAATGGTCTTTTAATAAATGTTTTTTAAAGCTCGGTATGTCTTGATCTTTTAAATAATTGAAAATGGAACATTTGTTATAGTGCAATGGTGGGCAAACATGCCAAGCCTTGCGTAACCCCCACCGACCACCACCAAGGATTTGCCTGCTCGCTACATCCTGTGCTCTAGAACAGATGGGTAGGGGGGCTTGCACTCTATTGATTGGAGAGTTACATTGGTTTATCTTTGCAAGGAAACATGTTGTGCCTGACCATGTAGCACAGGCTCCTAGTCATAGCTGCCTTTACCCATCAATGCCTTTTATAAGGGGTGGAGACAAACAGCTCAACTGGAGGTTTACAAATTTCATACGGAACATTAATTTTCTTTATCCTTGAGAATTTTATCAAAGACCAACATCTAATTAATTTAATTTAAATCTATATATGTGACTCTTCTATGGACAATAAGACTGCACATCTTAATGTACTACTTTGTGTGGTTTAGGGGATTTTGTTTTCATATAAATAATAAAGCTTACAGTCTAAAACATATGGAACCAAGATACACCATGTATACTGATTTCTAAAATGCAAGGCACACATCTCCAAACATTGTTAGGATAAATATTTGACAATTTGTGGTCAGCATGTGAACACGTCCTAGTGCTATTGGTGGACCAGCCCAATGTCCTGCGGTTTTTGTTTAGCCCTCTTTTCTGCCATTGGGGCCTACAGCACAGAGTTGCTCCGAGAAATATTTCCAGCAGCCGTCGTGTCCGCATGGCTGGCTTTTTAGTATGTTGACTCTGAGGTGAAAGTTGCGTGGCAAGCTGTAGTCATGGAGTTAGTGTAATGAATACTGAAAACTGCTTTTAAAATATTGCCTCAGTTCACACTATGCATTAAAGTACTTTGGCACGTCAAGTCTGACAACAAAAGAAATATTTTGCTACTAGTGCGGCATAACAAGTCTTTTACTTTGATCCATAAGTACTTTATTAATATACTCTTCATCACATTTGCCTCAGATTGGAGACATTTATGTGGATGTTTGTCATCCACTATTTTCCTTAGCTGAAAAATGTGTGCTGTCAGTGGCCAAAACAAATAAATTATTATTTAGAGAACCCAGGCATCTTTTAAATAATGTGATAAATGGTTAGCTTTGTGTACGGCTTTAAACATGTATATATATTTTAGGAATTCCTTTTGATGGAATGCTTTCAAAAGGTGACCCCGGTGCACATGCCAATGACAAGATCATCTTGTAACAATTCAGAACAGGCTTTCAGCTTTATGAAATGGGATTGCAGAAATCCTCTCAAAAATGACATCTGAAATGGCATTAAAACACAATTTCCCTTTGAGAAGGTTTTAAGGCACTCACATGAAAAGTGACACCACTTTGCACGGCACTGTGTCAGCATTATGCTGCGTGTTACTCATAACTGACATTAATCCATTAAGAGTGCGAGGGTCATTTATTTTCTTCATAAAGTCATTAAATACAATTATTGATTTCTGTTCAATCAGCAAGAGTTGCCTGCCTTCCTTGATCTTTTTAACACAAAGCATATTTCTATTCAAGTGTTATTGCAGAAGTTCTCTTCTCTTTTTTTAATAGGAATTCAGTGCAAACATTATTTTCTTTTGTAAATACAAAAGCGAATATATTTTAAATGCATGGTAATGTATGCCTTGTATCTTCAAGAACATTTTAATCTGATAAATAAATAGCACAGTATAGATTTGACGCTCATAAGTACGTCGGCTGTAAGCTCTCAGGAGCAGCATACACACGTCACTTTGTCTGTGAGCGACTTATACATTGTGCAAATTATGATTATTTATTTAGAACAACAAAGGTTGACATATTTTGTTCAACTTTCCATATTAAAATTAAATAAATGCATTGCTGTACAGAAGGCCCGAGATGGGTAGGAGGGAGATGTAACTAAGCAAGGCATAGAAAAGAATTAAAATAGGAAAACGCGTTCGCCATCCTGATTTTGGAGGAAGAACTTAGTGGTTTGGGAAAGATAAAGCTATAACATGTAAGGGGGAAATGTGGATGGTGGTGGTTGTAAGTAAGGATCATACTCTACTGTTTGAACCAGAATATAATATAGAGGACATCCACCTGGCAAAGCCCATATGTGACTTCAATGCAGCACATTGTCCACGACTGAGCATAGGAGTAAGTGGGTGAAAACAAATGAAACTGACAAAGCCCACAGATGGCACTTCATAAAATATGATATTACATTTGAGAGATTATTTTCTTCCTATGCAGCCATTGGTTTATTTTAGCTTTTTGTTCCATGATTTAATAATGGAGATTGGAACAGTTGATGGAAACAAATGGTTGGATACCATGGTGGTTATCTTGGAGTGAGGAGCCACTTTTTTTTTTGCTTTTAAAGGAAAACCTTGTTTAGGCACAAGTTGGTAAATGAGTAATATATTTATTGATGTACCTCAAAAGGAGAGTCTGGAGGTCACTGCCTGTTGGTAACTTAATTAGACAAGTTTTTTTGTAGATTTCTAAGATTAATTTGTTCCAGGAACCAGTTCAGTTTACAGCCCCAGGAACACTTTGTTGTCACTCCCTGCTTGTAATTGGATGGACTAACCAAGTAAAGAAACATATTGTAAAGCTGCCCAGCGAAACGTTATTCTAAATTAATTTACATGTGTTGTTGTAATGTTGAGTTCAAATGTTTATTTTCATTAAAACGATCTATTGCACAAATGTACAATATGAGAATATAATAATTGTATGTGCTTGTTCACGTATATTTATTTTACTTCTGCAACATTTTATTTTTATATATTTGTTCTAATTAGGTACTCTATTGAAGCTCCAGTAACTCTGCCCATAGTGGTCGTATTCATGGAACATTAATAGGTGTTCTAATGAATACTGGAAAGTTCATGAACCAGTAATGTTCCATTTATAGGTGTTTTAATGAATTATGGAATGTGATTTTACTAAGCAAGGCTTGGAACTACGCTTAATAGTGTTGCTGAACATGATTTTCCAGAATGTTTTATGTAGTGGGCGGTTCTGCATATCTGATTATTTCGAATTTAATATTTAGAATTTATAATGTGGATTTGGAGAGTGGTTTCTTGCACTGCGTGGGCGCAATCCAAGTGCCATGATCGTTCTGCTGTCCTGAAGAGCCTAGTGTGGCACTTGAGTCCTACACTGAATGTGTTAAAAACTATTTTAGTGTCTAATTGTTAAAAATTATCAGTGCTGCTAATAAACATACCTGTTGCCATAAAAATATTTTTACTTTTGCAAGATATCTAAAGCGAGGATAGACGTAAGGTTGAAGGACCCTATGTTGTTGTAGGATGTTATAATGATGTCCACCTTGTAACTATAACTGGGTGGCAACATGCACTCATTGCAGAGAGGTGAATAGAACCAATCTTTCCCAAATCCTAATTTTTGAGAGATCCCCATTGTTATGATAAATGATAGTGGCGTCAAGTGCAAAAATATATAGGTAATATGGACATAAGCCTGCAAACGCAATGTTATTCTCCACAAAGCACTTACACATTCTGTTGTTCATTCACACCCCTGTGCTCAACACCACAAATATGCAAATCCAATGGGCAATGAGCTATGCAAGTCACATGTTGCCATAAAGAAGTTCTGCTGTGCTGAACCAGCTAAAAAAACAATATGGTGCTTTTACAGAGGCCATGCTTGCCTTATGTCAGGGTGAATGTTAACAACTCTTGCTTAATTAGTATTTTTTAATTATAAACTTTTGCAAATGTTAAAAGTCAACTGTGTGCAACCCACTGGTGTGGAAAAATTAAATCCAAATGAGAATGGACTGCCGCTGCTTTTACCAAGGTTGAAGTTTAAAGGTCAGCCATGAAAATCAATTATTCCCAGCAAAATACTCTTAATTGAAGAGTCAATTGGGTAATTGCTACTACCTTGAAATCAAGTAAATGCTTTACTTTTTCTCTTTTTATTTGGTTTTACTAATTCGGTGGCTATTTACTGCTTGCTACTTATAATTGCTTAAATCTGTTTGCAGTAAAACTAGTGCACTGTGCAAGTGAAGAAAATAGCCAGCTTTGTCCAGGAGTAACCCTGAGACTTACATGTTATACTGCTCAAGGCAGTTGTTTTCCATATGTTTGAGAGTGGGAGAAAAGATACACTCCATAATGCATGAATTCAATCTTGCTAGAATAACTATTTTATCTTTGAAGAAGCCATTTAATAGTTGTTGCTTTTTTTTTTTTTTTTTACAAAAAATATATTGATATCTTCTAAATAAACAAAGGCTTAACTGTTGAACTACTTTTTCTTTTTTTTTTTTTATTAATTTGTTTTATTTATTGTAGGAAAACATACAATTGAGTTTTTCACTAAGTGGAAATTGTCCTCTTAAAAAATAGCCATTAATTACAGCTTTTGGCAATTTTGCTTTAAAGCCAGCAAATTTAAGAGAATCCAGGTGAATGTTATATTATAACTCATAGTTACAATTAAACTAGATGTCAGGATGACATCTAGATAACATTTTAGGATCCCTGGTTCCCATGTATATTAGAATTACTACAGCATACACAACTGAATAGTTAGTTAGGTGTTGGTGGAGCAACATGTGGAACAGAGGTGACCATTGGCATGGGCACCCATGGGGCAGATAATGCGTTTTTTTTCTTATGCTTACCATATGCAAATCTGTCCCTGAGCCTTCCCATTCTAAACGGCCCCCATTTTTGGCAATACTTCCTACATTGTGCCACTTTCGGTCTCCCCTGGTTTCACAGCCATTATAACAGGCTGACTGTGACAGGAAAGTACAGACCTTATTTATGGTTTTAAGCTCTCCTTGGTAATTAGACTTATTAGGAAGCAGCAGGAAGCACTTCTGTTTCTAAATCTAGAGATTAAATAAATCTCTTTTTCATAATATTTTAACAATGAATTGTGGATTCTGTTAACGAGACATAATTTATTAGATTGTAAAACTGATTAGACAGCAACATGCCACAGGCTATATTATTAAATTCAAGGATTGACATGTGACACTTTTTTATTTTTTTTTAAATATGTATATATTTTTTAAGCTTTTTAAATACTTTAATAGGTTTATAATCCACCGCGTCATGTACAGAATTTTGCGTTTGCCACATTAGTTGGTACGGCTATATGATAACAATCTGAATTGCTTAAGGGTTTCTTGCTGTCATCTTAGTTTTTTAACCCTTTCTTTTCTGTTCTATTTCTCTTAACTGTCTAGTGGGGTTGCTAAATCTATAAGAAAAAAAAATGTCTGACAACTTTTTTTTTTTTTCTTTAAAGAAATCATTTCTCCCAAAGGGAAAACAAAGTTTCTTTCCAGACAAGCTTTTTCTAGCTGGTAGAAGTATCATGGCCTTCAG
The DNA here is from genome assembly GCA_027410445.1 of Discoglossus pictus. Classification (NCBI taxonomy): domain Eukaryota; kingdom Metazoa; phylum Chordata; class Amphibia; order Anura; family Alytidae; genus Discoglossus; species Discoglossus pictus. The sequence goes on along the minus strand of CM050163.1, from coordinate 101,330,433 downwards.
TAAAAATAAATATATCAGTATTTGACAGGAATGCTCGATCTCTCTGCTGGGCAGTGAGTCGGATTTGGTAAGAAATGAGCCACTCTCTGTGCAAGTGCATGTTCTAGTCGGCAGGATTTATTAATCCTGAGTTTAGCTGTAGATGACCACTTTCTCCAAAGTAAATGATACTAATCTGTGTGTACAGTATCCACTTAGGGCTGAACGTGTGCCAACCTGCCTGCAATGCATTGTTCAAGTTTTTTTTTAATGTCTTTCTGGAGTCCTTTTACTGGAATAACTTGTATTTTTAGCACATACCTTTTTGTTTAGAGATTTATGATTATGTACTGCAATTCTAAATGTTTGATAGCTTGTTTTAAGTAAATTCACTCAAGGTGCTAGTGCCTTAATAAGACTTCATGGACACAATGGAAGCTCTATATATGATATAACTTAACCTATAGAGGATATATGTACTTTATTTTACATTACATTTGATAGATTTCAAGCCATAAATCATATTCTGAGTCTCATATATAAAATGTGATTATCTTTCATATTCCTCCTACTTTTTATTCAAAAGGTGGGGATAATCACTATCCATACTAAAAGCTAGAGTTGCAATGTCAATCAAAACTGTATTCTTTTTGAGAATAATTTTGATATGTACTTTAGCAATCAAATGTTCTAAAAAAAATAATTTTCTTGTATCCATCAATCAGTCTTTCTGATCCACCAACCAAGCATAATCTGATATGTTATCCTGATGGGTCATTGTTGCCAATAATTTATAATTACCCCCCCTTGGCTCACTAGTTTTTTCGGCTATATGAATAAGAAAAAGCTTGTGCATGAAGTAACCAGGCTAATTCAGGATTATTTTGGGGCAAAAAACTCTGCTTTCTCTCAATAAAATTCACAGAACTGTTAATAATTGGAGAAGTTAAGATATTTACATGCCCATTGATCTTGTTATCTTATGTGGTTTTTTTTAAACTCTTGGGTCACTTCTTTAAGTCATTTCTTGTGTCCCAAACACTGGTTAGTCTTATCTTCATCAGACTGTGTTCTTTTCCATGTCGGGTACCAACTGAACTATTCCCACACCATCCCTAGCTCTTCTGTAGTACCGATCTAAGCAGGTAATGATTGCCTCATAACTTCTTTACAAACAAAGCACCAGGAAAAGAAAGTGAATGGAAGCTGAAATACAAGCTGTACATTCTCAATCGGCACAATTGCACCTTAATGTCTAACTTCTAAAGATTCACAGTTTTATCAATAGAGATTAGATAAAGATTTGAAGAACTTGCCAGAGCGTTTCGTTACCAAGGAAACTGGTTCACGAATGATTTAAAAATACTTGTAGCGCTTGGATTTTTTTTACACAATTCCTCATTTAACAGATTAATTGTCACAGCCATTAATTGTACTTTCGTTGTGGCAAAGGCTCATTTACAAGGTGTCAGAGAAGACATGGTTTCTGTGCAAATGATACAGGGCTCTGCTTGTGGCCAATGCATCGATCGGACAGCCCTAAGCTGGTGTACAAAACTCTTAGATGGGTTAATAATCAACACAAACAACTTTTTGCAGTACCACCTTGAAGAACAAGCCTTGATAGCTGACAAACTGCTTTAAGAAATTAAACCAGACATTAATACATTACCTATTATCCATACAACACTGAACACTTCCACTAAAAGCTGTAAGATGTTCTATGTGGTTGTTAAAAAATAGATGGATGATATATAATGGAGCTGTCCAGCACTGAATGTGATCATAAACTAAAAGCAGTTTTTATTTTATATAGTCACTTTGCCAGTATCCAATTCTATTCTTCAATATTGCAATATATAAATATAGAGTTTTAGATGTTGCGTCGAGCAGTAGCCCCCAACCCCAACGTTGTGCCATGCCTAAATGTATTTTTGTAAAAGCTTCAATAAAGAAGAGTTTGAATTTTTTTTTTCACTTATATTTATTCAAAATGTTTTTTTTTGTCTGAATCAATCTGCTTTTATAAGCATAGAATCCGAATGATGCTCTCTTGTTCTCACACAAAGAATGTGGAGGAGCGGTGGCAAAGCTTAGCCTTCTGTAACATTCCTGTTCAGTCTCTTGTTATAATCCCATGAAAATAAATAAATTGCATACACATAAGCAGGATTATGCTATAAAACAAGGGTCTTACCTGCTATATGCTGCAGCCTAGTTATTTTTTGGTTGCTTTATTAATGGGCATGGGTGAAAAAAAGCTTTGTCTTTTATTTTCACCTACTCTACCGTGCTGAATGCTGTCCTATGAAACCTGAGCATAGATGTGTTATTAATGTATTTTGACAAGGCTTTTGACTTTCAGGCCAGAGAGGCTCTAGCTATCCTTTTTCTTGCTTGAGAAAAAAAAAAAGAAGCATAACATAATGGAAGAACGTAGTATGGGCAAGCATTCTGCTGCTCTCTTAAGTGCTCACCCTATTCAGCCAGAAGCACGGAGAGAGTCGCAGAGCTTCAAGTGGCCGCGTTAAATATCGTTCCTCTTTAAAATGCTTGAATACATTTTCCAGAGACTGATCGGTGCAGCTGCAGCGATCATGCTTATTTGTTTGTTTTTCACCTTGGTCCTTGTGGATTGCTGACCTAGCTAATCGGCACCACATGGAAAAAAAAATGCTTAAATATTCATAGCGAATATCTCCTGCTTGGAAATTAAAGGGATATGGATACAGGAGGATGAGATGCACCAACCTGATATTTAATGGATTTATTGGAGCAAAAAGCGAATTGTGGTAAGTAATAAAACCTTGTTTTTTTCACTGCATCTATTGGTGTCTGTTCCTTCATTAGGTTTAACAGCGCAGCATCTAAACAACTGTACTTTGAGTTTTATGACTTGGCCTTCATTTACTCTAAACTCTTGAAGTTCACAGCGCTAGGCTCATTTTGAAAACGGGATGTAATTACAACAGTGGTATCTTATGCTTACCAACTGCTTTTTTGGAACAATTTAATCATCATTACTTGTGGATACTGTAAATTGAATATCTCCCTTCTAATTACATTAAACTCGAGGGTTGCATCTGCTTAGATTTCCAAATACCAAAAGTTCACATTTTACTGTCAAGAAGAGAGTTGTTCCTGTATTTGATCTGAAAGCTGCGCTTTATTGCATTATATTGTCAGGTACAGACTGAGAAGGATACATGGTAATTAGCTATTTAATGAGAAGCCTTAGCATAATAGGCTCTCGGATGGAAGGTATTACATAGAAGTTAAACTAAATTAGATTTTTTTTTTCTGCTTTCTACTACTTTAAAGCACTGGTTCTACATGGTATTCGATTAACACATTGTAGGCCTAGTAGCTCTTGATTGGTTAAATAAAACTTAATTACCATTATTTTAGTTATGTTTAAGATTTTTATGAGTGTGAATTGTTACTAATTTATTTTTGAAATAATTTGTAAAATATATATGGTATATTTTAAACCGTCATGCCTCTCAAAATTTCAAGTTTACATAAAAGGATACTTTATAATATTGAAAAATGTCACCGTAGTAGGTAGAGTTCCCTTCATAAGTCATATTTAGAGGTTTATACATTTAACAAGACTTGACACTTCTCATAGATAGTGAGAAAAACAAGCAAAGTAAGAGACTTGGCCTTGTTTGAGGGTAGGAGAAAGGGATTTCTTTTCTTCTACATTTGGACCTGGAAGGGACTGATGTGTGTTGCCTTAAAGGAGGGACTGCCTCCCAAAAAGTTGAACTGTTGGGAAAGAATGTAGTCCAATTGTTAGTAGTTTTACTTTTATATGCTTAGACAGCTTCAAATGTAGTTTTGAATAATATAAATAACATATCCTACATTAACCAGAATCTGTCATACATGGAAATCCCTCTGACTTACATAAAAGGATACTTTATAATTTTGAAAAATGTCACCGTAGTAGGTAGAGTTCTCTTCATAAGTCATATTTAGAGGTTTATACATTTAACAAGACTCAACACTTCTCATAGATAGTGAGAAAAACAAGCAAAGTAAGAGACTTGGTTTGAGGGTAGGAGAAAGGGATTTATTTTCTTCTACATTTGGACCTGGAAGGGACTGATGTGTGTTTTGCCTTAAAGGATGGATTGCCTCCCAAAAAGTTGAACTGTTGGGAAATAATGTAGTCCAATTGTTAGTAGTTTTACTTTTAAATGCTTATACAGCTTCAAATGTAGTTTTGAATAATATAAATAACATATCCTACATTAACCAGAGTCTGTCATACATGGAAATCCCTCTGACTTACTGGGTTACGATGCCAATAAAACGAACGTACTTGGGAACGTTCATTCTCAGATTGAGCGACTCTGACTTTGTTTTTGCTGATACATGAAAATCCTTCAACAGTGACACTAGCAAGCTTTCTTTTCCATGATATAACTTAAGGTTTGAAGGTGTTAAATAAAGAAAAATTTTGCTCTCAGACCTTAATTAGTAACTGGGTCTTTGTGACTTTTGTATTTGATGTCTGTTCAGCTCTAGTGGATCTGTAAATTATTGTAAGAAAGCAGGGGATTGTTCCAGAGAGAGATTTGATTGATTTTTGCTTGTTATAGTCCTTGCACATTTTAGGAGCCGGTTTGTTTTCACTTTGTTTTGTTGTTTTTTGCCTTCATTAAGAACACCAAATCTATTCACAATTTTAGTTTGCTTTCAGTATGGTAACTGCTTCTTTTCCCAGGATACCCCCTATAGAGTCCCTTTATGGCCTATAATAAAAACCTGCCAAGGCAGGACAAATTGGTGAGTGGTGGGCCAGGAAGATTAAATCTATTTCTGTATCGTCGGAGTAGGGAAAGTTATGCATTTAAATTACATTTGTACACATATACTGTAAACTCTTTATCAAGCTGTACCATGGGAATAACGAGTTTAAATGATTCAGATGTAAACCTCAATCAAACCATGGAAATGTAACTGTGCCGGCTGACCTACAATTTATTTTTTATATTCTGTATAAAATTCATTCTAATTAATGTTCTATTTTTGTCTCTCTGCTCTGTTAATTAATATAATAGTCAAGTAAGCATGCTATTAGAGGTAAAAATGAAATGTGACAAGTAAGTTACAGGTGCTAACTTTTAATTGGGGTTACTCTGACTGTAGTTTGGTTTTGGTGATTATTTACGGAACTCCATGCCAAAATTATTCTAATTTATACGCACAGAAGCAGTGTATATAAGTACACACAATAACTAACAAGTAAGCAGTCTTGCAGATTCTTTTAAGAGACATACAGAGAGTCTGTTCACAATATTTTTATTCTTGCAGAATGTTTTTTTTCTGCTTTTAAAATTAAAACTCTTGGAAATTAGCTTGCCGTACTTATAGGATTTCTACAGACCTGTCAGCCCCATGATTATAGTGTATTCTTTTGAGGAAGTAGACTTGAATGGGTTACAAAGTCATTATTTTCTCTTAATGTATTAATTATCATATACAATGTTCAGAGAGACACCATTGCAATGTTTATCTACTTCGACAGTAGGGAGGTGACCTAAAATGCTGCTAGGCTTTCTGTATTTGAGTGCGATCCTTCTCCATAGTTGAAACTGAAATCTAGCAGCTTATAAACAAAATGTATTTGTCTGTTAAGGAGGATCAAAATATTAAAGGAATCATTTTAGAATTATACACTCACAAAACCTTTTCATTTTATTTGAGATCCTCCTTTTTTTTCTTTTCCACCAGAGTTTAGTCCATCTCTAGGCTCATAAAGGGTGGACCAAGAATATGCAAGCAATAGAGATGGAGTATTCTTGTATCCATGCTTATTTAGACCATTAAGACAAATGCCTGATTCTGTCCTTTCCTGCGAATGCATGCTGCGGAGTACACCTGAATATATGTTTGTATCTATAAAGTTTCAAAACCTGACTAGCAAAACATATGCCCCCCCCTTCAAGGAATAAGTATTTAAACTCCTGAAAACGGACTGCTAACAGTCTCATAAGCCTCCTGTAGATTGACAACAAAGGATAAAGACCAACGTCCTTACTAAAAATGACACAACTAGAATATCTCACTTCTGTCCATATACTCCTTCTCCAAACTTGCAATGTTTGTTTTGTGGAGGGGTGGGGGTTAGATCTATCTATCTATCCATCCATCCATCCATCCATCATTCTCGGGCCTCTTAGGAAGTTTGACAGTCCTTTTTAGTGTTGTTTAATCATGTTCTGTGACCCTGTAGACCCCAGCACACCAGGCACAATGTGTCTCTGGTTGTACTTATCTTATATCTTGTTCCTTCTCCAGTGGACCACAATTTGTCTGACCTCTCTGCTATGATCTGCCTATCTTACGTGACCCTACATGGAATAGCTCACATTTAAAGTAAACAAGCTCCTTCACCACGACAAGGTTACAATCCAGAAGGGGATCTTTTTAGTAGTATAGAATTAAGAATCTACCATACTATAAACAGTGCTAAATATCATTGCTTATTCTCAAAGTGTTAAAAAAGCATGTTAATTCAACACTGTATTGTAATAAAAAGCTGTTCGTTTAACGCATTTCCTTTTTATTACTAAACACTACTCTCTTCCTTATGTACTGTATAGTCCTGGCTCGTTTAATCCTCACATTATCAAGATAATTATTCTTACAGCAACCTAAAAGTCCCTTCTTTTTTTTTTTTTATGAAAACCTATTTTGGAGTTTAAAGTAATTTTTCTGACTTTTTTTTTTTTTTTTTTTTTTTAAACCTCCTGAAGTTCGACATTTTCTTCACTTTTCTTTCTGTTAAAGGATCGCGGATGTCCTACATTTACAGTATGTTTTCTTGAAAAAATAAGAATAAGTACCTAGACCAATCCTTTTTAGAATATTAAAAAATAATAACCGTTACCACTAGTTTATAGGTTTGGACAATTAACATTTTAATATCTCTCTGCATTACAGATTGCAAGACAGATGCATTCAACAATCTCTTTATAAAAGGGCATATACATACATACATTACTACCATTTTTATGCTGAATTATTTTTAGCCTACAAAGTAACTTTCAACAGCAATGGAGACACCCAATAATGGGTAAAACATTAAATCCTGCCCTTTTTTTGGTGACATTCTAAAACATTGGTGGACTAATTAATAATAATAAAAAATAAAAAAAAACATTAAATAATTGATTAATAATTAATTAACAACTAATGAATTAATAGTTAATCCGCATATTGCAGATCAGAGGAGATCTTAAAAGGTTAAACTTGATGGACTGAAAGTCTTTTTTCAACCTTAAATACTATGTAACTATGTAATTTATCAATTCAGACAAACATACTGCTTCCCTTCCTGTCTGTTATAATTGAAGCGTATTTATAGGATTACAATTTTTATATTACTTCTTTATTTCTAGCTTTAGCAACTTATTCTCTAAGCACTTCAGTCTCTGAAGTTTGCATTTGCAAATAACACCTGTAAAGAATTTGATTTCATCCCATGGATGCTCTAGCTCAAGGCTAGAGGACTATTGACAGGCTAGGTTTTCAAGACCTCTATAATTACTGTATATTTATCCAATTAGCTTAGCTTTAATTACCACAAAGACAGCTCACTTTTATTTTAAAGTTCATTGTTAATAGTTGACCTGCTGGTAATTCTTGGGCACTGAAATTGAGCATTCTTGATTTGTGCCATGCTTTGTTTTCCATGAAAATTGTATTTGGTAGTGTATGTGAGTTGGAAAGAGAATAAATAAGAGCATTTTTAATATATTACTATATTTACTGTAAGTGTTAATGAGTAACTATATCAGAAATAGAAAATACAAAAACTATACTATTTTGTGATATTTGGTATAGAAAGGTGTTGAAACACATTTTTTTTACTTTTAAAAAGGTAAAATTGAATTTCATTGTTTGGGAGGGGGACGGACTAGCAATATTAGCATCTATGTAAATCCACAAACCTAAAAAACATTCTAGAGAAAATTACTTTTTTTTTTTCTTGTGTGTAGAAGAATCAATTTTTTCTTTGTTTAATCACTTCTTTCACTTTGTTCTATCTTAGTTTAGAGTATTTTTTTATCGCACAATGTTCCCTCAACATAATATAAGGCTTTATATTTCGTTTTATTGACAGCTCCCGCAATACTATCAAAAGTAAAATAAAACTATAATTATTTCATGCCAAGCTAATGGATTATTTGATGATTTAGTCTCCCGTTAACATTAAAATGAAAGGCTTATTGAAATAATTCTGTTATTTTGCATTTTTGTCCCTAACAATTTGTCAGCTTGTTTGTACACATACTGACCCTTCAGTCAAAAGCTTTATAATGGAAATATTTGAAAAGCTGAATATTTTACAGCTTTAGAATGAACATTTTGCTTTCATTAAAGCCACTTTTTCCTTTTGTGCCATTTTTTATTAGCTGTAAATAGTTTCTTGGATTTAGTCTGTCAGTTTATTTATATCCTGTACATATTAAACGGATGTGTGCCCTCTATTTGTGAATTCTTCGAGTAGGCCAATTTTTAAAATGCAATTTACAAACGTATTATTCTAGTTTAGAACACTTCATTATAAAAATAAAATAAAATAATAATTTGATTGTATAAGTAGCCATTACTCATCAGATATAGATTGAGCAGAAAAAATAAAGTAAAAATGTACGTAAAGTTTTTTTTTTTACATTATGCCATTTTCACCCATATATCTTTGTGTTTTTTTATGGGCTTCTGATGCTCCTATATTATTGCTATTCCCAGTGTCCTGCATTAGAAATGAGCAGAGGTGTGGAACAGCTGTAACAAATAGGCTGCCTACTGTATTGTACATTGGAGTCAGTTTGCCCTTCCCAGCAAGTTCAAAACTGTGGTGATGTCACTGCTAGTTTCTCAATCCCCAGAGACTAATTGGAGGAGGCATAAATGCTTCCCATTCAATGCCTTGCAGTATAACGTATCCTCCTTACAGATCCACACACTCCTCTTGCTGTATATCTTTTTGCCTGTGTCCTAAACAGCAATTTTTTGAAAAAAGAAAAAAAAACTAAAATGTATTGAACAGAATAAAATGTATGTTCATTTACACAACCCTATGTATTTATAGCTAGATTTGGAACTTTGAAGGCCAAGGAAACTGCACTGAGTGATTCAGATAAAATGTGGTCTAGAAGAACAAAATGGGAATGTTAGGAGACATGGTATTTATTATTGGAAGTCAGAAAGCCTAATGTAGATTTGCATCTTGTTTCTAATGATTCACCTAATTTCTATCTCTGTAGTATTTTGTCATGGAAATGTTCAACTGCGGAACTATAGCTGTGTTTTTATTGTTAAACATGGAAGAGGTGTATAAGCTTTTCTGAGCATAGATAATACACAATGGTAAAGCATTGATGCCTTTGTTTTTGTATAGGAACTATATAGTGTGTCTGTGTGTCAAGCATGTGTACCTCTGGAATAGAGAACAGGCAGACCTGTGTCCGAATCAGGACCTCTGTGTATTATTGAATGCGTTTTGTATCTTAACTTCCAAATGCTTAATTAACAATTGCTTGTTATTATTAAATACTATTGTCTACTTATTCTTCCTTTCTGTGCCCTTTTGAATGCCATTATCTTTATGGATACACATGCAAATCTTCTTATATATCTATTTTGCACATTGGCTTAATTTTTATAGTGACAATTGGACTTTTCTTTTTAATGTAGTTAAAAATTATTATTGACTCCGAAGGCAGCGCCTGTGAGATTGGATGGGGGAAGGGGATTTTGACCTCGGCACAAAGCAGAAGAGTGGTTGGAATTTTAGTGGGAAGAGATTGGTAAAGAGGAAGACTTCCTGGTAACTGCCGTTCACGCTCAATTTGGTTCATGAAGTATTATCCCTCCCTCCAGTTTTTGTTGGTATATAACACAGCTTGGGGTGGTGGTGGTGCTTGCTTTTCCTTGGAGAATTTTATATCTGGCATATATTTATGTGGACGGGGTACACTTAGTTCCTGGTAATGGTGTAGGGTTAACATGCCACTTCCCCCTTGTTTAGAGCTAGCACCTGCTGCTTTCTTATTATGTTAATAAATATGTGGCCTGTTTTTATCCCAAGCATGTTGTCCGTCTCTCTTTATTTGTTGAGGACTTAAGTGTCAAAGGTGCCATTCTAGTGGTACTTCTGTAGCAACTTGACTTCCTGCAGCCGCCTCTAAGTAGACTTGCTGCCCCTTGGCCTGTGTGTAATTCACAAAGCGAGCAACGTGAATTTTTATTAAAACCACACTTTTGTACACTAAAAGAGAATGGTATTAAACTATTTTTAAATATACATTATATATATTCAATGTAGGTAAGAACTACAGCTTCAAAAATCCAATAAAATGTTTTAAAATTGGGAAATAAGTAGGTTACAGTCCTATTCTTCATGAGGACAAACCACTTTTTCTGCTAAGTTTGCTTTGCTGTATATTTCTGGTCAGTTTTTAATCTCACTGCAGTTTGGATGGGCATGTCCTGAAGGCACAGTGAATAGGCATTTTAAGAGCCCATTGTTTCAGCTCTGTTGCCTCAGCTTTTCCAAGTGTCCGAGCTCTCCAGTGCTGCCATGGCCTGCAGCCTCCTGTGTGTACATTGTGGATGCTTTAACATGTTTAGAGCATTGCTATTGATTATGGGTTTCTAAGCAGTTCATGGTCAGGCTCCTCTCTCTACCTCGTCCTTTTTAAAGCTACCCTCATTCCCCATCTGACTTGTGATACCCAAAACAAACACATTTGTCATTCTCATAAATATACCAGCTACCATATACTCATTTTTACAGTGGCAACATTCTGCAACATGCTACTTGAGAGAGGTCACTGGTTGGCTAATTCTGACCATGGCACATCATGAGACACAGAGGGAAGACCCAAACAGATAAATATTGTATGATTTTAGGGAGAGAGAAAAAAAAGAGCTTTTAGGCACTTCTTAATAAAATTACAAAAATGTACTGTATATACTCGAGTATAAGCCGAGTTTTTTAGCCCTTTTTTTAAGGCTAAAAGGGCCCCCTCGACTTATACTCAAGTCACTCTCCCCCCTGTGTCTCTCTAACCCCCCGTGTCTCTTTCCCTCCCCCCTCCTCATCCTCAACCCCTCCCCCCTCATATTACCCCTCTAAATACCCCCTCTCCCCTCACCTGCTCCGGTCTCCGCTCCTTCTGGGTCTTGATGTGGCGCACATGTGACGTCACATGCTCGCCACGTCATTAGCATATACTGGGTGCCGGCACCCGGTATATGCTAATGCCGTGACGTCACATGAGGGGAGGGGGGGGTATTTAGGAGGAGGGAGGTTAAGGCGGGAGGTTTAGGAGGGGGTTGAGGTTGAGGATGGGGGGGGTTGAGGTTGAGGATGGGGGGGTTGAGGTTGAGGATGGGGGGGTTGAGGTTGAGGATGGGGGGGTTGAGGATGAGGAGGGGGCCTGAGGATGAGGAGGGGGCCTGAGGATGAGGAGGGGGCCTGAGGATGAGGAGGGGGCCTGAGGATGAGGAGGGAGGTTGAGGATGAGGAGGGAGGTTGAGGATGAGGAGGGAGGTTGAGGATGAGGAGGGAGGTTGAGGATGAGGAGGGGGGAAGAGACACGGGAGAGAGAGGGGGACACAAGGCACAAGAGGGACACGGGGCAGCACATTTCCCACCCTCCGCTTATACTCGAGTTACTCATTTTACTGGGTATTTTGTGGTAAAATAGGTGCCTTGGCTTATACTCGGGTCAGCTTATACTCGGGTATATATGGTATATACAATACCTCGGTATAGTATATTCCTAGTGAAATCCAGAAACCTTCAATGTCCCTTTAAGCATTACTACTTTGCTGTAAGTTGAGGAGAGTGAGAAGTAGGCGTTTTTATCCAGACGTTGCAATAAACAAGATTTTAAATAACCTAAAGTAAGCTTCGGCTAAGTAATAATAAATGGCAACAGTTTATACTGTATTGCACGTCCATAAATCAAGTAGGCAGTGTGACTTTAAGAGTAATGTCATCATGTCAGTGCAGTACTACTCCAACCCAATGGTGCATAGTGCTTTATTCTTCTACCAGCAGTGAGTAAATATCTGTCACAGAGACTCCATAATAAAGCTGTAATGCTGAAAATGAAACTGGCTAAAATTGGCTATTGATATTTATCCTGGAAATAAATTACACAAGTGCTGGGAAAATATATTAGGGTAGTGGTTTGATCGCGTCGATATGTTTCACGGGGTGCAGTAATGCTTCTGAATTGGAAGTAACTAATAAAAGCATTCTTTAGCACTGTGAGGAAATTCAAACATGTTTGGTATTTGCAAAATATATTTTAATTTGGGTTCTGTAATCCAGTGTAGAAAATTACATAAATGATTACGTCTTCACTTTAAACGCTTATTGATTTTTAAAACTTAAGGGACAGGTAGAATAAGCAGACCAGATGGGCCTGTTTGATTCTTATCAGTCATCGGATCCATGTTTCTATATTAACCCTTCAAGTTTATCTTATTAAAGCCTCAGGATAGCCTTCTGTTTATCCCAGGCATTCTTAAATTCCTTAACTGTATTTGACTCTACCACTTCAACTGAAAAGCTGTTCCATTTATTTAATATCATTTCTTTTAAGTAGTACTTTCTAATTTTTCTCCCTTTAGTCCTAAACCTTCCATCTTCCAACATTAAACCAAGACATCTTGTTTGTGTATTCTTCTTTGTCTCAAATATGCTTATCTTTTGAACTTTAGTAAATCTTGTTTGATACAGCACACATTGTTTCTGTAGTACTAGCCTATAACTGGCTGTGTCACAGCAGCATACTGCTGAGACAGCCTATGATAGGCTAGTACTATAGAACACCATGAGCTACAGGGGGCAAACCTTTTGCAGGGACTGTTTAGAAGGTTTAGTGGAGTTAAAATAGAGTTTTTAAGCAGTTGTTAGTAAAATAATGTTTAAATATGCAAATAAACACTTGGAGGCACTATTTTTACAGTGATCCATCACTGTTTCTTTGCTTTGGTTTTACTCCTTTAAGGGTATTCTCACAAGCAAAGATACTGTATTGGTTTAGGTTTAACCATGTAAAAGTTTTTTATTTTTATTTTTATTTTTTAAGTATTGGCGATAACCAAGATTTCTCACTTGGTGCCCAGTTTAAAAATGTAGATTAGCTACAAAGTGTAAAAAATATATTATACAGAAAATATTTTTTTTATTATGCTTAAAACGTGGTCACTTGCTAGCGCACGAGTAATGTTTTCCTTGACAGATCATAGTAATACTGGATATTTTTTATTGGAAGATTATCTTCAGGGATCTGGGCAATTAGGAATGGGAAATTCTATTATTGTACATAAGCAAAAAAAAATATCTGCCATTACTTATCTCTACGTACTTATGGAAATTAAGTCAATAAAGATAATATGTCTTTTACTATGCCAACAGATGGTTTACAATATGCAAACTCACACTGATCTTACATTCAACTTGTTAATATTGATGTTTTCCTACATCTTGTCTACAATACACAAGTAAGCCTATGCCGCGGCTTGATAACGGAGGCAATCTTGCCGTATGATGCATAGCAAAGTGGTTAATGCTTCTACACAAGGACAAATCTTTAATTTGGTTTAGATTGATAGCCATTGTCCTAGCTAAGGACATATTGGTGCTGCAGATGAATTTATTGTTTCTGTATTCATGTCCGCAGCCCGGTTGTTTCACAGCCAAGTAAATCCAAGTTAAACATTATGCCACAAACAACCTTCATATTGATCTGTCTTTAGATGAACACACAAAAAAACACCCCCCCCAGCCTGCTCTCTGGATTTAAACATTACTAGGTGGAAATCCAACTTCTCTGATCACTCTGAAGAGTTTCAATTAAGACTTTGAGATTCCTACTGGCGATCGTGCATTTGTTTCTCGGGGAGAGACATTTTCTCCACATGGGTATAGACGGCTGATAGGCTTTACTCCAGCCATGAAATAAATTGCCCACTGGCTATAATGAGACGTGTGTCCAGTAAATTTCCTGCTACCTCCGGGAGTGCCTCCTCTCTGCATGAGAATCAATGATTATTTACTGTTGTTAATTCTGTTAATGCCGCTGTCCGCGCATTGCATGAAAATCCAGCACGGTTACATTAACTCCAGTTATTTGCAAGATTCAGTAAACAGCAAATTAAAGGTTCTTTACACATATTTCAAACAGATTAGGATAGCTACATTCTTGAAGCAGACTCCCAGTCTGTGGTACGCAACACGCTGATGTTTTTAAACGAGTTTCTGTTATTTAGTGGTTTTTACAATTACTTTACACAGGAGTGAAGGATAAATTTGTGGATTACGCAGTGTGCGCAAAGAGCAGTTATACCGACTGGGAGACGTTTACATTTCTCTTGTGCCTTAACCAGACTTTTGTAGAGAAATTGCCTGAGTTTGTGCATGGAATTCTAAATATAGCAGTTAATTTTCTTTCTTTAACTATTAAAAACTTCCTCCCAGAAAGCATTATATCTCCATATACAATGGGAGCTGTCCATGCACAGACTGAACTCGTCGCCATCTCTGATATTCCATCTGTTCTAGATCATAAGATTTAATGAACAGGTTCTTCAGTTACTTTTTAACATGTTTCTATAAGCATACATATCAGTGACTTTTTCAATATATTTTTTTTCTTTAAGGAACCGTATAAAAAGTGTGAATTTTTAAGAGCCTCAAATTCTCAACTGTGTATGGACCACACAAAAAAAAAGATCATTCAAGTTAGTCACGTCTAACGCTCTGTGACCCTATGGACCGCAGCTCACAAGGCACATCTTGTGTCTAAACTGTAAGGGTTTCATGGCAAAAATACTGGAGTGGGTTGCCAGTTCTTTCACCAGTGGACCTCTCTGCTGACCTGCCCAGCTTGGGTGACCCTACATGGTATAGCTCACAGCTGCAATGGGGTACACAAGCCGCTTCACCATGACAAGGTGGGGAATGATCAATACATTTCAACAAAAGGGTATAAGTGCGTTTGGATACTTTGTACAGTTTGCTTCTTTAAGTAGATGTTTTACTTGAAGTGTTTAAAATAAAAACTTCTATATTTGGTAAAAACTTATTGTAAAATGATGAGGCTCTCTTATGATTCTTAGCAGGGACATCCAGGCTTGTGTGCTGGCTTAAGTCCTAGCAACTGCAACTTCTTTTATACTTGCACTGTACCCATCTTAAGATCACACCACATAGGCACATACAATTCCATGTCACTGCTTCAACAACTTGTAGAAATGCACCATTAACACATAGGGATGTGGTTGAAAGTCACTCACACTGTCCTATGTATTATGGACTTGATTGCTTCAATTCTTGTACTGTACTACAGAAGGTGTCTAACATCCTCTAATTAAAACCATACTAATTACAGTTACAAATGGCTCAAATGCTGTTATTCTTTTGGATTTGGTTATCCTGTAGTATTTTTTGTGTTGTTATCATATGCAATTTATTGCGCAGAATTTGCAATTGACATTATTTTAGAAGTTAATCTAATAATATTCCTATTCATTTTCAGTAACTGTCCATATGATAAAAAGTGCATCTTTGCAACAGTACTCTGGCCAGCATATCTTGATTGACTGGTTAGTTTGCCATTTGGCTTTCTATTTTTAGCCAGTTATAAAAGCTATATAAAATGGACGTAAAACCATGGTGGCTTTAAGAGTGTTGCAACTTGCTTGGGTATCTCTTAATATTTTAACTTGTTTCTTGCAGTAATCTTTTAATTTTATTATCTGCATAAAAATAAGTCTGCCTCATTAACCTGTGCCTATCCCTTCTGACACTACTATGCACTAACTTCAAGGTTAAAAGGACCAAATCACAGCTGTTGACTCAACTTTTCCACTGCAGCGCAAAGGCAAAGCGGAGACACTGAAAGTGCTTCCATGAAAATTCATGAAGAACATAACATTTAAGGGTTGGTTGGTACTTTTTAGAGGCATTTTGTGATCAACTATTTCCTTGGGACAGAGTAATTGATGGATGATGCCATGGCTCTCTTAGACACAGGTCACTGCACAAATGTTTTTATAGCACTATTTGTCTGGCTTTAAGTACCCTGGCACGTGCAGAGTGCTCCCTATGTTCCATCTTCTCATTATGTCGCTGTTTAACCATTCGTTCACATTGTAGCTGTACAGAATATTACATTTTCATCTTTAGCCCAGTAGTGTGTTCAGCATTTAAATATCCACAAAAAGCCTCATAGACGCAATACAAACATGATTAAACATATCTCATCTCTGAGATGCTCAACATGAATTGTTCTATGCAGAAAATAAGAACATTTATGTGCAGGTATATTAAAGTCAAAATATTGAATGTCTTCTCAAAAAGTTTATATAGCGCTCTCTATATACACACACGGTATTATTAAAATCATTCTGCTTGTCTGTCCGATTTTATGGGGCAGGTTCATCAGCTTTCCCCTGCCAAGCAATGGGTAATTGCCAATTTAAAAATGAAGGAAACGTTGTCGGAGTCTACTTTTTCTTGTGAACCAATATGTAAATTGAATATATTAGCAGGTGCTTTTTACTTGTATACGTTTTTTCCTTCCTCACCAATATAATCTCCAGTGGGAATAAGCTGAACACTAGCAGGAAATCTTGAGCTTGCAACCAACTGGTCTTCCATTCCCATTGTAGTCTCTTTGTATCTCAAGGCAACAACATTTAGGATATCTGAGTAAAGATATTAATATTACATTCTACAAATACTAAATCATTTTGCAAAAAAAAAGTTCCATTCTGACCTTGTATTCACTGGTGATCGGAAATAGTCTGCTGTCTAAACTCCTATTTGTCGAGCATCCAAGGGTAGATCATTGTACAGAGCAATTCATCTTCACTCGTTCAACTGACCTTGAGTGAACCACTTGCATAATTGATTGGAGCATCTCTAGTGAGTGTGTTGTTTATAAAACCTCACACAATGTTCCTTTTCCAGTAGATATTTATGTAGGGAGGATGGGAAAATAAGCCCATCAAATATAGGCAGTGAGGTCCCGAGTTTGGCAAAAGTGTTGCAGCTGCTAATAGATGAGTAACTTATATGACTAATCCCTAAAATGACATAAACACTATAATAAATGATGCTGATGTACACGCAGTAGATCAAACAGCTGTGGTATTATTCCTGGGTAAGCAAACTGAGCACTAAATACGCACATGCTATAGATGCCAACACTCACGATTTTAGACCCAGTCTGATATGGTCAGTCTCGGTCTTCCTCACTTTTTTTTATACTGCAGACCATGAATATAGCATATAGTGATGTTTTGGTTTGTTGCCAAAATGGCGCAAAGTACCAGAGGTCAGGGTCATGAGAGCACTATGTCAAGCCTAAAGATCAGGAAAAAACTGGGAAGTTGTATTGAGGTTAAAATAAAGTGATCCTTCAGTGCAATGCAGAACGTCTGCAGGGTTGAAGGCTGACTAATGTGAAGTCTGAGATTTATCCCAGTTGTTAGAATAGGGATGAAGATTAGTATTAGGTGCAGGGTTGGAATGGGACCGTGAGTGTAGAGGAAGTATTTAGACATGATATGAGACATGATATGGAATGGAAAGGCCATGTAGTGAATTGTAGACTAGAGTTAGGAACGTAAAAAAAAAAGCTCTAGTAAACATGAAGCCATTGGAGCTGGGCTAGTAGGGTGCAGTTCTGCACGTACATAGAAGATTATAGTATATTGTGGGATGCATTCATAGCAGATTGTTGTGGTGGATGTTACAGATATGTTGGCATGCAACCCTGGCAATGTTTCATATACACCTGCACATTTTTTTTTCTGTGATTAGTGGGTGTTAGCAGAGTTATGCTGTGTCTGTTGCTTGCGATTTGATCCCAGATATAAACTTCTTGAAAAGGACAAGCTCTAGTATATATTTTAATTACTTTATTTTGTATTTTTAATTAGAGATTTTTCCTGGCTTGCTGTAGGGGTATTGTCTCTTTGCCAGTGTAGGGTGGGTGAATAATGACATTTATCAGTGATCAAAACAAAAACAATAGAATGCACAGGTATTAATAATTAATATATTAAATATGAGAAAACACATATAAATTATAAATGAATGCTTTAAATCATGAATTATGCATGGCAATTAATAACTGATTACTTACAACAATAAGCGGCCATAAATGCTTATTAATATTCACTCTAAAATGAGATGTATAGAAAACCTACAGGATATGCTGATAAAGCCATAAAGTGTGCATAATGTTTCTAGGGAGAATATTAAAAAAAATACTAATTTAAATTCATTATTTTTTTATTTTTTTATTTCACGATTACCATACAACAAACTGTACTGAAAAATAATGATTTTAGGTTAGAATAGAAATGCAATTCAGGATATTTTAGTTGCAATTTTAGGAATATATTTTGATCTTCTTTGTTCAGACCTTGTTTTTAAATGTCGTAAAATTTGAATTTTTCAAGCAAAAAAATAATTGTAAAAAAAAAAAAAAGCTCTGCCTTTTTAAAAGTATTTTCACAGTTTACATGTTTTAATTTCTTTTATACGTGTCACATTGGGTATATTAAATATTTTCTACAGCTAACCTTCCCGCAAGGCTTTTATTTACATATAAATAGTGTGGAAAATGCACATTCAGCTCTTTTACATGCTTTTCTACCCACAAGACATCCTATATATGTTCATTGTACTTATTCCCATCACTGGACACGTACAATAGAATTATATAAAGCCGTTGGCCAACAGGCCTATATGAAGGTGCTTTTGGTCCACTCCACTTGCTGTTTGACATTATAGAATAGGATTTCCCCACCATCCCTTCTTAAGAAATACGTCATTAGTTGAAATTGTTATGTAAACTACAGTACTACGCAGTCAACATTATGGAACTCGGTTCCTTTAAATCGGACAACGCGTTTATTCCTACATGAAATAAGTAAAAAAAAAAGTATAAAATATAGAAAAACTACTAAAGTTTGCGAGGTTGTTTGAGGATACGGTAATCATATGCTAAAAATTGAGCAAGAAAACCACATCCCAATACTTTCTCCACTACCTGCCAGTTCTCATTTTCAGTAAGAATCACCTGCTAATATCTCAGCCATACCCAAGTCAAATCATGGGATGCATTATTTTCAAGATGATTTGTAATTGACCTATTGCTGTAAAAGACAACTGGCACGAGTGCATGAAACGCTTAGATCTGGCTTCCTTGTTTGGCAACTTTTTACGATGAGTTTTAAACCTCTTAAAAATAATTATCTTATTAGGTAAAATGGTTTCTCCATATTTAAGGATTATCTTCCTCTATTGTACGAATAGAAAAGCTTAAGTAAAGCTTCTTTTTAAGAATAACTTTAAAATCAACACATAATTAGAAAAGAAGTAACGAAAAATGTGAATGTCTAATAAGAAATGTGTAAATATATGCAGGAATATTCTGTTTTCACCTGGGGAAAAAAATATGTTTACCTTTTTGTGCTCCATTTGTTTCATCTGTAGATTTTTCTGTATGTCGAAAACCTTCTTTATTGTTTGGTACAGATTTACAGGTTTGAATGATGCAGGTCTGTTGAATCTGGGCTAACATTTGCTCAAAATCAGGAGCGGAGCAGGAGTTGCTGGCAATTGAATTACATATAGAGAACTAGACAAATTCTTTGAGGAAGTCTGACTTTGTTTCCAACTAATCGGTGTCAAGTGGCACTAAGCCTGTAGTTCCATTTATGAGCATATATATTGTAGTGAAAGAATCTAGACTTCACTACCTTTTCCATCATTTCGTATCTTGCCAATCCTTGCAGTTCCAAAACATACTAGATTGAGGTTAATAAGTAGTCAGGCTCCTATTAAATTTTGTACATGGCTCCAACAAAAATATTATGAATACAGAATTCTCTACATTTTAGCAATATGCAAATATATATTTTGACATAATTAACCTAAAAGTTCAAATCAAAGTGCACAAGATAAAACTTGTAATTTTAACATATGTGCATTAAGTTAGGTATAACATTATTTCCACTGAGTTAGGCATAACATTATTTAGTATAGAACTGGCAACGATCGATTAAGGGTCACCTGCTCTTTCACAACTGGCACTCACTAGAGATTGTAATCAAAAGGCTACTAAAATGATATATGGCTTTAAGAACTAAAATCTTAAAGGCATATTTAAGTTTTCTAGATTATGAATGCATTGGAGGAGAATTAGTAGTGTATGAAAACATATATTTTGCAAAATATACATTAACAAACAAACCCTGATGTTTGAAAAGAAACTGCTTGCAAACTCAAGAGATTTAGCAGAATTAAAGCCCTTGCATATACAGGCTCAAATTAGCATAACATTCATAATTTATTTTAGCCAATCACAGGCAGCTATACATTGTAATGCATTGTAGCAATCTTTAATAGCAGCTTGTGCAGGAAGGAATCATGGGATGTGTAGTCCTCTGCATCAGGAAGAGCCAGACACTGCTGTGCACGATCTCTGCATTGAGCTGTTGTTGGCTTGAAGGTTAGTAAAGAGTTAAAATCCATACCCAAATCCAGTGCTTCTGTTGGGAGGTTCACTGTGCTTATGTAAGCAGCTCTGGGAGGTGTTTCTGATATAAGCAGCATGTGTTAGATTAGGAAAATGTAAAAAAAAAAGGGGAACTTTGATATGCCTTTAAGGAAGATTGTTGTATCTTTATCTTATGCTAGCAAATTGCGCGTCAAAAAATGACGGACATAACATTGTCAGCCAGGCAATGCTGTTTGCCACACAATGTGAGGCTTTTGCTTCTCTGAGCACCTTCGACACTCATTGCAAACCTTTCCTCCCACCTACTGTACGGGCCACTCATTGCAGGGTCCATTAACCGGCAAGTTTTGTGCTTCCCTGTGTGTTTCTCCTCTGTGTGTCTGCTGAATGTTTGTGTGGGGGGTGCTGACAACCGTTTGTTTATTTTCAAAGTCCTGCGTGCCTGGCGTTATTGGTGTAAGTGTTACTGTCTTTAGCCTCGGTTTCATCCAGTTTCAGGAATTTTTCAGTTTTTTGTCCGCCCTTTTTTTTTCTTGCTTAGCCGATATTTGAGTGACGAAACACATCAAATAAGGCTCAAAATCGTTTGCAACCTCACTCCCAGGCTTCCTGGCTCTCCCCCTGTGCTGTGTGTGAGTGTGTTTGTTCTTATTATTATTTTCCTTCTTTTCCATGGTTTTGGATTTCCACGGTTTGGCACTCATTGCAGCCTAAGTGCTGCGCCGCTGCTTAATTGCTCATAATTCCCATGAGCCTCAATGCCTTCAAGGGGCTCGCCTCGCTTTGCGAGGCTTGCAAGTGTGACGACAAATTGCAGTTTGACAATTATAATATGTGATAGTTTGTAGGAACGAATGCTAGCACATATATTCCTGGAGGAAGCATAAAGAACGGATCACCAGTGCATATTGACAGACATAGCTTGAAATGTCACATAACAATTTGTAATTCTAAAAAGTACTGGAAGATTATAATAGCGGTTTATTATCTGAACAATAAATAAAATGTTAAAGCGTTTTTATTATACTTTCACATTAGAAGTCATGCATTTAATATCCGTGCAGAAAGTCTGATTCAGTTATTATGTTTTAAATTTATATGAAAATCTGTGGATAGTTGTAGTCTGGTTCAATTTAATCTGTATGTGTTCCACCACCTATTGTTTAACAATCTTCTGGTTTAAGGAAATTCCAGCAGGGTGTTATTGTGCCTGGCTTTACAATATCTTTTCTATTTGAGTCACTTTATTCATCCTAAGCCAGTGAGGACAGGTTATGGGAACTAGGAAATTAGATTCAACATTCATCTATCTGAAAATATAAGAAAATATCATTTAAATGACACTATTTGCTGATACATCAGAATAGGCAAAAGTAGAAATGTATTTTATGGTGTGCCAATTATATACCACAATTATATGGCAGCATTTAAGTGGTGTGGTACAGTGAGGACTGTGTTTAAGAGCTTACATTCCATAGGAGTTGATTGTCACCGTTGAGACAAGTTGGCTAAATAACACATTTTTCTGTCATAAAGCTGGGAAAGATGGTAAGAGCGTGGCTAGAAATTAAGGGGGTTTGAGATTTGGTTTTGTGGCGTTTCGGTAGCTTAGGGATAGTCTGAGATATGCCTGAAATATCATGTGTTCTTTTATAAACCGGACTATATCAAGTTAAACTTTTTTTTTTCTTATATTCTCTTTGACTTCAAAGAGAGATACAAGTAATGTTTTTTTTAAATACAAACATTTCTTATATGGGTTCTCCTTTCCATGTCAAAACAGATTACGTAAAACAAGCAGCCATATTGGAGCCTGTATTGCTGTTCAATGCATAGAATACAAACAAACAACAAAAAAAAGAAACGTACACATCTTAAAAATGGCATAAGATATTTTTAAAACTAAATGATACACTCTTGTCTTTCATAACCATTTAATTCAAGACTAAATATTTTTCAGTTTTAGTGTTCTTTTAATTAATGTCCTAATTAGTCCAACTTCGTACAGACTTAACATTTTCTTTCAGGTTGATCTCAGTCTCTGAATACTGCACCCCACCTTCTTCCTGGTAATGCATATTGACTAATTTTTGGTTCCATCGATATGGCTTATTAGTGAAAACTCACCTGTGCTTTCAGTACATCTAAAGATTATTCTATTGTATATATCCTTTTTGTAATTTCTCATTCTTCAAACTCATTCTTACACTTTGTTGCCTACGTCCTTTAGTTTTTTATGCAGCAATTTAGAGTGCTTGTCCTCTAAACCTCAAATTGTTCACTGACTGCTGCTCATCCTTCTCAGCTCCTACACACCAGCCCTACCTTTTTAATTTTCCTTTCCATAGCTCTTTATCACATTACAATTTAATCTATTAGAAGTACAGTTATTGTTCTGGGTCAAGGATATCAAGGCAGTATAACAATTCTGCTGCTATGGTTACTTCCCAATGCCATTAAAATATGGAATCCTCCACATGCACCTATAATTTTATGATATTGTATGTACAGCGCTCTGTTATTCTTTCAATTCACACATAAAACCCTTAATATTATTCTTAAAGTGTTTTTTCTTTTGAATACTTACAACAACTAATGGTCTATAAATCACTGTCATGGGTGTACTTGATGCATTATTGCCTGAGACTCAACAAAGATGATCTACTAAAACTAATAGAACAATTTTGGACCCCTTCTATAATCCTTATGGAGAAATCTTGGATATTTTCCTTCCCTCCATGCAAACCTACTCTAATCTGGGTTCTCTGATTCTTCTGGTTTACCTTGATCTGCACCTTTGTGACAAAAACATATGTTTTCCACTTCTTTAGTAGCAACATGATGATGCCCCAGTTAATACGAATGCCCACAGGTTGAGTCCTTCATATCTTTGCTTCTGTTGCAGTAGGGGTTCGTTTTATATGTAATGGTCACTAATGCATGGTCAAATAGACATACAAAGTGGACCAGAAACAAGTGGCCCACTTGCCTGTGCTCCAGTCACCATAGTATTTCAACTCTAGCAAATGAGTAGGTGCAACATTTCCATAGCCATTGTATCTTCTAATAATTTTGAAAATTGTTGCTATGTTAGAGAAATTGTGAGGCGAGGGCTGTGATCTTATCTCTTGATTTAACATATATGTAGAATATAACTATTCTAAAGTACAACTTTGATTCAATGACACCACCAACTCTCTAATTGTGTATATTTTTATCTTCTCACTGAGGAAGCATAGTAAAGACATGTTTTACGACTCCACATTTAACTTTAAAGTTAAGTTTTTTTTATTTACTTGCATTGCTGTTTTTTGATTCATTAACATTTTCTTGGCACAAATCTATCAAGTCTGGAAGCTGTACAAGAAATATAAATGGTATAAATTAGATTTTTTTTCTTTTGCGCATTTCATGCTTTATAGAAATTAAATAAATGACATGAAAGGGCCACACTTATCCATGTATTAGTGCAGTACAATAGTATAAATTGTTGTCCAATAAAAAGGTAATAGCTTTATTCTGCAATACTCTTATGTTCTTATATTTAACATTAAAATATTACACCTACATTTATAGAAGTTCAAATATATGTATCTACGTTTTATATATCACTTTTATTCCATAGAATTAGTGTATATGCCACAGTTTTAGAAATGCAGCTGTAGGTGTATTGGCTCTTGACCCATGCAAATTGCACACCTCTGTCTCAGAATTCCGAGTGTCAGTGACGGAAATGAAACAAAATGATTGCTTTTAATGGTGGCTCATGTGCTCCTCAAACATGGAAGAGTGATGGGCAAATAAAGCCATTATATGCATTTTACATTTTATAAACTAAACAAGGAGAACTTGCCCCTAAGAACCGTTTCTTACTGAATCATAATGTTTTATAGCCTGTAAATACTGTATCATTGCCACAATTAAAGGAATGAAATTCACAGTATGCAGTGGGGAGAATCAACCTATAAATAAACAAGTTGCAGTGAATGTGAAAATTTAGCTAGTAGCCATGAGATTTCAGTTCAGATCCTGAGTTCTCAGATCTGGTTAATCTTGTTCTCCTCCATAATGCCCCAGCATATATCTTCATATCTAATTAGATGAATGGATATTGAAAACTCGTCTCCAGCAAGGAAACACAATTCACTATTAGTTTAATGTAAGTTACATCCCCTTTGGACAGATTTGCCAGCGCCCCATTGTTTTATTTGTATTAATAAAGAATTGGACAGCTGCAAGGTACCTTACGGAATTCTTTACGTCAAATACAATGGGTTCTTTTAGTATTTTAGCCATAGGAAGAAAAAGAATAGCTCTGTTATAAATTGTTATGCTTTGTAAAGGCTGTGCAAGAGCACTTTTCAATAGCGCTATTTGCATGTAGAGTTTTAATTAAGAGATAACTGTCGCCACAGGTTGACTGCATAAGGCTGCAATATCCAGCAGAGAGATAAATGCCAATGCCAAGTTTTACAGGTTGAGTTGCAAACAGGGGGTCTCTGGTATAAAATGGATTTATAATTAAAAGCATGAACAAAAGTGTTGCTGAATTTAGTCTGGGTGTGCTAGATGAAAAAACTAGTACCTTTTTAAGTTCTTACATGACATTTTTCCCGCAGCCAACTGCAGGTTGGATCTTTGTTGGCAGTCACAAGTATGATCACAGTTTTCTGAACGTGTAGTGATAACTATGTGTATACATTTTGATCTGAACTTGAAATAAGAACTATAAATAAAACTATACAATAGAAATAGGATTGTTTCGGCATAAAAATACAAAACATTTGGCATTTTATGTTGGATTTTTGCAGTTTCAGTCTGTCGCCATGAATATGATTGAAGCCATTGACCTTGCCTTCCACAATAGTGTGTAGCGAGAGGTAAAAGAACTTGAAGGAGGCAGTAGACCCCTAGGAATGGAAATCAGGACTGTGGAAGAGGAGCCCCAAGCAGGGTGCCAAACAGTCCTATCCACCTATGGAGACATGAACACACTGTTGTCTACCACATTACTCTTTATCTCCTACAGAGAACGATTCAGCTTCTTCCAAAGCAATAAGCAATGTTGCATCCCAGGGCTACAAATAGGACTATAAGGCTGCTGTTGCGAAAAAAACAGGCCTAAAACTATAAAGAATCATTGCATATAATGATTTATCAATTAAAGGCTACATTTTATGCGCTTTCTGACCATTTTTGACCATTCCTTTGACCATTATCTAGTCTAGTTATTCATGAGAGCATTATGTAAATATGGTCATAATTGTGTAAAATATAACTATTTTATGTAATAGGTTCCTTCAGTATTGCTATGGTCCTGAGTCATAAAGCTGGACCTTCATAGAGACATCAATACATTTTTTTAGTAATGTATTACGAGTCCACTTCATCATGTATGTGTTAGACCATTACTGAGATAAAGAGCTTCTAACCAGATAAAAATCCTTTATTAACATAGATGTCTCCAGAACTTATATTATATCATTTTCTTTGGAATGAATAATGAGAAAAGAAATGGAAGTAGCCATTTCCATGCTCTGTGGTAAATACAATGTATAGGGAGTAGCAGTGAAAACAATATGAAAATAATGATATTGCATCTTGCTTTATGAAGGATTATTGCATTTGTAAATGACATTAGCTTAGACATAATGTGATCCAGGTAGTACAGAAACTAATAAGCTTAGTTATTAAATAACTTAATTGCTCGCTTTCTATAATGAGTTTTGATTCACATGAATCTTTAATGCGTTGTGTGTTAAACAATAGATTGTCAAGTTAGAAACCATAACCAAGATATCAGATCCAGGTGTTCTGTAAAATATATATTCAAAAAAAGGAAGAAAACCAATGCAGTTCTGGGTATTATCTCTTTCATTATCCTCTGGTTTGCCTTCATGTGATATTTTTAGCCTGGAAGTCCGTATAATCCTCAGCATGCTCATTATCACACAATAAATAAACCACAAAGTGGGAACATATGTGCTTATGAAGGGTTTGTGAATGATTCGTGTTTGGACAAGTAAGGTTAAGAAAACAGAGAGATTGTCCAAAGTATTACAAGAAACTGGATTGAATGAGTGAGCCGCAGATAAGAAATGCGCCAGAGATAAGTAAACATTTCTCTTGCTGTAGCATTTTATCTCCACAGCAGATTGTAGTTTTTATGTTGATGTCTAACCCCATAGACGCCAAAATGTGTTCTAATAGGGGAGAATATAGAGGCAGCTAATGTAAAAGCTTTGACAACTGAAATTGCTATATTTCCAAGGTGTGGTGATATAAAATGTTATATAACATTAAAAAAATGTGGCCAATAAATAACATGCAAATGTGTAATATGATTTCCAGTGCAAGCATTGCCTAGAACCCCCTGGGAAATCTGATCTTTCATATACTATGTTGTGATATATATTGAGTAAGCATTACTGTTAAACCCAAGAGGAAATCTATGATGAGCTGTAATACATTCTGATTCACTGGGAGAGCATTACCATTTAATTCTATGGCAAACCAGTGATGAGTTGTCAGATAATATAATATATTGACAAGGAATTAGTATTTAATCCCTATGTAAGCTTTTCATAATTTATAGACAGATTCACCTTTTGGAACGTATAGTTGATGTAAGATTAGAAGTATTGAAACCTAGAAACTGACAGTCGATAAAACTAAAATGTGCATTTAATCTTATTATAATTATTATTTATTTGTAATGCGCTGACATATTCCATAGCACTAAACAGGGTATCTAACCATTCTGCCTACCCCAAATGTTTAGCTTTAAACATAGGAGTCATTCCTACTACAGATGTCCTTTGCTGGTGGAAGATTGTGATATTACTTAGTGTTAAAGAATATGTCGGTGCATTACAAATAAAGGCTAATAAATAAATAAAGAACTACGGTACTTGCTTTTTAGAAGTGGTATATACTTTGACAAAGTTTTTTGCTAGTTTTGTGTGCCAAAGTATTCTTCATGCGATAATAAAAAAGGTAAAGTGCATATTTTTGAGTTATGTTGTGGAGCAAGATCTTTAAGGGGCATAGGACGGAATATTCTTGAATAAACCGCATTCTAGATAACTAAAATGTATATTAAAATTGTTTTTATTAAACAATAAGAAAGCAAAGATATGGGGATGTACAATTATGTTGTCTCTCCTGGAAGCATGGTGATGGTGCTTTATCTTGGCCTTGTCTTTTCACCCACAAAAGTTTTTAGCTATCATTGCTCAAGTTCCAGCCATAGGCAACACGTCTACTGAGTGATTCGACAAGGCAGGAGGAGGCACTGTCACTATGCTTCTAGGTGATCCTGGATTGATAGCTATCTTTTTAACATTTTTAACCACTCCTTCGATTTTAGAAATGATCTCTAATACTATTTATTAGTTTGTATGGTTTTATGCCCTGTATTTCTAGAATTCCTCCTTTTACTTTCGTATAGATTAGGTTTAAATAAAATAACTAAAAAAAAAAATAAAAAAATAAAAAAATAATTAAAAAAAAAAAAAAATATATATATATATATATATATATATATATATTAGTTGACGAGATAGGGTAGTAGATAAGGCAGTAGCAGTGTTTTGTAAGCAACAGAAAAGGTGAAATATTACAGGATCATATTTTTCTTAATCATCCTCCATCTTGAAACAATATTTTGCAACTCTGCTTTTGTATACCTTCTAGTAATAAGCAACACGCATGTTATTTGTTTTTAGACTGGTGCTCCATCTACAGGCAGGACCGCATGAAAGCATTTAATTTCCTCTGATTTGTATCAATTAGCAAGTGTGAAATGCAGTTTGACTTTACTTTTACTTTCCAGAGGCTTAAGTGAGCCAGATGAGACCACTCTCCACTTGTTCGGTTCACTGCATAGCAATGAAACCTCCACATTTTTGGTAGACATTACCATTTTTATTTTCCTTTCCATTTTATATTTGTGATTCTTTGGTTTGCATGCTCTGAAAATCTAGTAGGGCCATTAAATGCTAAATAACACAGCTCTCAAAGCTTCAGTAATTATTTTTGTTGAATATTTATTTATTGCATGACTATCTCCCTTGAACGTTGTTTTTTTTTTTTTATGTTAATCCCAATTGTTTTGGTTTATAATCATGTGACCCATCTTTTTACACCCTTTTTATTTATTTTTGTTCTCAGGTTCTCCCATGCCATCCTCATCATCTAGTCCTTCAGTTATTGAGCACTTACATTCCCCTTCACCACCGCCCCATTCCCATGACAAGCAGAGGTGGTTACTAAGTACTAGTGCTGTCAACCGGCCAGTTCAGGACTCTGACACTGATGACGAGGTCGATGCCAGCTCATGCTTGGTGCATCCAGCTTCTCTGTCACAGTGTGTCCCATGTCATGGTAAGGAGAGGACTTTTTTGTCCATAGCTTGACTGCTCTCTGCCTTCGGTACCTACTTTTGTTGTCTAGTTGAGATGTTGTGGTCTGAAATATGTTTTTTTTTTCCAAAAAAAAATAAAAAATCTATATTTATAAAGAAATAAACACAGCAACTTTTGTAAATTACTTTTTAATTTCTCAGACTGGTTGATTGAAATTCTGGTCATTCTTCTCAGCCTGTGGACACTTGCTACAGATGATCTGACCATGTGCAAACTTCCAATGCTCTAATTAGGATCTAAGGATTTGATGTAAACCCAAAATTTGTAGCATTGGAAACATTGAGACAGACAAAAAATACAAAATTCAATGTACTGTAAGAAAATACAATTTATTTTTAAATAATATGCAGTGTTAAAATATGAGTTTTTTTGTTTTTCCATTTTACGAGATTTTAAACTTTTTTCCTGTGTTTAATAGAAGTGATCAAATCTCTCTTTAGAGACTTAACAGGCATTTCTTATTACTTTCCAAGATTAAATGGGACTGGTTTATATTTATCTGTCAGTCCTCAAGAAGCTAGAAGGATCAGGAAATCCCTAGTATTTTGACTACCCAGGGGGGGAAATTCGGAGAGCCTGTGAGCCCAATCTTTCTAAAATTATACTTCTGGCTCCTAAATAGTTTTTCCAATTCTAATGTATCTCTGTTAAGGGTTTTTTTTTCTTCATGCTCCTAGAAACAGCCTCTAGCTCTTAAGTGTTAGATATTTTTGTCCACTCCTGCCACGACCATAAATTACCTTAATGCGTAAATTCTAATAAACGTAGCTGCAGTTGAAACGTGTCCTATACAAATATGTGCAAAACTAGATTAAATTTAGTGCATCACATGTTAAAAATGTTCGATTCTCAAAGCTGGTCCCAATGACCATTGGAAGATAACCAGACCGTCCCCAGATCTAACTGGTCGAGAGCTACTGCTTATATCATGTTGAGATCATACCTTGTCCCTTATATGCCCCATTATCTACTTTTTTGTTTTAAAGAAATATAATATTGATCCACTAAAGACAATAACCAACTTTGAAACAATTTAATTTTGTTCAGGAGCCTTAGAGTACTTAGTCATTTTTAACTGCATGATATATTTGTACCATACCATTTACATCATTATTATTTACTTACTCCAAGATTACTTGCCTAATAATACAAATGTTGTGAACAACATGTATTTCTTTGGTTTGCTTGTTAGATGTAAGAAGTTTCACCTCTTCACCACTTTGTATTCAATTCTGTTTGTGGTGTGATTAAGGCTGCGTGCTTTTGCGCAAAATTGCATTAATTTTGCACCGCATCAGAAGATAATTGGTATACATTTTCCAATCATAATTGTGTTTTTGTTGTCACAGGCATGCTTGCTGTATGCTAATTTGTTATTTGTAAATGACACATCCTCTCCTTGGATAAAAATAAGGGTCAGTTTTTACGATGCATTGAATACTTTGATACCAGTTTTACAATGAACTAGGGCAAAAACGTGTCGTATCCACAAATATTAGAAGGATGCAAATGGAAGATAATATAATAGCTCAACAGTGATTATTTTTTATATAAAGTATTGTCAATTTTATGCAGATCATTTGCTTGATTACCCTTTTATATTTTGTAACAAAGCCATGTAAACTGGTATTTGTATAACTATATGTATTTGTGTCTATAATATGAAAATATCCTATGCATTATAATGTATCTATTGAAATTAGTTGAGTTGGGGTAATACATGTGTGTTTTTTTTTTTTTTTTTGTACCTTTTAATATTATTATTTTGTGTGTTCAAGTTGTCTTACTAATCATGGCTGCTGAAGTTGTAAAATTTGATTTCCCATATAAAGCATATTTTATAATGTTAGGAAGCTGTACTGTTAACCACAAATTATTGATATCAATTGCTTAGGTGAAATCTATAAAATGTTATTTTAATTGATTGATTTTTTTATTTGTGGTTGCAGTGTGAAATTCATTTAGAAGGAGACCTTTTTCAGATTCTATTGTACAGTTTTTATAAATCTCAGAGAAGAAATAACTTATGAATGCATCGGACTAATTTTAGGGCCATAATAAATTCCAGCCTTTTTTCACGTAAGAACTGCGTGCTTCAATTTTGTCCAAGTTACGTTGCTATTAAATTAGAAAGGGCTGCGAGCTACGAGCGAGAAAAGCTATTTCGTAAACCAGTCCACGGCCGTCGGAACCTGCGTGCTTGCACGCAAACAGTAAAGCATTCTCATAGTTACGGGTTCAGATGGAGCCAATGGAAAGAGAGATCATAAGCGTTATGTCACTGAAAAGGGGAGGGTAGATTTCAAAGTCCTACGTGCTCCAAATCCAGTTTGCGATCGGAGCAATATTAATAAAGCAGTAAATATGATATTCTATGACATGCGAGTTACAGTATATGTCGTAACACATTGATTGCAGGGATCGATATTACACAAAAAATAATCCTGAAATAAAGTATTTTTCTGGGGCAATTTTGTGGGCTTGAGAATGTTGTGCTATTAATTCTAAGACCTAACATCACTTTCCCTTATAATACTTGTAATGTAAATAAAATCACTCTACTGTACAAGTGCTACGTATTGTATCTATTTACCTCCCCTTGCAGGTGCTCTAGAGCATACGTTAGCCTCTGGGTTCCATTAGCATGTTACGTACTTGCTCGCGAATGACTACATTGCAATTTAATAGCTGAATTAAGCAATTAGTGGTTACGAGCATGAAAGATCAAAGGATTTACATGCGTAAAGTTCACCGTAGCTCTCTACGTAGCCTATTCTTGGCTGTCCTGTGTGTCAACACGCAAAGCCCAAAGCGAGCAACGTTATGATGCATCTTAGCACACAAATCGCGCTAAGATGACCGTTACGAGCTACGTGATAACAGGTAGCTCCAATTTAAGAGGGCTATTAGTCCTTAATTGTAGGCATTATGTCCAATTCTTCTTATTTAGTATGTACACTATTCTTTTTTTAGTTAAATGGACACGATGTATAGTTGTACGGCACAAAGGATATTAAATCCTTGACATAGTCATGTACTCATTTTGAAATATAAAAATAAGAAGAATTCAAAATAGTTTTCAAAAAAATGTTTATTGGGAAATGATAGAGGTAGTGTGTGATTCTGAGATTGCATATTTTTATTATGTTACTTGCAGCAATATGTAATTAAGATGCACCCACCATTAGTAAAATAATTTGCATATTGCAACATAACCATTTACACTGGGGAAAAAATAACCAGCTGTATGGGTGCACAGATTATCATTAATTATAGGTGTTAAACTGAATAATTTTTTTCTTGCTTAAAGACAAGTGCAGTCTTTGCCAGATTTGTATAAACTCCTGGATGTTTTTCTGTGTAGTATGCATCTAATTATGTCCTTTTTATTTAATAGTTTTTTGAAGCAATGTATCGTTATCTATCTATGGCTATGTGTGTGTGTGTGTATATATGTATGTATGTGTGTATGTATATATATATATATATATATATATATATATATATATATATATATATGTGTGTGTGTGTGTGTATATATATATATATATATATATATATATATGTGTGTGTATATATATATATATATATATATATATATATATATATATATATATATATATATATATATATATATATATATATACATTTATGTACAACCTCTATTCTAATTAGTCTAATAGAGACATTTAGGGACTCCTTGTCCATGAATCTACTTTCTTCTTATAGTTACAAATCTGTACACAGACTACAGCAAACACAAAACTCAGTGAGTCATTTATCACAAATGCAAACACGGCATCAGGAGCTCTATGATATGGACTATTTTTGCTCTAAGAAATTGCATTTTTCCCATTTGAAAAGTGTTCCTTTTTTCCCATGAAAATATTATGTTCCTACTCATTGTGCCGTGACATTGTTGATAACAAATGACTCTGGGTTTGTGTGCAGAAAACTCATTTGAATGGTCATACAGAAAGAGATATTTGGTTGTCAGAATATGTCTATTTCTCTAGAGCAGTGGGCTTTAGAATTTGGTTTGTGAGGTTGTGGGAAGAGGGTCAGGAGCAGCAAGTGCGTCTTTTACATAAGGACAACAGGCGTAAGAAAGGCCGTCCTAGACGAATCCATAAGTTGGACCAGAGCTTGAGAAATCCTAGAAGACCCTTTGCTGTATCTGTTAAACGTTCACTGCTGGCTCCTAGCTTTTAGTTATTATATATACACAAGCGACTTGCCCGTCAAAAATTATGTGGCAATAAAATTGTAAGGCAGGTAATTCCGTTTGCCACAGACATTCATTTTTCTTGGTGGCCTGAGAGCCTTTGGCGCTCATTGCGAGGCTCTTGGTTGTTCTATTCTTTTTTTTTTTTTTAATCAGGGGCGCTTTTAATGTTATTGTAAGGTCGGCGCTGATCTGCTTTTTGCGCTTATTGCAAGGCTATGTGTGCTATGAGCGGCGTTGGCACTCGTTGTGAGGCGCACAGAGAATTGCTTTTGTGTTAGTGTTTATTTTTTTTATTACTTTGTGTATATGTATGTTTGTATGCTAATGAAATAATTAATAAATGAATATACTTTACCTATGTGTAATTAATATATGCAGGAAGCAATATGCTGAAGAGCTAACAATCTGTTTTGATGTTCCTGCAGCATACAATGTAGATTTGCAGTGTTGCGTAGCGAACGTGTAAGTATCAGCAATGTGTGCAGTGTGTAGTGTAAATAGGCTGCGTGCGCGAGGGGAAGCCGTTAGTGTAGCTGTGTACTTCCGCATTCTGTAAGTTAGTGTTGTAAAATGGCGGCGAATGTGTATTTGGAAAAGCTGTATGTGCTTGGTGGTGTTTTGCGGCTTTAGGGTCCTGCAGCCTCGTTTTCGTTTTTTCTGGCGGCCATTTTTTCTCTCGCTTAGGGAATTTTTGTGTGTCTAAACTCTGTAATTTGGACCTAAATTGAGGTGTAACTTCACTTGCAGAGGTGCCCCCCCCCCCTTGCTGTGGGTAAGTTTTTTTTTTAAATGTCATTTTTGTGTTTATATTTATTGTTATTTTTTTTTTAAATGGTTTCTGCTGTGCGCGGTTAGGTCGTTTAGGGTTGTAGTTTTGTGAGTTCGGAATGTTTTTTTTTTCTAAGTCCCGCGGCTCGTACTGTTTAAGTCCGTATTTAGTGTATGCATCTTAGATCTATTTTGTCAAAGTGGCGCTTGTGTGGGTGTTTGTAACCGCTTGTGAGGCGCCGTAGAGCCTCCACCTCCGCAAATGCAGCGCCTCGCTTCACCAGGGTCCGTATTTGCCTTTGGCTCATTGCAGCCGACCTGGGAGCCTCCACCTCTGCAAATGCGGCCCCTCGCTTCGTGATTCCCTATCTTTTAATGAGCAGAAGGGTGTATACTAAGAATTTTTCAGTTAGACCTGGTGGAAAAAAAATACTACCATTTCCATTGTAACAGAAGCTTCCTCAGCAGAAACAAAGTTGATTGATTCAATAATAGCATAATTAAATATAAAACATAACCTAAAAAGTTACTTTTACTAATTTTAAAATTAATTTGCCCATTTTTAAGTTTAGTTCTGCTTTATTTTAAATAAGACTGCAGTGGCCCATTAAAAACACTCGCAAAGAACCTGAGTAGAAATAAAATATACTTCAGTAATCAGCAATGGGAAATCAATATTTAACACAGCCGTGGCATTTCACCCTTAAACACAACAGTGCCAGCTTAATAACTGTTGGTGAGTGAATATATTAATACATTGTGAAATGTCAACAGAACTTGTGGAGCTTAAGTAAGCCATCCTCGTTATAATCAGGCTTTCTATTCATGAGGAAATAAAGCCAGGGAACACGTCCATATTGGGTGGCATGTATTTTTATATATGAATGACCGTGGCTATGACAAACCGTTAATCTCTTGTTACTTCTGTTCTAAAAATGTAATGTCATTAATCTAATCCACTCTCAAGGGATTTATGTGATAGTCCCCAAGTGGCACCTTGTTTCAGGAAGTAATTTTTTAAGATGTAAATGTACAAGAACATTATTGCACTCCCACACGCACAATGAGTATATTTATGTTTGAAAATAGATTGAAGCAAAGAACCATTTGTATTAATGGGAGTAAGGCTGCAGAACTACCGCCATTGCAGCCTTCTACTCACTAGCTCTGCCACCATCTTGGAGAGCTGCTTTCTTATGTTATTCTGTCAGCAATATATACTGACGTTTGACCTTTTAAACACATCATGTTTAGTACTTGCACCAATGTTGACCACTGAGACCATTGTTCTGATATCCTATCAGTCTTCACTCTTTCCTTGCCCTCTCCACTCAACTCTCTCCTCCACCACTCACTCTCTTGTCTCGCCCCTCTCTCATCTCCCTTCTCTCCCTTCCTTCATCACTCGCTTTCTCATCTCCATCCTCTCTCATCCTTCACTACTCCCTCTCTCATCTCCTCTACCTCCACTCTCATCCTTCACTACTCCCTCTCTCATCTCCTCTACCTCCACTCTCATCCTTCACTACTCCCTCTCTCATCTCCTCTACCTCCACTCTCATCCTTCACTACTACCTCTCTCATCTCCTCTACCTCCACTCTCATCTTTCACTACTCCTTCTCTCATCTCCTCGCCCTCCACTCTCATCCTTCACTACTCCCTCTCTCCTCTTTCATCCTCTACTACTCCCTCTCTGATCTCCCTCCTCTGTCCTCCTTCACCACTCCCTCTGTCATCTCGCCCCTCTACCCTCCTTCACTACACCCTCTCCCTTCTCTCTCATCTTTCACTACTCCCTCTCTGATCTCCCTCCTTCGCCACTCCCTTTCTCATCTCCCTCCTCTCTCATCCTTCACCACTCCCTTTGTCATCTCGCCCCTCTATTTTCCTTCACTACACCCTCTCCCTTCTCTCTCATCCTTCACTACTCCGTCTCTGATCTCCCTCCTTCGCCACTCCCTTTCTCATCTCCCTCCTCTCTCATCCTTCACCACTCCCTTTGTCATCTCGCCCCTCTATCTTCCTTCACTACACCCTCTCCCTTCTCTCTCATCCTTCACTACTCCGTCTCTGATCTCCCTCCTTCGCCACTCCCTTTCTCATCTCCCTCCTCTCTCATCCTTCACCACTCCCTCTGTCATCTCGCCCCTCTACCCTCCTTCACTACACCCTCTCCCTTCTCTCTCATCTTTAACTACTCTGATCTCCCTCCTTCGCCACTCCCTTTCTCATCTCCCTCCTCTCTCATCCTTCACCACTCCCTCTGTCATCTCGCCCCTCTATCCTCTTTCACTACTCCCTCTCCTCTTCCTACTCTCTCATTCTTCACTACTCGACCTCTCTCAATATAGCAAAGGAAAAGGAGTAGGAGTAAGCAGATTGGTGTAAACATGAGATATACTCTTGTGACAGATATTCTAGACATGTTTACAAACCTGTAAATAATATAGTAATAAAGTAGCCTCTCACAGCACATTGCAAGTATTAATGGCAACAAAAAGTAATTAAAACTTTCTCCAGACTGAGTAATTTTTTTTATATGATTGTGTAATTTAGACTACAGTATTATCACTGACCTAGATCTTTGCATACATAATAATGATTATATTATCAGGGAACTAATGATTTGCTCTTTTTTTCCAGTACAGGAATGGTGCTACATTAGGTTGACACATATTGCATGTATTCTAGATTTGCACTGAGGTTTAAGGACAACTTAATTAGATTGCAAGCTAATTGGCCTCATCCTGTTTGTTTCCCCATGCAGAAATATGTATGTACCTTTTTTATAGGCTCAAATAAATGCAAACATTGGACAACCCAGGATTATTACAGAAGGCTTGGGATTTAAACAGCCAGATAGCGTAAGCACTGTATAAGAAAATGATAAGCAGTGGAATAGTATATTAAAATGATCTGAGCTATACCAACACCTAATGATTGCATAAAGTTGGCTTTAATATTTTTACAAAATAAATCTGCTTTTAAAAGATATCCTAAAAATATTATGCCCAAAAATATAAATTACTTACAGTATACATTACTTTAATACTCCACAGTATTTGCCCATTCTGTGGTCATGTATATCTGTATTATTTACTATTTTATTAATAAGGTGTAATCGTTTTACTTGTGGATTTCAGATGTGGTTTGCTCAATCTATCACTGTGCATTGCTGGCTTTTTATATCTATTTTTATGGAATTTTATGCTGCAGCTTGGCCTACTATGGCAGTGTCATGCCCAAGGCATGACTGGACTGTTTTGGACCATGGCCTGGGCTGGCAAGAAGTTACCCTGTTTATTATTATGGTTAGGTATTTCTTGTGCTTATGGTTAAAATATAATTACACCATTCTACTGTATGTGTCTTGGTTTATGTTCTGTATTGTTTAGATTGTCAGGGTACCTGTGCTACTTGTTGTCATGCCCAGTGTCTAGAGAGTTTGCTAGAATAACGTGCCTAGGCCTGAGATGACCAGTTCCTCCCCTGTGCAATCCAGTGGGATTAATATTGTTTATGATTGGGTACAGATTGTTTCATGTTATAGGGATTGTTGTAAATAACATATTAGCTATTCTGCAGGCTATTGCATTGGCCAACACCCAAGACCGTAATCTCTTCAAACACACACTTTAAGATTACAGCCGTGGCAACTACAAGGCCAGTAGTGGCAATTAGCATGGAGGCTGGACAGATGACCCTACACAAAGGAGTTAATCGCCAGAGAAGTGTACTTATGGCTAATTGGTCTCTCCTTTATGTACCCAAGGATTGGGCTTACTGCAATTGGCCAGCCTTGTGGCTAGATAACTGTGTATATGTTGCTAGTTCTGATTAAAGGAGGGAGTCCTGATTTTTCCATATAAACAAAGTGTGGAACTTTTTTTTTGTGTGTCTGTATCCTCTGCACATATTCTTGGGCGTTGTCTCTATCCTGAAGACATTTTTTGTGCCAGAGGTGATATGAACCACACGGTCCTGCTGGGATAGGTTTGAACTAGGTACTTATCAAGCCCCATTGAAGAAGCAGGTCGGAACAGGCAGTACCAACTGTCAATGCTTTCAACAGAACTTACAAAAGGTAATTTGTTTACAAAGACACACACCCTCCTGTGAAAGTAGCAACAAAAACCGTTAAAGGTATATTTACATTTTCCTGTTTTTACCTTTCTCTAATCGAACACTTGCTGCTTATATCACACACATTGCATGGAGTCATTCTATACACCTACAGATTTGTTTTATTCAAAAATAAAACTTGTTTTCCACACACCCACAGCTGCTTACATAGTAGTCACAGTGAACCTTCCAATAGAAACACTGCTTTAAAATACGTATTCGAACACTTTACTATCCTTCAAGCCAGCAGCAGCTCAATGCAGAGATCTACAGATCAGTGTCTCCTCCTACTTACTTCTACAAGGGGACTATACATCCCATGATTTTTTTCTTGCCATTGTTGATTGTTATAATATATATAGCTGCCTTTGAAAATCCCTGCTAAAAATGTATAATTTGTTTTGGCCAATCAGAGGCGTTAACTCACAAAAGCTGCTGCTTGCAGACTCAAGAGATTTAGCAAACATCAGAGTGTGTGAATGTTTAAGCAAACAGTTTTTTGCATGAAAAAATACCAAAATACTCTACTGATTCTCTTCTATCAGATACTTTCATAATCCAGGAAACTGAAATATGTCTTTTAAGGGCAGAAAATCAGTCCCAGCAGTAAACCGTAGTTGTATATAAATGTTAAAAATGTAAAGGTTGAAATGTTTTGCTTTCTAAAAACATAATAATGTTTTATGGCTACTCAGCAGGACATGGTGTTTTTTTCTTCACAATAAATACAACCACACATTTTCCAGACAGCAATATTTGTGTGCATTTGTTTGTCCTTTACATTTGCTGAGTATCTTTGTATGGATGCATCGGTGACATGAATCATGCTGTCACCAACCCATTAGAAGCACAGTGAAGTAGCAATCCTAATACTGAGAGGATGCAGCAATCTGACTAGAAGACACATCAGGCTCTCTCTGGCTCTCTCTAGACCTGGGATTCCTATTGTCAGATGCACTGGGCATGAAAGCAGCAATTTTACAGCACAAAAACTCCAATAACATTTACTGCGGTTGGCTGAGATTGAAATGCACACAGTCACTGCTCAGTCTTGGTTGCTTAAGCACCAGCTCCCCTTGGCTCCTCGCCAGCATGTGCATTTCAAAGAGACAAGTCCTCTAAAGAAAGAGTTTTCCTTATAACTTGCTGTGGGGCAAACAGACTGTTCAGGCATAGGCTTATTGCATTACATACTTGACTATGCCGAGTGGAATGCAGCCACATAATTGGCAGAATTATTGTGATCATTTGAATACGTATGAAGAATTGCAACAAAGCCAAACGTTACACTGAGCTGTAATAATTGTGTTATCCGTCTGCGTTTTGTTTATATAATAGATATATAAATGTGTGTGTATTTGTATGTATGTACATATGTACAGACATGAATAATACATTTGTGATCCCATTTGAATGTCTAACAATAAGATAAAAACTTAATTTCCAGCTCAGGTTTCCCAGAAATACAGTACAATACTTTGGGAAACTGGGTGGGGACATGCAAATGAATCCACAATGCGCTCTCACTCTTAAATCCACAACCATTCTATATTTGGCTTATTTTTGGCATGTGCTCACTATATAACACCGCATTAAGCATAGCATTGGATGGATTATGCACAAGTTAGGTGACCTACCCACACAAACAGTAATGTTTCTATCTTAATGGATATCATCATTGTGGGGCTGGTTCCTAGTTTGTGAGGTAGATTTTGTGGGGAGGTTGTTTACCACAACAATTATTTAATTATATATATATATATATATATATATATATATATATATATATATATATATATATATATAATAATCATTTAGTGTATGGTGAGCACAAAAGTGAGAAAAGCTCTCCTCCGTACAAAGTACAGAAAACGAATAATACATTAATAAGCCCATTTGCATGTCTAAAAGGCGGGGACATGCAAATGAGAAAACAATGTACCTCACTCTTTTAATCCAAAAATAGCAACTTTATACATTGCTCCCTTAAAGCATATGCCCGCTGTATTAAACAGCTTTTAAGCAAAGCATCGGGTTGGATTTTACACACAAACCGCTAAAATAGTCTATATTGATTTGTTAAAGAATACTCTCCCTTAGTGATTACAAAGTTATTTTAAATGCTGTTGGTTACTAACTCCTGCATATCCTGAGAGGCTTGAAGCTTTGATTCTTACAGTTTTACTGACTTTGGCTACACAGTGTAACATTTTTCAAACAGCATAGCGGTTTTCAGAACCCTGTTTTGTTTGTTTTTGTGTATATAGGTACAGAATATGTGTGTAAAAGAAAAAAACAAAACTATAATCGGGCACTCGCACCACACTGAGGATCGGCAGTAACCGTGAAACAGTGCTGTATGCGGTTAAGTGACCTGGCTTGTGTATAATCCATCCGTTACTATGCCTAAAACTGTGAAATACAGTAAGCATATGCTTAAAAGGAGCCATGTTTAAAATGGTTTGGATTGACAGTGAGGGTGCATTATGTGGTTTCATTTGCATGTCCTGCCCAGTTTTCCCAGAGTGCAGTGAATAAACTGTATTTCTGAGAAATTTGAGTAGGAAATAAGTTTTCATTAACTTATTTTTTAGACATTCAAATAGAATCACAAATGCACCATTCATTGTTTATGTATGTTTATATGTGTGTGTATATATATATATATATATATATATATATATATATATATATATATATATATATATATATATATATATATATATATATATATATATAAATAATTTTGCATCCAATTTTGCAACTTCAGATCCTTAATACTAATTAACTGTTTTGCACTGCTGATTAGAATCATTGTCTGTCTTTCTCTCTGGTGGCCAAAACCAGTGAATTTCCAAGATCCATTTCTTAATATAAACCAGATGATATTCGATTTGCATTAGAGGCCCAAAGCTGATATTCGTGGAGAATTCTGCATTATATTTGTGAGGCCCTCCTAGTTCCTGTGACCATTACATGTTTTAGTGATGGTGACAATAATATCTATGAAAGATATGTAGACATATACACATGAACAAGTTGGACATAACTGCCTGTATACTAGATAATATTATTCAGAATTATATGTTTTACTCCATTTTGGCACTGAAAAATAGGAAAGAAATCTTTAAGAGCTTACCAGAACTCCAGTCATTTTTAGATTGTTCGCCTGAGGTAAAAAATAGTTTTGGAACCGCTTCATTAAAGCATTATATGCCAACAATAAAAGCTTTAACTGTAGAAAAAAAATGGCAGACCAGCATGAATGGGTAACCTGAGTTGCAACCTCCTAAGGTTTTCAGGAAACAAGGGCTCCCAGTAGCTGAAAAGAATATGGTTCTTCTCAAGTAAAGACCACCAGGTTCAAATCCTGTTCTAAAAAAAGATTAATCAAAAATATCCAAGCAGCCAGGAGTGATGCTTTAATCACTCGCCAGCGCCATGAACTCTGCAAGAGCCCAAAACGTGCAGGTTTCAGTGTTGTGCTGGCATCTCCTGTTAGGAACAACCAATGATGTTACAGCCACATGTTGCTTGCAAGCTGTGGGCTGAAGATCTTGGCATTAGAGTCTCAACAATCAAGACATCATGTCGTTTCAGTAGAAGTTTAATATCCTAACACAGCATGGGATTTAACAGGCTGCAGTTGTTATTAGCCACTAGGTGCCTCGCTTTTTTTATTTTTTTATTCATTAAAAGTGTGTACTTTCCTAAGCACTTTTGAAAAGTAAGACTCCTATTGTTACATGTACCTTGACTCTTCCTACCAGAAAAAAACAAATGTATTTCTGAATTCACAAGGCTTCTGCATCGTGACAGATGAGACTCTGCTCCCTTATTGCCCTGGAGCTCTTCTGATAAAAGTCAAATACTATGCATTTTACATGGCTGCCTCCATTGGATTCTCTCTTGTTACAAATATCGGGAGTTCAGTGTCATTAATCATACAGCTATTTTTCTACATTAAGTAGGGGAAGAAGAGGATATGAACTCACAGCAGGGTCCGCACATTTATTGCTATGTTCACCAAGTGGGGCATTCTTATAAACAAAGTTCTGGTGCCATTAAACACATTACAATTAAATGGATAGGTCGTACTCTTTCTCCACTGCATGTTAGTTCATGTAATATACTAAGGAAGAACAACAGTTACTTTTTATTTGTATGTTGTTCCCTTTTTGCAGATATGGATTAAAGGACCACAATCACCCTAAATTAAAATGTTTTTTAAAAGGCATTAAAAACAGGCTATTCATTATATTACTATTTGTGAACCTAAATAATTAAAAAAATAGCTACCATAGTGTAGTGATGTTTCTTTATGTTTACAAGTATATCTAAGTTTCCCTGTTTTTTTTCAAAACTTTTTTTCATTATCTAACACCTCTAAAAATGTATTT
Organism: Discoglossus pictus; assembly: GCA_027410445.1. NCBI lineage: Eukaryota > Metazoa > Chordata > Amphibia > Anura > Alytidae > Discoglossus > Discoglossus pictus. Next base: position 101,287,927 of record CM050163.1, on the reverse strand, counting down.
CCACACCCACAGAGCTGCTTTCATAGCCACAGTGTACCTACCAATAGATATACTGCATTTGTGTACAGTTTTAAACCCTTTAATAACCTTTTAAGCCAATAGCAGTGCAGTGCAGGGATCCACGCAGCAATGTCTGGCTCCTCCTGCTTCCTTGTACAGGGCACGTCCCATAATTCCTTCCTGCACAAACTGCTATCACAGATTGAAACAACATATTGGCAGCCTGTCATTGGCAAAAACGAATTATGAATTTTATGCTAATATTAGTAGAGATATCCAGGGTTATTGGTTAACAAAAGCAACTGCTTGCGACCTCAAGAGATTTAGAAAACTTTAATAATGTTTGTTTTGCTATTTGTATATGCAATTTTTTTTATTCTACACTACTGATTCTACTCTATCAGATGCATTCATAACCCATGAAACTTAAATATGTCTTTAATCAAGCAAATTCACATATTAAAGCCATGCATCACTATACTGGAGCTGCACAGTCAATGAGGCAAATTTCAAGAATTAGTTTACTCTAGAGACAAATGGCTAGTACAATGTCTATTCAGTTTTGAATGGTCTCTAAGAACTTGTTGGCGTGATGGTAGATCGTGTGTATGTATTTTTCTTACGTACTCCGATTTTATATACAATTTGCTTTAATTTCAGTGCCCGCTAAATGACATACAATAGTAACATACTTCAAGTCTGAATTAATGCAGATAAAGTAATTAAAAATGCAGAATTTTGACTTGACTGATAGATGTAGGTCACTGATATGAGGTTTAATTAAGTCAAAGACAAATTTTGCTATAAACATTACTTGTTTCAATATGTACCCAAATAAGAAAAGCATTCTGCAAAAGCTTTGACACCCTAACATATAATATTGCTGCCCATCTATAGAACATAAGTAAAGGTTGTACCTTTTTTTTTTTATTCCCTAAAAGCTTTTTATTTATTAAAACTGATAAGAACAGCCCAATTTGTAAAACAGAATTTTAAAAATATAATTGAATGGATTGTCCAGAAATCTTTGCAGAACACCTGACTCTGTTACAAATGCTTATCCAAGTGGAACCCAAAAATTAAAGGGACATGTATTAAACATTAAATGAACACTCTTGGCATGAACTAAATAGTAAAACATGTTTAAACTTGATTAGAAATGTTAAACACTATACCAGTTTTTCTGCTATTTGGCTAAGACATACCTATCAAACTGGGCAGTTACACATTCAGGGTCTCGTTCTAATCCTACTTTTTTGGAATAAGTAGCCGCAAGGGGAGGCCGCAAGCTACTTGGACGGAAAATAAACCTGAAATGAAATATCTGATTTTGGCGATGTGCAAGCTTGAGAATGTGTTTGTTTGGCTATTAATCCTCATGTCCCTCATTGTGTTCACTGTTCTTTGGATTGAAACTTGAGTTACGCTGTAAATCCCCAGGCAAAAAAGAAACCTTGTATAAGATATATGCTAATAATCCCTGGGAATTTCAGGGGGTGTCAACATTAAGAGAAAACTCTGCAAAAGCAAGAAAATCGGCAAACTTCAGGCTAATGGTTTAACTGTTTAGTTACATAGTAATTAAGGTTGAAAAAAGACTTTCAGTCCATCAAGTTCAACCTGTTAAGATCTCCTCTGATCTGCAATATGCGGATTAGTTATTAATTAAATTATTGGTTAAATAATTATTAATAGTATAGTATTGGAGAATGAATAAAGAGTTAGTCCATCAAGTTCAACCTTTTTAGATCTCTATTGATCTTTTTAATTTGGACTATTTATTATTATTGTTAATTATTGTTAATTGTTGTTAACTGATCCAGAGGAAGGCAAACATAAAAAAAAAAAAACATTGAAACTTTGCCAATTGTCTCATAAGGGGAAAAAAAAGCAAAATTCCTTCCTGACCCCAGAAACTGGCGATCAAATTTCTCCCTGGATCAATATTCCTTGCTAGTTATCTAGGATAGCCTTGAATGCCCTCTTTATTCAGAAATATATCTAACCCCTTTTTGAAGTTGTCTATCGAATTCGCTGTCACCACCTCCTTTGGTAGAGAATTCCACAGTTTAACTACTCTAACTGTGAAGAACCCTTTTCTTTGTTTAAGGTGAAATCTTTTTTCCTCTAACCTCAACGGATGTCCTCTTGTCAGTTGAAAATCTCTTGCTACAAAAAGTTCACTTGACAAAGCCTTATATTGACCCTGGATGTATTTAAATAACGTAATCATATCTCCTCTTAGACGCCTTTTTTCTAGCGAAAATAAGTTTAATTTGGTTAGTCTTTCTTCATAACTTAGCCCCTCCATTCCCCTTATTAGTTTTGTAGCCCTTCTCTGTACTTTTTCCAGCTCTAAAATGTCTTTTTTGTGAGGTGGTGCCCAAAATTGTACTCCATATTCCAAATGAGGACGTACTAGAGATTTGTATAGTGGCAGAATTATATCTTCTTCTCTGGCTTCTATACCCTTCTTAATACATGCTAATATTTTATTTGCCTTTGCAGCTGCTGCTTGGCTTTGAGCGCTGTTACCTAGGTGGTTGTCCACTAGTACTCCCAAATCCCTTTCAATATCTGATACCCCTAGATTTGCTCCATTAAGATTATAGATTGCTTGGCTATTGTTCCTTCCCAAATTCCTTGCAAAATGTTGTTTCCCGACACTATAAATTCTCCTCCATCAGATGCATTAATAATCTAGCTCACTTACATATACCTTTAATGTATTTCCATGATAGGCTTCCTATTTGATTCTTATGTATTATGTATTTATGTTTGTCTATCTACAGGTAGAGATACACATACATATACGGGGCAAATAGATGCACACGCACAAAGAGTGAGGTAGCCGTGAGTGTCCAGTAATCTAGATGAATAATCCGAGTATTGCAGTATATAGTGATACTTTTTTTTTTTAATTGGACAAACTTATTCATTGAAATTAACAGTTTTCAAGAGCAACATCTCTCTTTTTCAAGTCACAAGCAATATAATTGTGTGTGTGTGTGTATGTATATATGTATGTATGTGTTACATAGTTACATAGGGCCTCATTGAATTGTGATTTGTCCAATTGAATACGGCTCTAAATAAGCACATAGCATATTTTTTTTAAAATAAGTTTTTAGTTAGTGAAAACCTTGCTTTTGGATAGATGCTTACTAACCAAAAACTTATTAAAATAAAATATGTTATGTGCTTATTTAGAGCACTATTCAATTGGCCAAATTGCAATTGAATGAGGGCCATAGTAATTAAGGTTGAAAAAAGACTTTCAGTCCATTAAGTTCAACCTGTTAAGATCTGCTCTGATGTGTGTGTATGTATATATGTGTATGTGTGTGTATGTATATATATATATATATATATATATATATATATATATATATATATAGATATAGATATATATATATATATATATATATATATATATATAGATATATATTTATATTTATTTAATGTTAAATATAAGTTGGGTAATACCAATCCAGCAGTTTTAGTCACCTCACTATTTCTGCTGAAATGCACAAATAAATCATTTGGCAGCTGATGAGCTCGGCAGGTTTTGGTCAGCCTTATTTCAAAGTTTTACTCCAGAAGTAGTTGATTGCATGTTGCAAACTTCAAAACCTGAACGACTTTCCACTAGTTGTCCAGGACCTGCAGTGAAAACACTTAAGAAAGCCTGAGTGGATGTCCTCGAGAAATGGGCTTCCTGATTCTCTAAATGGGCCCAGCATTTCTATCAGGTTTGTGCAGCTGGACTTTGCCTGTAATTGCCGCTAGGATGAGATGCACAACATGGGGCGTTGGGAAGCATGGTCGGTATTGTTTTCAGACAGTTGAGCTCTAGACTTTGATAGGTTCATGTTGTTCACCCATTTCTGACACGCTGCAGGCTTGTCAGCAGGCATTGTACACTGAGGTGATGGAAATGTGAAAGAAGAAAGATGTTGTTTTCTTTCAAATGCCTTTACAGGGTAACAGGAGGTGAATTAGGTTTGTAATTGTAAAACAAATCACTGCTCATTATGCTCTTAGTGTGGGGCTACATTCATCTCCGTGCTGGCTCTGGACCAGATAACGTAACAAATATAGGAAACTATAATAAGAAAATTGATCACTGCTCCGAGTATTTCTTTGTGGCACATAGTGAGCTATGTGCTTTATGGGGGATTTTGTAGTTTGTGTTAATACAACGTTCCTTGGGGATTCCAGTGAACTGTATGTGCATACTAACAACCCTAACCCGCTTATAGTTGCCATTGGTATCCAGTGTCCAGTCCCAGAGGCTACTAGTCATTAAAATCCTCAGCACCTGAAAGCCATTAGGAAATCAAGTGGACAGCTGTCCATGTTACAACTAATAAAGCAATTTCAGCAAAGGTGTAATGCAGACATCTGGACTTTGAAACCTGGCCTTGTTAAAATGTGACCAAAAATATGAGGCAGATGAAGAAATGTGCGGTAATGTTATTATCGTATGTTAGTTAGCAAAGGGCGTGTCTCTGCCGCAAACACAAATACCAACATGGGCTCACATTACGAAAATTACCTTGATAGGTTATATATGTACATGGGTCATATTTGTTATTAAATACATTCCATCAAAATTAATCTTAAAGGTGTAAATCTATTTCTTAGATTGTAAGTTTGCAAGTTTTCAATTGTGTGTCCGTATCTTGGAAACAAGCACTATGTACATTTGATTATATGCTCAAAAACAGGGCCCTCCATTCTTTAAGGTGTTAATTTTGTTTTTTGCCATGTACAGCGCTACGGAATATGTTGGCGCGATATAAATAAATATAATAATAATAATAATAATAATTTCTGTCTTTCCCCCTCTGCCTCTGTGCTCTTCTCCCCCTCCTCCCCTTTTTTATTATCGCTCTCCTTTTCTCCCAATACCGGTGTTATTCTATTGATCCTCCTTTCCAAACTTAAGTACATAAGTTCCTAAGTCTCAATTTATTGGTTATAAACCTATCAGGGTATAAATATTGAACTGAAATAAGTTTATTTCTTCACCCATTTTGTGCCTCCTAGAGATCTTACAAAGGGAATCGCCACAGAATGTGCGCTCTTTCTCTGTTTGTAATAGTTCTGAAAGACCAAAATTTTACTTTATCTCAATGGGTTGACAAACTAATATTAAACACAGAAAGTGATCAAACTAGTGTAGGGCTAGCAATACTTTTTCGGTATGTTAAACCATGTATAATTGTCATTTTAGGTAAATTAACCTAGAAAAAGATGCGAGAATTAATATATATTGTTCCGCACATAAGAATTGAGGAGAAAAGGAACAAGCCGTGGACTGATATTTGGTATAGGCGCTAGAAGGAAATTGAAGGGTAACCAAACTACAGGATAGGCCAGTAGAGTGGCTTCTGTATGCTGTGATAACAAGAAATATGATTGGCTCACATGAACCCATTTATTTATAACTTCAGGGCAGGGTGATTGGGAAAGTAACGATCATAGGCCGTTTATATTAACTTGTAATGAAGTCGTTGGACAGTCTGGTGAACTCTTAAGTACATTATAGTTTGTTTTCAATTATGGTTATTACAAGTTTTGCATAATACAGTAGTAATGTATTCATTGGGAAGAATTCAATTCAGCTTGAGAGATCTTGCACGATAAATGTAATGCATTATAAAAACATGATTAGGTAGCCTTTTAAGAGCCCACACTTTTTAATTAAAATAAAATACTCCAGGGTGTGCAAGTATTTTGTACCGCCGCTGTAAAAGGTTACACCGGCGCTTCACCATTCACACAAGGTGTGTGGCTCGGACTTGGTAAACTTTGCTTTCTATTACTTGCTATTTCTTATTAGCATGGAAGTACAGCTGGGCACTAAATTCAAAGTAAAAAAAATGATTTAATTTAAAAAGAGAAGATGAAAGGATGCAAAGAAGAAAGGGAAATACATAATCAAATATTCACTTTAACTGAAGTGAGAAAATGTAATTTGAGGGCTTTTTTATGTGACAATCCCTTGTCCAGACCTTAGGCAACAAAGTGGTAATAGTTTTACTCATAAAGTGGATTTATTTATTTTATTTTTTTTACTTAATACATTCTTGCTGATTTAGAATTAGGTTGACAACATGTCTGAGAAATTAGGCGTCTCCACCGCAATTTTTTTTTTTTTAATAAATAATATTTTTTTCTAATCTTCTGTGATTGACCTTTTTGTGCAGAGATTTTTTGGCAATTTACTTTTTAATTATTAGACTAAAGCAGTTGTCGGCGATGAGTTTGTGACAGATGAGCCAACGCACTTGACTCTCAAGCTCTCATTGCAGCGCACGTCAAGGCCAAGCGGAATCACGACACTCTGTATCTGTGATTAAATAATCTCATGAACATTAATCATGAGATTAAGAGACCTTGTTGCTTTAGAATCATTAAATAACAGTCTTTCTGCTTTAATCAGCGCTTTCAGTTCTATTGCATTTTAGAGGAAATTACAGTGGTATCATAGAGGAGCTAAGTGCTGTATGTCACCTTAATTTGTCTGCGGCTTTTATTCTTTCATAGGTAGTGACAGTCTATGGAAAAACTGCATTATATGATTAACTGCTAGGTATATTTTCATTATCTCGTTACCTCATTCACTAAATGTAACATTTTGATACGTCTCACAGATACATTCTACCTTGTTTTATTAATAAGGTAAGTGAAATTGAGAACTTTTTTTTTATTTATTTAATTTTTTTTTTTTTTTTAGTATACCAACTTTAAGCCTGTTCATGGTATGGATACTTTATTTTATAGGACTACTGGCGTGCCATATTCACAACATGATATTTTGAAGAACAACACTTAGGCCCAGATTTATCAAAAGGTTACTGCACTTTTTGGAGTATTGATTTGTCTCGATTCATTACGCACTAATGTTAAGCATTGAAATCAACAGACGTATCAAATGGTGAATGTATTGGTAGCAAAGTGCCATATTGCATGTTCTGATGGATGCCGTATGTTATAGGTTTGCAGTACATAGCATATCTTTTTCAAGGGGAGATGTATTGGTAATCAAAAAGTGCTGTTTAAAGGTCTAAATGGACCAATTATGTATTTTTATACCAAAATTGTGAAGATCTTTCTCTAAATGTCTATTCTTTTGAAAACTATTAAAACTTCTTTCAGTGTTGGAGTATAGGTTTGTTTCCATTTTTTAGCTACAAACCATTTTACTACTATGACTATTTGTATAATAAAAGCCTTTTCTGCATGGTTGAAAAGTGCTATTTTATGTACGGTATATATGTACAATTGTATGCCATTTTATATATAAGTATGTATAATAATTGAATAGTCCTAGAAAATGAATAATTACAATAATAGTAAAAAATATTAACACTAAGAAATATGTATAATGATAATAATTTAATAATATAACCATATCCTAATTATGAAATATTGTTATGCTGTTATTATTATGAATGATATCTATTAACATCAGTGTTTATTATTATTTATGTATGATATTATTGATATAAATGTTTTAGTATTAATGTGATTATTAATCCTAATAATATATATATTTTTTTTCCAATTATTTGTAACCTATACGCATTGCTCCATTTAATTACAGCAGCTTAAGTAAAAAATACAACATATGTGTTCAAGAATATCACTGCTGGTTTACCAATCGGTATTTTAAAGCCGTTTTGAAGCTGTTCGCCACCCTTTGTGCTATCGAATTGGATGCATGTGGTTTCTGTTGTATTGAATGGTGTATCGTTGCTTGATAAATACCGTATTAGATATAGGGTGGAGTATTGCGTGCAGTAATGGATGGCATATTCCAATATGCTACATGATAAATCTGGGCCTTGATAGGTAAAATGCTGTCAGATTGTACTGCCTTTAATTTAACCCATCTAGTGGTAGCCTTCATTTTTGTTTCTGCTCATGTTGTTTCTATAGGTGGGAGGAGACCTTGAATGCACACAAGTTTGCAATGGTTAGAAATTAATGTGGTAATAACTGTCCGTCATTTAATGGAAGTCTTATTAGTTTGCAAGAAGAAACCTGTTGAGAAAGCAGCCCAAACGGGACAATAACTGTCTACAGTAAAGATACTGCACAATAAGTGATACATTAAAGGCTATATTTAAATATACCTTTTTCAATTTGTAAAAATATATTGTGCATTATCAATTATAGTTCTTCAAAACAGAGCCTATTGTAAATATGCTACTTTAATATATACATATATATACATTACTTAATTCATAAATCAGAGATGTAGTTGCTTAAAAAAACTTTGATCCACAGGATCCACCATTGTATTGTTGTTGTTTAATTGCACAAAGTGTGAAGAGCTTTTGAGAGATGAACCTCTCTTTATCAAGTCAAAATCAATACTGATTATTGATTATGATGTTTATTTGTAACACCTAATCGCTAGACTTGTCACTCTGACTAAAATGCTTCTCCAGTATAGATATTTCACTGTCACTCATTAAGCTTTTTAATACAAATGAAATAAACACCCCAGACATAAAAATCACAACAATTTCCTTCTGATTATTCTGTATTATCTTAATGTATTTTCTACTGGGATGAATGGTGTAATCCCATTTAATATGTGCATGCAAACATGAACTGTTCTGTTCACTAATTAAACATTCTTCAATACACCTTTAAGATGGAAACCTACAGCAATCAGTATGTTAAGGGGTCCTAGATTTTAAATATACATCACAACTTCAAATTTATTAAGCAGGAGAAAGTTGAAGATTAACCTATGCTTTTAAAAAAGCTTTTCTTTTTTTACCTTGACTTGAAAGGAACCAGAATTGCCTCTCACCCATAACCACTGCCCTCATCAACTTCAATCGAGTCCCCACACATACAAAGCAGGAATCTTAAAATGGTAATGTGAGTAAGATAAGAGCCATGAATTCATGCAGAACTCCTTGGACTGTAACGGGAGAGAGAAAGTAAAATGGGGAGAAAAAAAAAGCGTAGTATTGTTTAAAATAATGCAGAATATCTTGTTTTTTATAGAACTGAGCCAGCGATGCCTTAAAAAGGAAAGCCTTCTTGTGTTTCTTCCTATCCCCCCTTGCTACAGTATGTCATGCACATACTGGTGGAGCTGTCGTGATTCCACCTAATATGGTCACATTGGTATGTAGGCTTCTGAAGAGCATGAATAATTAGTTACCCTGGGATTGCTTGTGGGGAGCGTGTGTTAATATGTGAGAGCAGGTTAGGCACCTGTCAACTGCATAAGATTCTTTTTTCTAGCTGAATGTAAATGTGTGGCATTTTACAAAAACATGCTGCGCTTCAGTATGCTGGAGTCATCTGCCCTGCCAGTGCGGCTTTTGTGTGGAACCCTTTGTGGTCTTCCATGTGTAATTCATCAAAGTCAAGGGAAAAAACAGCGAGCTATGTGTTTGTTACGTGTTCAGAAACATGGCACGGTTTAAAATGAAGAGCGCTAATACAACCTAATTATCAAACCTAATTAATCTAGAATATTAAAAGGTTATAATATTTGCATTTACAAAATGTTTTTATTAAACATATTGTATTGTAATGTTTTTAGAAACTTAATTAATAAAAACTTTCATATTTTCACTAATTTATTGATAACTATGATCATTTTTAATGATCTTTCCATTAGGATTGTCATATTTCAGTTACAGCAGCTGAAATTGTTGGTTCTTTTTTTTGGCTCCAACCTGTTGAAGCAGCTAAGGAGAAGCAAAAATAGTGGTTTACAGTGCAGTATAGCAGCATATAAGATATATTAGTACATTTGTGGACACATCTGAACGTCTAAAACAAGTTATGGTGAGCCAAAGAGTAAGAGAAGCTCTCCACCATACAGAGTACAGAAAATAAATGGTACATTTGAAAGTCTAAAAATAAGTTAAAAACACTTATGTCTCATCAGGTTTCCCAGAAATACAGTCGTTGTACTGCACTCTTAGAGCCTAAGCGGGGACATGCAAATGAGGATACAATGTATCTTACGCTTAAATCCAAAATACCATTTTATACATAGCTTCTTTTAAGCATATGCTCGCTGTATTACACAGCTTTAAGCAAAATACAGGATTGGATATATAAACATACAGTAGGCTCTCTGTTGACCAGAACTCAAAGAACCAAAACTCTCAAGCAACCAGAAAAATAAATAATGTGCTTTAAATAGAAAATTAAATTTACAGGGCTCAAAAAAAAAAAAAAAAAGTAATGATGAGTGAAAGCTGCTGCTGCTAGAGCAGCCCTCACTGACAAATATATTTAGCAGAGCATCTTATGTACAGCTAATCTAGGCCTCTCAATAGTAACTCTCAAGCAACCAGAGACTACATTTATCCGGCATCTACCAGTCCCAATGGGTGCTGTTTAACTGAGAGTCTACTGTGTGTGTGTGTGTGTGTGTGTGTATGAACATACATACATACATACATATACACACATACACACATATACATATATATATATATATATATATATTTGTCAATAAAAATTGAAGCTCCGGCGCTCATTGCGTCCCCCTCTACTTTACGGGCCTCGCGATGAGCACCATCGGCCTTTGGTGCTCATCGCGAGCTCAGCAATGTCAGTCTACAGCGCTCTTTGCGAGCCTCTCCCCACTCTCTCACCCCTTTGTCTATTTCCCCCCTCTCCCTCCTCCGTGCTCCTGTTTCCATTTACGGGTGTGAAACCATTTTGAAACCATTTGTAAAGCCACTCCTGAGACCTCCCGAAAACGCCAATAAAATAGCAAATTAGCATGCAAGTTAATTTTGTCATTAATTGGCGTCTTTTGGTAGTCTCCAAACGGCTTCCGAGTTACGGGCTTGAAAAACAGGCCCATAACTTGGAAGCTGGTCAGAGCCTGTGTTGCAAGCCTCTCAATGAGCGTCTTCGCGCTCATCGCGAGTCTTGCAGGCCTTGTGATGAGCGCCAAAGGCTGACGTACACAGCACTCATCGCAGGCCTTTCTACCCACCTATTGTACGGGCCACTCATTGCAGGTTTTGTTAACCTGTGAGTTTTGTGCTTGGGAATGCCAGGTGTCTCCACCATCTCCTCCCTGTCCCTTCCCTGTGTCTTTCTCCTCTGTGTGTCTGAAAATAAAACCAACAGTAGTCGGCGCGTAACACGCAAACATACAGCAAAGTCCTGCGTGCCTGGTGTTGTCGGTGTAAGTGTTACTGTCTTCATCGTTTGTATTTTCTAAGTCCCGCGTGCCTGGCTTTGTTCAGCCTAATTTTCATCCAGTTTCAGAATTTTTACGTTTTTCAGCCGCCATTTTTTTCTCGCTTCGCCAATTTGGATTGACAAAAAACACCAACTATGGCTCAAATTCGCTTGCAACCTCACTCCCAGGCTTCCTGGCTCTGCCGCTGTGTGTGAGTGTGTTATTATTTTTGTTAAATGATTTTGCTGTGTGCTTCATGATTTTGCTGTGTGCTTCAACTGCTCACCTTGATTCGCGAGGACAGCAGGTGCGTGACCAACATTCCAAACATCACCAACATTGCAAGATCTATATATATATATATATATATATATATATATATATATATATATATATATATATATATATATATATATATATATATATATATATATCACGCTGTACGAGATCCGAAAACAAGGAAGCAACCCGCGCAACCCTAAAAACATTACAAACACAATAAATACACACAACAAACACATAAAATGCTTACCCACAGCAAGGGGGCACCTAGGACCTCTGCAAGTGAAGTTACACCTCCATTTTTAACTCCAAATTTCGGAGTTTAGACACCCGAAAATCACCTAAGCGAGAGAAAAAATGGTCGCCAACAAAACGAAAACGAGGCTAAAGGCCCCTAAACACGCAAAACGCCACCAATCCGGTACGGATATTCCAAAAAAGTCGGATGACATCCAAAAAGAAGGACTCTAAATCAGCCACAGCCGCATACCACACATTAGGCGCCATTTTAGAACAATAACTTAAAAAATCTACACAGCTACCCTAACGGATTTGTCTCGCGCACGCACACTATTACACTGCACACATTCATGACACTTACACAGCAGCTCCACAGCACTGATGCTGCAGGAACGTGAAAACAGATTGCCATAAGAAAAAAAACAACACCACTGCTCATAGCACATCAACAACCAAGAGGCTCACAATGAGCGCCAAAGGCGCTCAGCGCGAGGCTCGCAATCAGCGCCGAAGGATCTTAAAACACCAACAAAATTAATTTTGCACCCAAACAACATTACCTGCCTTACACTCTTTTTGCCGTCATTTTTTGACGGGCGAGTCGCTAGTATATGTATATATTGCCCATTATCAATTGTGGTTACTCAAATTATTTACATATTGGATATTTATTCCAATTGTTGTGGGAGGGGAGAGTAGACCAGGTTTTAGTAATCTATTTTTACCTATTAGTCTGTGTTAGTTCTGCATCATTTGTTTGACTACATTCTTTAAATATAATGGGAATAACAAATTGACTAATTTCCTGTGTGTAAATATTTGAGCATCTGCCATTTCTTGAGCTACATATCATCCCAATGGGCTAGAAACGCACATAATTTACAATGCAGTTTTAACTTTACTCATGCTGTTTGTTTTAATAACTTGTTTCTTTGAATAGGTAACTCCTAATTAATCCAACATATGTTTGTGAAACACAACGAATGGGAAGAGCACTGTGTCAAACAGATTTCATCTTGTGGTTTTGTTTTGATTCTAGATATTTCTTGAATTTTGATCCAAGGAATGATAATAAGCTGTTATTAGTGCGATTTAAAATAATATAGATTATTTTTACATACCATGAAGAGCACCTACAGTGAGGTAAATTACCCTTTAATCATAAAAATGGCAAACTGCTGTTTTATCTGTGTATAAAATGCATACAGATAGATATAATAAATGAATATACATATATACATGTGTCCATTAACAATTGCACTGCAGGTTATTAGGGTGGTAAATGTTATAGGACTGATACATTAGCCCATAATGCAGTTTGATTTCACCTGGCTGAGTCTGTTGTCCTCAGTTGCCCTTCTGAGATAACTACGTGATATTTGCGTGTGTGTATAATATATATATATATATATATATATATATATATATATATATATATATATATATATATATATATATATATATATATTCACACACTTTTAAACATGTCATAGTAATTTACTGGTATTGCATAATTAACACATGGCTAAAATGTCTTATTCAAATTTGATGATTGTGGGTTGTGTTTACTGTAAGCCAGAAGCATCTTTTAAAAACCTGAGCAAGATTTGCAGAAACAGCCAGCAATAAAAATCACACACGCTTCATAAAACACCACTTGATTGATATCACTTGCACCATTAGGAACTAAACGACAAAGGATGTAATTTCAGTTCTAGCATGCAATATTAATCGAAAGCCTTTAAAACATCTTGCTGATGGGAACTTTGACAACGTGACATTTGAAGAATCGTTAGCCAAAGTCATCTATCTTAGTCACATTTTCAAAGTAAATACTATAAAACATATAATTTGCTCATTGCAGATTTGCATGTAATTTTCTCTTTTACTTCAGAAAACCCTGCTTCCAGATAGAATATGATATTTTCTTGATTGTATGCTTCCTTACAATAAAGCATTTACAGTGGAAGGCATCATTTTAGTTGTCCAATACATTGTAAATAATAGAAATTCATAGTTAAATGTGCTAAATAACTTTTTATTAACCTAGAGAAACATGGATACTTTTAACATATATTCTATATCAGGCTTGTCGAACATTAATTCTTGAGAGCCAGTTAATAGTCTCTCTACATAAAGTTTTATTTTGTTTTAGATAAAGAAGGTAAAATATAGTTTACATGGCCCATATAATATGAATTAATAAGAATGTGAAAAAAATTTAAAAGTACAATAAAAATAATAAAATAAAAAAATTAAAAGAATAGAAAAAGATATTCAGTAATATATATAAATTTAAAATAATAATAGTTTTAATATTGGGAACAAGAATAAGAAAATGTATGTGTAAAAAAAAAAAAAAAAAAAAAAAATATATATATATATATATATATATATATATATATATATATATATATATACACACACAGATCTATATAGAAAGATAGTTATAAAGTCATTTTAAAAAGGATAACATAAATCAATGGTTAACTAAGGTTTGCTGACGTAGGATATTCTTAAATTATGGCCTGGATCCAGCCCCCAAGGTCTAATGTTGACAAAGCCTATTGATGACGTGCTCCTCCCCCTGGATGTTAATATGTATAATATATACAGGTTTTAAGTTATGTTAAAATGGTTAATTTATAATAAAGCTGTGGCCCGTGTTTCTCCCAAAAAATCGGTTGTGGTGTCAATCATTTCACACAAGCCTAAATGGATCATGCTTGGCTCATGTGTTTATCATGTTTTATAGACACTGAACTTTGATGATAATAATATAAAACATTACAATGTATTTTAGTGCAAAGACCAACTTTCTATGTTGGTAAATGATTTTAGACAATGTTTAGGACCGTACAGTGATAGATTGCGGTTATTTAGAGTGGTGACACTGTATGGAAAGAGTACTATGATGGTACTGGAAAACAGCAGTTATAGAAAGCTAATTATGTGTGTTGATTGGGTTTATGGCTAAAGTTGAGCGATGTCATTAAGAAGTAGCTAGGGTAGGTGTAAAACCAGCTCCCTATTGTCAGGAGGCGTAAATGAGGCCAGGTAAATGGAGGAAGGAGAATTTCAGATTAAAAAAAAAAGTCTTTAGAATGGATGTAAACATGCTAAAAAGACATATTAATACAGGGCAATGCTATGTTGACGTTACTATCAGGTTTGTTGATGCTGTATTTGTGTTTAAGGTTCAAAGCCCTTGCTCATCTGAAACACAAATGTTTCCTTATATACAAGTGGGGATTGCAAGAAGTTGTGTGATAACAAAATATGCACATGAAAACATAGCACAGAGCATACTTTTTTACAGAAGTTTTTAGTCAGTGAACAAAAACTTCTGTAACAAAAATATGCTCTGTGCTTATATAGAGCCCCATTCATTTGGCCAAATCGCATTTGAATGAGGCCCTCACTCTGTATGTTCTTTCGATCATGTGAGCACTCCTTCTAAGAATATAAAGCATGTGTTTGGTCTAGTTTCTCTAGAATGTGTGTATGCCTCAAGTCCTAGTAGCTCCTATGTTTTGTTATGCTGACCTTGGCAAAACACTGCTGTACTATTGTCCAAGTTGAGCAGGAAAACATTCTTACAACTAAGCGGTTGGTAAGGAAAACGCCATCTACACTTATTTTTTTGTATAATACTGTCTTACTTCTAGTACTTATAGGCAAGATGATGAATGTGTCCATTTTGTAAACTAACAACGACTATTTAAATCTGCTAATGTTGTGGTAAGGGGTTTAAGGATTATGTTGTGTATGCCTAGTTGGGTAAATATATGTGTATATACAGAGTAAGAGCGAGCTTGATGGATATCTACACAGCCACAAACGCAAAGGATCACTTTGCTTTAGGACGGTCAGAAATCTTCTTAATTAAGATTATATAATTCAATTGTGTCTTCCATATTTTAATATGAAATATCCTTTTTGTTTTATTCCATTGGTGTTTTTTATTTGTTGTAGTTTCATTTGCATCCCTAGTACCCATAACCAGTTCTTTTATAATGACATTTATTATTTAACTCAAATAAATAAAATATGATACACCTACTCCTCAGTTTTGTATCTGGTTTCCTGAACAGAAGATATGAAGTGCTGTAGTGGGCTTGAGCGTATGTAGGTGTATTATTCAATTATTTAGAGAGTATTTTAGGAGTACATGGATTCCTGTTTTTATTAGCTCACTGCAGATAACAGAGTAAGGCTTATTTTTACACCTTCTACTAATTCTGTTTCTTGTGCAGTATATTTAGCTCCATTTAGTTTATTTATTTGATGGATATCCTAATTGTTTGTTCTCCCCAGTACAGTACTATTACTATAAATCTGTATTTAATGTATTTATTTACACTTTAATAGTGTGAACATTTTGCAAAAGAAAAGGCAGAGCATAGTATTGAATTGTGGATATTTGCGATTGGTGCATTAGACCAGAGGCTGGATCCATATCATATGTTTACTTGGTGATGCTGGGACATAATTGTTGGGTCATATTAGTCGGATGATGTGGTCTACGCACAACCAGCATGGGCATCAGAGAGGTGATGGGGAAAGATTTGTAGACACTATAATATACCATTTGGCTCTTGGGCCTAATTTAACCATCAGCTTATATGGCAATTGTTTATAATGAGACCTTTCCTCCATAAAGATATCTTATGTTTTTAATGCACAAAACTAGACTATGACACATATTCTTCCCTCCAACTGGATTTAAATAACTTATCAAATAGAAAATAGGTTATAATGCCTAGAAGACTAGTGTGAGATCAATGTGACATTTCCCTTACTCCTCTTTATGACTTTACTAGCGAATTGCCCGTCAAAAAATGACGGCAATGAAATTGTAAGTGAGCTAATGCTGTTTGGTGTGTAATAATGAAATATATAATACATTAATAAATGAATATACTTTACCTATTTTGAAGCATTGTGTTAAAGAGCTGTCAATGTGTTTTGATGTTGCTGCAGCATTCGTGGTGGGGAGCTTCTGTGTAAGCGTGGTGAATGTGTGCAGTGTAATACTGTGCGTACGCGAGACGAAACCGTTAGCGTAGTGGTGTACTTCCGCATTGGCGTAAAATGGCGGGTAATCTGTGGTATGCGTCTTCGCGGATTACCTGTAGGTGCTTTGTGTTTTTTTTACGAGTTTCTTGTGGTGTTTTGCGAGTGTGTTGTGGTGTTTTCCGTGTTTAGAGTGCTGTAGCCTCGTTTTCGTTTTGTTAGTCGGTCATTTTTTCTTTCGCTTAGCGATTTTATTAGTGTCTAAACTTTTTTATTTTTATTTAAATTAAGGTGTAAGTTGCTTTTTTGAGGTGCTGGATGGTTCCTCTTGCTGTAGGTAAGCTTTTTATGTGTGTGTTGTGTGTATTTATTGTGTTTTAAATGTTTTTATGTTAGCGTGTTGCGTCTGATTTTTGCGAGGTCGTAATGTGTGCTAACGTGTCTCGTATGGTGTTTGCGTGTGTAGCCTCGTTTTCGTTTTGCTCGGCGGCCATTTTTTCTGTCGTTTATCAAATTTTTTAGTGTGTAAACTCTTTTATTTTGAGTGAAATCAAGGTATAAGTTGTTTTTTTGAGGTCCTGGATGCCCCCTGTTGCTGTAGGTAAGTTTTTTTATGTATGTGCTGTGTGTATGTATTGTGTTTTGAATTTTGTAATGTTCGCAAGTTGCGTCAGAGTATTGCGAGGTCGTAATGTGTGTTAACGTGTGTCGTATGTTGTTTGCGTTGCGAGGAAAAGTTTGCGAGGGTCGTAATTGGTGTGTCGTGTTGTTTACGTTGCAACGTAAAGTTTGCGAGGGTCGCAGTTGCTGGCATGGAGCGCCTTCGACGCTCCATGCCAGCAACTGAGGCCCTCGCCCGCTGCCCTCGCTTCTCGAGGGCCGCGGCCCGCTACGCGAGCCCGCAAGCGTTAGCAACAACTCGCATGCTCACAACTATATATGTGATATAACATTAGAGACATACCATTTTTGTTTCTTTCCTGTGTCCCATTCTGACAAGAAATATATATTAATTTCACATTCTGCCACATATCCTCTGTACTGATGTCAAACAAAGAATATGTTATAGGAGGCAGAACCACATTCTTCCATAGTAAAAGCTTATTAAGAAAATCTGTAGCTTTTATGTGCTTAGTAGCCTTGAGATCAGTAATAAAATCGCACATCTCTATATTTTTGAGGGGGCACAGCACCCTTTAAGACCTTGTGGGACCCTCTCTGGAGATATTCTACTATGCATAGCTAGCCAGCCACAATTACAGGTATCTTCAACATGGCAATGAGTTTGAAAGTGATGCATTGCTCTGTATTCAAAATGGGCCCAGACAATAGAATGGTGTAATGTTTTCATAACACTGCTCACGGCCATGAATCCGATGTGATATTGTTCTCCGTGTCTAGAACACCTTTGAATAATATGTGTTAAACACACCTTTCTGCTGTATCAGTTTTCTGTAGACAGACTCCTTTTAATTGGGTACTTGCTTTGACTGGTTAAATTACCTTGTAAATGTCTCTTACTGAAATGTGCCTTGAAGCCCTCAGCAGTGATTCTAATCAAATACAATGACACTCACTGGTGTGGATAAAGGCAGTCCTGATTAATTGTAATAGAAGCACCCCATGTCATAACCAACTAACCACACAATGCCACATGAGGGCAATATCATAGAGTGCCAAATATTTATTCTTGATATGTCACATACTATGGTAGTATAGATTTAATATATTTCATATGAACAATGACTCAAATGCACTTATACATAAACAGAATACAAAAACTGGGGTGTATGTGATTTATTTGGCCTATGTGTCAACCAAACAATATTCTGCCTTTAAAAAAAACGCATTTTGTTTGTCCAATATCAATGTAGAGACAAGTAAAATGAACAAATCTTTATTGTCTTCTAATTAACTAAATAAATAAACCGGTCTCACACATTTCTCCATCTCTGTGCAATTATTTTTTTCCAAAGAGTCAGCAAATATAAAAATGACATATTTAGAACCATTAGTAATACAAGATTTACTTGCATTTGACAGGTGATTTATTTTGTAAGCATAGAATATAATTAAAATAGGAACATCCCTATTTTTAATTTCCTAGTCTGTGACATTCCATACTTGCTTTGCAATCTATTCTTCTGCATCATGGCAGATAGGCCAAGTGGTTTTTATGTGATTATTCCCTCTTGGTTTCTTTTAATACCCAGGGAGTCTTAAAGGGTACATAAATGCCATTAAATCTGACTTGAACTCCATTATTTGTACATCTTTGGCCCAGATTCTTTTTCAAGCAACATAAAGTTGTCAAAGAAATACTGTTCCTCTGTGTAAAGTGAAAATAATATGGGCCTATGTTTATTGATTAACAAGTTAGAAACATGTTCACTTTGGTTTACCCGTGTCTTCCTGTATTTTAGAATATCGAGTCATATGGCTCCTGTATGTCCTATGTAATTTGTTTTGTATTTGTATGTGTCCATATGATTTTGCCTCCTTATAGATAAGAGGTTCTTAAACTGTAGTCCTCACCACCACCAGTGGTCCATGGGCTCAAGTGATCCTGGATACAACAGGAATTTTAAAAGAATTATGAAGCAATAATCATATTACTAAAAATAATAATAATAAAGGAAAAAAAAAAAAAAAATATATATATATATGGTAGAGTGCAGTATCATTGTCCAGAAGAAGGCAGCACATGTGTTGTCTGTGAAGACCCTCTGTACATAATGTTTAAGTGATACATGGAAAAAAAGATTCATGGCCACTGTACTATTGGTAATTTCTAGTCTCCTGCTTTTAGTATATGAGAAATACTTATATTATATTAATAAATTAAATGATTTTTAAATTAAAATTTATAAAGAAATGACTAAATATATGTGACATGGCAGTGGTAAAATGTTTTGGAAGTAGACTATTTAACCTTTGGAGTTTAATATTTAGATTGAAGCCAAAATAGTAACTTCTGCATAATTTTGCAACCCCTATTCTAGATTACCTCCTAGATCTAGTAAAGTGCTATGTTACGCCTGAGTAATATATAATAAACTATAGGTAAAACAAATCTTTGGATTCTAAACTAAAGCCGAACATTTTCATATTGAACTATGGTGTTGATTAGGATTGGCGTCTATGAATTTCTCAGATATGTTGGCATGGTAAATCTGTTCTGGATGTGTTGTAATGGATGTAACGGTCATTAAGTATATGAGTCTTCTGACGTTGTAATCAGATGTGATTCAGTCTGTTAAATATCTATGCTACAACATCTGTTTCACAGAGTGACCTTCTGCTAAAGAATACTTAGTATCTATTAGCTGATCATAGTACAGACCTGCCCGATTTGAAATGCAGTAAACTAGCAAAGTCTACTGCTGTTAAGCTACTGGCTTGTTATAAATTATTGTAGTTAAATAATGCTTAAAGGAAACACTATTAGGATAATTATAGAAATTACTTGTGTTTGGAAAACCAGGGTGTTTTGAGGAAAATGCCCAGTCCATTTAAACTTTTTTTATCTGTTTTTTTTGTGTGTAATGAGAGGTTGTTGATCTCTAAAAAAGCACAATAGGGATCTGTCAAATACCATTTATAAAAGTGCTAATACATTGAAACCAAAGGCAAGTCGAGCATCTGTGTTTAAATTAATTAGCGCATTAGATGCCCAAGGTAAATTTTATCTCTGTGGGAATGTCACTTAAGACCCTCTAGTAAATAACATTAGATTTTTATAGTCTTCCTCAGTGTAAGCCCATTAGTTTGTCAATGTTGTAATATATTTTTATTTTTCTCCCGCACAGAGCAATCACCAAACAATCAAGGCCAGTCAACCTTGCAGCCGTTGCCACCTTCTCACAAGCAGCATCCAGCAGCCCATCAGCCGTCCATAACATCTCTCAACCGCAACTCCCTGACACATAGGAGGAACCAAAGCCCGGCTCCGCCGGCTGCGCTGCCCGCCGAGCTGCAAACCACGCCCGAGTCCGTCCAGCTGCAGGACAGCTGGGTCCTTGGCAGTAATGTGCCACTGGAGAGCAGGTAACTTTTTAGCAGAAGTACTCATTCCATTATATAATTAATAATGTGTTACCTTGAAATATTTAGAGGTTTTTAGACATCTCATAGGGACTGCAAAGTAACATATTTAGCAGTTTCTGCTCTTCAACAGATGACCTTTGATGCTTGTGTTCTTACATATCTGCTCAAAGTGGGTGGAGAACTTGGCTACAATTAAACATTTTAGTGAAGATTGCAAAACTGCTTGGGCATTTTTAGTCAAACCACTTGTCACAGTTCTTGGACCACATCCCATGTCCATCTTGATAACCTTCCTGGGCTAGGGTCCGAGATAACAGTGAACTCAGAAGGGGGGCTATGACCATACAGATTTGGGTCATACAGGGCCCTGCCTGACAATGACTTCCTGACTTTTGCTCATAACCAGTTTGTAGATCTTTAAAAAACATATTCTGAATATGAGACTTTGGTTTTTAATTGTGAGAAGTGCTTAGCGGAAAGCATTTTTTAGCTATAGCCAGAAACAAATGATCCATAACCTACTTTATGCAATAGTTCTCTTCTTGTCCATGTATGTCAGCTTGTGTCAGAGTTCAGCCCTCAACTATTTTAAATTAGAAGTTTAGATGCCCTTGTTAAAGTAGTTTTTCATGAACTGTGGTACAAATGTGTTGTGACATGACTTTAGGACATTGGCACCCACACACAACTCAACTTAAGCTCTTCTGCTTCGTATATCATTTTGTATTAGGAACCTGTTTATATGATATATATTTTGAGAAAATATTTAGTTAGAATAAGGAACACAGAATAATAATTTTCACATTCAGGGAAAGGTATTTTTTTCTTTTTCTTTTAATCTGATATAACAATAGAGACTGATTTAATATTCTCAGCAGCTGATCTACAGTAATCTGTCCCAGATGGCTCTTGGAGGTTAGAGAATCAGGGCCTTGGAGAGGAGTATCTGGTGTATGTTTGCGTGTGAATATATGTATAGGTTCATACATTATATATGAACTTGTTTTGCAGTGCTGATTACACAAGGAAGGCATTTTTTCCATTTAGATTTTTTGTTATTTAGTAGTAGTAGTCATTTGTATGCCTTTTTATATGTTTTCCCTTCATTGTCATTTATTTGGCATTTTACAGACTAAAGTAGGTGCTACATTTATTCTGGAAACTCTTCTGCTTCACTACATGTTTTCAAATCAAAATGAAAGCAATATGTATTTTTTATGTATATGGATCATATCATAATACTAGGGACGGCTCCCTTTTAAAAAACAATTCTGATTAAGTAAAATGTAACTTTTTTTAGACTCTAGTTTGACATTAATTGGTCTTATTGGAGTTCAGTGAATACCTATTCCATGAAATTAACTTTATTTTCTTTATTTATTTAGTAGTCTTTCAGATGGTTTTGCAAACACAAAGCTTAAACGAACAACTGTCACCCCAAAATCAAGTTGCTTTTTTGTTTATTATTAAAGTTCATGAAAAACTGACTATATGTTGTGTTATCCATTCTTTTCTTAATCAATCCTGGGAAAATTCCATGTAGCTACTGTATTTATGTGCAAATGAGCAGTTATTGTTGTTCAGTTGTGTCTGACTCTTCCTATGGACCACGGCATCCCAGGCACATCTATAGGTCTTTGATCATGCTTATCCATAAGGTTATCTTGGCAAAGATACTGGTATAAGTTTCCAGTTCCTTCTCCAGTGGACCATGATTTGTCTAACCTCTCTGCTATGACCTGCCCATCTTGGTTGACCCTACATAGTTGGTTGACCCTACATATACAGTGCCTTGCAAAAGTATTCACCCCCCTTGGCATTTTTCATGTTTTGTTGCCTCACAACCTGGAATTAACATGGATTGTTTGAAGATTTGCTTCATTTAATTTGCAGGACATGCCCACAACTTTGATATTATTATTGTGAAGCAAACCACAAATATGCACATTGACTTTTATGTTATTTTGTCCTAACTATTCACCCCCCTAAAGTCAATACTTTGTAGGCAATCACAGCTCCAAGTCACTTTGGATAAGTCTCTATGAGTTTGCCACATCTTACCACTGGGATTTTTGTCCAAAACTGCTCCAGCTCCTTCAAGTTGGATGGTTTGCGCTTGTAAACAGCAATCTTTAAGTCTGACCACAGATTTTCTATTGGATTGAGGTCTGGGCTTTGACTAGGCCATTCCAACACATTTACATGTTTCCCCTTAAACTACTCAAGTGTTGCTTTAGCAGTGTGTTTGGGGTCATTGTCCTGCTGGAAGGTGAACCTCCATCCTAGCCTCAAATCACACACAGACTGGTACAGGTTTTACTCCCTATATTTAGCACCATCCATCTTTCCCTCAACTCTGACCAGTTTCCCAGTTCCGGCTGCTGAAAAACATGCCCACAGCATGATACTGCCACCACCATGTTTCACTGTGGGGATTGTGTTCTTTGGGTGATGTGTTGTGTTTGCGCCAGACAGCGTTTTCTTTGATGGTCGAAAAGTTCAATTTTAGTCTCATCAGACCAGAGCACCTTCCTCCATAAATTATGCCTTTTTGCAAACTCAAAACGTGCCATTTAGTTTTTTGCTGAAAGTAATGGCTTTCTTCTGGCCGCTCTGCCATAAAACCCAACTCTATGGAGTGTACGGCTTATTTTCGGCCTATGTACAGATACTCCAGTCTCTGCTGTGGAACTCTGCAGCTCCTCGAGGGTTACCTTAGGTCTCTGTGCTTCCTCTCTGATTAATGCCCTCCTTGCCCGGTCCGTGAGTTTTGGTGGGCGACCGTCCCTTGGCAGGTTTCTTTCTATTTGGTTATGATAGATTTGATGGTGCTCCTGGGGATCATCAAATATTTGGATATTTTTATAACCTAACCCTGACTTGTACTTCTCAACAACATTGTCCCTTACTTGTTTGGAGAGTTCCTTGGTCTTCATGGAAGTGTTTGGTTAGTGGTGCCTCTTGCTTAGGTGTTGTAGCCTCTGGGGCCTTTCAAAAAACGTGTGTATATATAATCACAGATCATGTGACACTTAGATTGCACACAGGGGGACATCATTTTGGGACACTAATTATGGGACTTCTGAAGGTAATTGGTTGCACCAGAGCTTTTTGTGGGCTTCATAACAAAGGGGGTGAATACATACGCACATGCCAATTTTCTGTTTTCTATTTCTAAAAAATAGTTTTATGTATATATTCTCATTTCACTTCACCAACTTAGACTATTGTGTTCTAAACCATCACATAAAATTCAGATTAACAAAACATTGAACTTAAGGCTGTAATGTAACAAAATAGGTAAAAAGTCAAGGGGGTGAATACTTTCACAAGGCACTGTAGCTCACAGCCCCAATGAAGTACAAAAGCCTCTTCACCATGACAAAGTAGTGATCCAGAAGTGGAAATGAGCAGTACAAACATTAATTGGCTGCTTAGTTAGGATTGCAGTCTGCTGTTTAGTGGCCAAAAAAGACTTGCAATGTTTTTTATGCGCTTTAAAATTAAATCAACTTCCCATTGGGGTGACAGAGTCCCTTTTAAATAGTTTAAATATGTAAATCTTTAAAAGTTAGTGGAACACCCAAATATATGCTATAAAAAGGGAAACGGCTACAAGAATTAAATTAACACAGTCCACACGCACAAATTTAAAAAATATATTAAATAAAAAACAACAACATTGAAGCAAGAGAGTGAGTGTGAAAAGAAACGTGTTTCTTATGCCTCAGCATTAATAGTGTGTGGAAACATACTTGGGAGAATATCGCATCTTGATATCTCAATAGTAAACTCCTTTCTGTATGTGTTTAGCAAAGGCTAAATTACAAAGAATTCCAAGGCTCCTTACCACCCAGTATCATGTAAGATCTCAAGACCAATAAATTGAATATATACACACCTGTCTCATTTCGATATCCATGTATAATCTATAAGCAACTAATTTTTGTCAATGGCATGATAGAAAAAGTAGGTAATTTAATGGGGAGGACATATAAAAGTGTGCAAAGAATCTAAGTGGATAGACTATTTTTCATTGTGAGGTTGGACATCATGTGGGATGTAGAATTAGCATTGTGAATATTGTCACTCAAGTATTTTTAACACTAAATAATTTGCTGAGTAAGTTGGATGCTTTTTGCGCATCTACTTTCTTTAATTGTAATTGAAACTGCGTTTGTAGAGTATGAATCTGTAATAAAATGGACTTTTCATTTCTCTTCACATCAAATATGACACAGTATACAACAATTTATTGTAAGACTCATTAGCACACTGCTAAATGTCCCCAATTAATTAGCAGTCCCTGAATGATTAATCAACACTGTAAATCACCGTTGTCATTTGTAGATTTTTTTTTATGAAGTTAAGACTGATTTCCAGGTGAAGTATCAAACTAAATATTCATGACTGTGTTAAGGAATTTGATTTGACAAATACAAATATTGACAGTTCATTTAGTACCGTGAAAGAAAAAATTAGCAGATGTAATCAGGTTTGTTGGAAATCATTACACATTTATAGATGTGTTAGCTAGCATTTTTTTTGAAATCTGATAGGTAACTTTTGGTGTTCAGCTATTTTTTTATTTCTATAAGCCTTGCAGAACAGAAGAGAATTATGGATTTAAGTGTCTCAATATATCAAACGCTTAAAGGAGCATGGAAAAGATGTGTATTGAAGAGCTCTTTGAGAATTTCTCCATTTTTATATTTTAATATGGGATATTGTTCCCCAAATACATTTAGTATGCTCCAGAATTATGGACAAAAACACAAGACTTTAATATCGCTTCAGTGAAACCCTACAACTCTTTTCAATAAGTAGTTTTCCAAGTACACCAGGCTAAGTGACCTCAAAATAACTTCATAGAATAACTGCTCTCTTTCGAAAGAGGGACACATTTTCTGGGTAATTATACAGTGGAACCTCTGCACATACAAAATTGCAACTTGGTGTTCCATGGACCAAAGTTTTAAAAACACTTCTATGAGACACGTACTTACATTGTGCGTTGCCAAAAGTTCTACTGCCACAACCTATCATTTATGAATGATCCATGAAAAGGGAGAAACACAGCCATGCTTATAAATTCATCCCACATGTTCTATAATCTCTCCTTCCACTCTTCAATAATATCCTCTAAATAGTTTATTCAAAATAATGTTTTTTTTTATTCAGTTACCAAATTGTAAAATAATCACTTAATATGTATGCTTTTCTGATTATAAACTCTTTGTAATTTTTTAATCCTTTTTTGAAATGTGATGCTCAACACAATGTAACATATATTATAAGTACAGTATATGCTTTAGTTATCATTTTAATTAACATTTTGCATAGACCAACGAGATATTCTTTTAATCCAATTTAGGGCATGATGACTTTTTCCTGAACTGTCATTTTACTAGATAAAGAAAACAAAAATTGTAAATGTCACTTCCAAACAGATAGCCATCCCAAGTTCTTTAGGCACATATGGGTGATAGCTGACAGCTCTGATAACATCTAATGATGTGTGGAGATGTGTCATGAATATTTGAGTAATTTACTAACTTGTCTTATAAGGCTATGTTTTAGGGACAAAAGCCTTCTTTATTGTGTTATTATTTTGTCATCCATCTTCCTAGAGCTGTTGTCATTATGATTTATCCACCCAGACTGGACTTTGCTTCTAAAATAAATATATAATAATACAGAATCTTCATTTTACCTTCTGTTGATTTTATGATTTGAAATGTCTGTGTTTTTGAGGTTTGAAATGGGTACATGAGGAAATAGGATTATTCTTCAAAATGTAATGACATAATTATAAAATCATATGTTCCGCTTCCAAAGTTTCTCCAGTCACACCGAGAATCTACTCATTCACCCAAAAAGTGTAAGCAAAGACAGGACAAAATAGACACCTCCATGGAGTTTACAATACTTCAAAAATAAGTATTTTTGCTAATTCAAGCAGTGTATGATACTTCTTTTAAAGAACCACCATACACCTCTACTTAATATAAATTAGTTTGAAAAACTATACTTGATAATGGCAGGACTAGTTATTGAAAAATCCATATGATGCATTGACATTTGTACTTTCTTCAGTATGTTTTTGCTATATATTATGCATCTAACATACTAATGTGTTTTTTTTTCTTTTCATAAAAACAAATAAAAAAAAGAATCCATATGATGTAAATGGCACTATAGGCCCTTTAAAATACAATTTAAAGAGTTATTATTGGGTTAAGAAAAGTACTTTTTTTTTTTTTTACACCTCTTCCAAAGAGAAAAAATGATCACTATTTAATAAAGTATTTTTTGCCACTGCCTGAAAGTTCTGATAAGACAGTAATTCTGAAAGCAGACTTAAATATTAATATTAAACTAGCAGACAATCACATGATATATGCCTGTGCTATACCTTGTATGATATATATCCCTTGGATAAATCTCATTTCTAATCCTTCGTGTAGAGCACAATTGTATGATCGACACATTTTCTTGGATTATAAAACTAAAATAATAACTAACCTTTCTTATACCTAGATCACTTTATTATTTTTAATCCCTTTTTTTATTTTTAATTAAGATCCAAATTTGAATGTTTTTTTTTTTTATAATCTGGGTTGCATAATAATACTTACTCTTTATTTCCACAGAAGTTACCATATTTCCCAGATTAGCATGTAATATAAATTCATTTTTTTCACACTGTCTTAAGAGAACAAATTTAAA
This sequence comes from Discoglossus pictus, assembly GCA_027410445.1. NCBI lineage: Eukaryota > Metazoa > Chordata > Amphibia > Anura > Alytidae > Discoglossus > Discoglossus pictus. Next base: position 101,260,419 of record CM050163.1, on the reverse strand, counting down.
GGAAGTAATATGTATTTATTTTAATTTTATAAATTACTGTTCCTGTGATAATTATTCAAACTAAGATATTTAATTAAAAAAATTACATAATTAGTTTTATTGTCCAATTTATATGTGGATTAGTACGTTTGTCCTCTGATAATCTGAGTGGGAAGCCTAAATCAAGAATTACTAATTTATTAATTTCTATATACAACAAAGCATGGATTATGCAGTTGCCCATACACAGCGAAATAACATATTTACAGTTAAACATTTATGAATCACTTTGAATCTGTTGCGGGAATTCCCACCATAATTTATGCTTTATTTGCTTTTGAACTATTTAATTAAATATTAAATGTATGGTTACCAAAGTTTACGTTTGAGCGTTCAATGATTTATAAGGGATCAGGGGATTAGGCATCAGCTGCTTTTTTTTTTTCTTTTTTTTTCTATGAAAATATACAGGCAGCAAAACATGATGTAAATTAAATACTACACTCTGGAAGTATAAATTGTCTTTAGAAAATGCCAAGAACGTATCTAATATCACAAAAAAGTGTCAGGTTTATACAAGTAAATGACTATAATTATGGCTAAATTAGATGTAATGAGAAAAGTATGTGGAATGCAAGGAGGACTCATGAAAAATTGGTTGCTTTTTAAAATGTAAGAAAATACAAATGTAATATGTTGTAATTTTGAAGGTCGTAGCAAGTACTTTATCAGCTCAATGTTATTAAAATGCATTGTTGCACTAAACATGGTCATTGATATCCGTTTAATGGTAAATGCCTCTCGTAGATAGTATTATTTTTCTTTAACATTAAAAAAAGGAACCGTTTTTTTGCTTGGCAGTGTCTACTTCATCTTTGGAAAAGTGATCACAGGGGATTTCTGCTCAAACATTACAGTATTATCCTGGCTTCCTCAGAGTAATGGTCTTTAAGAATGTGGCCTCAGTTTTTAGCAACTATACAATCAGTCAAGACCAGGACTTCAGTTCTAAACTACAAAGTATCAGTACTGGATAGAGGCAAGTCCCCAGAGGAACATGCCCTGGCAAGACCTGACAAAACAATGTCACCTAAATTTGAAGGGAAGATTTACCACATGCAAGCACCAGGAAATTAAATAAATAGTAGAGAAATGATAAAATTACAGCTTATTTGAATTCAACACGCATTTATCTTAAACAAAAATCAATCTTTCTAATTTAGTTTTATTTTCAGATGGGCCACCATTAGCTATAAATGAGATATACTCCATTTGGTCTGGCAAATCCAGTGTGGCACCATAACTAGATGGGCCTTACGCGGCCCTCCTAGCTCCAGACAGGACCCTGCTACTGTGTGGATCAGTAAATGATCTGCCAATCTGCTGCCAGGGTGTCTGACATTTGTAGACTTGAACTGGGTATTTTTACAGTTAATTTACTGAGATGTCAAATGTTTTTCACTTGTACAAAGCCTTTATCAAGACAACAAAGGTGCTGAAGACATTCAGTGACTTTTGGTCTGTAACTTCTGGAAGCTCTATAATGTTCTGAAGCTGGAACAGACCTGTCGGGTGCATTTAGAGGCTGTCCTAGGCCTATTAAGATTGGGATGTAGCAAGAGGAAAGGAAGAGTAGTAACTGTGTCGTTGGGGGGGAGCATACATTTTAAGTTTACCACATGCCTATATAGAAAATAAATGTGTATTTGCCACTCTCTAACTCACTGTATACTTACATAGACAGACTTAGACTGAACTATCTCTGCATATAGATATTTCTGTGCGTATTCCAAGCCATTGCATTGGTAGTTTCAGGCAGACTGCTGCCCCTTTAGATGTGCTGCTCTAGGCATAGGCCTCTTGGGCCTAGGCTGAAACACACCCAGGAGACCTGTGTAAATTTACTGATAGCAAAAATTTATTAGAAACCTTTAGAAGTAGAAAGGATCTATACCAAGACAAGAACAATAAAGTAACTGCTCTATATAGTCGGACTGAGAAAGGACACACTTCTGACAAACTGGCCTAAAGCTCTATTCCACTTGAGATGTTCAGCTTAACTCTAAAAATTATTAATTTAGAAGTACTGGTCCACAACCCAATCAAATATTCCCTTTTTATTATGTTATCATTAAAACATCCAAGGTCTTTCCTTTCCTCAGTGCAGTGATCTGTAGTACTTGGTTAGCAAAGAATCACCAGGTGGACAAACACTATGACCCAGTGGACTGGTGCCCCATGATAGCTTTTGTAAAGTCACTACAAGAAACAATGTACATAGTATGCATAAACATAAAATTGTTGCAGGATATTGTACATTCAGAAGGTCATTATAAGATGGATCGGGCATATCGTTATTATATACACAACTGGACCATTTCTGGTGCCTAAATTGTAGCTTGACGTTCTATGGCAAGAAGAGAAATAGGCAAGTAGCGAATTATGATGTATTACAAGCAAGTCTTAATCTAGCTGCGCAACCATATGATTTTATAGATATTTTATACATGATTTAAAATATTAAATATATTTTCTACTCTTTCTCATGCATAGTTTCCATATTAGCTAAACAGAAAAACCATGCACTAAAAAGATAAGCATTTTTTTATGTTCCTCAGTATTACTCTTACTTTGGAACTAGATCACGGGCTAAGATCCTTCCCTACTCCTTGCTGCATGAATAGTGCAACATGCATCTTTTTAGGGCTACTGGGAGAAAAGTAATCCTCTAAACCAGTAATGCTCTTTGAAAAATGCAGAGACAACGGTAAAGCATGCAATGCACATGTTTTTGCCTGAAATGTAAAACTTCACTCATGTCTTATTCTTATGAAGTAAATCAAAAAAGATGCCCAGGTTCCAAAGAGATGTTTGCAAAAATGAACTTTATTGAACATACCCAAATCATTTCCCTATGATCTTTATTTATTTATTTATTTATTTATTTTACCATTGATTTTGGAAAATATTTTGATCTACATGGATGTCTTTAAATTATGTACTCGGCATGAATCACATAGTTTTGCTTTTCTGACTTTAGTTTTCTATACTATATTCATTTTTCTAGCATACAAAGTATATTAACAATACGTTGTGATAAAGATATTTTCTGATAATATGATTTGTTTTGTTTTTTATTAATTCTAATTCTGATCATTTTTTGTTTGTTTTTTAGAAAATTAGCAAATCACCCAGCTCTTGAAAATGGGCACGACAACCTCATAGAGATGGATTTATTTCCACAACCATGCCACAATGGCAGCTATGAGGAAGGGTATGTGCTTTTACATGTTCCTTTGAACCTGCCATAGGTGCTGAGCATTGTATTATTTGAATAAAGGCTCTCGGAGCTTAACCTAATGCAATCCATTTCAAAGCTGGTATGACAAATTTGTCCACTCCCTCAAGTTTCAAAAACATTCCCAGTGACCCAAAATAAATATATCCTTCAATAGTCAGACTGGTCAGCTGCACCCACATTAAATGTATTTTTTAGTAATATTGAAGCTGCAACTAGTATTAAAGGGACTCTGCAATGATTCAGCATACTACCGCATGCCATAATTTACAGTAAACCGCTTTGCAAATATACAGTTTTATCCAATCTTCTTGGTGAATTGCTCCTTGTAAAATTTAATTTGTCTACTTTTGATCAGAGATATATAAAACGCAGCAAATATGCTGAGACCAGATCTATATTCTGGGAGGATATGTAAGACCTCTAAATACTATGGCTCTCATTCAATTGCGATTTGGCCAATTGAATAGGGCTCTAAATAAGCACATAACATATATTTTTTAAAGAAGTCTTTAGTTAGTAAGCATCTATCCAAAAGCAAGGTTTTTACTCAATAAAAACTTATTTAAAAAAAATATGCTATATGCTTATTTAGAGCCCTATTCAATTGGCCAAAATGCAATTGAATGAGGGCCTATGTTACTAAGTGTTTTGATAAAAAATATTTGGCTACCGTTCATATAAATACACAGGATCAGGATTATATAAGATAAGTAGATATATATACACCATACATCATCCTATTCAATAAGTAAATGGACATAGTCTCTGTGTTTCTGCATTGCCTCTGTAAGATTTTCAGGCCTCTCCCAATTTTAAGTTAGCTGCCCTAATTCTTTATTTGCTGCGTTTGAGATATAGATAAATTGGATAAGTTGCATGAAATGACACAATGCAATCTTATTTTTCATCTTTCAATATTTTCTGTCCTTTCATAAACTGAGCAATATTGTGTTGCTGAATGAAATTGTAGGCCGGGAAGCCTGACTTTTTAAAGGAAGAATTCAAATACCCTAGTCTGCAAGAGCTTCTTAGGGAAACAAAGCAGAAGCATATCCAGACTTGTCGAATTCACAGAGAGAGTTTATTTTCATAAATTACATTTCAAAGTAGAATGGAAAATGTTATAGGCAAATTGTGCTACGGAAGTTGGAAATGTATCTGGAATTTAGCTGAAATTGACCCAACACGTTTTTCAGATTACAAGTGGTGATTAGAAAACAGAGGAAAAGAGTCTATAAATGTGTGCCACAGTAAATCCTAAAAATGCTACTTGTGTGTATATATAACAAATAGCTGTACATTCTGGCTATCCCTATTTTGAAAGCATAGTTCCTTTTTTTCTAAATATAAATGTTCCTCCTACCCTACCAAATGGCTCTCTTTTGTGGGGCCAATCCCATATATAAGGTAAAAATTAAATTTCTTACAACTCTAACTACACCCCACCATATTTCTTACATTTATCAAATTTTCTGCAAGTGTATGAGTTTTAGAAATATATACACTTAAGATTTTTTTAGTATGGATGTCATTATGGCCATAATGTTAACAAAAACCTTGTTGGTTTTCTTGAAATGTTATGAAGTATATTTACTAAAAAATGTTCAAAATATACACATACAACCTGATTCTTCTACGATCTTTAGTTTTTTACTTATAATATAAGAATTTGCTCCAAAATACATTGTATGCAATAAAAGAATAGACAAGTTAAAATCTTACTCACCATTTTGTTCTAAGGAGCCAGAAAATGGTTTCTTCAGCTTGTAAAAAGCTACTCCATAGGATAATTACCTTACTTTGGAGAAACTTTTCACTTAAGTGAATATAGCCCATTGTGTCATGTCTGTGAATTTCATGTTGATGGTCACAAAGATATTTATATAATTGTGAATTTTCATTTATAAAATAGCGCGTAATAAATTAAATCCCACAAGAGCAGTCTGTATCCATTAAAACATCTAATATTCATTAGTTCTGCCGTAAAACCACGTAAAAAAATACTTTCACAAAATACTCTCCTTTAAATAGCTTTCCGTAAGACAGCACTGTGAATAAATAAGTGTTTATTAAAGTTGATTATTACAGGTTGCACTTTATACTGTGAAAACAATAATAAACTGGTCTGGCCTTTTTCTTTTTGCTTCAAGTAATTTAATCAACTTGTGTTTACTTCAGAGTAATGGAAATCAGTAAGTGCAGTGTCAGTACCTTATATACAAACAAGACATGTCTCACACTAGATACATTGACTCCCAGTGCTGAATGCCTATTATTTTTATATAGAGGGATCTCATTTAATATGGAAATATGCAGATTGGCGTTTATTATAGTTGTTTACAGCGCAGAGCTGCAATCTTGAAATAGCTTTCCCAGAGCTTTGCATTTGTTGAAATGACTGTCAGGTGATATTAATTCAGGTAACATAGCTATGAAATTTATCTTGTTTGTAAGCTTTTCATTTTCAAAATTACGCTGGCAGGGATCACCTCCTGGTGTGAAAGTTGTCCAAAGATAATAGCGCATCAGTTTGAAAACATAATAGATTTGAGAATACAACCCGCTAACAGCATGACGAGGCCGTTTATCAGACTCACAAACATACTGTGTCACAGCTAGTATCATTACATATTTGTTCCTTTGTTTCCATGTCACCAGCATTACTTTACATTTCAGTGTTGTAAGTCTTCAGAGTTGTTAACTGTGAACTTTGTATTTGTTTGTATTCTAAAATATTGGACGCCACATGATTTAAGGCATGAGGGGAAAACAAACAAAATCTGGTTAGAATTGTCGGTAAATAATTTATTGGTGTTGTCTTAGTCTTGTGTTTCCTGTGCCGATTTTAGTATACATTCATGTAGGCAAATGCTTGGGTATTAATGTCATAGGACTGTGAAGTATGCTAATGGGGATGATGGTATGGGACGTAAGCTAATGCTTGGTCCTACTGTTCCTGTATGCCCCATTTCTTTCTCTCCTGTTTCCCACCCCATATTTGTCTCTCCTCAGCCATCACTCCCCACCACCTTTTGACTTCTCCCCAGTCTCCACTTTCAGTCTTTCCTCCACCACTATACTTGATCTCTCCTCCAACTTTTTTTTGTCCCGTTTACGCACTCTCTCTTCCATCTAATTTTTCTTCTTTTCTTTCACCCATGTAAACATGTCCTTTTTAATATCCGTTTTAGGTAAGCAGACCCACAGACAGTACAATAATTTTTTGTTTGCAAATGCTGGAGTATTGATGATAGGGCCGAGAGATAAGCTAATGGGATGGCGATGTCCTATTATGTTAGTGCTTTGATTGATGTGCCTATGTGCCCATCTCTTATATTCCTATGTCCTCCTCCCCATTTTGGTCTTTTTTGACTCGCTACCACATTTTAACTTCACCTCTGTCTCTACATTTAGTCTTTCCCACCACTATTCAAACATTCCTTCAACTTCTTTTTTTTTTTTCAGGAATCCTGTTATTTGTCACCCACCTTCTCTTTTAATGATCTCCTCTTCTTTTCTTTTGCCAATGTATGCCTGTTATTTTAATGACAGTTTTAGGTTAGCCGCCTACAAGACAATACAATACTGGAGACAAAAATCAGGGCTGCCCCTAAAGTAAAAATGGCATAAATTTAATAGGATATAAGCAGCAACATTCCGGTGATAGATAGGCACTTTCATCATGGGCACCTGAAAACCATAAAAAAATCTTTTTTTTTTTTTTTTTTTAACCTTGTTCTATAAACTCAGACCGCTTTGTAAGACACCGCTTAGGTACTCAATACTAATCATGTAATTTCCTCTTACTTATCAGAGCTTTTTGTGTGCATTATACTAGACAAACTGACTTTACTATATATTATTTTTGACCTTTTTTATAATTTTCCCTATAAGCATCTTCGATTGAAAAAGAAAAGCTTTATTGCATTATGAATAAAACTCAATTCTTTACGGTTATAACAGATTGCTTTATTTCGAACATATGAACCACTTCATATAAGCATATATTCATCTTATGCAGAGTATTGTATTAATAGAAAAAATATTTATCCACTTTTCTTTAAAATTGAAAAGCATTTGCGTGCAAGGCTGTATAGGCATTTAGTCATTTTCTTGTTTAAATACGTTCCCTTGGATTCTTTGATTGTGATTGTGTAGCCCTAATGCTTTTTCTTTCCTGAACTTGTGCTATCCTTTCAATCTCCCCATTGTTGAAGGAAACCTGCGTTTCACTGAATGAGATAATGAGAATATCTGCAGATGTGTATGCTGTAGATAAAGTCAAAAGATGTAACGCTACCTCTGCCTTCTACTATGTTGCTATTAAAAGAACTCCTTGTACAAATCCAAAATGGTAGGAAAGATTCTTACTTGCCAGCTCCCCTTAATCTATAAACAATAGACATATTGGAAGAACAGTGGCGTGAGTCAGTTTCCAAAAGCAGTTCAAGTCTGTAATCTTTGCATTTTCTTAAGGGCTTGTTGGTTGTAGTGAATATATATTATGGTTTAATGGAATGAGGCATCACATCTTCCTCCCTGACCTACTCGTTTTTACAGTGATATGTTTGTCTACTGTATGAAGGTGCCAGTACTTACACCCTTGTCATTAAACCATACCTCCGTCCCTCACCATTACAAGGGAACCAGATAAAGAAGGCTTCAATTTATTAGAAAATGCAAGAGAGTAGAGAAACTGGTTATTCTATATCTTATAAAAATAAAAATGCTTTCATTGAACAATGTAATAGAAAAATCACAAGTTACAGGGAAATGCTGGGTATTTTTTATTTCTTTTTACTTCCACTGTCTGTATTGCAGAACCACTGATTTTAATCTTTAGTGCTGAAAAGGCACATAGATTTGATGACTGATAACAAGCATCTAAGCTGTCCCATTCTATCTACCTGAAGGGATTTGACATAAATGCTCTGGACAGCCATATATTTATATGTGCTCAAAATCCTGGAGAAAGCAGTCACTATATTTTATTGTTAATTTTGTTATTCTTGGCAATGCAATAATTTTTTGTTAATTGTATAAATCTAATGTAAGCGTTTCAGACAACTTTTATTTTTGATTTATTTTAATCTATTTACGAAAGTGTGAAAGATGTTCTCCAAGTTGAAGAAGTGACTCCATGGTATAACTTAGGAACCGGAGAGACATCACAGCACTAGTGAAGGAGCTCCCACCTTTGTGCCTGAATATATATGCATTATAACACATTATAGTTGCAAATCTCTCACCACAGTTAGATTGAAGCAGTGTATTTCCCAGCATGTGCATCAGTGTACTTCCATTTACAGCTATGTTATTAAAATAAAACTAGTATTTAATATGCACATTCTCCCTAAATGGCCACATACTGGAAATGGTTTTAAAATAACACTCACCCCGGCAACTCTACAGATGAGGTCTACAGGTTGCTAAATCAGAGGAAATTAATGTAATCTGCATAACAGCCATGAGGACACAAACTGTGCATCACTTACTTATCAATAAAAAGTTTGCCAGTGAAGACTGGTATATTTAATGCTATATATTTATGAGTACTACTGGGCTAATCATACAGGAAACCTGTAATAAAATAAATTTTCATTTTTTTGAAAAATAACGAGAATTCATTTCTCATAGATGTATATAGCACTAATTGCTTTCCTGAATAACACAAGTAACTGGTAAATAGATTATTTTCCCACCTACACTGGAATCAAACATATTCTATTAGTGGCAGAGCTTCATGAACAAGTGATAGCTCCTCAAGTGCAAATAGAGGCTCATTTAAACATGGCAGCACTAAGCAGCAACATAAAACTCTTTACATAAGCCCTTTAACCTGGGTATTTTTAAGGCACGAAGCTGTTAAGTGCGCAGAATCAGCTAGTTGTCTTATATTACTATATACTGAACTGAAACACTCCTACAGTATATGTAGAATATTTGCTATATATCACCTAGGCTGCTATCCTCACAGTATGGACTCCCATATGCGCATTAGCCTAAGGGAATTTCAAATCAAAACCTGATAAATAGTCAGATGCCTGCTGTGCTGGCCTTTGGAGCTTTCCTTAATTGTGTTTATGCAACTAATTAGTTACAAGATCATAAAAGCATGACACAGGGAATAAATTAAGGGCATTTTTGTAGGCAAAAGTGGTAGCCACTCATTCAAAATATTTTTTCTGAAGAGCTTTATGACCAAACATGTCTAATAAAGAGGACTTTGTATGGTGGCTTTGACTTCCACTTGAATAAAAAAAATATATATATACCCAAGATACTGTGAGGTCAAGGAGCAGTCTTTGTCCATCTCTAAAGGTTGTTTACAGCTTCACTACAGAAATCCATATATACTGGTTTGAAAACATTTTATTGATGTAAGCTTTTTCATCCTGTTTCATACCAACAGTAATATTAATTTATTCTGTTGGTTAAAGGAAAACTCCCGATAAGTAAATCTCTGTGCTTTGCTTGCAATACTATGCTTTATCAAATGTGTAACATAATGTCCTATATCTTAAGCACTGTCTTACATTAATAGATGGTCTGTAAATCCTCCTGGATGTCAAGGATTCTTGGGAGAACATTTTTGTTTGTTGATTGAAGCCCTTTACTCCTATATCTAAGTGCAACATTTTAGCGAAGTTACACATCCTTGATAAAAAGCTTCCATTGATCATAGGGCAGCCACGGAAGAGTTTTACACTCCGGACTTACAGCCTTATTAAATTGTGATTTGGCCAATTGAATAGGGTTCTATATAAGCACAGAGCATGTTTTTTACAGAAGTTTTTAGTTAGCTTTTGGATAGAAGTTCACTAACTAAAGACTTCTGTAAAAAAAAAAGTATGCTGTGTTCTTATATAGAGCCCCATTCAATTTGCTGAATCGCAATTTAATAAGGCTGTTTGTCTGGTTGCTCCAAATGCTTTCTTACTGTTCCTGTAGTATTTGAAGAAAGGATATCCGATTCTGCTATTGGCAGGAAAATATGTTTCTTTGTTATGTGTGTTGTTGTGGTTGTTCAATTCTTCAGTCCTGCCCAACTCTCTATGACCATATGGACGCAACACACCAGACATCGGTCTGTTTTTCTGGTTGTGCTTATCCATATGCTTTTCCTGGCAAAGATACTGGAATGAGTTGCCGTTTCCTTCTCAAAAAGAAAGTAAGATACACCAATGTCTACACGTAACAAATCCTGGTCCACTGGAGAACAATTTAATTGAAAATATTTACTTGTGTGCAGCCAGTATTGTGATCAGAAGAATTATTCTAATGAAATACAAACACTATGTCCTTTTATTTTATAACAATTATGTATATTTTGAATATTGCCATCTGTACATAGACTTTATAGACTGAAATATGCAGCTATTACATGTGTTATGGAGCAGTAGTGTTGATTGGGTCTTGTTGAATAGATATTCCTAGTCAAGACCATTGGCTTCAGAAGTTTTACACTCTGTATACAACCTCTATATGAATGCTACACTTGTGCATTTTAAAAGACCACTAATAAATTCTATTTATAATATGCCTTTTTTAATAACTTCACTGGAAAAATGTTTTAATAAATAATAAAAAAAAATATTTTATTTTTAACTATTTGGTTGACTTATTCCTGATTTATAATAACTCACCTATGATGCGTCTCCGATGTATGCTAGGTTTTCAGTTCAACTGAAAGACTGATAACTTGAATATTCACTTACCAGTAGTATCAACTCAATCATAGTAGCACCTTATCTCAGGCTCCAGGCAGCAGAGTTAACTGCTAAGGTCCAAAATGGAAGCACCCAAAACCAAGAAAAGCCTGGTAAAATTAATATTTTCTCTAAAAAATCAATTTATATTAATGGCTACTATAACTACTAATGTTGCTTGTCGCATACTTAATAGAAGTAAAGTTTTTCCTAAACTACAGTGGAACATTAATATCCTCACCCAATATGAATTTCCAGTCTAGAAATCTAGTTCTAACATTGTAAGCACATAAATTGCAGTAGAAGGTTTGGCAATAAATTTGTTTATTCAGATAGGTAACCAGTCTTATCTCCTTTCCATTTTGTATCACAAAACAGAAAATTGTGGAGAGCGACCATTTTAACCCAGGTGTGCAGAGCATAATAACCCTATGTAAATAAATACATGCTAAGCGGACAATGCAATTAGTCACACGTGCTTGGATATCTCAAGCATATTTTATATTTTTATGACTATGTACCTAAATATTTATGTCAAATCAAGCTGCCTATATTTTGTGTACGCTTTCTCAGTACCCCTGTTTCCAACCTTCCACTGCAGACATCATCAAAACTGACACCTCAGTAATAACATCATCAGTAATTTGAAAATCATCCTAGCTCAAGGGTTTCCAAGCACATGGGACCAGAAGTAGCCAAATGATGTGGGGCCGAAAGCAGTATAAACATGTTGACATCTTGTCAGACAAATTGACGAGATCTTAAATACAGTATTTATTATCCCTGAAACTGTGAATAGAGACAAGATCGTTGTTTAATAGAAACTGTAGAAATGTGTTTTTTTCAGGTTAATAAACAGACATACAGTAAATAGGTCTTCAACAAAACAATAACCTTTATTTTGAATCTGAGTTTTTGTATAGCTGTGAAAAAGTGGGGCATTTTTAAACCGCAAAAACATCTAAAAGTTTGGACCCAGGTAGAGGTTATAGGAGCCAGGCAGCCATATTTCTAGAATATATACTGTGGACTATCAGTGCCTTGTTAGTGATGTTTGTGTGAGCGATCTCTCTGCAGGGTGTGTGGAAATTAGATTTCCATTAGTCCTACTCGATATACTGACACTTTAAATCCCCACATTTACATTGAAACAGTTGAAATATTCCTCTGCATTCCAGGTTTCTGATACCCGTAGAAATATCAGAAATAAAAATGATTACTCTCACGACAGGATCATTGTATATATTAATAAATTTAAAGGTGGTGTGTTTTTTTACTTTCTAAACTAATTTTTTAGTAATTCAAAAGTGCTTATTTTATTTTTAGCCTTTTAGTCTTTGTTTAAAAAAAAAAAAAAAATTCTTCCATTTTCCAAAACTTCAACCCAGGACTGAATATTTGGGTATATTAATTTTGCAAAGTAAGGCAAGGTATTAAAATGCTTCCATTTTCCAACATACACAACAACAAAATTAGAAGTGCTCAATGTGAGAACAGACAATACCTGAAGTAGGTTTGTCCTATAGGTCTGGTTACCTACTCTGAGAGCAACCTCTTTTAGCTCACTTGTGCCCTTCACAGGGACAGATATACTGAATTATATCCGTCTGGTCTCAAGAGTGACCCGCCCCGAAATATCAGGCAATTCTACCCTGAACAGGAGAAACCACAAACCCCAGACGCGTTTCGGTGTCTGTGGGCCTCGTCAGTGAGGTGCAGCTTCACTCCCTAAGGCACAGTGAACAAGGAGTCCACATCTGGTTCCCCCTATGTTCAGGGTAGAATTGCCTGGTATTTCGGGGCTGGACCACTCTAGTGAGTGGGACCAGACTGATATACTACAGGACACAAGTGAGCTAAAAGAGGTTGCTCTCTGGGTGGGTTATCATGTCCATAAAACTAACCTATTAAGGTTAGTTCATTCTCTGATTGAGCACCTCTAACTTTGTTTTTTGTTTTCCAACATAACTAATTTTAGATCCAACATCAGTTCCTGAAGGTTGATTAACTAAGTTGTGATATTTATTTCCTGTGACACAATGACAAGTGTATGGTATCATACAATTTTGATCCTAATATAAAGAGCTCTAAATAAAGCGTACACTTGTCATACCTGCACAGCACAATGACAATGGGCTAAAGTATACCTAATTAACTTTAATGAAAAGTTGACACTGAAACAACACTACATTGTGACTTAATTTTTTAAGATATTTGGCACTGCTTCCTTTGGGGGACAATCTTGAATATAAATAAGAACACTGCAGTGCAGAAGACCCAACCATGGCAACTCATAAATATGTCTATTAAACATATTTACCTAATAATGATTTTATGCTCACAGCTTTATTTTGCTGTTAATATTATTAATTTGTTACAAACCTAATAAGCCTATTATTTATTATGTTTTTCCCAATCTGCAGTGGTCCTGTAAATACTTTGAAATAATTATTTTGTGCAATTATTGATTTGCCCATGAAATGAAAGCTGTTGCTTCAAGGTTTCATCATTAAATGTCAGATGCATTAAAATTCCTAACATTTAGGAAAAAAATGTTCAGGTGTCTTTGTTAAGGTTTTCTATTAGATACTGTTAAATATACACAATTTATGAATTAGAAATATTCTACGTACAGTAATCCGCAGACCTTGATCCTGTATACAAATCTAAAGAATGGGAATTTGTTGTATATTTAGATTCCTGGGTGGATCAAAACAGCTTGGAATGTTCTTTATGAAAGAAAGTGCATTATATTTTCACCTAGGACAATCCAGGTATAAATGTCTTAATACATTTGCTGAGATTAGGCTGTGTATGCAAGATGTTGCAATCTCCTCCATACATTCTAGAGACATGCCAGTGCAGTGTATTGTTAGTCTCTCTGCCGTTAAAGGACCTGGAATGGACAGATTTATTTTCCATTTAGAGCAGGCTTTCTAATGTTACTAAAAGCTTTTTTTTATTTGTAAGGATCAGTCCTGCAAAAGTTAACAAAACATACTTGATTTGGGAGTGTCAACTTCAGCCTATCAGTCTAAGTAAATGATATGTCTGTAGAGCTCCATATTTTTGTGTGTACACTACCTAACTACATTAAATGGATAGGAACCAAAATATTCTGCTTGGTGTATAGATCAAAGATCTGTCAGTGAGTTAATATTCAAGTAATATTCAATATTCAAGACAAGCATATACTATTCCTTAGAGTAGTATCAACTATGGCCTCTGTATACAGCTAGTCCCTTCTTCCCTATAGTTTCTGCACCAATGAAAAAAACAATCTCATGGGATTAAAAGCTAAAGCTCATTTTTTAGCTATTGCAACTATTATATTTCAAGCCTCAATAGCCTATTTTTAATAATATATGTGTCAACAGTTTGTTCATTATTTAAAAAATAAAAAATAAAGGTCTGAAATCTACTACACAGAACAGATTGCTGCTTTCTCATATAAAAAGTGCTTCTTTAGCAAATGATAAGCTTTACAAATAGCTTAGTCGTGCCACCTTAATGCATCAGACACCCTTGTAAAAGGTCAATGCTGAAAAGTGGCTATGTGTGCATTTTTGTGTCTATAGAGATTTGCATGGTGAGGGATTCATTATGCCTTGGTCATGTGAAGTTCATGTGTGCCAGTTAATTAGCTAATGTGAATATGCATCTCTGACAAAACAGAAAAGTTATTTCCCAAATATTTGATTAGTTATCTCCTCCCTCTGTATGATCGTTTGATTTGCTCTAAAATTGCTTGCAAATACATTTGAGTAAAAGAAGTCTATGACGAAGTGTTTACTTAACTATACTTTCTTTTCTCTCCTTCACAGGCATTTTCTATTCAAAACAGGAACAGGGACAACCCCACTGTTTAGCACGGCTACACCTGGATACACCATGGCATCTGGCACTGTTTATACCCCTCCCACACGACCACTTCCTCGGAACACCCTATCAAGAAGTGCTTTCAAATTCAAAAAATCGTCAAAGTATTGTAGTTGGAAATGTACAGCACTGTGTGCCGTAGGGGTTTCTGTACTATTGGCAATACTACTATCCTATTTTATAGGTAAGAACCTATATATTCATCCTTTATAATGTAATATCATGTTTCCAGTATGAAAAAAGCACTGTCACAGGTTTATAACATTACTAGAGACTTGCCCGTCAAAACATGATGGTCAATAAAATTGTAAGGCTGGGAATGCGGTTTGCCACACAATTTAAGGCTTTTGGTTGTCTGAGCACCTTTGGTGCTCGTTACAAGCCCCGGGAGTGCCGAAACTCTGCAAATTGTGTTTAAATTGTCGTGCAACCTCACTCCGAGATATCCTGGCTGTCCACACCCCATCTCCAACCGCACAGTAAGCACCTTTGGCGCTCACTGCTTAATTCGTACAGGGTCGTAGGGATGAGCGCCGATGGCACTCATCTGCACCAGCGCAAGGAGCACCTTCGGCGATCCTTGCCAGCAACTGTGGCCCTCGCCCTCCTAAGCGAGCCGGCAAGCGTTATCAACAACTCGTATTGCTCACAGCTATATATGTGATAGTTTAGACCGATCTTTGTTTAGAGAAAAAAAAAAACACATTGATGCCTATCTTTGCCACTGGTAGTGTTCAAAAAGAGTGAATATTGACTTTAAAGTTAATTTCATAATGGAGACTCTGCCAATAATAGTTGTTCGTATTAACATAATCCCCAAAGGTTTTTAGTATCCGTTATGCATAATAATTTGAGTTGCTCATTTACACACCCTGCACTAGCATCCAGTAGTAAGCCTAACTGCTACTCTAGTGTCTACTTTTATTTCTAACCTAATCCCATCTCTAAACTATAAGCATAACCCCTTATCCAAACCATTTTCTTACAAAATCCACTCCATTGTCAGTTTGATACAGGTATATAGGTTTGTATTGATGATTTGCCTGTTCCAGGTCATATTTCCTAGGCAATTCAAGGCCACTGCTATTGAACTGCAAGAACCTTTAAGTGGTTTCCAGAATTCAGACTCAATAACTGCCAAGGGGCCCTGAAACATATTACTTGTTACTTCACTTGAGGTCTTTAACTTCTCATTATGTTTCTTTTAGTGTTGATGTCTTCAAATACTTATTGTCAGATATGTTTGTTAACTCCTTGCTTGCCACTTGGCATGTTCCTGGCAAAGCATTACTCAGAGTTTCACATTGTAAACTGCAGCAGAAAATAGAAAGGCGAGCCTGGTTGGTTTTTATTTTTCTCTTGTTTTCTGCATGAGAGCTGTTAAAGTCTCTCCCAAAGGAATATGACACAGAAACATTGAGTACTATGATGCCTGGAGTGTCAGCATTAATCCAGGGTAATACTGTCCTTACAACTACTTAAAGGTGCAATCCTTTCTGTACTAGGATTTATTTTTTAATATCTCCTGATAAAAGAGTTATACGATGGTGCATCTTGGCTCCCAGAAATCGCCTACAGCCATCCTCTTCTAGCCCTTGTCATTAGTAGCTTTGCAGATCTCTGCTTTCAGTGACACTTAGTTTTGCTAAATAACACCAATTTTGCACATAGGGCAATCTTCTACATTGTTATAATATGTGCATAAAAGATTAACAGATACATTTTCTGTGTTACTTTCATTTTAGTGCATTTTGTACAAGATCATAGTTTTTGCTACATTTTATCTACATTATTTAGCAAAATATCTATAATAAGAATGCAACACAAATACTGTTGTGTTATTTCTATTGATAGTTTGCTGTAATCAGTGTTAATTCTATATTTGGAGCACTAATTGTATGTTATATTTAACATAACAAAAATTATTATCAAGAACATTTTTTTAAATGCTGCTGAGAGACAATCTGAGATTAGCAAGTACATCTAGTACCAATAGAAGCATTGTATGCATGAGTTGTGGGGGCAGACCTTTGTAGGGGCTGTTTGGAAGGTTTGAGTAAGTGAAAACAGAGCTTTTAAGCATTTGTTAATAAAATGATGGCTAGACGTGTAAACATACTTAGTTTATTTTAATATTAAAAACAGGGAAACTTTCATATACCTTTTTAAAGATGTATGTCTTTCCATATCTCATTATTTCTATAATTATTCTCCATGTTTTAAAAGTATTAATTGCAAACCTATAAAGATTCTACTTAGACTACCTTTTTAAAATAATAATAATAATAATAATAATAATAAAACAATGATATAAAGAGGCAATATATACTAATTGCCACACAGTGTTTTGCTGGGACTCTTATAAAATACAGATAGTTTGTGTTCATAATGTTTGAGCAGTTTTCACTATATGGCAAAAATGAGTTGAAAGCAGGGGTTTTCTCCCCACCCTTATTTCAATAAATTCAAAAGTCATTTTCTATAATATGTGAGGCTTTAAGCCCAAAATGGAGGGTCCTCTACACTGTGGTTAAGATTATGCACCCATACATCATGCCTGATTCCATGTAGTTTGGGACATGGTAAAAATGGAAGCCTAAAGAAAACAGTCAACAAAAACCACTAAATAACTTTAGTAGTTTACAAGTTATTTAATATGAAAAAATACCCTGTATTCAAGGTTTCAAACGTCTTCATTTTTAGGGTGTGTACTGTATCATATCTATAGTGAAAGCACTAAAACACCATGTAAAATATAGTAATCCATTAAAAGCTTTTAAAAAAAATGTAGAAAATACCCATCAAATTTCCAATTTGTTCTTTTTTTGAACATGGTACTAACATTTGTTATTTCAGTGTTGATCTCTTATTCAGAGTGCCTCAATTAGCAATGATAATTATTGTTTTAGGGATTTATACTAAGCGCTATACCGAAAGTACTACGTGTGTAGGTAAACAAAGTGTTCCATAACCTAATCCGCTGTGCTTTTTCTGTGCATCCACTATATAACCATGTTGGAATTTCTGCCCAAAGTCCCACAAACAGAAACATTTTATTGTTCATACTGGTTTTTGAGAAATATGGAAATGTGCTTTGTGATATAACTTGGAAATAAATGTAACGGTTTTTAATGTCTATACTTGTAGTGTATTCCAATTAATGGAAATGGTGGTAGTGAAAATGGTAGGGATAAACATGGCAAAGAAATGTAGGTGTGTCTGAGATATGCAGAAGGTCATCCATAGAATAGCTTACATTTTCTGTGAATGAGGAAACAAATTGGCTTATGATATGCCAATGAAAATAGAATTATATTTATTGCCATGCCATTGAATGCAAAGCTGTACCCTCCACTGGTGCCAGTGAATGATTTGCAGTATTGGCCATTACATTGGACATTGATTGTAAAGCCTTATGCCCCCAATTCACCTTACCTTCTTCAAGTGAAATACCATTGGCTTTTATTGATTCCCTGGGATAGCACACCTTGAATCCATGTCACCATTATAATGAGACCACATTACAGAGCTGAGTTAGACACACATTTTTATCAATCCAAAATATTACACCTGTTTTGTATCCTGAATGACACTTGTCCTTTAACGTTGGTTTACATCTGGATGACTTCCCAGTGATGTATTGGCATGGAATCTAGAATAATTTTTTCTACTGTCTGGTGTTCATACTGCATTGCACTTGGTCCTCTATCCATGAGCGGTTTATCTTGCTACCCTGACATGCTTGGTAATCGACATTGTGTTGGCTGGAAATGTATCAATGAGTCAACAGCCAGTGATAAAGTATATGATCTGTCCTGGCATTCAAAACACTTTTATGATATCATGACTGGGTAATTAACCATTACACAAAATAAGTATCTGCTTAGGGCATCAAGGGAGGGGGGCCACCATAGAAATTGTCCATTCCAGGTTTACCATGGGACCATATGGTGCAAAACTGCAAATGGTGCAGCTGAACCACAAAAAGGGGCTCTAACAATAAATGAAAAAACTAAGTGGAGGAAATGACTGCTCCTAGACCCAAACTAGGGACAAGTCATGCCACGTTAATCATGTTTTAGTGTTATTTTTGTATTGTATACTTTTACATTGTTTCCTTGTTTTTTTAATATATGTTATCCTTAAGATTCTAATGGCAGATAATATTCTAGACTTCTTAAAATTCCCTTCTAAACTAATGTATGACATAGATGCTATGTACTGGCCTACAGAGCAGAAAAGACCACTTTCACCTAGATACATCTAGTTACATTTTCAGTAATGCTTTACGCACCTGTTAGTGATTTTCACATTATTTCCGCTAATACAATGTGACAAAATAAAAAAAATAAAAAACCTTGTACTAGTTGTCCACGAAGAAATGAAATTGCAGCCTGTTTTATGTGGTTACCAACTTTCCGTACTGTTCTTAACGACTGAACCATCCACATTAACTATTAAAATATAATCGCTTTTCCCTATCTTGGGTTATCATTTACTGTAATTTAATTCTGTATGTTTGGATATAGAAATATTTTGTACTTACTGAAATTGAACCCTATTTTATGCTAAGTGCAAAGCATAACAAAATATTTACAATGCTTTAATGCTGTGCTGCATTAATATTTAATTGACAATGCAAATGGCTGTTATGTCAGGCTTGGCGATAACAAAATATTTAATAAGAAGCTAAAGAACAAGAAGTAAGGAAAATAATTGCCAGACAAAAGTTTAACTCCTTCCTTGTCTTGGCCGTTGCATTATTTTTGGCAAACATATCGCAGTCATTAAGGTATATTTGCATGGTATTATTTGCTGCAAGAAAAATATATTACAGATATTTAGCAATATGAAACTCTCTCCATTGTTATTGGCGCCATAATTTCTTTAGGAATCCTTGATACTTGGGTTAACGGCTCTACTGTGCATATTGTTGTTATTGTGGTTATATTTTCTTTTTATGGACGCAGACATTTTTCGCACTGTAGTACAAGGGGCATGGAAACGAAATGAAATGCTACGTAAGTAACTGGAGTGGAAATGTGTGCGGGGGTTTAACATTGTACCGAGTATTCACCTGTTCTAGGTGTTATAAGTCAATTTGCATATTAAGATGAAATTACTAGTGAATAAAAGGTGTCCACTATCTTTTACTGACCTGCTTTATCTGCAGCAAGTTGGTTTTTGGAGTCCTTTTCATTGGAGGTAGTGGCGTTTGGTTTTCATCTTGGTGTAGCGGATAGATCAGAAAGGGAAGCTTGAGTAGTGTGGCCGGTGGTAGCAAAGTGCACCATAGGAAATGGAGGCGAGAACTGAATAGTGGCAATAAAGACTAAGAAATGAGAAGATGGGGAGTAAGAGGAAGAAATAAAAAAACATGGAAAGAAGAAGGGAAGGGAGACAGAAGGAAATGATTGAGAATCAGGATAGATTCAGTAAATAGATGTGGAAAATGTAAATAATGCTCTTTATTTGCATGATGCACTAACTGTAGGTAGATACCACCGATCTATTGTTCCCTTTCCGTTCTCCCTGTTCACTACGGGCAGTGATCAGGGGTCTAACCAAATGCTGCCCTAATTAACTTGCCAAGCTCGTGCATACATCAGATCTCATGAACTGAAAGAAGATCGTTTGAGAGATAAAGATCAATAAAGAGCATGTTGCAGTGGCCTCATCGCATTAAAAGTTTAATTTAAATTGCTTTGTTTTTTAATTGGAGAACACAGATGAGAAACTATTGCAGTACAATATAGATGTTACCACCTGTTCAGACTATTGATAGACCAATGCTATGCTCCTGCATACTTTGCAGGATCTTGGAGTTTCTTATCTCACAGTGGTATTGTTTTGAGTTACCTGAATAAGCCGTTTTTCTAATAGGTCAATGTCTTGTGAGATATTTAAATTAGTCCTGTTGAAAGCACAGGCACTAAGTATTGCCACATTCATTTGATACCACTAAAAATGTTTCTGTAATTAAGATCCCCCTCATTAGCCATTAACTAAGGCTTGAAGGAGGCTAAAAGATTAAATTGGAATATGCGCAACATAGGTCATCGATTAGGGAATTTATCAACATCTCTAAACTGGTACAAAAAAGCTGTACTTGGTATATCAAAGGAGAAAATCAGGTTGCTTTCCATTTGATCCTGGCTCTTTGATCCAGCTGGTGCAGTTCGCCCCAGTTCTTGCAGTTCTGTGAGTCTTTGATAAGCAGGCCTCAGAGAATCCGCAAAACATGCAGCATTTGCTGGGCATCTCTTCCAATGTCAAGAAACCATACATAGGGGATACAGAGTCATATTGTACACAGTCATATGAAGCGTGGAGAATGCATCATCTATTTATCATGTCAATAAATAGACTGTAAAAAAAATGTTATGAATGTTTTTATCTTATGTTACAAAGTATTACTTTATTTTTTTCATAATATTAAAAGTTGCATGAATAATTATTTCTTAAGGTATGAAAGGACATTGAAGTATCTTGTTTTTCAGATTTACGATTTTACAAAATGGTTTACATTTAGAGTGATCGAAAGTCTATTAATATTGCAGGAAGGCCATGTTTGAATAAGCATTGGGTAGATCTCTTTTCTAAACAACATAATCCATACCTCTGTATAGATTGTGATTGGCTCCACAAATAGTTGTTTGGAATATTGAGGCAAGATGGAGCTGGAGCTGTAATGTCCCTTTGCTGCAGAATGTAATGCAAGATTATTGTAATTATCTTATAGTTTATTTTAGTACAGTAAGATAACCTGCTTTGCAAATTACTTTATTTAGAAAATGCAGATTTTTCTTGTCCGAGCTCTCACTTGTCACCAATATGTGAGCTTCAATATATTGTATGATACCTGGCTTAGCATGAATGGACATTTAAACAGTAGCTATATGATTGTGTTGTTGTTGTTGTTGTTGTTGTGATGTGTTGCGATTGTATTTAAAATGTTTTAAAAATTGTAGGAAATTGTTTAGTACAAGAAAATGTAATGATTTGAAGATTAAAAAATAACCGTAACAGAAATATATCTGCTAGTGACTTGTACCTGACCTGTTAATCATCTAAGCTGAGAGGAAGACTGGTCAAGTGATTTTTAGGCCAATTAGTCAGATTTGTTTAGCAGGTTGAACATTGAAAAGGTGGCAATATACCACAAATAATGTATCAAATAATCTGTATAGTGTAATAAGAGAGGCAGGATAAGGGGCGGAAAACCCAATACTCCCTACTTCACTGCAGTATGTTTTCTACACTATAATCTGACTAGCGACTTGCCCTTCAAAAATGACGGCAATAAAATGTGAAGGCTGGCAATGCTGTTTGCCACACAATGCTCCTCTAACTTGCGGGCCTAGCAATGAGTGCCATCAGCGATCATTGCGAGCTACTCTCCCACCGTCTACTTTACGGTTCTTGCGATGAGCGCCTTCTGCGATCATTGCAGGCCTTGTCCAACTCGTCACTTTCATGCCTCGCAATGAGCACCTTTGGCGCTCATCGCAAGCCCTGCAATGAGTGCTCATTGCAGATATTGTCCAACCCGCCACTTTTCTGCCTCGCACTGATTGTCTTCGCTCATCGCGAGCGCTCATTGCAGCAAAGTCGTGCAGGCATCGCCATGAGCGCCTTCAATCTGTTTCCATCCTCTATCGGTGGAGCATCCTTGGGCAAATAACTATGATGGGACAGATGACCCTTTAGAGGGGCCCTGAAAGGCCACAATTGAGACGCCTGCAATGAGGGCGTTTATTGCAGCAAAGACGTGCGGGCCTCACGATGAGCGCCTATGGCGCTCATTGAAGCAAAGTCGTGCGGGTCTTGTGATGGGCATGCGCAAGCCCGTAACATTTAACGGGGCTTGACCGACAAGCCGTAATTGCCACAACTATATATGTGATAATGTATGTTTTTAAATGCATGCTACAATAATTGGGGTTGTATTATTACTATCCTTTTGTAATGAGCCAACATATTCTGCAGCGCTATACAGGGGCTACGTACAAGGCAAAAACAATATCGATACACTGCAAAAGAATCGAGGCCCTGTCTATAAAATGAAAGGTGCATAGTGTTTTCTCAAATGTTGAAAACCCACAAACTTACAATCTAAAGCATGCTTTAAAATTCTTTATTAAAATGCTGTTAGTGATGAATGAGAGGCCACCTTGGATTAGTTGGAGTAGCATGCTAATTAATCCCCATAGACTTTACAGCAGATTACTAACAAAAATGTACAAAGACCTCTCATCATAGACATAAAATTCACACAAAAGTTTGTTGCAAAGTTATTTATTGTAGAATGTTTGACAACTTCAGGGGCCCTTTAAGCGGTGTTCATAAAATGCTGAAGCAGTACTAGATCTGTAATCCAATTCAAGGGCAATGACTGCTTTCTAATCTTTTCGCATAATAATCCAGATAAATGACAGTGCGGTGCAGTAATAATAAAGGAAACGTGTGTATCATTTGTAATGCGCCACATTCTCTGTCCTGTTATCAAAATATAAACCGATCTGCCTGAAACATGGCTACCTGGCAGCTGAGGTTTTAAAACTATTCAGACAGCCACAATTTCCTCTAGATAAACTTCACAAAGTCCTGGACACACAATTGTAATGAAAAATGCTAAATCAATACAAGCCCATCCATTTTCCTGCAGGTCTACAGGATGAAAGTCATTATTATGCTGCCTGTTTTTAATGGAATGTTTCCACTTACAAACACATTTCTATACTTGGCCTCAAAATATGTTTTTGCTCCAGTCCTACATCAGTCTGCATGTAATCTCCCAATACAAGATACCACCACTCAGATACACGATACCACCACTCAGATACACGATACCACCACTCAGATACACGATACCACCACTCAGATACACGATACCACCACTCAGATACACGATACCACCACTCAGATACACGATACCACCACTCAGATACACGATACCACCACTCAGATACAAGATACCACCACTCAGATACAAGATACCACCACTCAGATACAAGATACCACCACTCAGATACAAGATACCACCACTCAGATACAAGATACCACCACTCAGATACAAGATACCACCACTCAGATACACGATACCACCACTCAGATACACGATACCACCACTCAGATACACGATACCACCACTCAGATACACGATACCACCACTCAGATACAAGATACCACCACTCAGACCTTTGGTATTCTGCACACGTTCTGATCAATCAGTCCTATAGAACAAATTGATATTTAATAATATCATTTAAGGATATTTTCTCATACGATGGAACATTTTATTGTTTGAATACATTTTGGACATTGTCCTAAAACCTTCTAAGAAGCGACTTTTTAGAATCTAAGATAGGATTATATATTTAATTGTAGTAGCTGTAATAATGTCATTGTAATGGTTTAAAACGAGGTGTACAGTACATCATTATTCTGTGATGCAGGGATTTGGAGGGTCTACATTTAAAAAGAAACACTTTAGTTAGGTAAATACTAGTTAAAAAATAATTTGATAGGCTGAAACTAGAACTAAATTTACTATTTTATGACCATGGATCCTTCTGCCTTCTGCATGTTAACTGCTACTACTATGCGGTCGCAGAGCTTGCACATGCTCGTAGTGATTTAAACAGTTGACTGTGCAGCAGAGAAACTTTTGGGATAAAATAGTTAGATTTTATTAACTTTGAACCTACTAAATTATAATCTGTATCCATTAATAATAATCAGTATACATTAAATGGATGGAGAAATTCTTCCTTAGTCATTAAATGACTATGGAAGAGATTCCCATGCACTAAAAAGTGCTGATGTACTTCATATGTACTGAGATTTGACCACATAAACTTGGAGAGTTTCTGCAACATTTGACCCATTATTACATTTGACTGAAAAGTTGACTTCAGAAAAGTTTAGACCACATGACTGCCATTTTTCCTGATAAAAATATAATGAATACCAGCAACCTGAACTATCTTTACACTTACATATGTAATGTTTAATTGGGCTACAGAAGTGAAGTGAATAAGGAGGCAGATAGTAATTATGCGGTGGGTGTTGTGATGCACAGATTAAAATGGGTCTATGGCAGGAAAAAGCATAAACATGGCAAAAACAAATAATCAAAAAGACGAAAATTGGTGCATGGAGGGGTTAGATACGAACATCCATCAGGAAATTAAAGGACTCCAGACTACTTTCTAAGATTCCTCAGTCTAAAATGAAATGCTGAATACATTATTTACATTTCTTAAACGTCTCACACATCTAAAGGTTCAGAAACAACATTTTCGAAGGAATGATGCCTTAGTAATGGGCATTTTAATCTGTTTACTCCTCTGAGAAAATAGATGTACCGTATTCCATTAAAGTTTTTTTCTTTTTTTTTTTTTTCTTTCTTTTTTTTAGACCATGTACCAATGTTTGTCTTTTGATTTGGTGATGCCATGATATGATTCAAAGATTTAGGGCACTGTTGAGTTAAATTGTATTACTGCACAGTTAATCTTTCTAACCTCCATTCCATCAATAGCAATTGGCTCTGCAATGAAGGCAAATACCCGAATTATTCAGAATTATGACTTTCCTAATTATTACAAGTTATACTTGCCTTACATGAATAAAATTGGACACCTGGATACTAGAAGTTTTGAACAATTTTGCATTTTTTCATAGTTAATTTTGCTTCTTCATAACTATTTGAAGCAGTTTTATTGGGAAATACTTTACTGTTGAAATGCTCACTTTTTTTTATCCCAAGCATCAGAAGCATTTGGCACAGTGTGATGAAAATCTGCTTTCTAAAAAACGTTGGCAGACAAATTTAACGAGTTTGTTCTTTGACACACTAACAAAGAAGCTAAAACAGATGGATAGATTGCGAGCACAAAATGCAGTTGAGTAACTGTAAAAGCAATGCCATGGTTTTTCTACTGGCAATCCCCAAACGCTTGTGACACAAAAGATGTTATTGCAGAGACAAGTGGAAAAGACAGTTAAAAAAAATCCTACTAAACATAAGAAATGTCAATGCGACAAAATAACATTAGAAAACTGGCAAATCATACAGCTATCTAATTTACTTAAATTAGAAATCCTATTACATTTTGATTTACTTTTTTTCCTTTAAGAGACACTGTAGCCACAGACTATCTGTTGGTACAAAAAAAGGAGTGATATAATGTGTAGGAAACATACATTAAAATGCTAATGTAGTATTAATATTATAGAGTTTCATTTATTTAATAATCAATTAGCAATAAAATACATATTTGAAGAAATACAACTCTGCGTAGCTTATAGATTTGAAATTCAGTGCTTTGGACTTCAGCAGATATTATTATTCTCTCCACTACCTATGGGGGACTGGCCAAGGAGACGGCCCTGGCAGAAGTTATTATTATTAGCATTACCTGCCCAAATCATTGTAGTGACTATTGCAGGCAAACCTACACAGATCAGAACATTTTCTTGGATAGCGTTCTGGGGAAATCCGTTTTCCTCTCCTGGACACATAACATGGGATGTAGAGAAGCTTATCTGCTGGAAACTGCAATGCTAAATTCAAATTGAAGCTTTAAGAGCAACATTATTATTCTTCAAACACTGATCGATTGCTAATCTTTTTTTTTTTTTTTTTACATAAACAAATTAATCTGACGACTACAAGGGCATTTTTAAAATGAGG